>LR999967.1:103805619-105029119 GCA_905220375.1 Tachina fera
ATATTATATTCTTAATTATAATTCACCATACCATACATACATATAAATTCTTTGAGAGTTGACAAGTATTGAACTAGCAACCTTCTGATTGATAAGCAAGCACTCTAACCAATTGCCCAACAAGGCAGCCTGAATAAGCATTGAAATAATTTACTTTTAAAATTTTATTTTATTTACAAAAAAATAAATTTCAGGTTGAAATATTCCTCGAAAATATGAAAAATTTACTTAGATTTTTTGCTTAATGCAAACAAAATATATACTCTATAATTTAAAGAAAAAATACTTAAAACTGGTAAATATTTTTCTAAAATTTAGAATTACTTTTATATCTTTCAAATAAGTCAAATTTCATCAACTAATCAGGAGTAAGTAATTCATTTCCTAAAGTTTATGTTTTGATTTAAGACGAAATTTACTAGTCCTTAATATAAAATTTTCTTCAGTTTATAACCATTTTCCTACTCTTAGTAAATATTTCCTTTAAGTCAGTAAACATTTCTTGAAATTTGAGAAATTTATTGTGTATTTTTATGAACTAATTTTGAGGATATGAACTTTTTATTTTTCACTCATATTAAGTAATTTTCACTAGATTTTTGTAAAAATTTACTTAAACAGAAATAATTCATAGTCAGGCTCAAGTTCAGTAATTTCAATTCTTATTGAATGAAATATTTTTATTAATTAATGTGAGTTTCTGAAGAAAAGAAGAAAAATTAAACTTAGACTTTAAGCTGGGGGAAATACCGATAATATAATTTCGTGCTAACCTAAATATAAAAATGAAAAAAATGGAAAAAACAGAAAATTAATAGTGATACTTATAAATGTGTTTACCAAAGGTAAATCAATTGTATACACAACAATCGTTTCTCATATTCCGTTCATTGTATATTTAAGTTAAATAGCTGATGTTAATAAGAATCTCTACCCAAGTAGATAGAGTAGGGTGCTGATGAAGTGCGTGGCTGCACAGAAAAGTATCGGTATTTTCCCCAGCTTAAAGTCCAAGTTTAACTTTTCTTCTCTTCTTTAGAAACTCACATTAATTAATAAAAATATTTCATTCAATAAGAATTGAAATTACTGAACTTGAGCCTGATTATGAATTATTTTTGATTAAAATTTACTACAGTTCAATTAAAGAATCTGAAAAATTTCTCAATTCACTTAAACTTACAAAAAATTACTAAAACTTCGAAATTTTTTTTACTTGAATTTAGGAAAAAAAAATTTCTTAATAATAGTACATGCCTTTTTTTTTTGAGTGTATGTTTAAAATGAAGCGTAATTTAGACTTTTGAGCGAAATCAATACAAAATTTAATGTAGCAGTATGTTATGTTTTACTCAATGCAAAGAACGAAAAAAGGAATAGAAACGTCTCATTTTGTCTTTTTCCGTACCCTGGATAAAATTCAGCTAAACTAGATACGTATACGTAATATTTTCTAAAACAAAATTTCCTCCTAATAATAAGGACTTTTAATTTGCCAATTTAAAGAAGAAAAATTTTTTTTTCTATAAATTAGTTTCAATTTAATTTGGGCCTTTCAAAATTAAAATAAATAAATCAATTGGAAAACAAAGAGAGAGACAAAGAGAGAGTTAGAATATTAAGGATTCTTTATAAGGAAAACAAACCAAGAGAAGTGTTTCAAGTTGTTCGTACTCTAGAATTCTGAAGTTTGTTCTTAACAAGAATAAATTTAACAAATTTTGCAAACTACTTCCCTCGATTGTTGGGGATAAATAAATTTTATACCACTAAAGAAGTAATTAACCACAAAAATGGAGTAACTGAGTAACTCAGAACTTTAATTTATTCCCTTTTCTCTTCTTCTTTATTACGGCCATAAATTTAAAGCAAAAAACGAATAGTGGCAGCAGCATCACACTATTGTATGTATATAATTTAAATATTATATATTCTGTTTGAAAGTGTTGCCTGTTCCAAAGCTGCTGCACAAAGTCTACTTTATAGCAGAAAAGTACAATTCTTTTATTTAAACCTGTTTGTTTTTCTCAGACGAGCGAAAATAAAATGAACTAAAAAAAAATTAAACAAATAATAAAGTTGGTGTAAAGAAAAAAAAGTTCGTTTGAAATAATCACATCAAAGGCTGACGAAATAAACTTTAATTTATGGCGATTCTTATGCTTTTATTTTTTTTTCTTCTTTCACATGTTGCAAACTTATTTTGTTTGCATTTCTTTCATCTCAAATTAATCATGCACTAAAATATCAGAAAGTATAAAAAAATATGATTTTCCTTATTTGCAGCTGCTCAGCACTGAACTGCAGTGGTTGGACTGGGTGTTAAAAAGCTAAAAATAAAATCTAAATAAAATAAAATAACAGTGGGGTTGTCTAGTAAAGATTTCATGCATATTATGTTGCACCATGTCACATTGCGTTAGGTTAGGGCAGTTCAGTTACATTACTTTACTTTACGTTACATTGAGAATCGCTACGTTAAGTAAATACGTAAATTAAATTTTAGTTACGTTACATTACGTTAAGCCAGAATATATTAGGTGGTTTAAGATGATATTAAAGCACGTTTTCGTGCATTACGTCACGCAATCTTATATATGTAACGTAGCTTTTTTTTCTTCAAAATAACGTTAATTCAGGTTGGATTAGCGGCGGGTTTACATCTGCTTGCCAAATGCCACACAAGCGTAAAAAAAGCGTAACCAACTAATTACTAATGAAAAACTATTTGATTCAGACAAGTATTTATTAAGTTAAACAGTTTCATACATAATTAATATACAATTTTATAGAATCCAAAATGATTGCAAGCTGTTGAATTCAATAAATATATGTCTGAATCAAACGGGTTTTCATTAGTAATTAGTTGGTTACGTTTTTTTTGGGCAACTGCCACACAAGAAATGCCAGGATGTAAACTCAGCCTATGTTATTTGAGGTGTTACAATAAAAATTACAATATAGTACAACTCGTTACGTTATTTGTCTATCGCTAGTCGAAATAAGATCAAGTAAGGTTTTCTAAATAACGTTACGATAACTACGTCATGTAATCTTTTATGTGATATGTAACTTTGCAGAAATTACAATAGTTTAGATTATGTTAAATTATTAAAAATCACATCACATAAAGTTACGTCACGTTATGTTTAAAACATTACATAAGCTTTCCTATGACATTTAATTTTGCAGAAATTACATTAAATCAGTTAGTTTCAAACATTTTAAATTTACATTACCTTTCATTACGTCACGTTATATTTAAAACGTTACGCATTTTTTTAAAACTTTGTTAGATAAGGCTTGATTAGGTAAGATAATTATGGCTCATTTGACATCGCTAAGATGTTATCACGTTAAATTTCTTACGCTATGTAACTTTTCAGAAATTCAGTAAGTTCCGTTGCTTATAATTTGTTACAGTTCCAATGTTGCATGCTATTTGTTACTTCATGGTTAGTTAGCATTACATTCCATTAGTTTAGCTAACATTGAGTTACGTAAGCTAAGCTTAATTGAATTATGTACACTAAGTAACATTAAGTTACATTACATCGCGTTATGTCAGGTTGTTTTAAAATGTTTTAACTCAAATAGCTGTTATATAACGTCACGTAATATTTATAACGTTACATATTTTTCTACAACTTTGTTAGAAGAGGTTAGGTTAGCTTGAATCATTTTGGGTTATTTTACATCTCTAAGACACAATACACATTACACCACGTTGCGCTATGTAAATTTTCAGCGATTCATTAAGTTTATTTGCGTTTATTTTTATACAGCTTTAAGCTGGGATTCTCCTTGTTACTTAATACTTAAATACTTTATATTAGTTAGCATTCCATTTCATTAATTTAGCTAACATTGCGTTGCGTAAGCTGATCTAATTTGAATTAGTCACATTGCTTTATATTACATCACGTTAGGTCAGGTTATTTTAAAATATTATAAATAAAATTGTGGTTTTATTACGTCACGTTTTGTTTATAACTTAACGTATTTTTATGAAACCCTGTTAAAAAAGACTTAACTAGCAAAGATCATTTTGTGTTATTTTGGCATCAGTTGGAAGTGGTACATCACGTTAAGTTTCTTACGCTACGTAACTTTTTTTGCGTGTCTTATAATTTGTTACAACTATATTATTTATGCTATGTTAACTTGCATTAGTTTAGCTTACATTACGTTGCGTAAGCTGAGCTGGTTTGGATTACGTTACGGCATATTGCCTTACATTACGTCGATTGATATGAATGTTACTTTGCGTTGCTTGTGAGAATTTATCTTTCTAAAATTGCGTTACTCTTCTTACGTTATGTGAACTTAAGTTCCTTGCGCTACGTAACTTTACATTGCCTTTTATTACGACGTTACACTGCTTGTGTGAATTTTCTTTTATTATATTACGTTACTAATATTACGTTGTGCAACAAAGTTCTTTACACTATGTAACTTTTCTAAAATTCATTAAGTTGTGTTGCTTATATTTTTTTTGGCAGCTCTATGGTTTCATTTTCTTCTTGGTTAGTTACGTTATACTAGTTTGCATAACATTCTATTTGTTAAGCTTATATAGCGCTTAGTCACATTGCGTTGCAGTATGTTGCGTGAGATGTAGTTTACTTTACGTTGGTTGTGTGAAGTTGTGTTTATTACATTTTCATACAATTCATATGTTGCGTGTCGCTCTACGATACGTAGCGTTAGGAAAGGAAAGATTTTGGGACATGATCCACCACTGAAGAGAGTCCTTGTCTTACTTTCCTGCCCAGATGATTAATGTAAGCCTACAATCCTGTAAAATACAGAAATTGTGACAATTCTTTTTAGTGGAAAAGTATTGTTATAAGAACGTAAAAAACGTATGAAAATACTTTTCGTGATTTCTAATTTTTTTACGTAACGCGTGTCAAAATGCATACGAACTCAAAAAAAGTTTTTTTTTGTTGTTAGTTAAGCACGTACAAATGCATTTCGTTGCTGCTTAGGAAACTCGTGAGTTTTGCAATTCTCAATAAATTATAACTTAAATTTAATCCAATAATTATTGGAAGCGTATCTATAAGATTTGGAATTTTGTAAGTTTCGTCTGAACTGTGATTGAGGTCTGCTTTTTCTTAGGCAAAGGGGAGACGTGTATAAGGAAATCAGTTCAAAAGAGTTGCCAAAACTACTTCAAAGCTTCGTGATACGACATTTTTATTATGTCACTCTGGTCTTCCACAAAAAAGTTTCCTGCAATAAACTTCGAGGAAAATTTCATACTCATAATATAAATTTGCTATAAGCTATGATTTTTATTGTTTCGTTTAATATTTTTTTTTTATAAACTCATAGTCGATCTCTTATACGAGTAGTTTTAAACTTTTTCTGTGTAAATTAATTTTTAGTTATATTTTACCCTCAACTTTAACCTTTTTAACTTTAACATTATACGAGTAACAACGAATATTATAAACAGGGAGCGATTGAAACAGTATTTCTTTACGTTTAAAGAAAATATATATTAAGAAAATATAATAAAACTCTTTTAAAAGAAAAATACACGTATTGACTGTCAAATAAGCAAAAAAGTTTTTAATTGAATTTCTTTGAAAGTTGTTGGCAGGAAAGGGGGAATGTGTACAGAATAGAAAACGTGCTGCTAAATTTAAAATCAGTGAGGAGTTCATAAAAATAACTATATATGTATATATGTATGTATGTATACATGAGTTTCGTTAAGTCTTATTAATGAAAAATTAGGGATTAATTTCTTAATTTAGCCAAACATTTCTCTAATACTTAAAAATATTAAATTTTGAATAATAAATAAATTGCTTTATAAATGATAATTTTAGTTTCTAAAATATTAGCAGCACTTTATAATAATATCTGAAAGTTGTCATAAACCATGATGCTGAGAACTCCAGCTAACAAACTAATGCCACAAGCTTAACCACAACTGGCCCTGGTGGTGGAGCACAATGCAAAAACCCAACAGCAGCAAATGCAGTGATCTTAAATCTCTGACAATGCTTGGTTGGTGCTTGAACTCCTAAACTATTTATATAGTTTATATAATATAATTTTAAATATTTACACATACATATGCATCTGTTTAGTATAGATGTATTTATGTATGTATGTATGTATATGTGTGCATAGTTTGAAAAAAAATACCAATTTACAAAATATTTTAAAGTTTTGGTTTCCGTTTTTTGTTGTTGTTTTTGCTGTTGCTTATTTTAACAACTTCATAAATATCATACTCACTCACTTGTACAAACAAAACGTTGTTTCCCCGGGAGTAAATATAACGAAGCATAAATATTAACAGCAAAAACAAAACACTCAAACACACACACACACGCACTTGAACACACACACTCATACAAAGTAAACACAGCAGAAATTGGAAACGGGAATAAATACAAAAAAAAAGTACAACAACCAAAGAGTCACTTACGAAAAGTGAATGAACTTTTAAAGTTTTTCTGTGTATTTAACGGATTTTTTTTTCATTACTGTTGCTATTTTATTTTTACGAGTATCAGTGAGCACTTGGCTGTAAAATATCACACACACACACGCACACAACTATTTGAGAAATAGTATTCATTTATGCATTTTGCGTACTGTTCAACGGATTAAAAACAGTGTTGCCAGCGCTGAAACACAAAATCAGTTTCTTAAGCCTAGCGGGCAAATTAAAATGTTTAAATTTAACATAAAAAACAAAATTTTTTAATTTATTATAATTTTATTAATTATTTATGTTTTACATTTATTTATTTTTATTTATATATATTAATTATTATTTATTTATTAAATGATACAAATACAATTACAAATTATATCATAACTTAACTTAAACAAGGAAAGTAACAAATACCTTCAGTCGTTGTAGTGAAACAGAAGAGACTCTGTTGGGAATCCACAAATCCACAGAGACTCTGTTGGGAATCCACAAACTCCACACTGATACGCTAGAACACTACTCACTAGCCTACCGAGGCACCCATATTATTTTATTTATTATTTAATTTTTTATTATAATTATTTTTTTTATTTATTATTTGTGCTGTGCGTATAAACTCAAAAAGTTTTTTGTTGCTGCTTAAGAAATTCGTGAGTTATGTAATTTTGCAAAAATTTATTGGGAACGTGTTTATAAGAATTTTTTTTAATTGTATTTGAAGTCTGCTTTTAATTTGGTAAAGGGGAGACGTGGAGCAGCAAATCAGTTTAAAAGAGTTGCAAAAATCACTTTAGAGTTTTGTGCTACGACATTTTTATTATGCCACGCTTGTCTCTAAGAAAAAGTATCATGCAATAAATTACCAAGAAAAATGCATAATACTCGTATAAACTCGCTATACATAAGTATATAATTTTTATTGCTTCGTTCGTGTTTTTTTTTCATAAACTCTTAGTCGATCTGCTATACGAGTATTTTTTTATTTATTATTATTTATATTTTATAATTATTTATTTATTTTATTTATTATTTGTGCCTTGTTGGGAATTCCATTTAGATTATGATAAAGTTAGAAAATAAATAAATAACATGTTCATTATTGAGTCCTTGTTTCAACTATCATATTAGTTGAACTTCTTATTTGTTAAAATGGAAGTTTAACATAATATCTCTAGTTGTTTTAATGATATTTTTGGGTAAATGTTGCATGATAATCTACATTTGCAACAGTGAAATGAGTATAAGATGTATTTGTATTTTCAAAAAACTTTAAATATTTTACTGAACAAGTTAAATATTAATCCCTATATTTATAAAAAAAATAAAATATATTTGAAAATTCATTCATTTGTATGAAAAATTTATATGAAAAACATTACAAATACATTTTAAATTTTATGAATATAAAGGTAAGTTTAGGAAAAAGTGCGATTGAAATATTAAATTTTTATATTTTATTTATTATTTTATTAATCAAAAAGTTGTATATAACTTGGTGGAGTTTTTTCATCCTCATTCATACTCATGATGATTTGCAGTAGTATGACAGTCAACGCTTTTGTAAGTTTTATTGGACAATTAATTGAATAACTGAATATTCAGCGTGATTGGCGTATTACGACTTGGAATACGAGATTTTGGTTATACATTGAAGTAAATATTACAAAAGAAAATTTTTGCGAAGCCTTGAAGTCGTTACAAAAAGCATAAAAGTGGCGTTTTAACGATTTTTACTATCTCAAATTTCTTGCTCTTCTAATCGTTTATGTCGACCGCAAAAATTAACCAAAAAGTGCTACGTGTTCGTTGGTCTTTTTAAGTAATAACAAACTGGCAACATTAATTCAAATACATACAAGAATTGTAACGTGCTTAAGTAGAAAACGTTTAGCATAAATATTCGCTGGTATTTGTTCAAAGTTTATGATGACTTTTAGCAAAAATAACTTATGCTCACATGCACAAATTATGAACTCACTACTTTTACCGCATCTGCCTGCATACTTTTACATAGACAATCATTCAAATAAACCATTTAGAAAATAATTTTTAGAGTTTGTAGTAAGATTTACAAGAGGCTCGTTAGAAGAGAGGCATAAGTAATCAACTTTAATGTTAATGCATGTTTTTCGATACTTCCAGTTGAGTGAAAATGAAATCAATGAATAAAATGGATTTAATATCGCAGGCAAGGAAAAAAGTTAAAGAGCCTTATTATGTCGGCTGGTTAAGGAAATAAGATGCAAATTGTAACATCAAAGCAGCAGTTCACGCGGGGTGAGAGTTGATGAAAATATGCAAGCAAATGAGTTGACATTATTTACAAAACTTACAAAGAATTATAAGATGCTAAAAATCCCTTGTTTTTGCACTGTTTAGCTAGAATTGAATGGAAAAAGGATAAATGCGTGGTAACCATGTCTTTGCACTTAATGAAGCGAAATTTACTGAGAATTTAAAAGGCATAGTTTTACGAACCTTTATCAACTTTTAGTGCATTCTGAGAAGGATATGTGGGAGTTAGTCATGTCCTTGCGCCTAATGAAACAAAATATATCACAGCGCTAAAATGCATAACCTTAGAAATATTCATTAAGTTTTAATGAATTCTAATGATATTTATGGCTAAAATTTTGTTTTTAAGAAAAAGGATATATGGGGGGTAGTCATGTCGTTGCACTAAATAAAACAAAATTTACAGAAAAGTTAAAACGCATAATCCTAGAAATTGTTGTTAAGTTTTAGTGCATTCTAATCATAAATGCAGTCAAAATTAAATTTTTTTTAAGAATGATGTACATATAGGAGATGGTCATGTCATTGCACCGAATGAAATATAGTTTAAAAAATGTGTAATTTTAAAATAGTTTGTTAGTTTCATAAATGCAGCTGAAATATTTATTTTTAGAAAAAAGATATATGGGAGGCCGACATGTCCTCAAACATAATAAAGCAAAATTTTCCATTAAGTTTAAACGTATAAATTTAGAAACATTTGTTAAATTTTAGTGCATTTTGATCACAAATATAGCTAAAATTTATTTTTTGTGAATATAGATATATGGGATGTCCTTGCACCAAATGTAAAATAATAAAAAAAAAATTAAATTCTTAATCTTAGAAATATTATTTAATTTTAAGTGTACTATAATCATAAGTGCAGCTAAAGTTTTATATTTTTAGAAAAAGGACATGTGGGAGGTGGTAGTGGCCTTGCACCTAGTGAAACAAAATTTACCAGAAATTTAAAACACATTATCTTAGAAATAATCATAAATTTGTAGTATGTTTTAATCATAACTGCAGCTAAAAATCAGTTTTTGGGAAAAAGGATACATGGCGGTAGGTCAAGTCCTTGCTTTAAATGAAACTAAATTTTCAAAAGAGCTAGATCTCTTAATTTTAAATGTATTTATTAAATTTTTGTGCATTACAATGATAATTGCAGCTGAAATTTAATATTTGAGAAAAAGGATATGTGGGTGCTAATCATGTCCTTGCACTAAATTTAAAAAAAAGGACAGGGTATTTATATAAGAAATATTTATAAGTTTTTAACACATTCTAATCATAAATCCAGCGAAAATTTATGTTTTATTTCGGAATAAGGGCATCCTTAATCCTTGCAACGATTTTTTCAAACTTTAAATTTTTCTTAGTTTAAAAATTAAGTACCAGTATATGAAATTTCATTGCTCTACGATAACTTGTTGTTAAAGCAAATATTAAAATTTATATATCCCGGTCCAGACCTGCAATTTTGTAGTTGCACCCATTCTCGAATATGTGTGGATAGTGTTGAAGTAGAAGTACATAAATTTTATATTCCTCTCTCGCTCTTTCTCACTAAAAAATAAATAGTTGATGCAATAATAATTGCAATTAAAGGACCGGTTACATGCAATGCTTTTAAATAAATTCTCAAGATATTATTATAAAATATTAATGCTTCTGAAATTGCAATGATGATAGAAAAAAAAGAGTCGAGATGATGAGGTAACTAAAGGTCAACTTAAATATATAAAATATTTCTTTTCTCTTGTTTAAACGGTGCAAAAAAAATATAAGAAACTAATACATTCACACGAATTTTAATATCACACGAGTTCCTTGCTACAATTTTGACCATATAAAAAAACAAATGAATATGAAGTAAAAAGGATGTGGAGAAATCACAATGAAGAATTTTTCTGACCTTTTAGTATTGTAAGTCATACAATGTAACACAAAAAATGTGACATTTATACACATACACACAATAATTTCGTACTAAAAAGTTATTTTATGCACTCAAGTTTTATACTACATTGCATAACAATTCAAGATAAAAAGTTGCGCTCACTGTGGGTCTACATGTGTTAGAAATTGCTAGAAATGAAACATTTGTAAATTTTTTAATTGAACTTTTAGTGATTTTTAATCAGAAGTAATTTTAAGTCAGGCTTAAGTTCAGTAATTTCAATTCTTATTGAATGAAATATTTTTATTAATTAATGTGAGTATCTAAAGAAGAGAAGAAAAATTAAACTTAGACTTTAAGCTGGGGGAAATACCGATACTTTTCTGTGCAGCCACGCACTTCATCAGCACCCTAGTCTATCTACTTGGGTAGAGATTCTTATTAACATCAGCTATTTAACTTAAATGTACAATGAACTGAAATTACTGAACTTAAGCCTGACTTAAAATTACTTCTGATTAAAAATTGCTAGAAATATTATCAATACATGTTGATATTGAGTTTTGCTTAAGGCTTTTCCAGACTATAACACAAGTATTAATACTTTTGACGAAAATTCATCCCTGGTCGAATATTTGCTTAAAAAATTTAAAAAAAAACAATAACAACTAAATATGTCAGAGTTGCATTTTCCACAAAAGTATTAATACTTGTATTACAGTCTGAAGCGACCTTTAGTGACATCTTTAGTTTAGACACTCCCAGGAGACAAATTGATTGATATAAAAATCATCAAAATTGCTCCTCATGTTCGGTGTATATGGTGTCAAAAAGGACACTCATACAATAAACACAATATCCTTCTTTGCGTCGCGCAGTCGGGTAAAAATACATTCTCACTGGTTAAAAGAGTTTTTTTTTTTAATTTTTTCATTACCTTAAATTGGGATGAGCCGGGTCAATGTGAGATTTCATAAACTCTTTGTAAGTAAGCAGGCTTTTCGCATTTCTAGAATGAAAATTATTAATTTTATGTCACAAAAGTAAAAAGAAAACAATTTCTCAGTTGAAGTTAGTTTCATATATTATATTAAATGTGTTTTTTCGCCTTATTCAATTTAAAAAAACGTCGTTCCAATTAAAAAAGAAATTATAAAAAAATATATAATATTTTCCAGCCCACTGTGGTCAGAGTGTGAGGAGTGAAGCAAAAAATAATATAAAGCTAAAGAATACTCGTATTCACACAAAATTTAAAAATATCCTTATATTTATACAATAATCTATAAACATGTTTATTGTTGTTGTTGCTGTTGCTGTTAGTGTTGGTGTGCTCATGTGGCGATGACAGTTCATGACATTTAAGCACAACACAATACACAACCAAGCAAATGGCCAACAATGTCATGGCCACCATTCCCACTACTGTAAAAGTTTGCTTTTGTTGCTTGAATCAACCATAACAACACAAACAAATACAATAATAGTATAAAATAAAAATAAAAAATTTTTAATAATTTTCAATAAATATTGCAAAAAGGTCACGAGGTTGTATTTACAATATAAAAAGTAGTCGTCTGTCTGTTTGATTAATTGGTTGATGGTCTGATTGCATGGTTGTTAGTTGGTTTGGCTCGAAGAACAGAATGAAATTTTTTATATGTGTAAATCACTAAAAGCTCTTGCAAATATGTATATACAAGTGGTATGGATGTAATAAAATGTTGTAATAAATTACAGTTTTGTTTTGTGTTTTAGTTTGCTGATGGAAAACGATCTTTTTTAATAAATCGATTTAAAATAAAAATAAGTTTGAGCCTTGCATATATTTTTATAATCAGGGTTTTATAAATTTTTTCAATTACTTTTGTTATATACACTTTTAAGGGTTCTTTGATATAGTATCAAAAGTTAAATAATTTCGAATCGAATCGAATCAAAAGTGATTTGTATATATAATATTAAATGCACAATATAAAATATATAATATATAATATATAATATATAATATATAATATATAATATATAATATATAATATATAATATATAATATATAATATATAATATATAATATATAATATATAATATATAATATATAATATATAATATATAATATATAATATATAATATATAATATATAATATATAATATATAATATACAATATATAATATATAATATATAATATATATTATATAATATATAATATATAATATATAATATATAATATATAATATATAATATATAATATATAATACATAATATATCATATATATTAAATATAATACATAATATTTATAATGTAATATATAATATACATAAATCAAACAAAATAAAATTTATTTTATTTCTTTTACATTGATATTATAACTAATAAGTTCATTAAAACTGAACATTAACAAAATACCTCTTTTAATCCACAAGTATTGTAGTGTGGCTTCAACTTTTTTCTTGTGGAAAGATTTTCAAAATATTGCATCAATCCCGTTTTGTTTTAAGAAAACTTTTTTCATTAGCATTTTGTGCCACCTTCAATAAAGTCTCAAAGTTGCCTGTTTGCCTCACCATGTCATAAAAGATATTCACTTTCGAGGCAGTTAATAGTTCGTAGGGGAGGCCAAACTCTACAACACGACCAGCATCCATTACCAAGACCTTATCGCTGTCCATGACTGTATGCAAACGATGGGCTATTGTTAGGACGGTACAATTTTTAAATTTCTCACGAATTGTTGTCTGTATGAGAGCATCGGTTTGGGTATCCACATTGGCAGTGGCTTCGTCTAAGACCAGAATGCGATTTTCGCGCAATATGGCACGAGCCAAGCAAACCAATTGACGCTGTCCCACACTGAAGTTGGTGCCACCTTCGGATATTTTGCTTAATAAGCCACCGGCCATATCGGACACTACTTGCTTCAACTTGACCTTAATTTGAATTATATTTGATTAATACTGGAAAGTCTTTCAAACATTTTATTCCAACTTACCTCGTCCAAAGCTTCCCATAACTTGTTGTCGGCATACTCATCAAAGGGATCCAAATTGTAACGCATTGTGCCAGAGAATAGTGCCGGCTCTTGAGGTATAATCGAAATTTTACTTCTCAAATCATGTAAACCCAGCTGACTCGTATCTCTTTGATCAATTAGCACGGCACCACGATTATAGGATAAACGAAAGAGGGCATTGATAAGTGATGACTTGCCAGCTCCTGTTCTGCCCACTATGCCCACTTTTTCACAGGGTTTTATAACAACATTTAACGACTTCAAAACATAATCTGACTTAGGATCTGGATTGTAGCGCAGACTTAAATTATCGAACTTAATTTGTCCCTTATCCGGCCATGAATTGGGTGGCTTTTTATTCGGTTGAGAGTCTAATTCACCTTCCGCTTCTATGGACTGGTATTCCACAACCCTTTCCACTGAAGTCATGGTATTTTCCAATTCTGCTGATTGACGCATACCCCACTGTACCATGCTGGTCAAACCCAAAGCTTGCGTTATGGCCAATCCAACTCTGCTGCCATCATCCGTTGTAAACACAAAGAAACTGAGAGTTATCAAAGCTACATAAAGCACACACAAGCAATCTAACCAGTAGCCAAAGCTGTGACTTGCAGCCAAGAACATGTAGAATGCAGAGCTGTGCGTGTCTTGGTAATTGTCAAATTCTTTAGTCAACACTTGTTGGGCCTCAAAGGCTCTAATGGTGGCCAGACCATTGAGCGAAGCAGTCATGTGCGTGTAAATGGGAGAGCGAGCTGAAAGAAGTACCAAGAGACATCGTTAATTTCAAATTATTTGAAACTTAAATTTTCCCCAACAAACACTTACCTATTGCTTCCAATCTCTTCACATCCCTGGAGGTCCTTAAATAAAATTTTCTTAAACAACAAAATATTACCACTAATGGGGCAGTGATCAACAAATACCAAGGATTCACGAGGCACAATACCACTAAAATACCAACCAGGGATGAACATGTTTTTATAACATCTATCATAACACCGGGCAAGATTTCATCCACCTGTCCCATGTCCTTGGAAAATCGATTAAGAATACGACCGGAAGGATTCGTATTGAAGAAGTACATGGCTGCACGTGTGACTCCCAAGTACATGGCGTTATGCAAAGACGTAGAAGATTTCATGGCCAAACTGAAGAATAGGAAACTGCGTGAAATTGCTACGACGATCACAGCCAAGTTTATTGCAGCGAAGATATAAATATCAACTCGATCGGTTTCTATACCGCCTCGTGCTAAATTGGAAGCTCTGTTTTCATTATTTTTGACCCTTTAAGGAAAGAGGATATATTTTAAAATAACACGCACATAATAGAATTATTTTTTACGCTTTTTTGATTCTAAAGCATCAAATTTGCGTAAAAACTTTAAAATTGTATATTTTATAAACAAGAGTATTTAACAGCAAATGTCCCTACATTTGTCAGCAATTATTGGATAAAGTACTTTCTATAAAAAGTATTAGTTTTTTTAACAGTAATATGTATGTATGTAAGTACATTTTATCAGAAGTACATTTTATGAAATTCAAAAAAATTATCTGCTATAAAAAGTACCTTTTGCAAAAAATAACTTTTATAAATAGTACCTTTTAAAGTAAGTACCTTTTTTAAAAAGTACCTTTTATAAAAAGTGCCTTTTATAGTAATTACATTTTACAAAAAATACTTTTAATTAAAAGTACCTTTTAAAACAAGTACCTTTTGTAAAAAAGTACCTTTTAAAACAAGTACCTTTTGTAAAAAAGTACCTTTTAAAACAAGTACCTTTTGTAAAAAGTACCCTCTGTAAAAAAGTACCTTTTGTAAAAAGTACCTTTTGTAAAAAGTACCTTTTGTAAAAAGTACCTTTTGTAAAAAGCACCTTTTATAAAAAAACACCTTTTAAAATAAGCACTTTTATAACAAGTACCTTTTGTAAAAAAGTACCTTTTAAAATAAGTACCTTTTATAAAAAGTACATTTAAAAAAAATACTTTTTACAAAAAGTACATTTTAAAAAAAATACTTTTCACAAAAAGTACATTTTAAAAAAAGTACTTTTTACAAAAAGTACGTTTTGTAAAAAGAACAAATTATATAAAGTAAAAGTAATCGTTTAAAATGTATCTTAAACAAAAAACACTTTTTAAAGTTTATTTGCTTAAAATAATTTTTTCTAATTAATTTTTTAAAAATTTTCTTTGGTTTAAGTAAAGGTAAAGTCTAGGCCCTACCACTTTGAGATCTTTAAGTCCATTGGGCGTGCCTTCACAGTTTCTTCACTTTCCATGATTCGAATATATGTAGTCGGAGTACACATTTCTTGTCATTGAGCACCTGATACCTAAAACTCATTCAAGTTTACTCATTGTGGAGTATGGTGTGGTCCACTGACACCCTACTACACGCAAGCAAAGGATTTCTTATGATGGCTTTGCATTCTCAAAGCCCCTTACATGCTAAAGAAGTAATAAAACTTCCTAATAAATATAAACTGCAAGGATATACTAAAAAATATAAAAATTCTTGGAGTAAACATATAAAAGGAATACTCTGAAACACTCTTTAATTATATATTTTACTTTTATTTAAATAAAAAAAGTAGAACTTAATCAAGAATAACTACTCACCAATAAGATAAGAAAAAGTCCGAACCAGAAACCAAAACCTGGCACCCCAAACACAAAATAAATAAAACCAGCAACGCGAACCAACCACCACTGCTGCCAAAGTATTTTTTGTACAATCGCAAATCGATTTTACGCTCCTCCCTTGATTCTTCCATTTGCTTGGGGGCATCACCTTGCACTCCCGATTCGACAGTGGAACAAAGTGAAGACTCACTTGTTTTCCTCTGCCTTTGCTTTTTATCTAAACTCTCATTTTCTTTCTTACTTTCTTTAGAACTAGATAAGAGCTTTGCAAAATCCAGGCCACTTTGAAGCATAGTCTCATATTTACCTATTGCACTTACTCTTCCCTTGTCCATTAGAACGATAAGATCTGCCTGTTCTAAAAATTGCAATTGATGTGTTGCCAAAATAACAATTTTATTTCCCAAATAATTCTTGATGCATTCGTCAAACAAATGACGGCCCACGTGGGTATCTACGGCGCTTAGTGGACCATCAAGTAAATAAATGTCGGCTTTTCGATAGACTGCTCTAGCTAAATTAATGCGTGCTTTTTGTCCACCCGACAGAGAAGCACCACGTTCTCCCACAATAGTCTTATCGCCGTAAGGCAAAAGTTCAAAATCGCGCAGCAAGGCACACTTTTTCACTGTCATATTGTAACGCCTTTTGTTCATGGGTAGACCAAACAATATGTTCTGGCGCACAGTGCCTGTAAAAAGCCAAGGCTCCTGAGAGGCAAAGGACATAACTCCATTTACTTTAATGGATCCAGCAGAAGGTGGCAATTCTCCCAGTATAGCCTGAATTAAACTTTAAGGATAACATTTTTATATAAGCAATCAGTTGTATAGCGGAAGAAGAAAGTACTTTAACTCACCTGGATTTGCCTGAACCCACCGGTCCAACTACAGCTACTAGGGTGTTGGGTTCTATTTTTAAATTAATGTTGTTCAAATTAAAATCCGATGATTTTGAAATCCATTTGGCCTGGAAGTTGCAAATTTCAACACCAGCCCTCACATCATGTGCCCTTGCAGGCAGACTCCCCTCTTTGCCGTTCTCAATTGCTGTATGAATAATTTTTAAAGGCTTAGGGTTGGTGGTTGCATTGTGAGCGAGTGAAGTCTCATCCAGCATCATAAATGTTTGTAATCGTCTAAACGACACTAAAGTCTCAGCAAACTGACCCACTCCCAACGGGAAAAATATTGTCATTATGGTTTTTAAAGTGTTCAAAAAGGCGGTGATAACAAAAGCTTTTTCAGCTGTCAAAAAGTTTCCCAACAGCACAAATCCCAACAGACTTGCAAATATAGAAAGGCGCGTTATAAACATTCTAAAAGATGACAGCACTCCACGTATATAATTCACATAGCGTATGGCTTTCATTTCTCTTAGCCTCATTTGCTCCACAATTTTGCCAAATGGATATTCCCAGGCATACATTTTGATCACTTTTATGCCAGTGATGATCTCATTCATCATACAGACGCGTTCATCGGTGCTGACAGCAGTACGCAAGCGATATTTGAAAGTTTTTTTGCCCAAAAAGAACTGCATGGGTATGAATAGCAGCATTAGGGTGATCCCGAAAAATGAGGCAATGCCTATCTGTAAATAATAAATGGGTTAAAAAAATTATACTTTTTTTTATAAAATAGTATTATTCAAAAGGTGTGTATTCGCGTCTCTTCAAAAACGTGGCTTTTTCGAAAAAATATTGTTTAAGATCAGAGTTAGTATCATAGTTCACCGAATATAGTATTTAAATATATTATAAAGTATTTCTTGTTATCCATGAAAATATTTTATGAATACGTTTGTATCAAAATTGTCCGTTTCGTAAGTGGTATTATAAGGATAGGGAGGGATTATAAAAGCCGCACGTCTTAAACAGTCGGCGTTGTCTCATAAGTCAGCAGCCGCTTTTTATAAGTTTTTAAACACATTTCTATAAGGAAAATTTAAGACATCTGATGTCTTCCATATAATTTGTAAGATGTAGTACAAATTTGCAACTGCAAAAAGGAATTAGCTGGTTGCAATTGAGAGCCGAGGCAAGCAGCATGGATCGGCAGCGGCTCGAAGTTACATTGAAAAACGGCGCCAACGGCTACGAGCCGATCGGCTTGTTTCTCTGCTGTGCACCATATCAGGATTCGCTTACAAAACAATTATAAAATACTTTTTTAAAAGGTACCTTAAAAAAATATAAAAGGCATTTTTAAAAATGGTAGTTTTTATAAGAGCTCCGTTATAATTTTTTTAAAGTAACTTTAAGAAAAGGTAGTTTCTATTAAAAGGCAATATTATATATGATTCTAACTATAAAATATGTATTTAAAAAAATATTTTTTATAAATTTTTTTATAAAATAAATTTTTTACAAGGGGTACTTGAAAATATGTACTTTTCATAAAAGGTACTTTTTTTAAAAGGTACTTTTTATGTAATGTACTTTTTATAAAAGGTACTTTTCATAAAAGGTGCTTTCTACAAAAGGTACTTTTTATAAAAAGAACTTTTCATTCAAGGTACTTTTCATAAAAGGTACTTTTTACAAAAGATACTTTTTATAAAAGGTACTTTTTATAAAAGATACTTTTTATAAAAGGTACTTTTAATAAACAGGTACTTTTTATAAAAGGTAATTTTTATAACGGTACTTTTTATAAAAAGTACTTCTTATTAAAGGTACTTTTTATACAAGGTAATTTTTCCAAAAGGTACGTTTTATAAAATGTACTTTTATTTAAAACAACTTTTTATAAAAGTTAATTTCGATAAAAAGTACTTTTTATTAAAGGTACTTTTTGTAAAAGGTACTTTTTATAAAAGGTACTTTTTATAAAAGGTACTTTTTATAAAACGTACTTTTTATAAAAGTTACTTTTGATAAAAGGCACTTTTTATAAAAGGTACTTTTTATAAAAGGTACTTTTTATAAAAGGTACTTTTTATAAAAGGTACTTCTTATAAAAGGTACTTTTTATAAAAGGTACTTTTTATAAAAGGTACTTTTTATAAAAGGTACTTTTTATAAAAGGTACTTTTTATAAAAGGTACTTTTTATAAAAGGTACTTTTTGTAAAAGGAACTTTTTATAAAAGGTACTTGGTTGTGTGTATTTTTAGCATATTAATTCATTAATTTAAACATTTTCTCTTGAAAGAGGTTAAAAATCCTTGTCTCCAAATTTTTTTCAAGAGTGGATTCTGGTACCAAAAGGGTGTAGAATAAGATGAAATGAGTAAGATTTCTGATAAAAATCTTTTTACCATATACCATAACAACTGAAGGTGTATTCACAGTGATAATGGGTTATGAAACTTTAAATGCGTTTTTCCCAAAAGTTCACTTATACATAATAGGTCCCTTTCCTTGGACAAGGTCACATATACACATAATTTTTAAAAACTTACCTCTAAATACATTAAATATGTAACAGTTGCAATTGCAATTGGTCCTATCCACAAATAGTGTATATGCAACATGGAAGTATCCAAACGGCCCACATCATTTGACATTAAATTCACCACTTGCCCTGATGTAGTTTCACCCATGGCGCCTTGACTCAAACGCAGTGCCTTGCGATAGATTAAACTACAAAGAGCTACGCGCACCTTCATGCCCATGTGTTGTATGCCCAAAAAATTCGGATGCAGTAAGAGAACATTGAAAACACTGCACAAAATTATACCCATAGCGTACAAATAGGCTTCAGTGTGATCTTTGCCGATCGCTTCAGAGTTTGTGTAGAAAGAAACTAATTTGCCCAGAAAAAGCGGTTGCAGGCATCTGTCAAAATAAGAATAAAATAAAATATTTAAATATATTTTTTATGACAATAAAACTTTAAGTAATTGCTTATCTACCTTAAGAAAATTTCAATGAATAATAAAGCAATGCCCAACATTATATAGTGGCAGCCAAATTCTTTCATTACGGCCCTAAACAAATTGGGTTGTTTGTTGGTACCCTTGAGTTGTTCACATTGCTGCTCCCAAGCTTTGCTAAGTTTGTTGCCAACATAATCTGAAAGAATTTCAAAAATAATAAATTACATATTTGTGGTTATTTATTTATATCGTTACCTTAATATAGAAAGGCCCTAACGAATTATTTTTATGAAGTCGATATTTTTGAATTTTTCGACACATAAAGGGCCATTTTCACAACTTAGCCTTAGTTAAAGATATGATTTTGTCTGTCTGATAAAAATCTTTGCATTATTACAACTTCAGTGTTTTATTGCCATTATTAACAATAATAATAATATTTATTAAATAAAAAATTAATAAATGCAGCTTTTATAATGCAAAGCCATTAATTAGGGAGACAAAATCCTACCTTTAGCTTAAGGCAAGTTGTGAAAATGGCCCCAAATGTTCTTCTATACAAAAAAAAAAAACTCGATTTCTAAAAAATAATGAGTTGGGGCCTTCTATATTAAGTTAACGATATGTATGTATATATTTTAATTTTTAATACACTTTTTTATAAAATAAGGGTTACTTTATTAAATAATAGTTATTTACATCATTTTTTCCGCTATAATAAAAATTTATTAAGTAAAAAATATCTTAAAACGAAAAATGGCAAAAACTACATTATAACATAAATCGTTGCCAGTTGACAAGAGCTTTTGTTTAATCATTCACTTAAAACTCCCTACCTGATTTATGTTCGCTCAAAGCACGATAAAGATCACCTTGATTTAACACTCTCTTGCGGCCTTTGAAAAATAAAGGCATGGTAAAGCTAGAATAAAATATAAATAAAAAAATAAAAGTAAATATAGTTATTATAAAATTAATATAATAATATTAATATAAATGTAAAAACAAAGAAAAACTCACCAAAACATTAGCGATGAAAGAGGATTTGAATGTTGGCGCGGATTTTCCGGCAACTCTTCTGATTTGGAAGATTGCATTTTTTATATAAAAAAATTAAATATTTTCACAATATTCTATTTTCTTAAACACGTTTTGCACCCTTTCAAGTATTCCTTTTTTTTATAATTATTATTATTTTTTTCTTACTTGAACAAAAAATTAATATGAATGCTTTCAACTCGACTCACTAACAGCTTATAATTCAAAAGATGCTAAAAAACATATAAGACCACATCGGATCCCTACATTAACTAAAAACTAAATACAATTAAAATTAAGAAATGCATTCAATTTTCTTATCTATTTTTCTCTTTCTTAAATCTAATATCTTTCCAGATAATAACAACATCAAATTTAAATGGCATTAGCATTTTGCTAATGCCCACTGGCAACTAACACTAATTCAAGACCAAAAAAAAAAAGCTTAATTCCCCACACGTGGAAGTGAAAATATTTTTGCACATTATATTAAAAAATAAAAAATTAAAGGGGAAATTGTAATGATTTGCCAGCTGATTTCTTAGAAACAAAACAAGACTCTAATAGTATCGCATTTAAAAAGCTAAAGTTTAGAAATATTGAATGCTGCAGAGTATCTGATTAACCCATTTTGACTGTGAAGCTGCCCATAAGCAGCTTTTAACTTGGCCAGAGCGTAAAAATTTGGGGTTTTAATTACTTAAGGAGTCTTTCAATAATAGCTTACTAACTTCGAATTTCAAATAAAGCAAAGTTTGTAGGTGATTTAACCGAAACCTCCGTCGAGGTCATTGTGTATGGAATGCGAGTATAATATTGTGCAAGTGTTCGTTTCTTGGGTTTGCTGGGTGGGGCACATCTAAATGTAAAAGTTTCCCTCCTCCTTTCATGGGTTTCATTGGCCTTGGGTACACTTATTTTAACCTTAACCGTTTTACTTATTTATGGTTTTTTTTAGTTGTGTTAGTTGTGTTTTAGGCTTCTGGCAACTTATATTAGGCTTTAGCAATTTTTTTTAGTTTTGGTACTTTTTCTTAATTAGCGCTTTTTTGTTATAGGCGATTTTTTTATTTTTTTGGAGTTTTATTAAGTTTTGTTTTTAGCTTTTTTGTTTTGCTTTTTAGCGTTTTTTTTTAGTTTTATCTTTTATTGGGTGTTGGCGATTTTTTCGGTTTTTAACGATTTATTTTAGTTTCAGCAATTTTTTTTAGTTTTGGTGCTCTGCTTTCGTGTTAGCATTTTTTTTCGTTATCGTTGTAGCGCATAAAGTTTACGCATTCTGGGGATATTTCAGGTCCCCAGCTCTTACGGTTCTCGAGTAAACAGCCTGTGACAGACAGACGTACGGACATCTTAGCGAACACTTTAGTGATCCCATCCAACGTTGGTGTAGGGAACCCTAATATATTGAAATGGTAAAACGGTGCCAGGGTAATACTCTACCCATTCAATGTAAAATTTTCGTTCCTATCTGACGTTTTAAAAAGAATATAAAAGAACTCCTGCATTAAAAGTTAGTGTTAAATGCCATGAATTTCGATTAGTAAGAAACATTTTTAAGGTCAATTCGGCTGTCTCACAGAAGTTTCTACACGAAACTATAGCATTTTGCATCATTTCTTACAGTAAAAAGAGATGGCATATCAGTATTGGCATTAAGAATCGGCTTATTGTCACAAATCACAAACTTCACAAAAGACATTTTAATGTATATAAATTTAATGGTTTAGTTAGTCGACTTACGGGTGTATAACTTGATATTTTTCGTTCATTGAAATTTCCTTTCAATAAATAACCTCAAACAAATAAAAATCCATTCGATTTGCCTTAATTTTATTCATATCGTTAATTATAACTAATAAGTTCATTAAAACTGAACAATAAAATAAATACTTCTTAAAATCAACACATATTACAGTGTGGCTTTTACTTCTCAAAATATTCCATTTTAGCCCATCAATCCATTTTCGTTTTCAGTAAATTCTTCTCATAAGCATTTTGCGCCACCTTTAATAAAGTCTCAAAGTTGCCTGTTTGCCTCACCATGTCATAAAAGATATTCACTTTCGAGGCAGTTAATAGTTCGTAGGGTGGACCAAACTCTACAGCACGACCAGCATCCATTACCAAGACCTTATCGCTGTCCATGACTGTATGCAAACGATGGGCTATTGTTAGGACGGTACAATTTTTAAATTTCTCACGAATTGTTGTCTGTATGAGAGCATCGGTTTGGGTATCCACATTGGCAGTGGCTTCGTCTAAGACCAGAATGCGATTTTCGCGTAATATGGCACGAGCCAAGCAAACCAATTGACGCTGTCCCACACTGAAGTTGGTGCCACCTTCGGATATTTTGCTTAATAAACCACCGGTCATATCGGACACTACTTGCTTCAACTTGACCTTAATTTGAATTATATTTGATTAATACTGGAAAGTCTTTCAAACATTTTATTCCAACTTACCTCGTCCAAAGCTTCCCATAACTTATTGTCGGCATACTCATCAAATGGATCCAAATTGTAACGCATGGTGCCAGAGAATAGTGCCGGCTCTTGAGGTATAATCGAAATTTTACTTCTCAAATCATGTAAACCCAACTGACTGGTATCTCTTTGATCAATTAGCACGGCACCACGATTGTAGGATAAACGAAAGAGGGCATTGATAAGTGATGACTTGCCAGCTCCTGTTCTGCCCACTATGCCCACTTTTTCACAAGGTTTTATAACAACATTTAACGACTTCAAAACATAATCTGACTTAGGATCTGGATTGTAGCGCAGACTTAAATTATCGAACTTAATTTGTCCCTTATCCGGCCATGAATTGGGTGGCTTTTTATCCGGTTGAGAGTCTAATTCACCTTCTGCTTCTATGGACTGGTATTCCACAACCCTTTCCACTGAAGTCATGGTATTTTCCAATTCTGCTGATTGACGCATACCCCACTGTACCATGCCGGTCATGCCCAAGGCTTGAGTTATAGCCAATCCAACTTTGCCGCCATCTTCCGGCGTAAACACAAAGAAACTGAGAGTTATCAAAGCAACATAAATCACACACAGGCAATCTAACCAGTAGCCAAAGCTGCGACTTGTAGCCAAGAACATGTAGAATGCAGAGCTGTGCATGTCCTGGTAATTGTCAAATTCTTTAATTAATACTTGTTGGGCCTCAAAGGCTCTAATGGTGGCCAGGCCATTGAGCGAAGCAGCCATGTGCGAGTAAATGGGAGAGCGAGCTGCAAGAAATACAAAAAGCAGTTTTGCTTTTAATTTATTTAAACCTTGAGTGGCCTCATCAAACACTTACTGATCGCTTCCAATCTCTTCACGTCCCTCGAGGTCCTCAAATAGAATTTTCTAAGGCAATAAAATATTACCATCAATGCGACGGTAATCATCAAATACCAAGGATTCACGAGGCACAATACCACAAAAATACCAAATAGGGATAAAAATGTCTTTATAACATCTATCATAACACTGGGCAAGATTTCATCCACCTGTCCCATGTCCTTCGAAAAACGATTCAGTATGCGACCGGAAGGATTTGTATTAAAGAAGTACATGGCTGCACGAGTGACTCCCAAATACATGGCGTTATGCAAGGACGCAGAAGATTTCATGGCCAAACTGAAGAATAGGAAACTGCGCGAAATAGCCAAGACGATTACAGCCACGTTTATAGCAGCGAAGATATAAATATCAACGCGATCGGCTTGTATAATGGCTCGTGTTGTATTGGAAGTTTTGTTTTCATTTTTGTTGACCCTTAAAAGAAAGAAAAAATTCAAAAAGTAGGTAAAATACAAAAATCTTCAAAATTAAAAGTACCTTTTATAAAAATACATATTTAATAAAAAGTACTTTTATAAAAAGTATTCTTCATAAGAAGTACCGTCTATAAAAAGTACTTCTCATAAGGAGTATTTTTATAAAAAATACTTGGTATTAAAAGTACCTTTTATAAGAAGTCTTTTTATTAAAAGTACTTTTATAAAAAATCCCCTCTATAAAAAGTACCTTATTTAAAAAGTACTTTTTATAAAAAGTATCTTTTCTAAAAAGTACCTTTTATGAAAAGTACGTTTAATAAAAGATTCTTTTTATAAAAAGTACCTTTTGTAGAAAGTACTTTAATGAAAAGTACCTTTTATAAAAAAATATCTTTTATAAAAACTATCTTTTATAATTTTTTTTAAATTTCTGTTTTTCTTCTTTGAACATATATCAAACTTTATAGAGCGTTTAAGCAAACTATACAAAAGTCATAAACTCAATCAAGAAGAACTACTCACCAATATGATAGAAATAAGTCTGAACCAGAAGACAAAATTTGGCAAGCCAAGCACAAAATAGCCAAAATCAGTAACCCAAACCAAGCACCACTGCAACCAAAGTATTTTTTGTACAATCGAAAAGCGATTTTACCCTCTTCCCTTGATTCTTCCATTTGCTTGGGGACATCACCTTGCACTCCCGATTCGACAGTGGAACAAAGTGAAGACTCACTTATTTTTCTTTGGTTTGGCTTTTTTCTCTCATTTTCTTTTTTACTTTCCTTAGAACTAGATAAGAGCTTTGCAAAGTCCAGGCCACTTTGAAGCAGAGACTCATATTTACCTATTGCACTTACTCTTCCCTTGTCCATTAGAACGATAAGATCTGCCTGTTCTAAAAATTGCAATTGATGTGTTACCAAAATAACTATTTTATTTCCCAAATAATCCTTGAAGCATTCGTCAAACAAATGACGGCCCACGTGGGTATCTACCGCACTCAGGGGATCATCAAGTAAATAAATGTCGGCTTTTCGATAGACTGCTCGAGCTAAATTAATTCGTGCCTTTTGTCCACCCGACAGAGAGGCACCACGTTCTCCCACAATAGTCTTATCGCCATAAGGCAAAAGTTCAAAATCGCGCAGCAAGGCACACTTTTTCACTGTCATATTGTAACGCCTTTTGTTCATGGGTAGACCAAACAATATATTTTGGCGCACAGTGCCTGTAAAAAGCCAAGGCTCCTGAGAGGCAAATGACATAACTCCATTTACTTTAAGAGATCCAGCAGAAGGTGGCAATTCTCCCAGTATAGCCTGTATTAAACTTTAAGGATAACATAATTATATAAGCAATCAGTTATATTGCCGAAGAAGAAAGTACTTTAACTCACCTGGATTTGCCTGCACCCACCGGTCCAACTACAGTTACTAAAGTATTGGGTTCTATTTTTAAATTAATATTATTCAAATTAAACTCTGGCGACTTCGAATTCCATTTTGCATGGAAGTTGCAAATTTTAATACCATACTTCATATAAATAGTTCTTGCATGCAGATTCGCCTCTTTGCCGTTCTCATTGATAATTGCTGTATGAATAATTTTTAAAGGCTTAGGGTTGATGGTTGCTTTGTGAGCGAGTGAAGTTTCCTCCAGCATCATAAATGTTTGCAACCGTTTAAACGAAACTAAAGTTTCGGCAACCTGGCCAACGCCTTGTGGGAAAAATATTGTCATTATGGTCTTTGAAGTAGTCAAAAAAGCTTTAATAACAAAAGCTTTTTCAGCCGTCAATAAATTTCCCAACAATACAAATCCCACCAGATTGGTGAAGACCGAAAGGCGCGTCATAAACACAACAAAAGATGAAAACAAGCCACGTATATAATTCACATAGCGTATGGCTTTCATTTCCCTAAGCCTCATTTCGTCCACAATTTTGCCAAATGGATATTCCCAGGCATACATTTTGATCACTTGTATGCCAGTGATGATTTCATTCATCATGCAGACACGTTCATCGGTACTCACAGCAGTACGCAAACGATATTCGGAAGTTTTCTTGCCCAAAAAGAACTGCATGGGTATGAATAGCACCATTAGGGTGACACCGAAAAATGAGGCAATACCGATCTGTAGAAAATAAAATTACTTTTCCTCTTGTCCCGATTCTGGTAACTTTTTCCATACCATATGGCACATAATATGCTTTTTTTTTTGCATATACGAACTTTTTTTGAAAACTTACCTCTAAATACATTAAATATGTAACAATTGCAATTGCAATCGGTCCTATCCACAAATAGTGTATATACAATATGGAAGTATCCAAGCGGCCCACATCGTTTGACATTAAATTTACCACTTGCCCTGATGTAGTTTCAGCCATGGCGCCTTGACTCAAACGTAGCGCCTTGCGATAGATTAAACTACAAAGAGCTACGCGCACCTTCATGCCCATGTGTTGTATGCCCAAAAAGTTCGGATGCAGTAAGAGAACATGAAAAACACTGCACAAAATTATACCCATAGCGTACAAATAGGCTTCGGTGTGGTCTTTGCCGGTCGCTTCAGAGTTTGTGTAGAAGGAAACTAATCTGCCCAGAAAAAGCGGTTGCATGCATCTGTCAAAATAAGAATCAAATAAAATATTTTATAATATTTTTTATGACAATAAAACTTTAAGTAATTATTTATTTACCTTAAGAAAATTTCAATGAATAATAAAGCAATACCCAACATTATATAGTGACAGCCAAATGCTTTCATTACGGCCCTAAACAAATTGGGTTGTTTGTTGGTACCCTTGAGTTGTTCACATTGCTGCTCCCAAGCTTTGCTAAGTTTGTTGCCAACATAATCTGAAAGAATTTCAAAAATAATATAATATAATATATATATAATATAGTTTTTGAAAGTCTGTGCATAAAGTAAGAGGTTTGTGACTGTTCAAAATTTGTGGTTGAAGTCTACTAATGATTTGGTTTAAGCGCCAATGAAATACGTATATAGACCAAGCTAAACCACAAGCAAATAAATTTCAAATTAAAATATAATTATGACAATATGTCGAATAATAAACTTCTTAAATAATAAATTATATTTATGGTTTTTTATATGTACTATTATACATATGTAGAAATTTTTAAGACCCTTCTTGTTTTTAGATAAGAGTATTTAATTTTAATTCTGTATGGCAGTTCATTGGTCTTGTATTTATGATCAACATGTGTGAGATAAAAATGTATTTCGTCTAATTATGTATGTTATTAAACTAAGTCTTTTAGATAATTTTATCGGCTTAAATAAAATGTAATCTGAAAGGTTTTAAATGTTTGTTATTTTTTCTTTTATTACTTGCATACAAACCTAAATACTTAATGATAAATGAAGCTATAACTTTAAGAAGTAAAATCAAATAATTATATTACTTTTTATTGTTACTTTTAAATGTAATTTCAAGGTGTCTTATATGAATTGATGAATTGTGTGAACATTTTCCTAACCGTGTGATTCCTCCGAAAGCCTGTGATTTAATATATTTAAATTTTTGTTTGTTTGGGGCTGCGTGAAAGATAAGATAAGCTCCAATAGCCCAGAAGCCTTAACTACGGAATTAACGAAGTTGTCGTAAGCAAACTGCAGCAACTGTGCAAAGTGATAATTGAGAATTTATTTTTTTTTTTTGGGTTCGTACACCCAAGATGCAATATTGCTTTCGCTGTGATGTCCGACTATATGTCTGTCTCTCTGTCTATCACAGGCTGTTTTCTGCTGTTATTACAAAATGTGTAAAACAACAACAGCAAATATATGACAACTAAATATTAAAGGGCATTTTAAAGCGACCAATGAAAAATTTTGAGATCCTAATATTATACACAAACAATTATATTTTATATATTTGTATGTACATATGTATATATTTATGCAGACCAAAACAAAAAACCCTAAAACCAAAAAAAAAATTGGCAAAATTACGAAACCGCTAAAACTGAAAAAACAAAACAAATTTTTTTTTTAAATTTATACATCAGGCAATATTTTCTTAAAAATAGGCTTAAGTTCATTTATTATTGCATACATATCATATCGCTCATTTACTCAAATAACGGCATAACTCACAAAAATTAAGTTTTTGAATTAATGATGCAGATTTAATCTGTACATCGTTCTTCATATTTTGTTAAAGTTTCATGCAAATATCTTTAAATCTAAATAAAATTTAAATTTAATTTTAATTGAAAACAACAATAAAATATGAAAATTTGTTTTTATTTTCAATATAAATTTTCAGTTGAAAATTTTATTTCGATATCGATTTGAAGATTTTTTTTAGATGTGGCGTTTGTTCTTAGTTTTGGCGCTTTCCTTTCTTCATGCGAATTTTTTTGTTTTTGTCCTTTTTTCCTTTGTTAAGGTTTTCGCCGTTTTTTTCGGGTTTTGGAGATTTATTTTAGTTTCAGCGATTTATTTTAGTTTTGGCACTTTTATTTTATTTTAGCGATTTTTTCGTTTTTTCACTATCTTTTTCAGTTGTTTTGTAGTTTTGGGCTTTTTTAGATTTGGCGATTTTTTTTATAATTTTGGGGTTTTTAAAGTCGCCTCTTAAAGTTTTCAAAATGCAGCAAGTTTTCGCAAACATTTTGCTCAAACCTTGCATGTGTTATTAAAATTTGTTTAAGCCAAAAGAAAGTTTTCTTTGTGTTATTTATATGTATATGGGGCATTACAAGCCAAGTCGAACGGCCTGACAATTTTTTTCTGTTGAATTTTTCAATTATGTGGTATATTTGCCGGTCTGATAATATTGGGGAATTTTTTTTGGATTACTCATTCAAAAGATATTAAATTTATAAACAAAAAATAACTTCTGTTAATTTTTTATGCAAACCTTTCTCAGTTTAGTTTATTGTTTTTTTTAATATTTTTTCCAATATTTTTTTGATGGTGAAATAGAAAAAAAATCCAAGTTATTTTGATCAAGATTTTTGGATTTTAATGGCCTGTTTCACGATAACGAAAGAAAGCTTTCGACTGAAAATTTAAATAGAAAATAGCAAAAAAGTATGCGAATTTGTTTTTGTTTTTAATTTAAACTTTCAGTAGATATCGTCAAACAGTCCATACATTTTATACTTGCTTAATTCACAACAATTTGAATCATGTATTTGTGTATCAAATACACTTTTTGTTTTTTTAATTGTGAACACCCTCTGTGTAGTCACTACACTGTAGTGTATTAATGTATTTTGTATTTTTAATTAAAAAAGAACAACAAGCTACATACAAATTCTCTCAGAGAGTCTCTCTCTCTAAATACAACATTTTAAAAACATATGAAATAAAAGTGTAATAGTGTATTTCATTTTTATATGAAAATTTCAAACAACAAATGCTACACTCTTGTATTTAATATGATAATACAATCGATACACAGATACAAGAGGTTTTGTGAATTAAGCAATTGTTTTTATTTATTATTATTAATTTTTTGAAAATTAGTTTCCTTGAATTTTTTTAACTTGTTATATAAAATTTATATCCAATCAAGCAACTTTTCAGCTCATTCCGATATTAAGTATTATTAAGCTTCTATATATTTTTTTAGATTTTTTAATATTCAAAAATTTTTTTTAATTATGTTTAAGTGAAAAATATCTTAGAAAGAAAAATGTTTGCCAACTACGAAGATTTCCATTATAATAGAAAACGTTCCCAGGTGACTTTGCTTTTGTTTAATCATTAAGTTATTCACTTAAAACTCCGTACCTGATTTATGTTCGCTCAAAGCACGATAAAGATCACCTTGCTTTAACACTCTCTTGCGGCCTTTGAAAAATAAAGGCATGGTAAAGCTAAAATAAAATAAAAATAAAAAAAATAAAAGTAAATATAGTTATTATAAAATTAATGTAATAATATTAATATAAATATAAAAATAAAAGAAAAACTCACCAAAACATTAGCGATGAAAGAGGATTTGAATGTTCGCGCGGATTTTCCGGCAACTCTTCTGATTTGGAAGATTGCATTTTATAGGGAAACAATTTTTTTTTTAATATTTTCACGATTTTCTATTCCTTTAAACGCGCTTTGTACTTCTTCGCGTATTCTTTTTTTTAGTATATATATATATATATATATATATATATATATTTTTTTTTTTTACTTGAACAAACAATTAATATGAATGCTTACAACTTGACTCACTAACAGCTTATGATCCAAAAGATGCTCAAAAAAATATAACACCACCTCGGATCCCTACATTAACTAACAGTTAAAATTAAACAAAATGCATTTAATTTGTTCTCCATTTTTTTCCCCAAATCTTATATCTTTCCAGATAATAACACCATCAAATTTTAATGGCATTAGAATTTTGCTAATGCCCACTGGCAACTAACAATAATTCAAGACCAAAAAAAACTTAATTCCCCACACGTGGAAGTGAATATATTTTTGCATATTGAATTAAAATAAATTCAGTTAAGTGCGAATTTGACCCGCGCACGAAGGGTTCCGTACGGACACGAGATATGTAATTCAACACGAACCTTAGCCTATATAAAATTTAGTTTTGGCATTTGTTTTTTCGTTTTTTGACAATTTGGTCGATTGTTTTTATCTGGACGATTGTTTTTTAGTTTTGGCGATTTTTTTCACATAGTCGATTTTTTTTTGGTTTTCAAAATTTTTTCGGTTTTTGGATTTTTTTTTTCGTTTTGGCAATTTTTTTTAGTTTTGGCACTTTTTTCTCGTTTTGGCGATTTTTTTCGGTTTTTAGCGTTTTTTTTTATTTTTTTGCGATTTTTTTTTGTTTTAACGATTTTTTTTTTATTTTGACTATTTTCGGTTTTGGCGTTTCTTCATTTTGGCGATTTTTTCATTTAGCCGTTTTTTTTTAGTTTTGACACAGTTTTCTAATTTTGGCGATTTTTTTCGGTTTTTGTTTTAATTTGGCGTTTTTGATTTAATTTTGGCGATTTTTTTCATATGAACAATTATTTTGTTATTGTCGCCTTTTTCGTGTTTTGGTGATTTTTTTCGGTTTTTGGAGATTTTTTTTTTCATTTTGGCGATTTTTTCATTTAGCCGTTTTTTTTTTAGTTTTGACACAGTTTTCTAATTTTGGCGATTTTTTTCGGTTTTTGTTTTAATTTGGCGTTTTTGATTTAATTTTGGCGATTTTTTTCATATGAACAATTATTTTGTTATTGTCGCCTTTTTCGTGTTTTGGTGATTTTTTTCGGTTTTTGGAGATTTTTTTTTTCATTTTGGCGATTTTTTCATTTAGCCGTTTTTTTTTAGTTTTGACACAGTTTTCTAATTTTGGCGATTTTTTTCGGTTTTTGTTTTAATTTGGCGTTTTTGATTTAATTTTGGCGATTTTTTTCACATGAACAATTATTTTGTTATTGTCGCCTTTTTCGTGTTTTGGTGATTTTTTTCGGTTTTTAGAGATTTTTTTTTTCATTTTGGCGATTTTTGTCATTTGGACGATTTTTCGAATTTTGCGACTTATTTTAGTGTTAGAATTTTTTTTTAATTTTGGCGTTTTTTTGGGTTCGGCGATTTTAAAATGTTCGGATTTTTTAGTTTTACCGTCTCTGAAAATTTCAAGAGTTTACCTTTTACGGTTTCCAAGTTGTCAAAAATACATGGTCAAAATTGCATTAAATGACGGACCACCCTTTTATTTTAAATTTTAGTGTTAATTGTTGTAGTCGATATAAAAATACACTAATTTTAATTTTATTTATATTGCATGGGATTTTAAAATTCTCGTTTTGGAACACCCTTGAATTTTTAATTCTTATGTATTTGCTGTTGTAGCGGCTAATATTCTACATACTCTGTCCAAATTTCAGGTCCGTAGCTCTTACGGTTCCTGAGGAAATAGCGTGTGACGGACACACGGACAGTGTAGCGAAAACAATAGGGGTTTTTTAACATTTGGTGTACTGAACCCTAAAAAAAGGGGAAATTGTAATGATTTGCCAGCTGATTTCTTAGAAACAAAACAAGATTCGAGTAGTATCGCATTTAAATAGCTAAAGTTTAGAAATATTAAATATTGTAGTCTACCTGATTAACAATTTTTGACTATAAAGTTGCCCATAAGCAATTTTAGCAATTAGCAACGTTTAACTTTGCCAGAACGTAAAAAATTTGATCATAAACGCATGAGTTTTAATTACTTTAAAGAGTCCTGCAATATTACCTTATAACTTCGAATTTATTTTATTTGTTTGACAGCCTTATCGAGGCCATTGTGTATGGAATACGAGTATAATATTGTGCAAGTGTTCGTGTCTTGGCTTTGCCGGGTGGGGCACATCTGAATGTAAAAGTTTTTTTCCTCCTTTCATGGGTTTCTTTGGCTTTGGGGGCCACTTGTTTTAACTTTAACCGTTTTACTTAAGGTACCATCACACTTGACAAACATTTGTCAAAATAAAGCGTAACCAACAAACCCTAATGAAAAAAGTTTTGATCCAGATACTTGTTTATCAAACTAGAATCATAGAATCCAACATTAACTTGAAAAACTTTTGTCTGAATTGAAAGATTTTTCATTAGCAGTTAGTGGTTACGATTTTTTGGGCAAACGCTTGACAAGTGTGACCGTACATTTAGTTATGGTTTTTTTTTAGTTGTGTTAAATTTTTTGGCTTCTGGCAACTTACGTTAGTCTTAGCGACTTTTTTTACTGTTAGCGTCTTATTTAGACATTTTTTCGCTTTTTGGTGTTTTTTTAGTTTTGGCTTATTTTTGGGCTTTGGCGATTTTTTTCGATTATTTTTTCGTTTTGGAGATTCTTTTTATTGGGGATTTGTTAGTTTTTTTTTTGGTGTTTGAAAATTTCAAAAGTTTACCTCTTACGGTTTGGAAGATACAGCAAGCTGTCACAATTACATAGTAAAATTTACATTAACTTATCAAATAGCCTTTAATTTTTTATATAGTTCAAAATTTCAAGTGTCTATATATTAAATTAGGATTTGAACATGTTTCGTTGCTTCAGTTCGTTTAGCTGTTACATATTTATCGTTGTAGGCCAAAGTTTAAGCATTCTGAGATTGTTTCAGGTCCGCAGCTCTTTCGGTTCTCGAGTAAACAGCCTGTGACAGACAGACGGGCGGATATCTTAACGAACGCTTTAGTGATCTCCTTCAACGTTGGTGTAGGGAACCCTTATATATTGAAATGATAAAACGGTGCCAGGGTAATACGGTACCTGGGTAAAATTTTCGTTCCCATCTGTCGTTTCAAAAAGAATATAAAAAAACTCCTGCATTAATAATTAGTGTTAAATGCCATGAATTTCGGTTAGCAAGAAAGGTTTTCAAGGCCAATTCAGCTGTCTCACAGAAGTTGCTACACGAAACTATAGCATTTTGCATCATTTCTTAGAGTAAAAAGAGATGGCATGTATTGGCATCGAGAATCGGCTTATTGGCACAAATCACAAACTTCACAGTAGAAATTTTAATTTTAATAAATTTAATGGTTTTGTTAGTCGATGTACAAGTCCCAAAAATCATATTTTTCATTCATTAAAACTTCCTTTCAATAAAATACCCTAAAACAAATAAAAATTCATTCGAGCTTGCCTTAATTTTATTCATATCGTTAATTATAACTAATAAGTTCATTAAAACTGAACAATAAAATAAATACTTCTTAAAATCAACACATATTACAGTGTGGCTTTTACTTCTCAAAATATTCCATTTAAGCCCTAAAGCTAAAGAGCATCAATCCTTTTTCGTTTTCAGTAAATTCTTCTCATAAGCATTTTGCGCCACCTTTAATAAAGCCTCAAAGTTGCCTGTTTGCTTCACCATACCATGAAAGAAATTCACTTTAGATTTAGTTAATAGTTTGTAGGGAGGGCCAAACTCTACAGCACGACCAGCATCCATTACCAATACCTTATCGCTGTCCATGACTGTATGCAAACGATGGGCTATTGTTAGGACGGTACAATTTTTAAATTTCTCACGAATTGTTGTCTGTATGAGAGCATCGGTTTGGGTATCCACATTGGCAGTGGCTTCGTCTAGGACCAGAATGCGATTTTCGCGCAATATGGCACGAGCCAAGCAAACCAATTGACGCTGTCCCACACTGAAGTTGGTGCCACCTTCGGATATTTTGCTTAATAAGCCACCGGCCATATCGGACACTACTTGCTTCAGCTTGACCTTAATTTGAATTATATTTGATTAATACTGGAAAGTCTTTCAAACATTTTATTCCAACTTACCTCGTCCAAAGCTTCCCATAACTTATTGTCGGCATACTCATCAAAGGGATCCAAATTGTAACGCATGGTGCCAGAGAATAGTGCCGGCTCTTGAGGTATAATCGAAATTTTACTTCTCAAATCATGTAAACCCAACTGACTGGTATCTCTTTGATCAATTAGCACGGCACCACGATTGTAGGATAAACGAAAGAGGGCACTGATAAGTGATGACTTGCCAGCTCCTGTTCTGCCCACTATGCCCACTTTTTCACAAGGTTTTATAACAACATTTAACGACTTCAAAACATAATCTGACTTAGGATCTGGATTGTAGCGCAGACTTAAATTATCGAACTTAATTTGTCCCTTATCCGGCCATGAATTGGGTGGCTTTTTATTCGGTTGAGAGTCTAATTCACCTTCCGCTTCTATGGACTGGTATTCCACAACCCTTTCCACTGAAGTCATGGTATTTTCCAATTCTGCTGATTGACGCATACCCCACTGTACCATGCCGGTCATGCCCAAGGCTTGAGTTATAGCCAATCCAACTTTGCCGCCATCTTCCGGCGTAAACACAAAGAAACTGAGAGTTATCAAAGCAACATAAATCACACACAGGCAATCTAACCAGTAGCCAAAGCTGCGACTTGTAGCCAAGAACATGTAGAATGCAGAGCTGTGCATGTCCTGGTAATTGTCAAATTCTTTAATTAATACTTGTTGGGCCTCAAAGGCTCTAATGGTGGCCAGGCCATTGAGCGAAGCAGCCATGTGCGAGTAAATGGGAGAGCGAGCTGCAAGAAATACAAAAAGCAGTTTTGCTTTTAATTTATTTAAACCTTGAGTGGCCTCATCAAACACTTACTGATCGCTTCCAATCTCTTCACGTCCCTCGAGGTCCTCAAATAGAATTTTCTAAGGCAATAAAATATTACCATCAATGCGACGGTAATCATCAAATACCAAGGATTCACGAGGCACAATACCACAAAAATACCAAATAGGGATAAAAATGTCTTTATAACATCTATCATAACACTGGGCAAGATTTCATCCACCTGTCCCATGTCCTTCGAAAAACGATTCAGTATGCGACCGGAAGGATTTGTATTAAAGAAGTAAATGGCTGCACGAGTGACTCCCAAATACATGGCATTATGCAAGGACGCAGAAGATTTCATGGCCAAACTGAAGAATAGAAAACTGCGCGAAATAGCCAAGACGATTACAGCCACGTTTATAGCAGCGAAGATATAAATATCAACGCGATCGGCTTGTATAATGGCTCGTGTTGTATTGGAAGTTTTGTTTTCATTTTTGTTGACCCTTGAAAGAAAAACAAGTAAGAGTGCTATATTCGGCTGTGCCGAATCTTATATACCCTTTACCAAAGTGCGTTTATGTAGTATAGAGATACATACATAAGCACAGAGATATGTAGGTACATATTAATTTTGTGAAAAATGCATACTTTTTTCTCTAGTGCAATTTTTAGGTTTTTGGCATTATGTTTAATTTGGTGCTTTTTAAATTTTGGCGATTTATTTTGTTTTGCTGATTTTTTTAGTTTTGGCGATTTTTTTTCATATAGGCAATTTTTTTTTGGCCTTGGACATTTTTTTCGGGTTTTGGCGTTTTTTAATTTTGGTTACTTTTTTCCCTCTGGCAATTTTTTTGATTTTGAAAATTTTTTTCATTTATGCAATTTTTTTTATTTTTTGGAGATTTTGTTTCATTTAAGCGATTTTTTCGGTTTTTTGGCGTTTTTATTTCTTTTTGGCAATTTTTTTAGTTTTGACACTTTTTTCTCGTTTTGGCGATTTTTTTCAATTTTTGGGCGTTTTTTTAATTTTGGCGATTTATTTTCGTTTTGGCGATTTTTTGATTTTGGCGATTTTTTTTCGTTTGGATGGATTTTTTTGATTTTGACGATTTTTTTTTCATTTAAGCGATTTTTTTAATTTTTAGCGATTTTTTTCATATAGCCAATTTTTTTTTTGTTTTGGCGATTTTTTTTTGGTTTTTTTTTAATTTTGGCGATTTATTTTCGTTTTGGCGATTTTTTTTGATTTTGGCGATTTTTTTTAATTTTTGGCAATTTTTGTTCATATAAGCATTTTTTGCGATTTTTGCAGATTTTTGTCATTGTGGGATTTTTTTTTGTTTTGACACTTTTTTCTCGTTTTGGCGATTTTTTCGGTTTTTTTAATTTTGGCGATTTTTTTGATTTTGCCGATTTTTTTTCATATAAGCGATTTTTTTTTGTTTTGGCGATTTTTGTCGGTTTTTGGCGTTTTTTTTAATTTCGGCGATTTATTTTCGTTTTGACATTTTTTTTTATATCAGCGATTTTTTTTCATTTAGGCGATTTTTTTTAATTTTTGGCGATTTTTGTTCATATAAGCATTTTTGTTTGTTTTGGCGATTTTTGCGGTTTTTTTGTCATTGTGGAAATTTATTTTTAGTTTTGACACGTTTTTCTCGTTTTGGCGATTTTTTTCGGTTATTGGAGTTTTTTCTTTAATTTTAGCGTTTTTTTTCATTTTGGCGATTTTTTTCGTTTTGGCGAATTTTTAAAATTTTTGGCGATTTTATAATTTGGCGATTTTATAATTTCAAGTGTCAATATACATATGTACATACATACATACAATTGTATGTATATTACATGGGATTTTAACATCTTTCGTTGCTCGTTTTGGAACACCCTTTAAGTTTTAATTCTCATGTATTTGTTGTTGTAGCAATCAAAGTTCTACATACTCTGTCCAAATTTCAGACCCGTAGCTCTTACCGTTCCTGATAAAATAGCCTTCTTCCTAAAACATGAAATATGTTTAATTATTATGAAAAAAGTTAAAGTTTTCCAACCCTGCAAACGTTTTTTTAATTTTTCAAATTATTAATTTTTTTTTTTAATTATAAATACCAATTTTATTCATACCGAAGTATAAAATAAGTTAATTTAATAAAAAAGTAATAAAAACTTGTTTTCGGTAGTTATTTTCTATGGGAAAATGGAGTTTGAGTTTTCCAGCTCTGAAACCATCTGCTCGATTTTGCTGATTTTCAATAGCAAAATTTTTCGGAAAATTTCTGACACACCAGTCCAAGAACGAAGTCTCTAGCTCTCCTGGGAGCTTGGGAAAACCGATTTCACGTACAGACAGACGGACAGACGGACATCGCTTGTTCGTCTTCCCTATGCATAAGGATCCAGAATATATATATTTTATGTGTCGCTTATTAATATTCTAGAAATTACAAACGGAATGACAAACCTATATATACCCTTTTACCATTTTTTGATAAAGGGTATAAAAATTTAAAAAGTAGATAAAATACAAAAATCTTCAAAATTAAAAGTACCTTTTATAAAAAGTTCCTTCTCATAAGAAGTATTTTTATAAAAAACACTTTTCATTAAAAGTACCTTTTATAAGAAGTCCTTTTACTAAAAGTACTTTTATAAAAAGTACCATTTTTTTAAAAGTACCTTTTATAAAAAGTATCTTATCTAAAAAGCACCTTCTATGAAAAGTACGTTTAATGAAAGGTTCTTTTCATAAAAAGTACCTTTTATAAAAAATATCTTTTATAAATTTTACTTCATTTTCTGTTCTTCTTCTCTGTAGATATATTAAACTTTATAGAGCGTTTAAGCAAACTCTACAAAAGTCATAAACTTAATCAAGAAGAACTACTCACCAATATGAAAGAAACAAATCCGAACCAGAAGATAAAAGTTGGCAAGCCAAGCACAAAATAGCTAAAATCAGTAACCCAAACCAAGCACCACTACAGCCAAAGTATTTTCTGTACAATCCCAAATCGATTTTACCCTCTTCCCTTGATTCTTCTATTTGCTTGGGGGCATCTCCTTGCACTACCGACTCAATAGTGGAACATATTGAAATCTCACTTATTTTTCGTTGCCTTGGCTTTTTGTCTAATTTCTCATTCTCCTCTTCACTTTCCTTAGAACTAGATAAAAGCCTTGCAAAGTCCAGGCCACTTTGAAGCATAGACTCATATTTACCTATTGCACTTACTCTTCCCTTGTCCATTAGAACAATAAGATCTGCTTGTTCTAAAAATTGCAATTGATGTGTTACCAAAATAACTATTTTATTTCCCAAATGATTCTTGATGCATTCGTCAAACAAATGACGGCCCACATGGGTATCTACGGCGCTTAAGGGACCATCCAGTAAATAAATGTCGGCTTCTCGATAGACTGCTCTAGCTAAATTAATTCGTGCCTTTTGTCCACCCGACAGAGAGGCACCACGTTCTCCCACAATAGTCATATCGCCGTAAGGCAAAAGTTCAAAATCGCGTAGCAAGGCACACTTTTTCACTGTCATATTGTAACGCCTTTTGTTCATGGGTAGACCAAACAATATGTTCTGGCGCACAGTGCCTGTAAAAATCCAAGGCTCCTGAGAGGCAAATGACATAACTCCATTTACTTTAAGGGATCCAGCAGAAGGTGGCAATTCTCCCAGTATAGCCTGAATTAAACTTTAAGGATAACATAATTATATAAGTAATCAGTTGTATAGCGGAAGAAGAAAGTACTTTAACTCACCTGGATTTACCTGAACCCACCGGTCCAACTACAGTTACTAAAGTATTGGGTTCTATTTTTAAATTAATATTATTCAAATTAAAATCTGACGACTTTAAATTCCATTTGGCCTGGAAGTTGGAAATTTCAACGCCAGCCTTCACATCATTTGCCCTAGCAGGCAGACTCGCCTCTTTGCCGTTCTCATTAATGATAGATGTAGGCATTATATTCAGTAGATGAAAGTTGCTTGTTTTTTTGTCAGCCAGTGAAGTCTCCTCCAGCATCATAAATGTTTGCAACCGTCTAAACGACACTAAAGTTTCAGCAAACTGGCCCACTCCCATGGGAAAAAATATTGTCATTATGGTCTTTAAAGTTGTCAAAAAAGCTGTGGTAACAAAAGCTTTATCAGCCGTCAACAAATTTCCCAACAGCACGAATCCCACCAGACTGGTAAAGACCGAAAGGCGAGTCAGAAACATCACAAAAGAGGAAAACAAGCCACGTATATAATTCACATAGCGTATGGCTTTCATTTCCCTAAGCCTCATTTGGTCCACAATTTTGCCAAATGGATATTCCCAGGCATACATTTTGATCACTTGTATCCCAGTGATGATTTCATTCATCATGCAGACACGTTCATCGGTACTGATAGCAGTACGCAAACGATATTCGGAAGTTTTCTTGCCCAAAAAGCCCTGAATGGGTATGAATAGCAGCATTAGGGTGACACCGAAAAAGGCGGCAATGCCTATCTGTAAAAAATAAAATTACTTTTTCTCTTATGGACTAACCCCGTTATGCAAAAAAATATTTTACTTTAGCTGTAAAGTTCATAGTAGTTGACAAGCACTTTAAGGCTAACGTTGCTTTGTTAAAAAATTGTATGTAAAACACAACTTTAATTATTTTGTTATTTAATAATAATAAATGGTAACACCACCGTGTTCAACAACCATTTCACAGCTTATGATGTACAAAATCGAATACAATTTCATTCGGGTATTCAAATATTTTTTAATTTTATTAAATAAATTTTTACTTTCTTGAAGTAAAGCAACCCAAGTTAAACAATATGATTTTTGGACATGGTAGGAAAAAAGATAAACATTTTTATGAAGTGTACGTAAAAAAATGTGAGGCACAAAGAAGAATTATCACAATTTCTTTTATTCGAATGAAATGAGTATTTGAATATCCAGCTTTTAAGTATTTTTCAAAAGGTATATATCGTGTCGTGTATTCTCGTAACTTTTTCTATACCAAATGGCTTTTTTAGGGTTCGTTACACCAAAGGTGAAAAGGAACCCTATTGTGTTCGCTACGCTGTCTGTTTGTCCGTCTGTCACAGGCTATTTTTTTTTAGTAACCGTAAGAACTACTGACCTGAAATTTGGACAGAGTAATAACACTAAATTTAAAAAAAAATTTAATTAAAGGGTGTTCGATCAGTTAATGCAATTTTGACAACTTACTATATCTTGGAAACCGTAAGAAGTAAACTCTTGAAATTTTCAAAAACGGTAAAATTAAAAATAACAAAACTATAAAATCGCCTATCCGAAAAAAATCGCCAAAAATCTAAAAAATCGCAATAACGAAAAAAATCGCCAAAATTAAAAAAAAATTTCTAACACTAAAATAAATCGCCACATCCGAAAAAATCGCCAAAATTAAAAAATACCTAAAACAAAGTAAAAATCGCCAAAATGCGAAAAAGGCGTCAAAACTAAAAAACGCCTACATGAAAAAATCGCAAAAATTAAAAAATCGCCAAAATAAAAAAACACGCCAAAATTAACAAAAAAAAATTCTAACACTAAAATAAATCGCCACCTCCGAAAAAATCGCCAAAATGAAAAAAAAATGCCGAAAACCAAGTAAAAATCGCCAAAATGCGAAAAAGGCGACAAAACTAAAAAAACGCCCAAATGAAAATATCGCAAAAATGAAAAAATCGCCAAAATGAAAAAACGCCAAAAACTGGAAAAAATCTCCAAAACAAAAAAAGTGAAAAAAAGAAAAAAACGTCAAAACTTAAAAAAATCTTCAAAACTTAAAAAAATTGCCAAAACTAAAAAATCTGAAAACGCCAAAACTAAAAAAACGCTTGAAACCAAAAAAAACCCAAAAACGAAAAAAATGCCAAAACTATATATTTTACATACATACACAGAAAAAAAAAAGATTTGTAAATACTAATAATTTATTGTGAATGCAATTAAAATATTATTTATAAAGGCACCTACAACGATTTTTGTAAATACAAACACACATTTGTAACATAAGAAATGATTGTGTTATTAACAATTGAGTTGTTAACAGAAAATAAAAAATTTTAATGAATTTTTTTTTTCCAAATTCTAATATGTTTTTTCTTTGTTTGTATTTTTTATATTTTGTTTAGAATTTGGTTTTTTCTTAAAATTTTAAGTTGTTTAGGATGAGTCGAACCGGAAAACTCTTGATTAATAGCCTAATGTACTTACCACTCAGCTAAAGAGCAAATCATTATTAGATAATCAAATAAATACACACAAACTACGAGTTCTTCTGCTTCCTCTACATGTTCGTATTCCGTTATGATATAATTTAACAAATAATTTTGTTGAGTACATTACATAATTGACAAGAAAAATTTTAATTTGTTACATCAACAATGAACAATAACAAAATCTTTAGTTGACATTTTTAATACAAAAAAAATTTTAAAATTTTTGAGTTTTTGCGCTATGTAAAACATAAAATTTGGTTAGTTCATTTTATTGAAAAAAATGTCTGTCATTTGTCATATCAACAACTTAATTTTTTATATTAACTAAATATATATTTCAATTTAAATTAAGTATTAACAATTTGTTTGGCTGGTTGCATTTCGATGATATTTTTTTCTGTGTAGGCTAAAGTTCGTATTGAATTGGGCCCCTTTCACATTCGGCAACTTTACTTGCGCAAGTCTTGTGTTTGTGGGTGTGAAAGGAAAGGTCGGTTGAAGGGGAGAGAATTGCCGAGATTTGAGTACAGACTTGCTTGAACTTGGCAATTCTGCCACAACTTGGCAATTCTGCCACAAAACGTCAACAAATTAAGAAAACTCGAGCATAAGAAAATTAAACTTGCTCAACAAATGAACTGAATGTGAACATAGAACCAAGTTCAAAAGAAAATAAATAAAAATGATAATTATACTTGCGCAAGTAAAGTTGCCTAATGTGAAAGGGGCCTTGCATATCTAGTGTCGGTACGGAAGGAACCCTTGGTGCCAAAACGAAATTTTTTTTTTGCCAAAACGAAAAGTTTTTTGAAAACTTACCTCTAAATACATTAAATATGTAACAATTGCAATTGCAATCGGTCCTATCCACAAATAGTGTATATACAATATGGAAGTATCCAAGCGGCCCACATCGTTTGACATTAAATTCACCACTTGCCCTGATGTAGTTTCACCCATTGCGCCTTGACTCAAACGCAGTGCCTTGCGATAGATTAAACTACAAAGAGCTACGCGCACCTTCATGCCCATGTGTTGTATGCCCAAAAAGTTCGGATGCAGTAAGAGAACATTGAAAACACTGCACAAAATTATACCCACAGCGTACAAGTAGGCTTCGGTGTGATCTTTGTCGGTCGCTTCAGAGTTTGTGTAGAAAGAAACTAATTTGCCCAGAAAAAGCGGTTGCAGGCATCTGTCAAAATAAGAATAAAATAAAATATTTTATAATATTTTTTATTGTAATAAAACTTTGAGTATTTGTTTAGCTACCTTAGGAAAATTTCAATGAATAATAAAGCAATGCCCAGCATTATATAGTGGCAGCCAAAAGCTTTCATTACGGCCCTAAACAAATTGGGTTGTCTGTTGGTATTCTTGAGTTGTTCACATTGCTGCTCCCAAGCTTTGCTAAGTTTGTTGCCAACATAATCTGAAAAAATTCAATAATAATAAATTATATTTATGGTTTTTTATATGTACTATATGTAGAAATTTTTAAGACCCTTCTTGTTTTTAGATAAGAGTATTTAATTTTAATTCTGTATGGGAGTTCATTGGTCTTGTATTTATGATCAACATGTGTGAGATAAAAATGTATTTCGTCTAATTATTTACGTTATTAAATTAAGTCTTTTAGATAATTTTATCGGCTTAAATAAATTGTAATCTGAAAGGTTTTAAATGTTTGTTATTTTTTCTTTTATTACTTGCATACAAACCTAAATACTTAATGATAAATGAAGTTATAACTTTAAGAAGTAAAATCAAATAATTATATTACTTTTATTGTTGCTTTTAAATGTAATTTCAAGGTGTCTTATATGAATTGATGAAGACGGCACATACAAGTAACGATACCATTGCTCTTTTGTGTGAAAATTTTCCTAACCGTGTGATTCCTCCGAAAGCCTGTGATTTAATATATTTAGATTTTTGTGTGTTTGGGGCTGCGTGAGAGATAAGATAAGCTCCAATAGCCCAGAAGCCTTAACTACGGAATTAACGAAGTTGTCGTAAGCAAACAGCAGCAAGTGTGCGAAGTGATAATTAAGAATTTATTTTTTTTGGGTCCGTACAATCAAGATGCAAAGGAATCCTTTTGCTTTCGCTGTAACGTCCGACTGTATGTCGGTCTATCACAGGCTGTTTTCTGCTGTTATTAAAAATTTTTAAAACAACAACAGCAAATATATGACAACTAAATATTAAAGGGCATTTTAAAGCAAGCAATGAAAAATGTTAAAATCGTAATTTTGTACACAAACAATTATATTTTTATATTTGTAAGTACATATGTATACATATATTTATGCAGACTACACCAATTGACACTGAAATTTAAAAAACTCAAAACTAAAGGGTTTTTATCAGTTAATGTAATTTTGACTACTTGCTATATCTTGGAAATCGCAAGACGCAAACTCTTGAAATTTAAAAAAAAACTAAAACGTTAAAATTCCAAAATTAAATAAATGTCGAAACTAAAATCGTCAATATCAAAAAGGCGTGTAAATGAAAAAAAAAATTGCCAAAAAATTAAATAAAGCGCTGAAATGTAAAAAATCACGAAAAGTAAAAAGTTCACCAAAAACAAACAAAAATCGCCTGAGCGAAAAAATCGCAAAAGCGTAAAAATCGCCAAAACGGAAATTTCGCCACCACCAAATAAACCCTAATATTAAAAAAAATCGCCAAAACCAAAAAATAAAAAATAAAAAAAAATCGCTAAAACTAAAAAACGTCAGAACAATTTTTTTTAAATGTCTTCATGAGGTAAGATTTCCTTTAAAATATGCTTAAGTTCATATATTATTCCATACATATCGCTCATTTGCACAAATAACGGCATAACTCAAAAAAATTAAGTTTTTTAATTTAAATTTTATTTTTAAATAGGACCATCACTCAGGGGATTACCCCTACTCATGCAATGCTTTGTGCTACAACTATGAAAATAGCTTATAAGGAAGGAGGATAGAGGGAGTATGTGGACATTTGACTTACACTTTGCCACGATGGTTGTGGCAGTGTGGCTAAAAAAAAGAATTAATGGGTCTGTTCAGCAAATCACGACATGCCAAATCACGGTGATTTCAAAAAATTAATAAAATCTAAATCATTGCTTTTGTAAATTTCACGATTTATAACTTTAGAAGTTGGAAGAAAATATTCTATTATAAATGCAAAAAACTTGAAACGCAATAAAAACCCACTATACAATCACGTGATTTGAAACCACCGTGATTTTCAGAACAGGCCCGAATGATGCAAATTTAATTCCTACATTGTTCCCCATATTGTATAAAAGTTTCATAGAAATATCTTGTTTGGTCTACTCTTGAAAGCGAAATAAAATTTAGATTTAGTTTAAATTGAAAACAACAATAAAATATGAACAAATTTTTTTTTTAATATAAATTTTGAGTTGAACAATTTATTTCTATAACGATTTGAATATTTTTTTAGTTTATTTTTTGTGTCCTTTTTTTCTTTTCTTTAGGTTCTTGCGTTTTTTCGGGTTTTGGGGATTTATTTTAGTTTCAACGATTTTCTTTAGTTTTGGCGCTTTTATTTTGTTTTGGGGATTTTTTTTTAGTTTTTGACTATGTTTTTGTGTTGTTTTTTAGTTTTGGTTTTTTTTTAATTTTGGGATTTTTAAGTTTTAGCATTTTTGGAAATTTGAAAAGTTTACCTCTTAAGGTTTTCAAAATGCCGCAAGTTTTCGCAATAAAATAGTCAAACATTTTGCTCAAACATTGCATGTTTTATAAAAATTTGTTTGTTTGCTAAAGCCAAAGGAATTTGCCTTTATGTTATCTATATATGGGAATTTCCACATAAAAGTCAACCTTTTTCAGTAAAAACTAGAAAGCAATCGAACAGCTTGGCACGTATCCTGACAAGAAGTGGACTTTTCTGTGAAAAGGCCCATATGGGGCATTCCAAGCCAAGTTGAACGGTTTGAAAAATTTTTTCTGTTGATTTTATCAATTATGTGGTTTTTTGCCGGTCTAAGAGATATTAAATTTTATTTTTTATGCAAACCTTTTTTTTCAATTCTTATTTTCAAGTATTATTTAGATAATGAAATAGAGAAAAAAATCCAAATGATTTTGATCAATATTTTTGGTTTTTAATGGCCTTTCGACTGAAAATATAATTTTAAAACAACAATAATATATGATTTTTTTTTTCTTTAATGTAAATTATTAGTAGAAAGTTTTCTTACGATATCGTAAAACAATCCATACATTTTATATTGTTTATATTTTATATATGTATGTATATTTTTTTTTTTTTGAAAATTAGTGTTTCCTTTGATTTTTTTTAACTTGTAATATAAAATCCATGGTATAATTATACAGGTGACTGCGTAAGGATTTGTTAAAGAATAATACGGCAACCATAGCTCTGTAAAGAACCGAAGAATGTCAAAAGCACAAAAATAATTTTACCAAAACCAAAACAAAACGAAGTATTTGACATTCGTTAGCTACAAAGCACATAGAGCAAAAAATTATCAGCTGAAGTAGCGCTGCCACCTAGTTAGATACACCTTGATAAAATGTATATCCAATCGAGCAACTTTTCAGCCCGGTCCCATGGTGTACATTATTGACCTTCTATATATATTTTTTTTAGATGTTTTAATATTCAAAATTTTTTTAATTTTGTCAAAGTGAAAAATATTTTAAAGCAAAAGATGGTAAAAACTACAAAAGTTGCCATTATAACACAATTTAATTTACTTTGATTTAATTATTAAATTATTCACTTAAAACTCCGTACCTGATTTATGTTCGCTCAAAGCACGATAAAGATCACCTTGATTCAACACTCTCTTGCGGCCTTTCAAAAATAAAGGCATTGTAAAGCTAAAATACAAATAATAATAAAAAATATAAAAGTAAATTTAGTAATTATAAAATTAATATAATAGTATTAATATAAATATAAAAATAAAGAAAAACTCACCAAAACATTAGCGATGAAAGAGGATTTGAACGTTGGCGTGGATTTTCCGGCAACTCTTCTGATTTGGAAGATTGCATTTTATATGAAAACTAAAAAATTAAATATTTTCACGATCTTCTTTTCTGTAAAAACTTTTAGTATCCTTTCACGTTTGCTTGTTTTTTAATTATTTATGTATATATTTATTTTATTTATTTTTTACTTGGACAAACAATTAATATGAATGCTTACAACTCGACTCACTAACAGATTATAATTCAAGAGATACTAAAAAATATAAGACCACCTCGGATCCCTACATTAAACAAATAAAAACAGTTTAAAATTAAAAGCAAAATTGCATTTAATTTTTTATCTATTTTTTGTTTGTTTTTTTTTTTTGGTAAAAAATCTAATATCTTTCCAGATAATAAGTACATCCAATTTAAATGGCAATGGCATTTTGCTACTGCAAAAAACAATAATTCAAGGCCAAAAAAAGGGGGGACGTGGAAGTGAAAATAAAAGTGGAAATTGTAATAATTTGCCAGCTGATTTCTTAGAAACAAAACAATATGGCATGGCATTTAAATAGCTAAGGTTTAGAAATATTAAATATTGCAGTCTCTCTGATTAACTATTTTCGACTATAAAGCTGCCCATAAGCTATTTTAATTTTTAGCCAGAACGTAAAAAATTTTATCATAAACTCATGAGTCTTACTACAATAATTGAAATTTATTGGCTGGTGGTTTAGCATGTCTCTATACGTATTTCATTGGAATCATCAGTAGACTTCAACCACAAATTTTGAACAGTAGTCGCAAACCTCTTACTTTATGCACATACTTTCAAAAACTATATGTGTATATATACCCATGATAAAAATTAACCTTCCTTGGAAGGCCAGCCTCAAAACTCAGAAAACCTTCTTGCCTCAGGCCATTATAAAGGTCTGAATATAAACATTTCCACGAAAAAGTTTCGCGTGTGACAGCAAGCAATTAAGCTTGTATTTCAAAAGAATATGACTTGATTTTTCTTAATATTTTATCTTACGTAGAGCTGGTGACAGACTACAGAAATATATGCAGAACTAAAAAAAAAGTTTTGTTTTCTTTGAAAAAACGAACCTTATCCTGAAATTCCTGGAAATGCCAATATGATAATTTTTATGTAATTGCCATTCTTATCTAAGTGCTAAAGAATGCCTTATAGAAAGCCTCGACTATTCCACATTTGCTTATATGAGAGCACAGAAAAACCTTACTGAATTGAAAATATCACATAATATTTTTACTGAAATAGGAAGGACCTACCACAGATTTGCTAAAATTAAAAACAAAATTCATAAAATTTAAAAACAATAAAAATAATGTATGCAAAAAAAATTCTTGCATTGATATGGGAAGTGGCCTATTTTGCTTCTCTTAAGTCCTTGCGTGTGAGACAATACATAAGGGTGGGGTGGGCTTAAGTAGTTAAAGGTCCTGGGTTCTAGCCCGGTATCCAACAGTCATTAAATAACAACATCACGCATTTTTCTGGTATGCATTAGTGTCTCCTTGTATCAGTTGTATTAGAAAAGTTCAAGTGATAAAGGCATAGACACTGACCACCAAACTTCCCCTGCTTAAGCGGATACTACACATAATGTGACGTCAGAGTGCCCCGCCCTCATTCGTCAGTATTGTGTAGTAGAATCACTGGCGAAGTAAAATAACAAATAAAATGGCAACTAAACTTTGAAAATTTAATACACCAGAGGCCCTGCAACCACAGCATTATAAAAAACCCCCAAAAAGCAGAGTTGTAAAAGAATCAAGCTTTCACCACCTGCATTCTCTATCATTATCCTTTTCCTTTGCCTGAGTGTTACTTCTCTTTTAAAAAAAAAATATAGCTCTGAGAGTATATAAGCAAAAGAGCTCGTGGGCTGTGTGTGGAGTGATGACTTTTTTAAAAACTTTTAAGTGCCCGGGAAATTTTCTATTTTAATGCAATTATTTATGCTTTTGTCGTTTTCTTATATTTGGCGTTTTTTAGATTTTTGGCGATTTTTTCGGGTTTTTGGCGATTTATTTTAGTTTCAGGGATTTTTTAGTTTTCGCGCTTCTATTTCATTTTGGCGAGTTTTTCGGGCTTCGACTATATTTTGACTATCTCTTTTTGATGTTTTTTTAGTTTTGGGGTTTTTTTTGTTTTGGCGATTTTATTTTTAATTTTATAGTTGTTCAGTTTTACTTAAGAGTTTGCCTCTTACGGTTTTTAAGATACAGTCAGTTGTCAAAATTGCATTAGCTGATAAAATACCCTTTAATTTTAATTTATTTACTTTCAGTATTAATTGATGAAGTCTGCATAAAAACACACTAACTTTGAATATTTCAAGTGTTTATATCGTTACCTCAATATAAAAAAGTCCAAACTCATAATTTTTTCTTGAAATGGAGATTTTTGCATTTTTCGATAAATTAGAAGTTCTTTTAGCCAAGTATACATAAAACTAGATTTAAAAAAATAATGAGTTAAGGTGTTCTTATAATAAGGTAACGATATATAATTGTCTATATTACATAAGGATATCAACATTTTACATTCACAGAAAAAAGTATTCACCAATTAATATTATCAATTAATTACTTAATTGTATTGATTAAATTTTTAATTGCATTAAATAATTAGACTGGAAAAACTTAATTTATATTATCAAATTGTTTATAGGTGAAAATTGAATTAATTTTTTAATTGATACTACAAATATTTTAGTTAATATTATAAAATCATTCATATTACTTTTTTGTGTGTTGCTCGCCTTAGAATACCCTTTAGTTTTTAACTGTCATATATTTTTCGTTGAGACGGCCATAGTTTTAGGTGTTTTGTGAAAATTTCAGGTTTGTAAAACGTTTTCTCGTTCTTACGGTTCTCGACAAAACAGCCTGTGACAGAGAGACAAATATACAGACGGACGGACACCTTTGAAGTACGAAACCCCAAGAACGATAAGTTTATATTGAAATGATAATACTGGACTGGGATAATACTGTACTAGGGTAATAGGGCACATTTTCAGTGAAAAGTTCAAGTACCTATCTGTCGTTTTAAAATGATACTCAAACGAGAACTAACTATAGACTATAGATTGTGAAAACGATTATTTTGCTACATTTACAGCCTGTTCCTGTTCCTGTAAAAAAATAATTTTCTTAATTTATTATAGGTTTCATTACCAGTTGTCAACTGGAAATTTTTTTGTCGACAGCGTGGAACAGGCCGTAAAATTTTTTTACTCAAAATACTAAAGTTTTAAGAAATTCATGGATTTTTGAACTGTAACGCCAACAGCTTACCTTATTTCTTTAACCAAAGAAACTTTAAATTTATATTTATTGTATAAAACTTGTAAAACGTGTCCTTCTAAAGGTATACAAGAAAGTATTCAAATAATTTCCAGGTTAATAGTCTTAATTGCCATGAACTTGTATTTGTATTTACAATTTTTACTTTAGTGTTATTTCCAGCTTAAGGCCAGGACTTGCTATACGAAATTGTACAATTTTGCATCCATTCTTAAAATAAAAAGTATGAAAATTCAGTAATGCTATGGGTAAAACAAACTTCAAAAAAAGACATTATCGCTTAAGTAAATTTAATGGTTTTGTTAGTCGATTTACTGGGACCATAACGTGATATATTTCAATTAAATAAAAATCAATTAGAGTTTGCCTTAATTTTATTCATAACGATATTAAAACTAATAAGTTCATTAAAACTGAACAATAAAATAAATACTTCTTAAAATCAACATATTATAGTGTGGCTTTTACTTTTTTCGCTTGAAAAAGTTTCTCAAAATATTCCATTTTAGCCCTAAAGCTTAAGAACATCAATCATTTTTCGTTTTCAGTAAATTCTTCTCATAAGCATTTTGCGCCACCTTTAATAAAGTCTCAAAGTTGCCTGTTTGCCTCACCATGTCATAAAAGATATTCACTTTCGAGGCAGTTAATAGTTCGTAGGGTGGACCAAACTCTACAGCACGACCAGCATCCATTACCAAGACCTTATCGCTGTCCATGACTGTATGCAAACGATGGGCTATTGTTAGGACGGTACAATTTTTAAATTTCTCACGAATTGTTGTCTGTATGAGAGCATCGGTTTGGGTATCCACATTGGCAGTGGCTTCGTCTAAGACCAGAATGCGATTTTCGCGTAATATGGCACGAGCCAAGCAAACCAATTGACGCTGTCCCACACTGAAGTTGGTGCCACCTTCGGATATTTTGCTTAATAACCCACCAGCCATATCGGACACTACTTGCTTCAGCTTGACCTTAATTTGCAAATGGAAATAAAATTAATATTTTAAAGTCTTTCCCAACACATTTTATGCCAACTTACCTCGTCCAAAGCTTCCCATAACTTATTGTCAGCATACTCATCAAATGGATCCAAGTTGTAACGCATTGTACCAGAAAATAGTGCCGGCTCTTGAGGTATAATCGAAATTTTACTTCTCAAATCATGTAAACCCAACTGACTGGTATCTCTTTGATCAATTAGCACGGCACCACGATTATAGGATAAACGAAAGAGGGCATTGATAAGTGATGACTTGCCAGCTCCTGTTCTGCCCACTATGCCCACTTTTTCACAAGGTTTTATAACAACATTTAACGACTTCAAAACATAATCTGACTTAGGATCTGGATTGTAGCGCAGACTTAAATTATCGAACTTAATTTGTCCCTTATCCGGCCATGAATTGGGTGGCTTTTTATCCGGTTGAGAGTCTAATTCACCTTCCGCTTTTATGGACTGGTATTCCACAACCCTTTCCACTGAAGTCATGGTATTTTCCAATTCTGCTGACTGACGCATGCCCCACTGTACCATGCCGGTCATGCCCAAGGCTTGAGTTATAGCCAAGCCAACTTTGCCGCCATCCTCTGGCGTAAACACAAAGAAACTGAGAGTTATCAAAGCAAGATAAAGCACACACATGCAATCTAACCAGTAGCCAAAGCTGCGACTTGTAGCCAAAAACATGTAGAATGCAGAGCTGTGCATATCCTGGTAATTGTCAAATTCTTTAGTCAATACTTCTTGGGCCTCAAAGGCTCTAATGGTGGCCAGACCATTGAGCGAAGCAGCCATGTGCGTGTAAATGGGAGAGCGAGCTAAAAGAAGCAAAAAAAGATAGGGTTACTTTTAATTTATTTAAAGCTTAAGTCGGCCCCTGAAAATACTTACTTATTGCTTCCAATCTCTTTACATCCCTCGAAGTTCTCAAATAGAACTTTCTTAAATAATAAAACGTTATCATCAATATGGCGGTGACCAACAAATACCAAGGATTCACAAGGCACAACACCACCAAAATACCAAAGAGGGATAAGGATATCTGTATGACATCCATCATAACACTGGGTAAGATTTCATCCACCTGTCCCATGTCCTTGGAAAAACGATTAAGTATACGACCGGAAGGGTTCGTATTGAAGAAGTACATGGCTGCACGTGTGACTCCCAAATACATGGCGTTATGCAAAGACGTAGAAGATTTCATGGCCAAGCTGAAGAATAGGAAACTGCGTGAAATTGCCAAGACGATTACAGCCAAGTTTAGACCAGTGAAGATGTAAATATCAACTCGATCGGCTGGTATGTCGCCTAGTGTTGTGTTGGAAGCTTTGTTTTCATTTTTATTGACCCTAAAAAGGAACAAATAAATAATAAAAGATTAAGAATAAGCGGAAAACATGTAATTTTTTTAATTAAATAGTATTTTAAATTAATATTTTAAAAAGCAAATTTTTAAAAAAGTACGTTACATAAACAGTAATAAGGATATTGAATGAAAAGAACATTCCATAAAAGGGTGGTGAGAGTAGTGTTGGCTGAAGAAGTTAGCACGCTGTCTACAAAACCGGAAGTCTTAGGTCCCAGCCCGGTATTCGACAGTCATTAAATAACATTACTACGCATTTTTCTGATGTGCGTTAGTGTCCTTTTGTAACAGTTTTTGTTGAAAAATTTATAGTGATGAAGGCATAGAGGTACTGGTCACTAAACTATAACGGCTTCGGTGGATGGTAATCCTAATGCAACATCAGAGTGCCCTCCTTCTGTTTTGTATTGCAGAATCATCGGCAAAGTAAAATAACCAATAACATGGATATTAAACACCACTTTGAAAATTTAATACGCCTCGATGACAACAGGGGCGCTAGAATCACTTCATTATGAAAAACATACAAAAAGCAGACTTACTAAAGAGTCGCCTCTCTCCAACTTCCCCCGCCAATCGTATGAGCATCTTCGATCGATCTCTAAAAACAATCACAACCTTTGTAGAGACTACTCGATTTGAACCAAAACTCCCTTTCGAGTAACACCAACCAGGGAATCCTACGAAAGTCGATCTCAGCGACCTCGAAGAGTACGTGAGCCTACGCTTACCGACTGACTTCAGACAGGATTTTCGTGTGGCTTATTAGTCTTTTCCTTACCAAACCCGACTCCGAAGACCTAAGTAAATTCCTTGCTGTCTTTTCCATTACATAGTAATAAGTGGGCAGAAAATTAAGAATAACATCCAAGCCTGGCTGAGAGGCGCTTCTTGCGGCAGTAATGACGCCAACTGAGAACAAACCCTGCACCCTACCAAACTATTTCTTATTACGGCTTTCCGTACTCAACGTCTCGCATTGTATAAAACACGAGTACGAGAGGCTTAGTCTAAATGTACCTTTAGGGAAAAATTTATCTTTAAACATCTAATATTTCCTTATATCTTTTGGATAGGTTAAGTTGAAAAGTGATTCCATTGCGCTCATGTCAGGGGAACAAAACATGAGCCAGTATAGGCTTCTTGAGTGATCTCAAGTGAATTAAAACCGAACCTTATCTTTATAAGAATTCACTATTATTTATGTACTCCTTCAAATTTTTCCAGTCAATGCCTCTAAGATGGGTAATATCCGGTAAGGTATCATCCCCAAAATGAGAGAACCTCGGCCAAGCGAAAGATGGACCATGACAAAAAAGTTTTGCATTTCCTCGATGTTCTCCATGTTGCTTTGTTTTCATTGCTCTCTGTGGCTCCGGCACAAGTGCCCTCGTAAGTTGCAGTGGCCCGTTAAGACGCTGGTAAAATTTCAAAATATAACCTTGCTTATATTACCCATACCATCGCTATTCTATCGTAGCTTGTGGGCCAACTTTGCCTAATTTTGTAACTCAATCTTCGTTAGTTAGAAAAGCTTTACAGTTTAAGCCATTTATGGTAAGAGTTTAAATTTAATAAGGAAAAAATACTCACCAATAAGATAGGAAAAAGTCCGAACCAGAAGCCAAAACCTGGCAACCTAAGCACAAAATGACCAAAACCATCAACACGAACCAACCACCGCTGCTGCCAAAGTATTTTTTGTACAGTCGCAAATCGATTTTACCCTCTTCCCTTGATTCTTCCATTTGCTTGGGGGCATCTCCTTGCACTACCGATTCAATAGTGGAACATATTGAAATCTCACTTATTTTCCGTTGCATTGGCTTTTTGTCTACACTCTCATTTTCATCATCACTTTCTGCAGAACTAGATAAAAGCCTTGCAAAGTCCAGGCCACTTTGAAGCATAGTCTCATATTTACCTATTGCACATACTCTTCCCTTGTCCATTAGAACAATAAGATCTGCTTGTTCTAAAAATTGCAATTGATGTGTTACCAAAATAACTATTTTATTTCCCAAATAATTCTTGATGCATTCGTCAAACAAATGACGGCCCACGTGGGTATCTACGGCGCTTAGTGGACCATCAAGTAAATAAATGTCGGCTTCTCGATAGACTGCTCTAGCTAAATTAATGCGTGCTTTTTGTCCACCCGACAGAGAAGCACCACGTTCTCCCACAATAGTCTTATCGCCGTAAGGCAAAAGTTCAAAATCGCGCAGCAAGGCACACTTTTTCACTGTCATATTGTAACGCCTTTTGTTCATGGGTAGACCAAACAATATGTTCTGGCGCACAGTGCCTGTAAAAAGCCAAGGCTCCTGAGAGGCAAAGGACATAACTCCATTTACTTTAATGGATCCAGCAGAAGGTGGCAATTCTCCCAGTATAGCCTGTATTAAACTTTAAGGGTACATATTTATATAAGCAATCAGTTGTATAGCGGAAGAAGAAAGTACTTTCTGTACTCACCTGGATTTGCCTGAACCCACCGGTCCAACTACAGTTACTAAAGTATTGGGTTCTATTTTTAAATTAATATTATTCAAATTAAAATCTGACGACTTTAAATTCCATTTGGCCTGGAAGTTGGAAATTTCAACACCAGCCTTCACATCATGTGCCCTAGCAGGCAGACTCGCCTCTTTGCCGTTCTCATTGATAATTCCTGTAGGCATTATCGTTAATGGATTAGAGTTGTTTGTTGTTTGGTCAGCCACTGAAGTTTCCTCTAGCATCATAAATGTTTGCAAACGTCTAAAAGTTACTAAAGTCTCAGCGAACTGACCCACTCCCAAGGGAAAGAAGACGGTCATTATGGTTTTTAAAGTGTTCAAAAAGGCGGTGATAACAAAAGCTTTTTCAGCTGTCAAAAAGTTTCCTAACAGCACAAATCCCACCAGACTGCTAAAGACCGAAATGCGTGTCAGAAACATTATAAAAGATGAAAACATCCCACGTATATAATTCACATAGCGTATGGCTTTCATTTCCCTAAGTCTCATTTGGTCCACAATTTTGCCAAATGGATATTCCCAGGCATACATTTTGATCACTTGTATGCCAGTGATGATTTCATTCATCATGCAGACGCGTTCATCGGTACTGACAGCAGTACGCAAGCGATATTTGGAAGTTTTCCTGCCCAAAAAGCCCTGCATGGGTATAAACGCCAGCATTAGGGTGACACCGAAAAAGGCAGCAGTGCCTATCTGTAGAAGATGGAAGACTAAACAAAATTAATAAGAAGTTTCTTTCATTAATTTATATTATTTAAATAGGAGACTGTTTAGAAAAGTAATTTTGTTTTCGTCAAAAATTTTTTAAGATCTGGGGGCAAATCTCGGCACTCGTTATCGAACGAAATCACGGAATATTTTAATACAGTTTATATGGAAATATTTCGTAATTTTGTTCGATAACGATTGCCGCGATTTGACCCATGGCTAAGTATTATTGTTTTTCCCTAACCACATAGCGTTTCTTTAATCGATAATATCTTCTTAAACAGCTCACGAATAAGTTTAGGCACAATTTAGGAGTGGTACTATTTCTGCGCGGTGCTTTTATAAACTGCCCAAAGAGTATTATGTGCACGATATGTTCAAGTGATATGAACAAAGCTGCTGCGAAGTACTTTTATAAGACGAATTTATAACCGAAATTGGCTTTAAAAAAATTCAACGAAAATGTGAATAAAATATATATTTCTTTTATAAAAGGTACTTTTTATAAAAGGTACTTTTTATATAAGGTACTTTTTGTATAAGGTACTTTTTATATTTTTTTTTAATGAGGTACTTTTAATAAAATGTACTTTTTACAAAAGGCACTTTTTACAAAAACTATTTTGTTAACAAGGTACTTTTTGCAAAAGGTACTTATAACAAAAAATACTTTTTGCAAAAGGTTCTTTTAACAAAAGGTATTTTCTACAAAAGGTACTTTTAACAAAAAGTACTTTTTACAAAAGTAACTTGTTACAAAAGGCACTTATTACAAAAGGTTATATTTACAAAAAGTACTTTTTACAAAAAAATGTACTTTTTCCAAAAGGTACATCTTACAAAAGGTACTTTTTACAAAAGCTACATTATACAAAAGGTACTTTTTGCAAAAGGTACTTTTAACAAAATGTACTTTTAACAAAATGTACTTTTTGTCAAACGTTTTCTTACAAAACGTAATTTTTACAAAGGTACTCTTCACGAAAGGTACATTTTACAAAAGGTACTTTTACAAAAGATACTTTTTACAAAAGGTACTTTAACAAAAGGATCTTTTTGGAAAAGGTACTTTTAACAAAAGATACTTTTTACAAAATGTAATTTTTACAAAAGGTACTTTTTACAAAAGGTACTTTTAACGAAAAGTACTTTTTACAAAAGGTACTTTTAACAAAAAGTACTTTTTACAAAAGGCACTTATTACAAAAGGCACTTATTACAAAAGGTTATATTTACAAAAAGTACTTTTTACAAAAGGTGCTTTTTCCAAAAGGTACATTTTAAAAATAAAGTACTATTTACAAAAGATACTTTTACAAAAGGTGCATTTTATAAAAGGTACTTCTTGCAGAAGGTACTTTTTGCAAAAGGTACTTTTAACAAAAGGTACTTTTAACAAAAGGTACTTTTTGCCAAACGTTTTTTTACAAAAGGTAATTTTTACCAAATACTCTTTACAAAAGGTACCTTTTACAAAAGATATAAAAGGTACTTATTACAAAAAGTAGTTTTTTACAGAATGTACTTTCTACAAAAAGTACTTTTAATAAAATTTACTCATATTATTTTTTTTTTTAAAAAAGGTACTTTAAAAAAGATAATTTTTATGAAATACAATTCAGCAACACAAAAACCTTAAAAGTAAGCTTCCATTTCTATTATAGAAACCATAAAATCATCTTGGTTGGGTTTTTGTTTAGGTTTAAAATATAAATTAATTTATCAAAACATTTTCTTTGGAAAGAGGATAATAAGCGTAATCGCTATTGTTTTCGCATCCCCGATCACTTTTTTCATACCGAACGACAAGATCTGCCTATTTTTCAATTTAAAAATTATTTTAGAAAACTTACCTCTAAATACATTAAATATGTAACAATTGCAATTGCAATCGGTCCTATCCACAAATAGTGGATATGCAACATGGAAGTATCCAAACGGCCCACATCGTTTGACATTAAATTCACCACTTGCCCTGATGTAGTTTCACCCATGGCGCCTTGACTCAAACGCAGTGCCTTGCGATAGATTAAACTACAAAGAGCTACGCGCACCTTCATGCCCATGTGTTGTATGCCCAAAAAGTTCGGATGCAGTAAGAGAACATTGAAAACACTGCACAAAATTATACCCATAGCGTACAAGTAGGCTTCGGTGTGATCTTTGTCGGTCGCTTCAGAGTTTGTGTAGAAAGAAACTAATTTGCCCAGAAAAAGCGGTTGCAGGCATCTGTCAAAATAAGAATAAAATAAAATATTTTATAATATATTTTATTGTAATAAAACTTTGAGTATTTGTTAAGCTACCTTAGGAAAATTTCAATGAATAATAAAGCAATGCCCAACATTATATAGTGGCATCCAAATGCTTTCATTACGGCCCTAAACAAATTGGGTTGTCTGTTGGTATTCTTGAGTTGTTCACATTGCTGTTCCCAAGCTTTGCTAAGTTTGTTGCCAACATAATCTGAAAGAATTTCAAAAATAATAAATTATATATTTGTGGTTATTTATTTATATCGTTACCTTAATATAAAAAAAAAAATAAAAAGTAAATAAAATAAAATAATAAGTTGGGGCCTTCTATATTAAGGTAACGATATGTACGTATACATTTTGATTTTTAATACCCTTTTTGTTATAAGATAAGGGTTTTTAATTTTAATTCGGTATTAGAACAATACATGTGAGATAAAAAGGCGTTTTGTGTAATTATTTTATTAAATAATAGTTTTTTACATATTTTTTTTCCGCTGTAATAAAAATTAATCTTGAAGGTTTAAAGTGCTTGTTTTTTTTCTTTTATTACTTGAATATAAATCAAAAAAGATTTTAAACCCTAAATGATGACATAACTTTAAGAAGTGTAATCAAATAATTATGTATTTGGTAACTACTGTTTTCAGATATTTAGTTGCTTTACTTTTTATTGTTGCTAATAAACGTAATTAAGTAGTTCAAGGTGTCTAATGTGAAGAGATTTTAAATTTTCATAGGGCTGTTTCAAAGTTAGGGTAGTCCAGTATTTAGTGTTCAGATTTTAAATTTTCATAAGAATAATCAAACGAGATAGTCTAGTGTTCAGACGAAATCGAGTGAGTTACCATTCGTTTACATTCATAAAAATTTCTGTCATTTCATTTTCAAGTTGTAATTATTGTAGGAACAGGTTTACCTTGTTCATGAAACAATCTGGTGCGTGATGGAAATCGATTTCAAAAACGATTAAATTTTAAAGGTGTTTTTTAGCCGATTTCAAAAGCGTAGAAAGTTCTATGTTCATCGGTTTATTAATATTTCTTTATTAAAAAGTATTTTATCACAGATGGTAAAATCTTTTTATGAAAAGTCTATTAATAAAAAGGAATTCTAAAATCAATTCGTTTTCAAAATCGATTTCTATACAATACCTGAATAATTTAAATTAAAAGTCTTCCAACCTATTTCCACTAGTGTCCTGCACAAGACCATTTATAAGACCTTTCAAGGCATGAGACATTTTTCAAATGCTTTATTACAGCGAAATATTATAAAACAAACGCTAAAAAACACTGTTGTTTAGTCAAGACAAACAACTGAAAACAATATATTTCCAACATTGCTGTTTAGCGTTTGTTTTAGAATATTTCGCTGTAGTAAATAAAGCATTTGAAAAATCTCTCATGTCTTGAAATGTCTTATAAATGGTCTTGTTTAGGACTTTAGTTTCCACAAACAAGACGGTTGTCTTGAGGCCAAAATTTATGTGAAAAGCACAAAATTTTTTTAGTGAATTTTTTTTTTAATTTTCTTTACGAGTCGACTGCTTGTCTTGTGGAAATAGAGTCTTAAGAAACTAGAAGTATAAGTAGAACTAGAACTATAGCGATTTCCAAATTGTTGTTGTTGTTAGTTTCTTAATAAGTTGTAAGAAGCACCATATAATTGCTTTGAATTTGTCTAAAGAAGGACAAAACATTTTACTGAAACATTCCATGTGTTATAATAACTTGTTTAAATCCCTGTTTTCACAATATGAACGATCGACTTGAGTAGAAAATTTATATGAATAGCAGCACTCATATTTTTCATAATTTTTTTTTTTAGACGAGTCGCTTGCCTGACTTGTGGAAACAGCTAAAGGAATTTTCTTTTCTGTTATGTATATAAATATGTATGTGTGCTCATATGTTTATATGGGGTATTCCACGCCAAGTCGAACAGTTTCAAAATTTTTTTCTTTCTTTTTTTTTGTATTTTTTATATTTATTTATTTTTATATTTATTTTGCATTATTTTTTTTTATTTTTTTAAGTATTTATTTAGCTCCCCTCAAAATAACCTCCCTGGTAAAATTGGGGATTTTTTTGATTACTCAGTCAGTTTTTGTATTTTTTGTGCAATTCTTTCGTATTATTATTATTTTTTTAAAATTTTTGCTTTCAACTGTTTTTTACAGGAAAATATAGAAAAAAATATTCCCAGTGATTTTGATCAAGTTTTTTTTTTGATTTAAGTGGCCTGTTTCACGATATCGAAAAAAATTTTAGACTGAAAATTTAAATTGAAAATAGAAATAAAATAAAAAAATTTGTTTTAGTTTTCAATATAAATTTATAAATTTTCAGTCGCAAGTTCTCATACGAAATAGTAAAATTTTAAAGTTTTTTTTTTTTTTTTTTTTGAAAAATTAGTGTTTTCTTTTTTTTTTATTTTAAATTAAAAATTTCTATAACAACAAACAACTTTTAAGATCGTTCCGGCATTATTTAGCTTTAGATCTTTTTTTAATTTTCAAAAATATTAAAAAAAATTCTTAAATTTTTTTAATTTAAATTAAATTAATTTAAGTTTTTTTTTAGATTTGCAAAAATTACAAAAATCTTCATTATTGAAGAAATCATTCCCAGTTGACAAGAGCTTACTTTGCTTTTGCTTAATGATTAAATTATTCACTTAAAACTCCATACCTGATTTATGTTCGCTCAAAGCACGATAAAGATCACCTTGATTTAACACTCTCTTGCGGCCTTTGAAAAATAGAGGCATTGTAAAGCTAAAATAAAATCATAGTAAAAAAATAAAATTAAATAAATTTTTATAAAATGCACACAACAAAAAGAAATATTATTAAAACTAATGTGTAGTTTCCACAATGCAAGCAAGCGACTTGTCTAGAAAATTTGTATAGGAATCACTCAAAAATTTGATTTAATTTTCATATATTTTTTCTACACAAGTCGCTTGCTTGCATTATGGAAACTACACATAAAATATTTGGCATACTGGGCGTTTTTATATAAATATAAAAATAAAAGAAAAACTCACCAAAACATTAGCGATGAAAAAGGATTTGAATGTTGGCGCGGATTTTCCGGCAACTCTTCTGATTTGGAAGATTGCATTTTATATACAATTTATTTTCACGAACTTTTTATTTTTTATTTCTTATTTTTAAAAGGCTCTGTAAAGTTTCAAGTTTTCTTTATTTTTTTTTCTTCAAAACTATTGATTTTTATTTTTTTCTCTTGAACTTAGAAAAAAACTGTTAATGCTTACACCTCAAGTTTCTAAAAGCTTATGATTGAAATCATGCCTAAAAAATATAAGACCACCTCGCATCCATACATTAAACAAATAAATATAGTTATAAATTAAAGAAAAATTCGTGTTTAACTTATTTTTTATCTGTTTAGTTTTGTTTTAAAATCTAATCTTTTTTTCCAGCTAATAAGTATATCAAATTTTAATGGCATTTTCGCCAATATCATCACAATGAGTAGAAATAACTACAATTCAAAGCCAATGAATAGGCAAACAAAAATAATATAAATTATGTTTCAACACGTTTAAGTGAAAATAAATTTCCATTTTAAATTAAAAGAAAAAAAGAAGGCAAAGTTTAATGACTTGCCAGTCTATTTCTTAAAAACAAAACAAGTCTGTCATAATAGATGAAGTTTAGAAATTCTGAATGTTGCGGTGTAATTGATTAACATAATGAGAAATTAACCCTTTAAGAGCACAAAGTAGTGTTGTAAACAATTAGAATTTTTAGCAACGTTTAATTTGGTCAAAGCATAACAACTTTATAGATTTACTAAATAAGGTAAAGGGTTTTAAATGCATAAAGGGTATTTCAATAAGCGCTTTCTCATTTTAAATTTGTTTGTACGCACAATTATTTTCTAGTATCATCCCTACTAGCATTTGGAAGATTGTTTTATCAAAAATCACCTAACTAAGTCTTCCTCGAGTACTTTTGACGATTAAAAACTGATTAAACACTTGCGCGCTTGAAAAAAGACTCGAAAATGAGTCGTGCTGTGTTTATGCTTTAAAAGTAATTTATTTATTTATTTTAAAATATATGAGTCATAAATGAGTCGAAACTGATCAGAAAAGCGGGTAATAAAAGACTCCTCAAGAAGAGTTGCATGTAGGGTACCATTTCCTCCCGACAAAACTATCTTTTATGCTCAGAAAACGAGCGCATATTCTTGTTTTTTGATCACTTAAAAGTATTAAAAAAGAATCGAATTTAATTAAAAATTTCCAAAAATGCTAGCAGGGATGAATCAAAACTAATACATACATATATATATGAACATGTTGTAGCACAAGACATCTAAAAACTAAACCATTATTTAATTTCTGAATGGCAATACCAATGTGTAAATTGGATTAACTCTCAGAGAACTAAACTGAGTGGAGTTGGCAACTCCAATAGACACTTACATGTGTTTATCTATTTATCAGCTGATAGTGCTAAATTTTTATTTATTTATTTGTTTATTTATTGATACATATTATACAAAGTAAATTTGCATAATATGGTGTTGCACAAATACGGTGGTAGTAACTAGAGCCTATGCCCAAGATGTATCGCATAGCATTTGATTCGATAACGAGTGCCTCGATTTGCCCCTTGTTATTCAACCCAGAGCTGCTTAACGACTCTCTTAGTATTTTAAAATAATAAATTTTATTCATTGTACCTTCTATAACAAAGGTTTTTTTTTCACAATATGTGACCTCAATGATCTGGTATAGGGACACGGCGCCAAAATGCTTTAACGGTTTATTTCCGCTTTCACTATCTCAAGCTTGAGCTTCTCTTCCCCCGGCATTGTTAATGTTATACTAACAACTCGGTTGACTTTTGCGACACTAACGAATACAAATTTAGTTTATTTTCATCTAATCATAATTATAAATAAATTTTTTTTTCATTATTGCCGAAATTAAGCAAAAAAATCATTTTCTAACATTGATATTTCAAGAGTGAGCGCATGCTAAAGGGTTAATTATCATTATTACGAGTAATAAGTCTTGTTTGCTTTTTTTTTACTTCTTAAAACTTTTCTAAATGTACGTGTTAAGCATTTAAGCAATAATGTGTTATATGTTGTAATAATTAGTTTTGTAAACGATTTGATGCCAATCTTATCAACAAAAAACGCATTTAATGAGATCAGATAAGATCATTTTATAATCTTAAAGAGGTAGAGATGGGCAACATATATTCATGTCATCGGCATTGAACACGTGTGAAAAATGGAACTTTTGACAATAGATAGAGACCGTAGTGTTAAAGCTATAGCGCTCGAATTATTTGTCATTTATGCTATTTTTGTGCCAGAATTCAACAAAAAATTAATTCAACTGCAAATTATAAAATTGTATTATCGATATGGGTGATCTGTTTGGACACCACGCAATTACGATAATCATTCAACCGTGAGAGTTATTTGCAATATCTTAATTGGCTCAATAGGCAATAAACTGAAATCTTTACCGCAGGGAAACGCAGGATCTGCCAATTAATAACAAGATGAAAGTCCGAGGCAGACAATTTAGTATGCATTTTTTTACACAAAATCTTAACACATAAACAATAAACTAAATCAAATAAATATCAAAGACTCTGACCATTTGAAACTCTTCAAATCCAAATATTTAACTTAATAAATACGTGTTTGTTTGAATCAAACCGTTTTTCATTAGTAAATAGTAGTAACGCGGGTTACATGGGCAGAAAAATGTCTTAATATATCTGCTTCTAATATCTGCTGACTTCTTGTTTTATAACGAAAATAAATGGTAACTTATGTGAGTGTTCTACAATTTAAAAATTTTTGATATACTTACCCTTCCAACATACATACATACATATGTATGTACATATGTATGTATATAATTTCTTATTCTTTGCAAACCTCCCAATAAAATTCATAATGACTCGCAGATAAAATAAATATAAGAATTCAGCTTTTAGAAAGGCTTAAAGTATCTGAACTGAAAATTGCACCGTAATTCAGAATGAATGATAGTGATGCTCAATTATTTTTGCTAAAAATTTTTGTTCTTAATCTATATTTTTAAGTAAAATAAAAATATTTATTAAAATAAATATTTTTATTTTTTTGAAGTTTGTACCCAGCAAAACAAAACCTTTGCCCTATGTCTACAACTCATATATTTTTATTATATCTAGCCGTCCACACGAGCAATAATCTCGGCAACTATTGCCTTGGCAATTGTCAAATTCGATTGCCGACACAAGATATTAGCGTGTAGACCGTATGAATATGTGTTCGAATATATATTAAGCAACAAATGTTAAAATACATTGCTGAGCAATAATCTCTTCACATATGCTATCAAATTAAATTAATATTAATTTTTTTTAATTTGAAATTTATTTGCTTGTGGTTTAGCAAATAAATTTCAAATTAAAATATAATTATGACAATATGTCGAATAATAAACTTCTTAAATATTAATTTTTTTTACAAAACAGAAAGAAAAAATATTTTAAATTAATAAAATAAATAGAAGTTCAATTTGCAGTCAACAAAATATCTACTAAAGGATAATTTAAGTAAGTTTAGGGGTGTTCGCCACCCCTAGATACATTGTTGAACACAAGCAATTTGATGTCATCATTCTGCCGACGTTATTGCTTGCGTTAAGACACAACAAATTGCTCGTGTGGTCGTACTGTAACAAAAGTCTAACTTTATATTGAAAAATATTTTTTTATGAACCGATTTGGGGGGTGAGAGTAGAAAAAACCAAAAAAAAAAAAAATACGGCCACCCTAATGTACATGCATGACTATTGTATACTCGCTAATGCGTAGAAAGAAGCACAAGCATCACAAATTTTTCAGTCACGAGGTATTTTCTTCGTTACTCCTATACCTGCAATAAATGAAAGAAATTTCTTGCAAAAAATAAATTTTACTGTAGTAAAGCATTTAAAAAATCCCTCTGTTATTTAAAAGTTCTTGTAAGTGGTCTTGTGCAGGTCTTTAATGCGCTATAAAGTGAATTTAAATGAATAACATAACTTAAGGGTCCCTCATTTTTATCTCAGAAATCCTTCAATAAATGAATATTATTCCCTTGTGAAATGAAGGTGATCAATTAATGAAAAAAAAATAGTTACTCACCATTCCATCAAATCTAAAACACTTACGTTAAATGGAAGTAAAAAGAATTTCGCTTCCGGAATTTTCCTACAATTTACTTTATCACACAGCAGCGCATTAGCATGAGACTGTAAAATACCTCAACGTTGCTTAACCCAACCGTAATATTCGTACTTACATGTGTTTCCATGTTATCACCAACAAAATGTTGTGACTTACATATACATACATACATACATATAATATTCACTTTAAATGTAATAAAATAATAAAATGTAATAAATTATTGATAGTAAGAAATGTGAGGAAGGTAACGCTTAATCACGCGTGATTTATGTCGCCACGTACAACAACAATTTTGGGTTAAGTGAATGTCGATAAAAAAAATTCTTAATGTTAAGTGTGTGGCTAAAAAGGTTTGAAAGTGAATTTCTTAAATAAATAAAAAACTAAATAAATATAAGCTAATTCCGCCCCATTGTTTCGGATACAATTTTCTTAAGGTAGTTTCTCTCTTTCATTTCTATCTCTAACTGATCATGACAAATTTGTCTAACCGAAAATTTTGTACAAAATAAATGAGTTTATTCAGTTTTATTGACATTTATGCTAGGAACAGAACTGGAAAGAACAACAAATTTTTCGGTGCGAACTTTCGTCATAAAAAATAAAACAAATTTGTTCATATGAAAATGAACACAACACCGCCGTACAACGAAATTCGTCGTGCGTGACGAACTCTGAGATAGATTTATTTCTATTTTGTACGCCGACGAACGAAGAAAAAGTAAAATTGAGAGAAAATTGTCCCTCTCTCTCTGTTTTTGTACACACAACAACCAACTTTATCAAATATGAGAAAGGAATTCGGTGAGGAAATTCGTCGTTATTGTGCTTCACACGACGAATTTACGCAGAGAATGCTTATCGACGAATTCGTCGACGTGGGCAAAATTCGTCGTTCGTCCCAGTTGTGTTCCTAGCATTAGTCTTGACTACATAGTTTTGGCTCTAATTTCTTATTATTATTTTTTGAAAACTATGAGCAAAATTGCGTAGGAGTCATAAATATTGAATTATTTGAAATAGCGAAAAAAAACAATAATTAAAAAATAAAATAATAAAAAACCGAACTTAGATAATACAAGTTTTTCTGAAATTTATTTCATGAATTTTTTTTTATTTGTCCAAAATAAGTCTAAAAAACAAATTCCATCAAAATAGTTGTTAAAAATTCTTCAGAGTCTTACGCTTTCTCATTTTATCTATCTACTGATAATTTTCTTAATTTTTTTATAAATTATAAATACAAATCAATTGTGAATTTTATCCGTTGATAACAATTTAAATGATTGTGAACAAATAGTTTTAATTAGTTACAGTGGGTGATCGTGTGTGAAATATTAATTACCCACGCTGACAATTCCAAAAAAAAAAAAAAAACAACTCTTGCAAAGGAAAACTGCGCGTGTTACGTTTATTTTGCGTATTATTTGCTTAAATGATGCTGAGATGAGAAAACTGTGCGTACTGATTAGATATAATAATATCCAGATGGAAAATTTTTCTCAATAAACAACTAAATTTATAATTATGGGCCGCATGTTTCATTAGATAGAAGGTCGTATTAAAATGATGATTTTTTACACAAAAAAAAACTAAAAATCTTAACATTGGTTAACAATGAACAAAATCTAGTAGATTGGCCATTTAAAACAAAATATACTTCTTCACTAGATTTTGCCTAAATCTACATATAATCTGGTATTCAGTAATACAACTAAAAGGGCATTTAAACAAGCACAAAATTTGGATTTGTTTTATCCAAAACAAAACCTATTAACTATTTAATCCAAAACTACAACCAAACAACTGCAATGTAGCCAATTCACATACCTTTCTAAGCAAACCATAGTTGATTCACTCATCTTTTATATAAATCTGTTTTACAGGTAGTAAAAATAAAAAAATTAAACATTAGATTTTGATTAGATTTTCCAAAAATCTACTCACAAATTAGGTTTCGCTTTTTTATGGGAAACCTAGCTCGAAATCTCGTAAGTACTAGATTTCGAGACCATGTAATTTGCCCCAGAAGACAACATTTTACACAAGATATTTCCCCTTATTGCGAATGGCGTCGTCGACGTCACATCAAGACGACAGTAAAAATTGGTACTTGTCTGCTCTGTATCGACAACAATTGGATCTTATTGACAAGTTCTCACTAATCTCTAAGGCTGATAATTAATATTTTCTGAGTATAGAAGGCTTACCATCTTTGGGCCCTATCCTAACCACTACCTGTGTTCTGTAGATTGCGAGACATTTTCGTGCCGAGAAAAATCAAACAATTATATTTGTGTGTTAGCTAAAAACAGGCTGATTCATATAAAACCTGAAACAAGCTTACAAGAAACATGAACAAGGAGCTAAGTTTTTTGTTAGTCACCCTGTGTTTCACACAATGACTACAATTTTTTCGTTTGAAAAGTTCTCACCAAAGTAACAGAACATATAGGCACAGTTAAGTGGAACGTTATAAACCTTCTTTTCGCTTGGAGGTTGCAGTCTTCATTTTGTTGAAAATGTTTTTACAGGCATACAACATGTAAGCATATAGACATATAACAATACAAAAATATAAATATATACATTTACATACAACATAGAAGGGTACAAACTTTTCAGATTTATAAGATTAGTATAGACTAAATGAAAGGTCAAAAGTATGGTAATTCTTATTAAATTATTATTATTTGGAGCTTTTAAACACACAACGTTAAATTTTACACTGCTCGAATACCACTATGTTAAGTTTTTGTCCTTACACAAAATCTGCTCTCTTAGCTAATACATCGCTCTCTTTATACTCAACATTAAGCTTACAGCAGAATGTTAGCAACATCCAGAAAGTAACAGTATATTCAGCAGTCTCTCAATACCAGCTATCGAACATGTTAGTAGTTCGAGTTCTGATTCTATTGGTGTGTGTTTGTATCTACGTTCACAATGAAACATCAATGTACATTCTACAATGTAGAAGCATTAGAACTGTTTTGTAATTGCCCTCTCTACATTGGCTAATTTATGGTTTTATATTTTGTTTTAATATGCAGAAGTTAAATTATTATAGTTGTTGCTATGTTGTGATCAACATTGCCTTTGTTTGTGTGATTGTCTATTATGTTCTTTAGATAAGATATCTCTGCCATTTTTATTATTGACTTTTGTCTTTATGGAATCATCATCTTTAGGAAATAGGAATTGTAGGAGTGCAGATGGTTAATTCCCGGTTTAACACTTTTTATTATTAAAGGTCCAGGGGCTTAGTCTTCACTCCATTTATTTAAGTGTAAATACAAATAAATTCAGTGAAGTGCGACTTTGACCCGCGCACGAAGGGTTCCGTACGGGCACGAGATATGTAATTCAATACGAACAATATAAACGATAGTCTTGGCATTTTTTTCGTTTTTGGGTTTTTTTCGGTTTTAAGCATTTTTTTTAGTTTGGGGTTTTTTGAATTTATTGGCGCTTTCTGAGTTTTGGCATTTTTTTTACGTTTTGAGGATTTTTGTTTTTTTGGTTTTTGAAGTTTTTTAATTTTGGCGATTTTTATTATTTTTGCGTTTTTTTATTTTAGCGATTTTTTTATTTTGGCGATTTTTTTAATTTTTTGGCGTTTTTTATATAGGTGATTTTTTTTGGTTTTGGCGATTTTTTTTTGGTTTTGGCACTTTTTTTTCGTTTTGAGGATTTTTTTCGGTTTTTGGCGTTTATTTTAAATTTTGGCGATTTTTTTCGTTTTGGCGATTTTTTTAAATTTGGCGATTGTTTTTTAATTTTGGGCGATTTTTTTCATTTTGGCGATTTTTTTTTGTTTCACATAAACAATTATTTTGGTTTTTGCGCATTTTTCGCGTTTTGGCGATTTTTTTCGGTTTTTTGCGTTTTTTTCATATTGGCGATTTTTTTCATTTAAACTATTTTTTCGAATTTGGCGATTTATTTTAGTGCTAGAATTTTTTTTTTAATTTTGTCGATTTTTTTTAAATTTTTGGCGATTTTTTTCAGGTTTTGGCGATTTTTTTCGGTTTGGCGATTTTATAGTTTTCGGATTTTTTAGTTTTACCGTTTTTGAAAAGATTTAGCAAGTTGCCAAAATTACATAGTCAAAATTGCATTAACTGATGATTGCATTAACTGATGATTAACTGACCAGCCTTTAATTTAAATTTTTTATGTATTTTTATATTTTAATGTTTATTGTTGTAGTCTATATAAAAATACACTAATTTTACAAATTTCAAGTGTCAATATACATATGTACATACAATTGTATGTATATTACATGAGATTTTAACATTTGTCGTCGCTCGTTTTGGAGCACCCTTTAATTTCTAATTCTCATGTATTTGTTGTTGTAGTGGCCAAGGTTCTACATACTCTGTCCAAACTTCAGGTCCGTAGCTCTTACGGTTCCTGAGAAAATACCGTGTGACGGACAGACGGACAGACGGACAGCGTAGCGAAAACAATAGGGTTCCTTTTTTCACCTTTGGTGTACGGAACCCTAAAAAAGAGATGTGAAATTTATTTGCATTAACATACTAGTATGCATAAAACTTAAAAATATTAAGCTAAAAATACTTTCCTTTTAAAGCATAGATAAAAAAATAGATAGAAGTATCTTAGAAAATAAAAAATCTAGTTAAATTTTTTTTTACTTTGTAGATTTTAGCATTTCTTTTAATTATTTTAAAAACTAAGAAAGTAAAAGTCATACAGCGCTCATAAAACTAAATGCTTAGAGATTAGAATCACTTTCAAATAAAGGGCCGTAATATATAACATTGAATTCTAGTTGACTATACAAATAACATAAAATGAAATTATAATCAGGCCAAGCAAAAAAAAATTTTCGGTTTGTTTATTTTTGTTGCGTCTAGTTTTTAATAAATGAACTTAATGTTAATATTATATTAATAAATTTTGTTGAAAAATCTTATCTTAACAATTTCTAATTTTTATCAGTCAAAGTGTATAAAGAAGAAAAGAGAAAATTTATTTCATAACAAATAACTTTCCTTTTCAGCTGTTCGCCTGTCACTTGAATTAAAAACTTTCGAATAGAGTTCAAATAAATTTAGAAAACATATTAAAGGGATGATAATGTTGGAATCTAACAGTAGTTACAATGATATCTAAAATTATTTAAAATATATAAAAATTTACAAGATAAAGTTTTACTATTATTCGTTTATATTCTCCTGAACGATCTTTCATTAAAAAAGTTTTTGTACCAAAAATATTCAGGACAAATAAAAAAACCCAAAACACTTCAATTTAAAGATAATAAATATGTTAATTTTTTCAGCATATTGTTAAGGGCACAAACATATACATACATGTATGCATGTACTCAAACTTTCACACACACACACGCACATACTTAGCTTCATGCCAGCGGGAAGGTGCAGAAACCCTTCTTATTAAAGGCCTTTAAGCAGCTTAGGAATATTTTTGATTCAATGAGTATTCTTATCTAACTGCTAACGAATGCCTTATACAGGGTGTTTTTTTATAGAGCTATAAAACTTTAAGTTGGCAGCACTTTTATAAGTGGCGGCCATTTGGTCAGTTGTCAAGTGATTTCAACATGAATAGATTAGCACCTGAACAACGCTTCCAAATTATGCAAATTCAGTTTGAAAATCATGGTTCTGTTCGAAATACGTATCGCGCGGTCAACATAATCGTCCATCAGAACAATTAATTCTAATAACTATTGATCATTTTTCCACCATCCACAGATACATGGTACAGTGCATAAAAAAGAAGAAGTCATTGTTGCTGTATAGCATAGCAGAGACGAAGACCCACATCATTTTATCGACCGCTATACAGCCATGATTACTGACTTCTTCGTTCATCAATTGAACAAACACGATGTGCTGGAGCTGTGGTTTCAACAAGACGGCGCAATATGTCACACAGCTCGTAAGACAATTGATTTATATAACGAAATGTTTGGTGACCGCATAGTTTTACGTTCCGGACCCGTGAATTAGCCTTTGAGATCGTGGGGATATGTGAAGTCGCTAATTTACGCCGATAAGCCCGAAACAATTGAATACTTTGAGGATAACATTCTCTACGTTATTGCCAATATACGGCCATAAATTTTTGGAAAAAGTCATCGAAAATTAGACCTCCTGATTAGACTACGTCCAAACCAGCTGTGGAAATTACATACCATAAATAATATATAAATTATAATGCTGGAAGATTATCTTTCGAATAAAGTAAATTTCATGTCAATTTAAAAAATTCATTTTTGTTCTATTCCATTTCAAAGCTCTACACCTTTATAAAAAAAATAGCCTTTAGAAGGCCTTGACTTTTACGCATAAAAGATAAAATACACATTCCAAAAAGTGAAAGAATACAATTTGTTGTGTTGTTTTATTTACCAAAAGGCAAAAGAAAAAGAAAAATCCATTATTTCAAAGGTCTTCTAGAATCTGTAGTAATAGACGTCTGCACAAGACCATTTAAGAGAAGTCTTCTGAAACAAACGCTAAACAACACTGCTGGCAAGATATTTGTTTTAGTTATTGCAGATATAGAAGTAAAGAAGAAAATACTTCGTGACGAAAGAATTTGTGATGTTTGCTTCTTCCTAAGCATGGGCGCGTATACAAACGTAATGCATGTACATTAGAGTCACCGTTATCTATTAATTCATTTTTTCTTATGTTTCCCCCCCCCCCCCCAAAATCGGTTCAGTTTTATGTAAAAAAAATACAAACGAATTTCATAGCGATAAGTTGTGTTTTAGGGGGTGCGTCCGCCCTCTCAAAGTTGCCCTTCAATGTAATCTTTTTAAAAAATCATTTTACAAGAATATGATATATGGCAAAATTTTAGATCTTCTAGTCAAAAACATTAGTCTCAAAAAAAGTTTTTTGCTAAAATTAATATTTTTTTAGATATTTTAATTGAACTGTAGTGAATTTTAATCAGAAATAATCCATAGTTAGAATTGAAATTACTGAACTTAAGCCTAACTATGGATTATTTCTGATTAAATTAATATTTTAGAAAATAATGAAGAAAATAACCAACATAATATTAAAAATTTGTATATATACCAAAACTATATTTATATGGAAACTATTTATATCAAGCATGTACAATAAGACCTTATATCTATTAAATTATTTCATACATATACATATAGTAAAAAGAAAATTAAAAAAACACCAAAAAATACATTGAATATGTAGGTTTGTGGGCCAACGTTGAGGGCCACTCTAATGTACATACACACACACGTTGTGTCTATGATCTTTTATTTTTCTGTGGCGTATAAACGCACACTTGCATTGACATTAGTTGCTTATGCTTGCTTAAACACAAAAATAATAGCTTGCCATCTACATATAACAAGCATACACGCATCAAAGGTGAAGACAGTACTTCCTTCGAGTGTTTGTTACGCTACATGGTTTCTATACACTCAATTACACGAACATCAATAGATACATCGTGCTTCGCTTATTATACGACATCAATTATTATTGGTTTAGTATAATACATGCGACAACAAATCATTTAAAAAACAACACGTATTTACATATCAAGACTGCTTATACAGTCCTCTATCTGTCTGGTAAAAGCAGTGAGAATGCGAGTAAAAAATATATGAGTATGGATTGGAGCGAGCGAGGACTTATACATCCCAGAGAAGCAGTACAACGGCCTTCTAAAAGGCATCTTTACTGCATCTTTTTGCCCCTGGGTTACTGTACGCATTACTGTCTCCCACATATATAAATATTCAAAAACAAATATGCCTTGTAGGAAGCTTGGGGCTAAGTGTCCCCAAGTCATCACTTGTGTCGACTATTTTGGTGATTTTTTGGAGACATTGCCTACGGAGCATGTACATATTAATATTTTCTTTGCTAGACAGATACCCTTTGCGGTGGCAACTGAGTGATGGGGTTAGTTTATCGATGTCGAACCCGCTCAACGTTTCGCACACTTGCATTCAAAACAAATATTTTAGAATTTGCTTTTGTTTCGAATATACATAAGTGTTATATAAGCCGAACGTTGTCGGCATCGATAAACCGGCTTATATTATATAGGTGGCATAATCTTTTTTCCAAAGAGTAGGTAGTTTTTTTCAACGACACACACATGTTTAATTTCTTTAGCAAACGTCATTGTCTGCAGCTTAAATTTGTCAGTAGTAGTTGTAATAAAATCAATAGTGAAGTAGTTTTCATTAATTATTAAACTTCCTACAGGGTACTCATTCAGACACAAGCATGTGTTTTTTTTTGTATTTTTTAAAAACTTCGTTCACACTCCTCCCATATGCAAAATGTAAATGTTTTTGTTTAGCTGGTGGCGGTTGGTGTTTTATTATTTTTTGGCAACAACTGAAAATTAAAATGTTGCATGAAAAAGTTTTGCGTATAAAATACTTATGTATATAAAATCTTGTTAAACAATTTCGATTCCACGCACTAGTGACAAAACAAAAAAACAAATGAATTTGCACACAAATTTAACACATGTTGCATTTTTATAGAGTCTACATGAAATTTTTTTTTAACACAATATTAACTTAGTGCTTGGTAAAAATAGGATAATTAACGAAAAAGCTGAGTGTGGCTTATGATAAATATTGAATTAATTTCTAACAAATTGCATTTAAAATTGAACAAACAAAAGGTAGAGTTAAATTAGGCTGCAGTATGTTTTGAACTAATTAAATTAATATTAAATAAGACTTGTAATATAAAGAAATTTGATTCAAAGAGAAGCCCATTAAAGTAATATGTAATAACACTTCGTAAAATAAGCGAATGAGATTGTATGGTTAAACTAGATTTTTATGTAAAATCAAGATTAATATCAAAAAACTTTTAAGTAAAAAAATATCGTAAAGAAGTAAAAAGTAAATTAAAAATAAGTTTTAATTAGTTACTAAGATTTGCAAGAAAAAGTATCAATTTTCCAACTCTGGAAATCAATCTGTTCCTTCCTAAAGTATAAAATGTGTTTGATTAATAAGGAAAAGTATTAGTTTTAGCTATTCGTTTTTATAAAGCGGTACTTAATTTCAATCCCCAACCCTGAAACCGCCTCTTTTAATTTTGCTGATTTTCTAAAATATGAAATATGTTTAAAATCTTATAATTTTCCAGCCCTGGAATTGTGTTTTTGATTATTCTTATTTTCTATAGGAATCTATTTCTTTCTAAAACCTAAAATATTTTTCTTTCTCGTTCTTTAACATACAAAAAAAATTAAAATTTTCCAGCCCTGGAGCCGTCTTCTTCAGTTTGCTGATTTTTAATGCCAATCTTTTTCTTTCTAATATATAAACAAGAAAAATAATTAATTTTTGTTATTTAATTTTTTGTACCAAAAAAAGTTACGACTTTCCAGTCCTGAAACCGCCTCTATGATTTTTTTTTATTTTGTAAAATACGAAATATATTTAGCTCACAAAAAATAGTAAAATAAGTTTTAGCTAGTTACTTTTATACACAACGAAAAGTTTGAATTTCCCAGCCCTGGAATATTGGTTTTAAATTTTTTTTTACTTTTCCATATCAATAAAGGTCTTTCTAAAACATGAACTATTTTTAATTCAAAGAAATATAGTTTAGTTATATACCAAACAAATTTTAGGCGTTCCAGCCCTGGAAATTTGTTTCTGATTTAGTTGATTTTTTTTAATATAAAATACGTTTGACTAATAAAAAATAGAAAAACAAATTTATGCTAGTTGCTTTTCTACACCTGGAAAAGTTTAAAATTTCCAGCCCTGGATTAGTGGTTTTGTTTTTTTATTAATTTTAATTTTTTTTATTTTTCTTTTTAATATATAAAATATTATTAATTAAAAAAAAAATTGGTTTTAGTTAGCTACTTTTATATACCAAAAAATTCTTTACATTTCCCACCTCTGGAATCTACATTTTCATATTCCTGATTTTTTTTCAAATATAAATTATGTTTAACTAAGAAAAAAATAGAAAAATTAGTTTTAGCTAGTTCATTTAGCGCAGTTCATTTCTCACGAAAAGCTTGCTTAAATTTTCCAGCCCTGGAATAGTGGTTTTGATTTTTCTAATTTTTAATACCATTCTATTGCTTTCTAATATATAAAATATTTTTTATTAATAAAATAAGTATATTTTTAGTTAGTTGCCTTTATAAATCGAAGTAAAGTTTAAATTTTCCAGCCCTGGTACCTTATTTTTTACTTGTCCGATTTCTTTAAGTATGAAGTATATTTAACTAATAAAGAAAGAAAATTGTTTTATAACTTAGAAAATTTTTAATTTTTCCAACCCTGGGATCATGTTTTTGATTTTTCTAATATTTAATACCAATATTTTTTTTCTTATATATTTATTGTTTTTAATTAATAAAAAATATAGTTTAGTTGGTTACTTTAATATAACAAAAAAGTTCAAGTGTTCCAGCCCTGGAAGAGTGTTTTTTATTTTGCTGATTTTTTTAAATATAAAATATGTTTAACTAATAAAAATTAGTAAAATTTATGTACCAGGAAAAGTTAAAATTTTCCAGCCTTGGAGTCGTGTTTTTGATTTTTCTAATTTTCAATAACAATATATTTCCTTCAAAAATATAAAATATGTTCAATTAATAAAGAAAGAATAATTCGTTCTATTCAGTTAGTTTTATATAGCACAAAAAAAAATTAATTTTCTAACCCTGGAATCATCGTTTAGATTTTGCTGATTTTCAATAAAAATATATGTAACACAACTTCTGCTACATGAGTCCAAGAGCGAAGTCTGCAGCGTTTGTATGGATTCTTAGGAAAATCGTTTTCACCTACAGACACACGGACAGACGAACACCGCTTACTCGACTTGCCTTTGCATAAGAACCCAGAATATACAAATCTACTTTATATATTATGGAAATCACAATAGCAATGACAAACTTTTTTTTTGTATACAAATAGAAGTCCTTTGATAACGTATAAATGCTACAAAATAGTACAAAAATGTGTACGTGAATATGAAAATGCGTTTATTCAACCAACCGCATTGTGGGTAAATTAATGTTGTTGTACGAAAAAAAAAGAGATTAGACGTGATTGAAAATCACAAATGCGCTCACACACAAGCACACAACCATACAGACACACACTTATGTATGTATGTTTTTTTATTTATTTTATTTATTTATTTTTATTATTCGTATTGATCACGTTTGACACACTTGCGTGACAGCACAAGCAGCATTTGCAGCGAATACAAACGAAAAGAATTGTTGTTTCAGTTGTTGTTCCAAAAAATCCTTGTAAAAGAGTGTGAAAGTGAGTTGTAAGGCCGTCTTTGTAAGCGTACGTGCGTAAATCTTTTTGGTGAGTGAGTGTGTGTATGTGTGACCTCTTGATACACTTTGATTTTAAGATGTTAGTAAAAACACTTTTAGTTTTACTTGTGTATTCCTTTTTGTTCCTAAAGTTTTTTTGGAAATTATAGAAGTTAAATTAAGTTTCAGGGACTTTATTTTTAGTTCAAACAGCTTCATCATATTTTTTCCGTAATACTGGTTTTAAGACTGTCTTAAAGGAAAGAAAACAATTACAAATTTAATTGTTGCTTTTCCAAATTTAGTCACTTTCTTTAAAATTATTCGTAGTTATTTCTATTCTATTCGTCTGAAATCGATCATATACTCGTACAATCATCAAAATTATCCTTGACATAAGTACATATTTTTTTTTAATTTCGTTGCATTTCTATGGAAAATGTTGAATGAAAACTAATTCCATTTTAATAAAACAAATTGAAATTTTATCTTCAAGGAATGATTTTTTTTGTTTATTTATTTTTAAATGTAAAAATAAAATACTAATATTAAATATTGCAACTATTCATATTAATTTACTGTGAAAAGTTCATTGTTAACAATAAACAGCAAATAAAAATGGCATTTAAAAATTTTTATATGTACATATGTATCTATGTATGTATGGATGTGTGTATGGCTGTAAGTACACATATGTATGTGTATGCAGAGTATATGAAATATAATGTTTTTAAATAAAATGCACACAAAAACAATTTTCTCATGAATACATAATTTATAAATTAAAGCTCATTTATTACCATAAATTTATTGATTACAAGCTCATAGATAAACGCAAACAATTACATTTTGGACACACACACACACACATGCAAATACACACACATATGCAGATACACATACATATACTTTAGCATACACATACTCACACTACCCTGGAAGGTATTTCTATACGAAATCCTTTTGTAGTCCCAGTTGACCAGGACTTTCGTTAATGATATTGATTTCGAATATTTCTCGAACATTTGTCGTGTAAAACTATCGAGAATGTTAATCAAAAATGAATCGGAAAAATTTCGCCTGTGGCTCAGTTTTATTCCAAAAAACCTTCGATATTGTAGGTTCGCTATCAATATCAAAAGTGAGATAATATTGAATCAATTTCAATATCGCTAAAAAGCAGCGGAAAAAGTAAAGAAGTCATTTTATTTTTTAATTTATTTATTTTAACTTACTTTTTTTTATTTAATTTATTTTTATATATTTTTAATTTCTGAAATTATGCAAAAAATTTAAAGGCGGTACCTCCATTCTAATACACTACCACACAGCCACTAGGCTATTGTGGAAAATGTTTTTCTGTTCAATTATTGCACATATGTAAGTATGTGTTTTTGTATATTATTTTGTAATTTGCAGTGCTGTCATAGCTCAATAGCACACATCCACTCGGCTACCCTCACACACTCGAGAAACTATCGAGATAAGTTCGAAGTTCGAAGCTTTAGCGAACATTAGATTTTTTGTTTAGATTTGCGAACAGATATCGAACAGTTCAGTTTCGAAATTTCTTCGCTTCAGCAAGCGTTCGTGTATATGGAATCTCAGGTCAAGTGGTCAAGTGGGTGATATTTATATGAGTGTATCCTGCTGGCCATGTTTGCCAGATATCATCGAAAATGCTTGCTTGAGGGAGGTAACGTAATGGACGTTATAAATGATTTTATAGTGTTTTCACACCGACATGATTTTAATGAATGTGTGTTTTTTCATTAAACCCAACTCTTACAACCTTACATAAAAAAACTTTTTTCTTAATACCAACTTAAAATATTTTTAAATTGTTTTTAAATTGCTTTTATAAAACCTAGCCTTGTCTTTGCTGTACTAAATACAAAACTGCCAAGTTAAAATGGAAAGAAGGAAGCAGCTCCTAGTGTTTCTGTCAGCTAACAAGAATAGATACCGATTGAAACGCTTTATAACTTATAATAGATGCAGAAAGCCAAAAATTCCGGACCAAAAGAAACATTTTAAACCTTGTGTCCCAAGTACAAAAATTGTTGAAGCTTGAGCTGAAGCTTAGGATTTTCTATGCCAATTCGCAAAGCAACCATAACTGGTCAACTGGGTTTATACAAACTCACGCTTGCTGATTTTTTATACACACATATGTTCATATATTTACATATTCTGTGCGTAAATTTGCAAGTGAAATATAATTTTAGGCATTTAAAGCCAATATCCCTGGTATTTGTCATTGTATTTTGTACACAAAAGTGCCATTTAATTTATTAAAATCCCTTAGACATATCATTAATGATTTATACAAATTCGAAGTTTATAAATATATAAAATGAAACTTAATTAACATATTAACTCACATACATACATACATACATATGTGGCCTTAATTATGAAAGTGGTCTAAGTCATGTGCATTTTTGCTTCGAAATATCAAATAAATCTTTGAAAAGCTTCAATAAATATTTAAAAAGTTTTAAATAAATTTATATAAATCGAGTCTAGTACAAGTCTAAACTAAAGTGTTGCATAATATAAAAATACTTTTTAATTTGTTCAAATGTAATATACTAAATATCTCGAGCAGAGAAATATATGACTTATACCAATTTCATAATTAAGGGCACATATGCAAATGCATAAATTCTTATTATTTTATTCTTAAATTTTATATTTGTGTATGCGAACTTATTTGAAAGCTTGGGCTTAAATTGTATATGTTTTAAAATTAGAGCAATTTAAAAGAGAAGTTTTAGTTTTATAAAAATTTATAAAAAAAAAATTATAAATTTATAATGAAAGCTGAAAGTGATATAATATCATTATGCCGGGTTTTAAAAAATCTCGCCAAATGTACACAGAAAGAATTACGATTAATGAGTTTGATGAATTTATAGTAAATTTTTTTTAATAAAAAACAATGTGTGCTTCATTCTATTTAGTTTTTATGAACTATGGCTTTTAGTTTTACAAATTCTGTGATAGGTCCTTTTACAGTAAAAACATTATTTGATTTTTTGAATTTTGTAATTGAATACAAAATAAAGTTTTTTTCTGTGTTTAACTGTATTGATAAAATTTTTGTTTTAAGTAGACATTTCTATATTTTGATAGATTATAATCTAATCATCTGCTTTGCTGGCAAAACTATTTTGACAATTTTATCAATGTTTATTTGTAATACCCAGTGTTGCTAGATTAGATTTTTTAATCTAAATAAAACTACTTTTTTTGCCATTTAGCATAGTAGATAAGGTTCTAATGTCATTCTTTTTGTGAAATATATTTTAACATCAAATTTAAAGGGAATATATTTCAGGTGGTATAAACAGTGCAGTTGACTATGTTTGTTAAGAGCGTAACACACAAATCACAAAGCTTCGTAAGACTAATGAGTACCCATGTCTATGGTTAAATTAGATTTTCATATCAAAGTTGAAAAAATTAAAAAAAAACTAAAATGAGTTAAAATCGTATTAAAATATAAGATATGTTTAATAAAAAAGAAAACGAAATTTGTTTAGTTCCTTATTTTTACAAAACAAAAATTAATTTTCCAACCCTGGAACCACATTTTAATTTTTCCAAGTTTTAATATTAATTTATTTCTTTCTAAAATATAAAAACATTTAAGAAAAAAATATTTTTATTTAGTTGCTATTATATACCAAATAAAAGTTTAAAATTCCCAGCTCTGGGGCTGTTTTTTCTTAAAGAATATATATAATTGTAAACAAAAAGAAGAAATTAGTATGACATAGTTACTTTTATATACCAAAAAAATTCACTTTTCCAACCCTGGAATCAGAGCTTTAAATTTTTCTGATTTTTCCTTCTAAAATATAAAATATATTTAATTTATAAAGAAAAAGAAAAAATTATTATGATCTAGTTACTTTTATGTATTAATAAAAGTATACATTTTACAACTCTAAAATCGTCATTTTTGATTTACTTTGATGTTTAGTACCAATTTAACTCCTACTCAAATATAAAATATATTTAATTAAAAAAAAACACAAAATTTATTTTTACCAAAAAAAGTTTTAATTTTCCAACCCTGAAACCATATTCTAATATCTCTGATTTAAATACTTATTTATTTCCTTCTAAAATATAAAAAAATATTTTATTAACAAAGAAAAAATTTATTTTACTTAGTAACTCTTAAATACCAATCTTAAGATTTCCAGCTCTGAAACTGTTTTTACTTGCTACCAATATAATGCTTTCTAAAATATAAAATATAATTAATTTATAAAGAATTTCTATGACCTAGTTACTTTCATATACCAAGAAAAGTTTTAATTTCCCAACCCTGGAATATGGTTATTTTAATTTTTGTGATTTTTAACACTCATATACTTATTTTTAAAACATAAAAATATATTTACCAAAAAACTGGTTTTATTTAGTTACTCTTATACACCAAAAAAAGTTCAATTTTCCAGCTCTGAAGCAATTTTTTATTACTAACAATCTATTTATTTCTTAAATATAAAATATATTTAATTTATAAAGAAATAGAAGAAAATAAAATAGCCTAATTACATTTATATACAAAAAAAATAAAATTAAATTTTCCAACCCTGGAATCATCATTTAAGATTTATATGATTTTTAATACCAATATATTTCCTTCTAAAATATAAAATGTATTTAATTTATATAGAGAAAAAGATAAATTAGATTTTTAAGTACCAAAAAAGTCTCAATTTTCCATCCCTGGAAATATATAATAAATAAAGCTTAAGTGGCATAATTTTTGTCCTTAATTTTTTGATAAAAATCTACTATTTACCACCATACATAATTTAAATGAAACCTATTTTATATTTTAGTAAAAAGTAAATTGCCATTCAAAATCAAAATGAATAAAAAATATATGTCTTTTTTATTCATTTTGATTTTGAATGGCAATTTACTTTTTACTAAAATATAAAATAGGTTTCATTTCGATTATGTATGGTGGTAAATAGTTGATTTTTATCAAAAAATTAAGCACGAAAATTATGCCACTTAAGCTTTTTTGGCATTTAGGGTACGATACAATTACTTTTGAAATAACTTTCGCTTTTTCTGCAAAATTTCTTAACAATAAATAAGGACGTTGCTTATAAAAAAATTAATCACTAACGAGCCTTCTCAGTTATTGTAGGGGCCTTACTTCCCTTCTAGCCAAGATAATCTCAACAAACTTACGTGGAAATGCTTGTGCTTGGCAAAACCACTCAAGTAAAAGGGAATTATTAATTGAGCACTTAAATCGGTTGCAAAAGGAAATACCCAAAAAAAAGACATTAATAACTGTCCAGCAGGTGTTTCAAATTGAAGGTATTTCAATGAGAGAGAGAGAGAGGGAGAGAGAGAGAAAAAAGTAACCAGCAGTGCAATAACTACAATGATGCTAACTCAACAGTTTTTGTACTAGTTTTAACTTTTCTTGAATATTTCTGATTTTAAAAAAAAAAATTTTCTGAACTTTGAAACACACCCACCGGTAGCTTAGAAATAAACAACAAAACATGCAATTAAGCAAAATTAATTTTTTCCAAGAAATAAACAAAATCTGCTTGTAACATTTCGGCAATTATTGCCTACTACTAATGCTAGGTGTTATTTGAATAAGCACATCTTATTACTCTGTAATCTATTGAAAAACTACTACCCTTTATTAAAATTTTTAAAGTTTTTACCCTGAAGTAATTAATAAAACCCTTAAAAAAAAATATTTTATTTATAACAGGTTTGTTTGTAACACACTTTTTCTCACAGATGGCAATCATGAATAGAATTCCGAGAAAAAATTTTCCCGGGGAACAATTCCAACTAATGGTAAGTAATAGGGGGAAAAAATTCTAACTGGAAAAGTGAGAAATTTCTCGCGGAATTTTATTCATAATTGCTCTAACAATATTTGCTTTATAGACCCTTTATAAGGGAAACTTGTTTTTTTATGAATAAGGCAGTTAATATATTGAATGAATTTATTGTGATAATTTATAAGAAAACGTGAAAAACGAATTAAAAGTTTAGTTAAAAAAACGTTGCAGTCAACGTAATTTGGCAACACTTAATGGCAAAGACATGCGCTTTAGAAAAAATTCTCTTACAAGAACATTAAGCTCTTTGTTAATAAAACAAGTGAAACTAAATAAAAAAGTATTGGAAGGGAAAATTTTATTTTTCTTACATATTTCTTTCTTTTTTGAATGCTTGATTTGAGTTGAGAGTTTGGCAAAATTATTTTCCTTAAGAGCAAGAGAAAAAAAACCCAAAAAAAAAGAACAAGCACTAACGTTGAAGAAAAAAGTGTTGCAAAGTTTCTTTTTTATATTCTGATGTGTTTTAAAGCGAAATTACAAAGATTTTTAATGTCTCTTCGAAATTAAGTTCATGTTACTTTGTAAGAGAAATTTTACATCGTGATTTAAATATTCCACTAGTGACTGAAGAAATTAGAAAACATGCGGGCAATATTTAATAAATCTCGAGTACCATCCTTATCCTCTGGTTCGTAATATCTTGAACTTTACTGGACACATCCGCTTAAAAAAGAGGGACACTAAGGCCCTAATAAGCAGATTAAACTTTTTGAGAATATTTTTGCCCTGATACACCATTCTTGTATTAACAATTACTATCATTAAATTTCTGCTCGGCATTGGTCGGGCCCATTAATTATATCTAGACTTAAGATTTTATTACTTATTGCTCGTTGATTTTTTTTTTTTTTTTTGATGTGTACGCTATGGGGTAAAAATCTTTTTCACAATACAATCACAAATGTTGAGTAAGATCGTAAAGCGTTATCAAATCGGTGTGAGCTATGCATGAGTGTATTGTGTAATCATACGAACAAGAAGTACACAGAAACTTAACAGCTGCATAGAAATAGATTCAACCTAATTTTTACGCATATCTTCAGGAGCAATGCCAATTTTAATAGAAATTGCTTGTGAAGTGTAATAGTGTTGCCAGTGGGGATAATATTGTTAAAAAGTTGAAAAATATAAAATAAATAAAATAAATATAAACTTTTAAATAAAAGAACGTTTTAAAGGTCAAATATTTGTTTAAAAGATATAAAGCAGTCTTTATAAATAATTTATAATATTATATTCTAACATACATATCTCCATTACGTACTGTTGCTTTACACTGAAACTGGTGAACGACAATTGGGTAACAATCTCCATCTCATGCCAATTATTATGGGTGGAGATTTTAATACAAATTTGGCAAACCTACAGTCTCAAGCTTTATCAAAAATTTTATTTCACGTTTTCCACTTGCATATGAGCAATTTTCCACAAAACCCTACAACTAATAATTCCACTACTATAGATGCAGTTTTCCATAGATTTTTAAATATAGTTGAGTAAAAATCTATATATCTTATTTTAGTTACCATAAGCCAATATTAAAAATAAAATCATTGCTAGATGTTTGTACATCTCCCCTGTGATCAGACTTATATTGCTTTTTTTTTTGAAGAAACAATAACTAAATTTATAGTAAAAAACAGTTTGTAGGAGAAGAAAATAATATTTCAGAATTAAAAATATTTAGATTTCGGATAGTTAATCTTAATTTTAAATTCATTTAAATATCTTTAAATATTTTTCCATAACTATAACTATACAATAAAATCAGTAGCATAATTTTTGTATTGTGGCAAGATTGCTGTGAATATCGTTTACTTTGGATTGTTAAAAGTCAGTCTTGCCGGAATCAAAATTCAACTTTGCACAAACGAACCTTCAAAATTACTCAAAATTTTATATGACATAAAAAATTAGTGTTTCAAAATAAGTAATGCTTTTGATTTAGCAAATTATTTAAGCAAATATATAGCGAGTGATTATTTTGCTATTTGTGTTTTCAGTGTAAATTTTTTCAGTGTAAAAAAGATTTGTGACTTGCGGCAATTTCAAAAATGTTTAGTAAGGCTTGCGGTTTTATTATGAATACACTAACAAAGCAACAACACTTATAAATCATTGAATATTATTATAAAAATTCGTTCTGTTTGATAAATATATTTATAAGTTTCCCAAATTACGTTTATTTTATGGTCATCATAATCAATGCACCAAACACGCTTTTCATGCTGTTGTGACCAAATTTCGCATCAGCTTCACTTTTTTAAATATTAATTCACCAACACGTATGTGGAATGTAAGCACTTTACGTAAGTAATTGTTAATTTTAATTTGTTAAAAATTCTTTCCACTGTACAGTTCGAAAATAACATAATAAGAACATCTCCTAGCAAAATCATTAAAAGATTATACAAATTCTTTTTGTGTGAAATGGAAATACATAATTGATTAAAAAATTTATTTGTGTATAAAATCGAGGCGACATTACACAATAATTACTCGAACAAAAATTTTTTATGATCCAAAAATAGTTCCAGCAAAAAATGTTTGTCCCGTTTTTTGGATAATTACACAGAATTCGGCAACGCTGTTAAAATGAAATAAAAATGAAATGAGCGTGGCCGATATCTGTGTAATTATCCAAAAATGGAATAAACATTTTTGCTTGGATAATATTTTTCTGTGAATTTTGTGCAATATCTCTTTATTATAATAAAAATTTAAAATTTTCAGCATATTAAAAGTAACAAAAATTTTCATGTGTTTATGAAAAAACAATTTTGGATTTTTTTTGTGTGTAAACGACACTACGATTTTTTTACCGGATAATCAAAACAAGCGGGTAAGTGAAAAGCCAATTTGTTGTCTTTAAAAAATTTTTTTTGTGTATTACACCCATTTAAATAAATCGTTTTCGCTTTTAAAAAATTTTATTATATAATAATAATATAATATAATATTTTTTTAATTTTTTCTTGCACTAAACGAAGTACGAATTATAGACAAATTTTGTAAGGAATTTCGTTTCCAAACGTTTCAAATTTTTATGAAAAATAACGAAAATTCGTTTCAAAATATATATTTTTTTTCATAAAAATTTCGAAACGAAAAAACATTTGTATTTACAAAATCTACCCTTTAAACAAAACACTAAAATACTACCACTACGGCAACACTGTTCGAGGAAAACAGTTAAACGCATTTAAAAACACTCGCACACACTAACATAAATTCCCACTATTTTCAGCAGAAATAAATTGAAAGAAGACGCAAAAACTGTATGTCGCAACCATAGACTCTTTCAAGCACATACTTTCTCGTGGAACGGTTGTAAAGCACGGACGTTGAACGGTTGAAATTTATTTTTTCTTATATTTCAAAAGTATATTGTAAAGCTAAGAAAAACATTTTGTGCAAAAGTAAAAAAAAAATAGAAAATTAAGTCAAAGAAAAAAATGTGTAATAGAGTATAAAAGTGAAAGTTTTTAAAAGAAATCTTAGCAAGAGAAATTATTTTAATTTTATTTAGTAATAACAAATAGTTTAACGCCTTAATATATACAACAAAATATTTAAATATTTTTGTTTGGCTTTTTAATTAACAGCAAATATTATTTCGAGTATATTTTCGCTTGTGTTTTTTCTTTACATTTTTTATTCTATTTTCGCTTGTATTTTGCAATGGTGGGAAAATGTTTTGTTTTAGAACTAAATAAATTTGAAGGAAAATGTGTAAACTGAAGTTGTAGAGAGAGAAAGAGAGAGAGAATATTGTGAAAAGTATATGACCAAAATATATGGAGAAAAGTGGCTGAAAGAAAATTGTGCTAGAGAAGCACATACATAATGTAAACAGCAGATAATACAAAATATAAACAAAAATAAATTATTAATTATATAAAGAAAAAGTACAAATAAAAATTGTGTTTGAAGTAATAAAGTCAATAGTAACATAATTTTTTTGGGCATACTTTTAGGACTTTGGCTCACATTTTCATAATGAATAAACAACCGTGTTGCGTTTAATTATATTTATGTTGTAATAATTAAAAACAAACATACAAACATATGTGTATGTGTATGTACCTGCAGAAGACAAAAAAAAAAAGAAACGTGCCTAAATATAAAAATATAAGCATTTCGTATATTTCGTGTTCACTTGTTTGTTTATGGAATTTTTTTATAATAAAAAGAGCTTTGAAAAAATATGCCACTTTTAGTGTTTGCACTTGAAAAGCAGCAATAAAAAAGCCTCAGCTGAAGCCAACAAAACCTCAACAACTTCAACGTTATTCTTATATCACATCAAGTGGTATTTTTATATTTTTTATATACATTAATTCTCACCACTTGCTTGCTTCTCTATCTGCTGCCCGTACACCCCCCCCCCACTGACAAAAACAGAAACTTCAAACATTTTGAATGAAATAAGAAATACTCATATGTGTGTATGTATGTGCACATGCTTGTAAGCACACATCGTTACCTTAATATAGAGAAGGCCCTAACTCATTATTTTTTTTAAAATCGTGTTTCTTGTATATTTCGATAGAAGAACGTCTACTGTATCGAAAAATGCAAAAATTACGATTTCAAAAAAATAATGAGTTAGGGCCTTTCAATACTAAGGTAACGATATGTACATACGCGCTTACATACATCCAACAACTGTATGCTATTTTTATGTTTTGTCGCTGTTCTATTGTAACGATACATGTTTATTTTATTTTCTCTTCACTTCATTTTGCTGCTTGTTTTTTATTCTGTTTTTTTGTTTTATTTACTCATGTAACGGAATGCCTCCATTGTGAGTGTGTAGGTATGTGTGCTTAATTTGAAAAAAATCTCTGTGCATGAATTCTATGTAGTGATTCATCAAATGTGGGTCAATAAGGAGGCCGGCCTTCACAATGTGCGTGTATAAAGAAAAAATATAAACGTTTGAAAAAATAAAAATAAATATATATTCATACCAAACAAAGTAACAATAAACAACAACGAACTCCAGAAAAAAAAATAAAAAATATGTAACACTTTCAAACGAACCCTTCTCTTGCTCTTTAACCATGTGAAAATCATTAATTTTACTCTCATTTCCTTTATTACCTTAAAGTGTTTGGGGCGAGTGGTGCAAAAATTTAAGGTGAGTTTACAATAGATTTTCAGTTTCTTTTTTTTTTTTTGTTATAAAAGTGTGTTAAACTTATTATATAGAAGATTTTCTATATATAAAACATATACATACATACATGTATAGAAACAAGTACAGTGGTTTTTAAGAGAAACATCTTAAATTAAGATTATGTTTAGAAAAATGTCTTAAATCAACAAAAACTTATTTAAGGACTTTTACCAAATTTAATTGAACTAGAATGAATTCTAATAAGGAATAACTTTTGCATCGAGTTTAAGTTTAAGATGGGAGGACACTAAACCTTAGTCCAAATAATAAATTATTCCTGATTACTTTAGGACTTTTGTTCTAGCTTTTTTCTTTTCTATAAATAAAAGAAAAATTTTGGCACTTTCATAAATAACAAACCATACAGGAAAAATTATTCCCAAACATTTTTCAAATAAACGTGTGTTTTTTTAAATAAAATTTAGTTTCAGTAAATATTTTTTACTGTTCCAGTCAAGGCGAATTCAGTATCAGGTGACCTTATCAGTACAACAATGTTTTCTGTGCTAGAAAACCAATCTGTCAAACGATTTCTGAACAAATTTTGACGTTTTGGTTCAAATTACTCAATTTCGTATCAACAGCTGATAATCAGCTGGGCTGATAAGGTCACCTGATACTGAATTCGCCTTGGTTCCAGTAAATTATTTGTTTCGATTTTATTTTATGTAAAAAAACTGTATAGAGTAAAAATTCTTATTCATACAATCTATTTGTACAATATAAATGTGTAACAAACATTTTTTGATTTATTTTTATATTTGAATTTGTTATTTGTCAGTTAAATTTATTCTTATACTCTGAAAAAAAAGTTTGTCTGATTTTTTTTTAATTTTTTCTAAAAATTACTTCATACATTTTATTTAATAAATAAAAAAATATATTTAAGTTTAAAATTTATTAACGCACTAATAAACCCAAATTATTATTTTACGTATTCAGTAAAAAAATTTTTTATTAAAAATACATTTAAATTGATTATTGAGGGTTTAGGATCCAGCTATGCGCATTTCACTGTTGCTAATGCAGATCATCAGGGAACCTTTACCCAAAGTTTCTTAGAACAACTAGAGTTAATATGTTATAAACTTTCATTTAAAGAAATGAGAAGCTCAACAAATAACAAAGTTGAAACAAGAACTCAATAATCAACATGTTTTTTATTTTCTTACTTTCCTACATTGGCTGACTTTAATTTCAGCTCTAATTATAAAAGTATGTACAGAAAATAAATTTAAACGACAACAGCTATTCAAGAAACCCCTCAATAATCAATTTCAATGTATTTTTAATAAAAAATTATTTTACTGTAGAAGTAAAATAATAATTTGGGATTATTAGTGCGTTAATAAATTTTAAACTTAAATTTAGCTGAACCTTTTATTTGATTCAGTTACTTTTTTCAAAAATATTTCAAGTAATTTTTGCAAACTATTTTTGCAGTTTCAAATAAAACTTTTACTAATATTTTTTTTGGAAAAATAGGTAAGAATTATTATTGATTCAGCTAATTTATTTTCTAATAATACGAAAAATTTTAGTGAATGTGCTTGTAAATTATAAGAAACAAATTTGCTGAATAATACAAAAAAAAACTGCAAAAATGTTTTTCTATTCCTATTAATATATTTGACTGAAAATATTCTGAGTTTCAGTTAACTTTTTTCTCTAATGCCAGAATAAGTTAACTAAAAATTAAAATTTTCTTTCCGCTAAAATTTTTCAAAATTGTTATCAGAATCTACGAATTTCTTTGTGGGTCCTCATACAAACAAAATATTTACTGATTCAATGAATTTGCTTACTGAAAACAAAATTTAGTTTTTTCTGTGCAGAATTGTGTAGCAGAATCATCGGCGAGGTAAAATAACCAATGGCTACTAAAATACAGCTTCAAAAATGTAATACGCCTTATTAACACCAGAGGCGCTGCAGCTCTTTATTATTAAACACATTCAAAAAGCAGAGTTGTAAAAGAATGAAGCTTTCTTCTGCCTCTTCCTTCACCACCTGTCTTCTCTATCACTATCATTTTCCTAAAGAAGGTTACATCTATAAATAGTAGTAGGGATTCATTGCCTGAGTGTTACTTATCTTTTTAAAAAAAGGGCATACGCATATTGTCACACTTATACTCGGACTATGTGCTGATACTCAGACTACTCGGACAAAGTAAATATACACATGATACTCCAAGTATTTATTCATCATATGCATATTTGATGACAAAAAATACCGAAGTGCAAAAATAGCTATAATCGGGGTTTTTTAAGTTTATGGAAAAAAGAAAATTGCCTGTATTATCTATATTTAATTGTCGTTAGGCCCTCCCTCCCCCCAAAAAAAATTCTACCTGCACCAATGATCTTTCAACAGGCTGTTAGCAAGCAGGTGTAGAAAGATAGTTTGCTTAAGAAAAAAAAACTAATTTAATCAATTTAATTGCTTATGAATCTTGGATAAGCATCCAACTATATTTTACTCGCCTTATAAACAGGAAAATATATAAAATTAATAATAAACAAGTTCTTGTCCATATCTATAAATGTATACATACTCACACTCACACTTATACCATTGAAATACATATCTAGTAAATACATTTAACATCAAGTGTCTTTAACAATCACATAAACTGGTCAATAACCGTAAAACAAACTGTGCCAGACATTTTTTGCTTCTCATTGTGGTTTAGTTTACAGCAAAACTTAAAGAAGAAAAACTCTTTGAACAATTTAAGGATAACAACAATTTGTTGTATGTTGTAAGTTGACATAAGCGATGTTAAAATCAAATGAAAAGACTAAGAAAACTTGTAAAAGCTTAGTTATTAACACAAGAGTGTATGTAATACAAGAAGCAGAAAAGAAGAAGAAGAAAAAACACAATTGAAAAGGAAACAGGATACATGTGCATTAAAAATAGAATAAAAACACAGTAGCATACGCATTTAAACTCAAACCACAAAGAAAGCATGTAAAAAAAAGAAGAAGTAAACTTTACTAAATCTCTAACAATGCGATGAAAGTGAAATATTAAAAAGGAAACAATGGAAGCAGGACATACATACATACGAAAACATGTGTGCAATTATACAAAAAAAAGTCGTTGCCACATTTTGGCCCTAATCCCAAAAATCAAAAGATTTTTTGTTGTTGCTGCCTTTTTTTTTGTCTATTTAAGGTTTTCCTTTATGGTTGTGTCGATGATGAGAATGTGTGGGGAAATATAACAAAAATGTACACGTTTCTTTGAATACTAAACATACTGTGTAAACCACAATATTTTTGTAGGCCTAAAATAATGGAGAACAAAAGAAGAAAAAAAATACATAAATAAGGAAATGGGACAAAAACGCTTGTCTGTGTGCGAGAGGGGCTGTAAGTTTAACTGTGTCAGTGTATGTGAGGGTTTATGTTTGGTCAAATATTAAGTTATAAAGCGAAAATTATAGCACTGTTTTTTTTTGTCTTCAAATGCTTTTACAAATAAGTTGCTTAAAAATTATTGCTGGCAACAAACAGAATGCAAAAAAATTCTTAAAAAATTCAGCATTTATCAACACCAAAAGTTTATAGCACTAAAGTGTCCTTTTACGCGTCAGTGTCGGGTGTACTTATAAATAAAGCAGTGTAAGAAAACAAACAATACATTTTCTTAAAAAGTCCAAAATAATAACACAAATTTGGCGCTTAAACGACTGACTGCTAATAACACTATCGTGCTACTTTCTGGACGTAAAAGATAAGAAATAGAATGGCCATAAAAAAATAATTTTTTTTTTTTTGGTGGGGGAGGGGCATTACATCTATTGATTTTCATGATTAATATTAATATAGAGAACAACAGGCAAATTTTAATAATTTAGGTTGGTTGGAAAAAGCTACTCTTTCTAAGAGGGGCATTGCCCCCTCTTAGAAAGACCTTTCTACGCCTATGCTCGCCATAGCATACAATTGCTCTCGAAAGCAAGTAAACAAGCATCATGTTTATTTATTGACGTGACATTGATAGAATAAGCAGGAATAATCAGCTTTTAATCTCAAAAACACATTGCACAGTGGGATCAAAGGACCTTTTCTTTGGCGGATCAATTCATATCTCCACAGCTACAATAGTTAGAGACACTTAAGAATTTATACGGGCAGCTACTAGATATAAAGCGCAGTTTCCAACCAAATCGTGGCTGTTAAAGGAAGGGGAGAAGAATATCACCCATACAAAGTAATTATTATTTTTCGAATATCTTCTAAACTACAAAAGTTAGACACACTAAATCTTGATATGGATAACTCTTGAAACAAACTGAATGTTCCACCCAAATCTTGCGAGTATAAAAGGGCGGAGACAGCTACCTCGCATAAAATTACTTATTAATTAATTAATGAACTGATTTTTTGTATAAGAAATGCCGAAGCAGGAACAAAAAGCATATTAACGGTGTTTAACCACCAGATTAAATTATCCACAATATGTTCTTTAATCGCTATTATATATAAATACAACCACGATCACGCGTGACTCATGCGTGAAAAATGTGTGACTCACAGTAAGATGAAATCACCTACTTTGTTTTCTTTAGTCATTATTTTCTATAAATACAACCACGCGTAACTCACAGTTAGCTAAAGTCACTCACTTTTTAGATTCTTTAATTGAACTGTAGTGAATTTTAATCAAAAATAATTCTTAATCAGGCTTAAGTTCAGTAAGTTCAATTCTTTATTGAATGAAATATTTTTATTAATTAACGTTATTTTCGTTAATCCATAAAATACAAATATACAATCACGATCACGGGTGACTTGTAAGTGACTAATGCGTGACTCACAGTTAACTTAAATCACCTACTTTATTTTCTGTAATAATTATTATTCACAAATAAAACCACGATCACGCGTGACTCATAGGACACTCACAACTAAATCAAATCAACCACGTTATTTTTTTGAATATGTATTTATTATATAAAAGTACAACCACGAGCACGCGTGACTCGCATATGATTCAAAGTTGGCTAAAATCTCACACGTTATTTCTTAAAACCATTATTATATACAGTCGAATCCGCTTTAGCGCAACACGCTTTACTTGAAAAAATCGGATTATTGAAAGTGATACAAATCCCCGCACTGATTTGAAACGCAGCTAGTCTTATCCACTTCGCTTTATCGAAACATTGCTTAACTGAAATTGTCGTATTACTGAAAACCAAAAGGAAGCGCACAACTACGTTTTGTATGAAAGTTACTTCACTTTAGTGAAAAAATAAACAATGACAAATTTATTTATTAGAAATCGATTGCATAACTTAAGGCTGAAAAAATTGTGCATGTTTTGTCCGTTAAAAAATTAAATAGCAAAATGTATTTGTCCTTTTTGCTCTTACTGATTTTAAGCAGTACGCTTAACTGTAACAAATTTCAGTAATGCGAACTACGTTTTAGAGAAAAATTCGGATAACTGAAAAAAATTGGGTTTTGGTTATTTCCACTAAAGCGGAGTCGACTGTATAAATACGATCACGCGTGACTCATGCGTGACAAATACGTGAATCACAGCAAACTAAAACCACTCACGATATTTTTTTTAATTACTTTTATGCATGCATACAACCAGAATCACGCGTGACTTGTGCGTTATAATATAAAAATACATTCAAGATTACGCATGACTCACACGTCATTTTTTAAATCATTAGTATGCATAAATACAATTACGAACACGCGTGAATGATGCTGACTAACACTTGGCTTAAATCATATTATTATTTTTAATCATTATTACAAATATATAAACACAACCACGAATACGAGTGACTCATGCGTGACTGACACGTGACTAGTACATGACTCATGCGTCACAAATCATGGCATTTTGTACTTTTCTAAAGACATCACATAAAACAATCACAAAATACAATCACAGCAATACAAGTTCTAGGGAAAGTCCTTAAACGATTATTATTTGTAAAAAAACGCTTCAGACTGTTCAGCTTCAGCACTTATATAATTTCTGTGGCGCAACGATGCTCAGCATAAATTTTTCTAAAATAATAATAAAATTAAAATTTTTTTTTGCTTAATTGAGCCCAATTAAGAACTTTATGTCTGTTCATTTAAAGTGAGAAAATCCATATTTCTTTGCACTTGCAATATTTACCTTAAAAACAAAAGCACGTAAACAAATAATTTTGGCAACAAGTGTAAGCAAATTATTTTAATAAATTCCTGAACTGGATGTTTTGTTTCATGATTGGATTAATTAATTTTTTAAAATTACTTTATAAAGCCATTATAAAACAAAATTATTTTCTTTAAGAATAAATAGATAGTAAAGCGTATAAAAAACGTATAAACTCCTGCCAGTTATGTTCAAGGATATATTAAAATAAAACTAAAACACTAACCGAAAACTCTTAAGCGAATCAAATCAAATTAAAAACAAAAACTCTCAACCTCACACGCACGCAGCACATGTGTGTACCCACATATAAAACCTTCAGCTAGATTTTTTTACCTTCAACTATGTTTTTTTTACTGTAAAAAGTTTTTGTCATTGTGTTTGTTAGAGCGCCAAAAAGTATATTTCAAACATGTTATCACAGTAAAGCAAAAAAAAAATACACCAAACAAACAACAAAGTTACCCTTAAAGCACAAACTTTGTTTTTTTTTTCTCCATTTGAAGGTGTCTCCTCTTTTCTCGTTTTTTTTTTGTTTTGACATTGTTATTTTAACTTTTGACAGTTTTTTTTTACTTTATTACTTTTATTACGATAAGACGTATTACTACTCTACATCTTATGACGCTTCAATCTTAAAACACATCTGGCTTTAGAGTGAGTTGAAATAACAGCAGACATTAGAAAATTAACATAAATTTATAAAATTCCATCGGTAGCAATAGAAAGTTATAAACAAAAAAAAAATTTAGGCCATCGATTGGTTAATAGTTTCGATATAGAAAAGGCTTTACATATGGGATTAAAGCTTTTTTAAGTATTTATAAGAGTTTGGGATTTCAAGGATTGATGTATCCTTTTTAGAGTTTTAAGTTGTTATAAAAATTTAAATTACAAAAATTTACTTGCCGGTAGCAATAAAAAATAAATCTAAGTGACTTTGTGGTGTGCATTTAATTTTTGGTTTTTAGCGATTTTTTGCCTGTTTTTTTTAAATAACATATGTTTTAATTTTAGCTGTTTTTTTAGTTTTAGCGCTTTTTTTCTTTGCTGATTTTTTCAGTTGTCGTTTTTTTCAAGTTTTGGAGCTTATATCCAATTTAGTTTTTTAGTTTTAGAAATTTTCAGTTTTGGCGCTTTTTTGTGGTGGTGATTTTTTCGGATTGCAGTGATTTTTCCTAGTTTTAGCCATATATTTAGTTTTTTTTTCGATTTGGCGTTTTTTTTTTGTGTTGCGCTTTTCTTTCGTTTTGGCGATTTTTACCGGTTCTTGACTATTTTTTAGTTTTAGCGATTTTCAGTTTTGACGCTTTTTTTTCGTTTAAGTAATTTTTCGGATTTCGGCAAATTCTTTGTTTAAGCGATTTTTTTAATTTTAGCGATTTTTTTAGTTTTGTGCAATTTCTTCGTTTTGGCGATTTGTCCCAATTTGTGGTGATAATTTTTTGTTTGTTTCTTTAGTCTTAGTGATTTCTTGGTGCTTTTTTGGTTTAGCGATTTCATTTTTTTGAGATTATTTTGTTTGAGCGATTTGTTAATTTAGAGTGAATTTTTTAGTTTTGGCAATTTTTTTTGTTATACCGATTTTTTAGACTTTACTCTTTTTTTTAGTTTGCGGATTGTTTAGATTTTTTCAGTTTAAGCTTTTATTTTTAGCTTTGGTTTTTTTTATTGTCGAAACGATTTTTTTCAGCTTATGGTGATGTTTAAATTTTAGTATTTTTTCATAGATTTGGCGTTTTTGTTTGTTCTTGCGATTTTTTTTTTGGTTCTTGGCGATTTATTAGTTTTGACGTTTTTTATTGTTTTTGTAATTTATTCGGTTTTGGTAATTTTTTTTACAATATGTATACATTTTTAGGTTATTTAATTTGTGTTATTTAGCCGCCATTTTTGTCGGTTTTTGGCTCTTTTTTTGGTTGTATTTTAGCCTAGTGATTTCTTTTAGTTTTGATGTTTTTTTTTTGTATTAGCGATTTTTTCGGTTCCTTACGATTTTTAAGTTTTAGTGTTTTTTTAACTTAAACTCTTTTTTCCTTTTTGCATTATTTTTTTTGGTTCTTGGATATTTTTTTTTGTGTTTTAGCTTAAGTGATTTCTTTTAGTCTTGGCGTTTTTTTAATGTTTGTGATTTTTTCGGTGCTTGTTTTTTTTTAGTTTTTTTTTATTTAAGTTATTTATTTTATTTTTGATGATATTTTTTAGTTTAAGAGCTTTTTCATTTTGGCGATTTTTAATTTAGACATTTTATTTGTGTTTTTTTTGATTTTTTTAATTTTAGTGTTTGTGAAAATTTTAAAAAAAATTTTCTCACGATTTTCAAGATATAGCAAGATATAGCAAGTTGTCAAAATTACATAATCAAATTTACATTAACCGATAGAATACCTTTTAGGTTCAGGAATTCCTGGATACTAAATATCCCTCAGATGTCAACACAGATTTTTCAGTAAAATTTTTTTAAATTTTTCAAAGCGAATTAGACAAGTCTACCTAAAGTTGAAGTTTTTTTTCAACATCGATTTTAATCCTTTATCTCTCATTAAATCTCCTATTCCAACTCTTCTTACGGAAAATTGCAGTACGAATTTTTTTTCCTAATTTGCTTTAAAAAACTTACCACAAATTTACTTTTCAAACACACTGCACCCACGCTTTTCTTTTTTTTAGTAATCAAAAAAAATTAACTGTACATTTTTAAACTTATTTTTTTTTTTGCTAAACTGATTTGTAGTTTATTTTTTCTTTCTATTCATTTTTGCTTTACCATCCGTTTGCTTTTAGAGCATTTGCTAATTCGTAGAATTTTTCTTTTTTAATGTTTATTTGTATCCTTTAAACGTTGCTTTTGCTTAAAGTCGTCATGGATATTTGTGTTCTTAATGTTTTATCTTTTTTTTTTTTTTGCTTTTTTTACTCCCAGACACTTCTGACAGGTTTTATAAATTTGAAAGCCATTTCAGTTAGTTTATGTTTTGGTTTTATTATTTTCATGTTTGTTTGTTTTCTTACATTTTTATTCCTTTTGCTTCTTGTCTATCATTAAGCAGGTTTAAATGTGAATGCACTGGTAAGGATATGTGTGGATACATGGATGCATGTGTATATACAAAAAGGCTGTAACTTAATATATTTTTGATATATCGATAGGAAACTAAAATTTCGATTTCAAAAAAAATTTGTTAGGGTCTTTTTACCCGACTGCGAGACACAAGGAAGGATATATCGTTACCTAAATTGATAAAGGCTCTAATTGATTATATTTTTGAAATCGAGTTGTTTTTATATTTCGATAGAAGAACGTCTAACGTATCGAAAAATGCTAAAATTTCGATTTCAAAAAAAGTAATGAGTTAAGACCTTTCTATATTAAGGTAACGATATGTATGTATGTGCTATTAATTTTGGTTAATGTCGCTTTTTAAAACTTAACTCAATTCGCTTGCTTCGCTTTGCTTAAATCGCTACATAAGATTTCGTTCTTCTTTTGACTGAAGTCATAATGAATTTGCGGGCAAATATGGAACTTAATGTTTTCTACTGCAAACAAAGTGCTAGGAAGTTTCGGAATTTTTATTTCAGTTAAATCTGCTCATTGTCGCTAAATAAAAAGAATCTAGTTTAATTGGACTACAATGATATAATCAGCATTGACAACATATATTCTATCCTTAACACTTTGTAGTCGGTATATGCGGTGAATGAGATTCAAGCAAAATATGAGACAACAATTTTTTTCACCTTTCTTTCATTGTAAATGTGTTATTGGGTACACAGAAAAAATTGTTCCCAAAAAATGTTCAAACAAAAGTGTGTTTTGAAATAAAATTTAGTTTCAGTAAATATTTTTTACGGTTCCAGTAAATTATTTGTTCCAATTTTATTTTATGTAAAAAAAATCTGTATAGATTGAATATTCTTATTCATACAATCTATATAAAAATAAAATTTTAAACTTAATTTTTTTGACTTATTTTTTAATATAAATTTGTTACTTTTCAATTAAATTTATTTTTATACACTGCAAAAAAGTTTGTGTGATAATTTTTTAATTTTTTCTACAAATTATTTCATACAAGTAGATCTAAAAAAAACATTTTATTTAATAAATAATAAAAAATATTTAGCTGAACCTTTTATTTGATTCAGCTAATGTTTTCTGAAATACTTAAACTAAGTTTTGCAAACTTTTTTTGCAGTGTCAAATCAAACTTTTACAATTTTTTTTTTAAATAGGTAAGAATTTTTATTGATTCAGTTAATTTATTTTTTGATGATGCGAAAAATTTTAGTGAATGTGCTTGTAAATTATAAATAAAAAAAAGCAATGTGAGTACGATCACAAACTTCTAGTAATGAAAATTTTTTTAATAATGGCTTAGAATAACTAAAATAAAATAAATAATATATATAAATTTTTGACTCTACTGTATTTAAAAATCTATGGAAAACTGCATCTATAGTAGTGGAATTATTAGTTGTGGGTGTTTGTGGAGAATTGCTCATATGCAAGTGGAAAGAAAACGTCTAATAAAAATTTTGATAAAGCTTGCAACTGTGGGTTTGCAAAATTTGTATTCAAATCTACACGCATAATAATTGGCACGACATAGAGATTATTACCCAATTGTCGTGCACCAGTTTCAGTGTAATGCAACAGTACGTACCCAATAAAAGACTTTCATGTTTTTTTAAGCAATAGGGCAATAAAGCACATCATACTTCGCGAACGTATATGATAAAAACTACAGGAAAAAAGTGATTTAATAGTGAGCAAAAATGTAGTGCTCCAAACCGATAACTCGTCATACAGAAATCAGCAGCGATATCAGCAGGTTTGTCAGCGCTACTTTTATTTTATAATAGTAAAAACTTGATTTTTTGAAGCAAAATTTTCGATTCAAAAATTACATGATGAAGCCGCAAGGAAACAGACGTCAGTCGGAATTTTTTGGAGCAGTGCTCTGACTTTGGTTGGAACACTGTTAATAATATATATAATATTATAATTTTTTTATAAAGACTGCTATATATCTTTTACACAAATATTTGACATTTAAAACGCTCTTTTATTTAAAAGGCTATATTTATTTTATATTTCTCAACTTTTTAACAAAATTATCCCCATTGGCAACACTATTGCACTTCACAAGCAATTTCTATTAAAATTAACATTGCTCCTGGAGATATGCTTTAAAATTATGTAATTCTTGTTCGTATGCTTACACTAATACACATACATAGCTCACACCGATTTGATAACGTTTTGCGATGTTACTCAAAATTTTGTGATTGTATTGTGAAAAAGATTTTTACCCTTTAGCTTATATATGCTTACACATAAAAAAATTTACTGAATAACCAAACAAATTTGCAAAAATATTTTTCTGTTGCTATTAATACTTTTGACTAAAAATATTTTGAGTTTCAGTTAATTTTTTTCTATAATTTCATTAACTAAAAATAAAACTAGAAAATTATTATCAAAATCTACAAATTTCTTTGTGGGTCCGCATTCAAACAAAATATTTACTGATTCAATTAATTTGGTTACTGAAAAAAAATTAAGTTTTTTTCTGTGTAAAAGGTTCGATATTGCTGATTCATTAAAATGAAAATTGTCTTATAAAAATTGACAAATCGAGGAGAGAAAAATATTTTTATTTTTGCTTAGATATAAAACTGTTTCTTACTACTTAAGTATTAAAATAACGTCTTTTATTTCAAAATTAATTTAAAAAAAAAATTTTTATTATTCATTTGTTTTAAGCTTGGCCTTATTTCATATGTTTTGAAACATGTTTCATTTTAAGATTTAAAAAGATACTATTTTTTAGTGCTTTTAATAAAAAAAATACAAAAACAAATACTTCATCAACTTTGCCATTTTACTCATTTCTATTTATTTTTCTTTGCTTGTGATCAAACAGAAATGCAAATTAAAAAAAATTTTCAAACTTTATAACAACACTAGAAGAAACATAAACATTTTTATGTCAATAAAATATGGTCGATATAGCGACATAGTGATATACAAAAACAAATTTTGTTATTAAGGGGTAAATTACTGTATTCGAGATATTTTAAAAATTTTTATTCGTGCTGAAGTTCAGTATTTCAATTCTTATTTAATGAAATATTTTTAAAAATCAATAAAATATTCTACAGAAGAGAAGAAAAATTAAAGTAGACTTTTAGCTGTGTCGCATTTTTCTGTGCAGTCATGCACTTCCTCAGCACCCCTGTCTATCTGTCTCTTCTTGGGAATATAACATTAATTAATAAAAATGTTTAATTTGATATGAATTGAAAATACTGAGCTTCTGCCCAATTAAGAAATTAAATCCTGTTTAAAATTCATTCCCTCATATTCATAAAATTTAAAATGGATTTGAAATGTGTTTTATTTAAAATTTTTTATAAAAAATTTTCCTAAAATATATTTCGTATTCATTTTATTTTTTTATGAATATGGGGGATTATAAATCAATTAAATTTAATATGTATGTTTATATCAGTTAAAGTTTTTATTTTAATTAATCTGTAGCCAAAAAGAAAAAGTGCTTAAGTCGAGTTAAGCTGATTTTGATCTAATGGCACCTGCGTAATTAACATATTTGAAAGTACTCCTGTGAAAAATATTAATTAATTTGTTTAATTTTTCAAGAAGTTATAGCAAAATAACTTGCTGCTTATCTTTTTTAGACTTCCAATCTCATTTGGAATAATAGCTTATGTTAGTTTATACTTTGGTATATGTAAACTTTAATGTATTACTTAGAGCGTAAAGAAAGATGTTTACTTAAAAAAATAAAGTGTAACATATAATTTCTTAATTTAACTGTTAAATAAATAAATTTCTGAAAATCGGTATGAATGCTTAAAAGTGCTCTCCTGTAAAACAGTCAAATATGACTCAAGCAGTTTTTCCTTATTGCCACAGAAATATTGAAAATAATTTTATATTCTTCCTACAAATATTTAATAATATTGCATAAACATTCCATTACATTGTTTCTTTAGTAAACATTTGTAAGTATTTTCTACATTTAAATAAATAATGTTTGTCTAGGCACACAGAGCAAATGGCCTTGAAAACCAACCACAAGCCTTAACAACGGATATGGCAAGCAGTAGTTATATGTAATAACTTAAAATAATCCATTCAGAATAATTACGCCGCTACAATAAAAATTATGCGAATTATTATTACGTTCGTGCCTACGCAGCAAAAAAAACACACTTAAACGTATGATTGTTATGTAATAACTAAAATTCCTTATTAAGCATACGCCATGGTTGCATAAGCAAATTTGAAACGTAAACTTTCAAACTTGTGTTTTTCTCTTGCATAAAAAAATTAATAAACATACATACACACATATTATAGATGTATTTTCAATGCTATACTGCTGTAATTGTTATTGCTGTTTTTGCCAGTTTTTCTTCCTTTAGTTTAAGTTTTCTTATCTCAAACGTCACCAGTAGTAGTTCACAGTTTGCAAGAAAAAAAATAAAATAAATACTATACATGCATGCACACATTCTTCTTGTCTCTGTTTTTTTTTTACTACTGTTATTTTAGCTTTTGCCATTTTATTATTTTATATGCAAGAGTTCAAGGATACTTTTACGTTACGCAAAATATATACAAACACACATACACATACACACACACATGCACACTTCCATTAAAACTCTACACATAATTTGCTCTTGCTTGCTTGCTTGCTTGCTTTGGTATTTCTCATGCCATTTATCTCTCGCTCTCGTTTGTATTATAATGGCTTAATACAATAGCAACGACAACAGAAATGCAAACCGATAATAAAATAACAACCATTCATATCATACACACTCTCAAGTGCACACGCACACACGTACACACACACTTATATACTCATACATACATTAAGAAAAGCAAGCAATAAAGCCAATTCAATCTAGTCACTCATATTCACATTTACATAAAAAGAAACTGTGTGACATATACAGTGTATTTTATCTGTATTTGTGTATGTGTGGCTGTGTATGGTTGTAATAAAATGTGTAGTCGTATATTTAAATGTAGCTGTGGGGTTAAATATGTCCTTGAGATACAGGAAACACAAGTAAAAAATTTAAGAACTGTTGATTTATATTACCAAAAAAAAATTTTGTTTCTTTGATATTTATTTTTATTTAGTATAAATCCATTTGAAGGTATTTTTTTTAATATTAAAATTTTTTATGTTTATTTCTATCGACTAAGAAGCGTAAAAGTTCCAGAAACTTAACTTCTTAAAAGTCAGTTCATTTATTTTGTAGTGTGGTTGAGATTTAATTAAATTAAAATAAAGACTTTAAATAATAAAACAAAATTTAATTTAAATTTAAATTAAATTTAGGAAATTTTCAATCACTTCTGTGAAAATAATAAATAACAGGTAAATAGCAATTTTTCGGCTTCTATTTTAAATATCAAACAATTTGTTACCGAAAAATTTTTTAATTTTATAACGTTTTGTGATATAAAATGAACATTTTTTGAAAAAAGCCACAATAAAAATAAATATTTTGATAAAAAGTGACCTCAAGCTCCAATATTCTGAATAAATATATAAATATCAAATTAGAATAAAAATAAATTCAGTAAAGTATCATTTTACTCGCGCGAAGAGTTCCGTACAGACATATCTGTGGCAATAAGGAAAAAGTGCTTAAGTCGTATTTTACTGTCTTTCAGTAGAGCACTTTTAAGCGTTCCAGTCGATTTGTAGAAATGAATTTCTTTTACAGTTAAATTGGGAAATTCTCAGTTAACCTCTAGTTCTTAGCACTACAAGTAATACATTTGAATTGAAATAAAGAAAAGTGCAACCTGAGTTAAGCTTTTATTCCAAATGATATTAGAAGTCTAAAACTGCAAGTAATTTTGCTATAACTTCTTGAAAAATCGGACAAATTAATTGAAATTTTGATCAGGGGTACTTTCAAATGTGCAGATTACGGAGGTACTATTAAATCAAAAACAGCTTATCTCGACTTAAGCACTTTTTCCTTTTTGCCACAGATATGTATGTAATAATAATAATCGTACCTGGTGTAGAATTTTTTTTTTAATTTTAGTACCCGGTAAAATATTTTTTTCGGTTTTTGGCAATTTTTTGTTTGTTTTGGTTTTTTTCTCTTAACTTTAGCGACAAATTTTAGTTTTTGCGATTTTGGCGTTTTTCTCCTGTTAGTGAATTTTTCGAATTTTGGCGAAAGTTGGAAAGTTTAATCTTTTTATGGCAATTTGTTTGGTTTTTGCAGATTTATTTTAGATTAAGAATTTTTTTAGTTTTAGCGATTATTCTAAGTCTTAAAGCTATTTTTAGTTTTGGCGTTTATTTATTTTTAGGTGCTTTTGTCCCCATTTGTGGAGTTTTTCTTTAAATTACTTTACTTAGTCTTGGCGCTATTTTTAGTTTTGGCGCTTCTTCTTAGCTCTGGCGCTTTCTATCATTTGTGAGTTTTTTAGGGGTTTTTGCGTTTTTCTTAGATTTTGCTTCTTTTTTTTAATTATGACTGCTTTTTGGTTTTGTTTTGTACTTTTTAAGCTTTTTAAGTTTTGGTGTTGTTCTTAGTTCTTGCGGTTTTTTTAGTTTTCACGCTTTTCTTAGTTTTGGCTCTTTTCTCCGTTTGAGGATTGTTTTTGGTTTTTAGCGTTTTTTCTTAGTTTTGGTGTTTTTTTGCTTATTTTAGATTTAGCGATTTTCTGTAGCTTTGGAGCTTTTTCTTAGTTTTAGTGTTCTTCTTAGTTTAGGCGATTTTTTAGATTTGACGCTTTTCTTAGTTTTAGTTATTTTTGCGTTTGATGATTTTTTTGTTTTTTTTGTTTTTCTTTATGTCGATTTATTTTAGATTTTGCGATTTTGGTTTTGGCGCTTTTTCTTATTTTTAGGCGTTATTTTTAGCATTTACGCTTCTTAGTTTTAACGCTATTTTCTGTCTTTGAATTGTTTTTTTTTTTGGCATTTCCTTAGTTTTGGCGTTTTTTTATTTTTGTTTATAACTGACGGACGGAAGGACATCTTAACGAATATAATAAAGTTCCTTTTAACCTAAAAAGACACATACATACTTGCATATCATATAGTTTATCACTTAGTTAGATGTTTTATATTACTCATATGTCAATATATTTTTCTAACTGCTTTATTTTTAATCGATCTAAAAAAAAGGAAATGTTATCACGCTGTCTATACTTGTTTTTGTGTATTTGACTTCACAGCTCCGTAATTTATAAACCGATTATAAAAATGTTTTTTTTTGTCTGCTCGATTCAAGCAGACATTCAAGTATAATCTAGATGATTCCTTTTTGAAACTGAAAGGGTACAGCTTCCATTCGGTTCCATTGCCAAGCAAGTGTTTGTTTTTATATTTTACTTTTAATTAATTTAATTTTCACAAAACCTCTTATATCTATGTATCGATTGTATTATCATATTAAAAAGAATAGTGTAAAATTTTTTGTTAATAATTTTCATATAAAAATTAAATACACTGTTACACTTTTATTTCATATGTTTATAAAATGTCGTATTTAGAGAGACACTATCTAAGAGAATTTGTATATAACTTTTGTTTCCTTTTTTTTGTCATTAAAAATACAAAATAAATTAATATACTACACACAGAGTGTCTACAATTAAAAATAGAAAGTGTATTTGATACAAGATTTGTATCGATACAAATTATTGTGTATTAAGTAAATATTTTTGTTTATCCTTCACATTAATTTCAGCTGGATAAATTATATTAAAGCTTAATTAAAAAAGTTTATTAACATACGTAGATCTTGATCCCTTAAACACTCTTCCTTCTTCCTTCTCTGGGCCACTCTTTAGCAAAATTCCAATGTCACAAAAAATTCGAAAAATTAAAATTTCATGCAAACATCCCAGTGAAAAAAAATGGAAGTCCTTCTAGCGGAAGTACATTTTCATTGCTTCCAAAAAATCGATATTTTAAATTTGCCGAGAGTGAGCAAAAAACCATGTAGAAGCTTATTTTAGTCACACAAAACCTTGTAACTCCTCCATAGTGTTAGAAAATACTCACCACAATTTAAAAAAAAAAATATTTTTTTAAAGAGATTTATGAACTATTTTTAGTCTAAAATTTAAAAGTTTTTTGCTTAAATTTACATGAAAGCACTGTTTCGGGCTTAAATTCGTATAAAAAGAAACGAATTGTTAAAAAAGGCAACTATTTACCATTTTTCCTATATGAAAATATTATCAGAGAACACAAAAAAGGGAACTTTTCTTAATATCGCTTCCAATTCAGTGACGAGGCATCGAAAAAGAGAACTTCTTGCAATGACAACCCTATGTAAAAATCATTAAATCGGATCGAAATTTGCACTACTTCCGCATCGTAAACTCTACATTTTCATGACTTTTTTGGAGTCTCTTTTTTTACTGGGATAGAAAGTATGAATTGTGCAGTGAACCCCTAAAAGTATGTTATTTATTTTTTAATTACTCATGTGCGTGCAGCAAAACTTTTAAATGAAGAATACGGTGTAATAATCACTCGTACGTAAGGAAGTATGGCGCAATAAAATAATGTTAATGTGAAAAAATTAGCGGAACCAAAACTAAAACGTAATTACCACAATACCAAAAATATATAATTCTCTATTTTAAGGCATCACCAGCGCGCTAATATTTTTGTAAGCAAGGCCATGAAAAATTAACTAAAGGCCGTTTAAGAAATTAATGGCCTGTGCAATGAAATCGCAGGCAGAGCATGGATATGAATAGATAGAAACGTTTATTTTATGGCTTATAAATGCTTAAACAAAAGCAAAAGAAAACGATTAATAACGATTTCTAAATAAATTTTTTATTGTTTTAGTTTATCACGACTAGAAATTGTCTGTTTTTTCTTAAACGAATGCAATGGGATTAAAATTAAATGGTTTAGAAAAAAAACGTTTCACAAACGTCGGTGAATTAATTTGCTTGTTATATAAGCTTCCTTAGCACGATATATGTATAATTTTTTTTGGGCCTGTTGCGAATACATTTATTCAATGTATTCAATGTAAATTAATTGGTTTAAACCTAGTTTAAGAGAATCGGTGAGAAAGCGATGCAAGAAAAAATAACAAACTTTTATTGCATTCCATTTCAAAATAATATTTTTTTTAATTAAAAAAATCATTGACTGAAAAATTATTATTGCATAAATAAATAAAAAAAATTTTTGCACATCATCTGAAATCCATTATGGAATTATGTTGCAGTTGTTTTCTTTTAATCATGAATTTATTATTGACTCAAATTGTATAACTCAATTGTGAAATTGTCAACATAAAATATAAAAATAAATCCTGGTTTCAGCAGGATTAAAAGCAAATTACATTCATGAGGCAGAAAGACAGAGAGAGAGAGAGAGAGAGAGAAAAGTAGCCATGATAAAAATGGCCAATGAAAATTTTATTCAATGGAGACTTTTAATTTATATTTGCTTTTTGCTTCACTTTATTATAAAAAGCAATAAATTGAGATGAAGTTTATAAATGCATTAAAAACATGACAAACACGTAAACAAACATGCATTTATTGTACATTAAATTTTCATGTTTGCAATGTTTTTACACATAACTCACTTGTTCCTCCAAAGGGAGTCGTCATATAAGTGCTACAAAGAAATTTGTAAAAATGTTTAAAAATTTCTTTACAAAAAAAACTTAAATTTCCAATTATAGTTGCGTTTACGTCTGAGTTTAATTTAGTACTTATGAGATTTCAATCAAAATCTAGCAGACTTACAAAAGATTTCTCATACAAAACAAAATCTACTTGGACACTAGATTTTGTCGAAATCTATAATCAAATCTAGTAGTACTTAGGTTTAGGTGCATTTATAGGTTTTCTCAAAAGTGTACTAAATAATAAACAGCTGTACTTAAAAAAGGTTTGTGAATTAGCTAAATATTGCAGCTGTTTGATTGTAGTTTAGGAAAATTTTTAGACAATGATGTTTTGTTTTGAGTACGAAATCTTGCTAAATGTCCAAAACTTTTGGTGTAAATTGTTATAGATTTTAATAAAAATTTTAAATTTAAGTAAACTAGATTCTGTACAATTGTAAGAGTCCTGTTTATAATTGTTTAATTCAAAAAAAATTTTTTTATTGAAATCAAAAAATAATTTAAAAAAATAATTGATCTGTATGGTATGAAATTTTTGCATATTAACAGAAATCTTTTTTAAACAATTTTATTACAAATGTTACTCTATATTAATTGAATGAAGAGGAAATTTTAATACAGTTTTTTTTGCATAAAATAAAATTGAAACAAACATTAACTGATATTTAGATCTTTATTTTATAGCAACGCTTAGTGTTGACAAATTTTATATGGAAAATAAAACACATACAAAATTTATGAACGCCTAGTGTAAAGTTTTAAAAAATTAGTGTTTAAGTCTTATCACAAAGAAATCTTTGAAAATTTTTTTGGGCATATTTTTTTTGTACTACGATTTGTAAATTTTTTTATTGATAATCTTAAGAGAAACAAGTTAAATATGTATTACAACCATTAAGCTTTCGAAAGTTACAGTTCGGAGCAACTGTCTCAACTCTAAACATAAAGATAAAAATGTCGACAGGCTACTGAAAATTTAATGTAAAGTGTTAAGCTTATTCCTGTTCAAGAAAAGGCATGCAGGAAAGACAAAAGCAACAAAATTAAGCTCACAAAATAGCTAAAGACTTCTAAGATTATTCAATAACGATAGTACATAAGCATTAACCTAATTCAATAAAATAAATACTTCCAATAAATCCATCATTTAACATATCTATTCTCATAATCTCATTATAACTGAAACCCATTCGCCGCTGACTAAGCATTATCTATATGCATTCTATTGTTGCCCAAACAAATCAACAACACATTTGAAAGTTTACTGACAATTTGTTAAAGCAACAATGGAATACATACAGACAATGCTAATCCACCTGCAAAAGGCATTTACTTATGGCGTTTTCTTTTCTGGAAAAAGTGTAACATTTTTACACTTTTTATTCAAAAACATACAATTTAGCGTTCATTTAAAGAAAAAATTTAAGCTCGCAAGAGATGATACAATAATTTCTAACAAAATGTTTATTTCCTAAAATCATTTTATTGCGAATTTTCATTGAAAAGTGTAATAAGTGTAACATTTTTTTCCAGAAAAAAAAATGCCATTATAATTAAGACTTTCTCAAAAGAAAATAAATTTAGTAAAGTGCTACTCTGAGTCATACACCAAGGGCTCCGTACGGACACTACATACATATGTAAAACTATGCGAACTTTTGCCTGTATAATGGAATTGCTTACCTGTAGTGCGATTTACTAACTTTTTTTAACGATAATCACATCGTTAAAATAATTATAACGAAAATATATCAAATTTGCTATTCAGTAACATTTTTAATGATATTCGCAGTGGGTTAAAGTCACCTGTGTCGTAATTTAAGCGACAATAATTTATGTGCTGTTAATTTTATCGAAACAAATCAACAGAAAATATCAGCTGAGTACTTTCGTTAAAAATAAGTTTCAAAATCACACAATCGTTACTTTAAGCGACAAAATGTATGGACAAAAATTACGATTGCTTTGTCGTTAAAAGTTACTGAATCGCACTACTTATATAGACTTTTTTTAAAAAATTTTAGTTTTGGCGTTCTTTTAGCGATTTTTTATTTTTTTTTTGCTTTGGTGATTTTTTTAGTTATTGGGGATTTTTTCGGGGTTTTTTTTAATTTGAAATATCTTTTGGTTTTTGGCAATTTTTGTGTTGTTTTGCTGAAATAAGCAATTTTTTTTAATTTTATTGCTTTTTTCTGTTTTTGGCGATTTCTTTTAGTTCTGATGATTTCTTTTTAGAGTTAGTGTTTTTTTTCAACTTTTCATAGCCTTTTTACTTTTAGTGATTTTTTGTCATTTTTATTCTTGGTGATATTTTTCATATAAGCGATTTTTATATTTTGGTGGTTTTTCTTAACTTAAGCATTACCTTAATTATCTCATTATTTTTTGTGAAAACAAGATTTTTGAATTATTCGATACATTAGATTTTCTTCTACCGAAATATACAAAAAACCCGATTTCAAAAAAAATAATGATTTAGGGCTTTTCAATATTAAGGTAGCGATATGTATATAATACATATATAATTTAAACTTAAGCATAAATAATCGAATATATTACTTGATGTAGACATTTTTTAAATTATTTTAAGTACTCTGTAACAATTTTTCGGTTTTTGCCGATTTTTTAGCTTTGACGTTTTTTTTTTGGCGATTTTTTTGTAATATAATTTTAGGTGATTTTTTTTTTTGCTTTGGCGTTTTTTCAGTTTTGGCAATTTATTTTAGTTTTACATATTTTACTTTTTCGGTTTTTGAAGATTTGGGTTAATCTTGGCGACTTTTTAGTTCTGGCAATTTTTTCGTTTTGGCGATTTTTTTTTTAGTTTTGGGGTTTTTTAGTTATAGAGTTTTTGAAAATTTCAATAGTTTACCTCTTACGCCCAGATGCAGAAATTTGTCAAAATTACAATAACTGATGGAATACCCTTTAATTGTGTTTTTTTTAATTACAATGTTAATTGGTAGAGTTTGTCTAAAAATTCACTAATTTTGAAAATTTCCACTGTCTACATGCAATTGTTTGTATATTACATTAGGATTTTAACTTGTTTCGGTCCTTGCTTGAGAAAAACCTTTAATTTTCAACTGTTATTTAGGTGTTTTATATATTCTGGTCTCTAGCTCTTACGGTTCTTGAGAAAACAGCCAGTGAAAGACAGACAGACAATCGGACAAACGGACAGACGGACACAGGTAACGAAAACAAAAGGGTTCCTTTTCATCCTTGGTTTGCTGAACCCTAAAAAAAACAATGTTACTCTTGGTCAAATGCGAGAGATATGCATGTCTAGTGGTAACATGGAGTCCTTTTAAACCTTCCCACGTACCTTCTTTGCAAACAAGCAAACAAATATTGACAAGTTCACTCGTTTTTGTTTATTAATTGCGGAAATTGAAAAATTCTCAATACTTGTAACATAAATAACCATATTAAGGTTTAAAGTATTTTTCTGCTCTAATGCAATTACAAATATGTTCGTAAAGTGCTGTTCGCCTGCACACGGGTTGCGGTGCTATAAGGTTTATGAAACCGTACGCCTGCAGCTTTGAAAGCTCTTAAATTTATTATTGTTTCTTTGCAAAATAAGAACAAGCATTGTAATCTGCTGTGTTGTTGTTATGGATGTACTCTAGTCGGTGTGAAAGCTTAAAAAGCTTTTTTTTTAAGTTTGCTCATTGTGCATATGGCTTAGACGTAACTTATTTAAAGTGTTAAAAAATAACTTGAAATCGCAAATATATTTTGATGCATACTTTTATGTATCAACATTTTCATATCAAACAATCCAATCATTGCAAACTTTGATTCCTTCTCTTTGTTGGTTTCAAAATATCTTTATGCTATATTATCTGCTTGTTTCTATTTCTATTCATATACATAGAATTTGATTGGCAAAAAAAAAGAAATCCATCAAGCAAAATAAGTTTAAATTATATCATTCAAACGCTATTGAAATATTAAAACAACACCTGCCACGCATGGTAATGGAGAAAAGCAAAACTAATCTATGAAATCTATTGATAAATTTTTTATTAAACCAAAACACACGGTTGGAAGTGAAGCAGCAGCCAGCCAGACATCTCTCTAGTTGTTTGTTGAGGAATACAAACATTGCAGATGTTTTCTACAAACAATTAAATTAATTAATTGCATGCACAGAGATACTGAAAGAAAGAGAGAAAAGGGAGAGTGAAAGATACGATAGAGTTGTGAAATGATGGCATAAAAGTTATAAATTTTTTCTGGGAATTTAGAACGAAAATGTCTTGAAATTTTATAAAGAATTTGAAAATTTAAATTTCCTAAGATTTTTGTTCCATGAGATAGCCAAATGTAGTTATAAATTCAATAAGATCTTCGTACCAATTGTAAGACTAGAGCAGTGCTGACCAGAGTTGCCAGATTTTATCCGACCTATTTCTCCAAATTGACTTTAAAAATCAGCAAAATTTGCCAAAATTAATTTTGGGTCGTTTTTTGATAATAAATTAGTTTTTATGCAACACTTTTTTTAACACAAATTTTTATACATAAAAATATAAAGTATATAAAAATTTTAATGCATAAAAATTTAGCAAAAAAAAACGCCTAAGTCGTTTTTAAAATCAAATACCATAAATTTCTTTCGGCAATGGTTAATACTTAAAATTAATAAAATCAAAATTAAAGGGTATTCTATAAGTTAATGTAATATTGGACACTTGCTGTATTTTAAAAAGCGCCAAAACTAAATAATCCTAAAATTAAAAAATCGTCAAACTGAAAAAAATTGCCAAAACGAAGAAAAGCTTCAAAACTAAAAAACGACCTAAACCGAAAAAAATCTCTGAGGTGAAAAACGCGCCACAAATAAGAGAAATCGCTAAGAACCAAAAAAACTAATTGCCAAAACTAAAAAAATGTCAAAAACCAAAAAAAAATCCCTGGTGCGAAAAAAGTGCCAAAAATAAAAAAAATCACCAAAAGTAGAAAAATTGCCAAAAATCTAAAATAAATCGCCGAAAACCGAAAAATCGCCAAAGTTGGAAAAAACCAGAAAAAAACTCCAAAAATCTAAAAAAAATCAAAAGCTAGAAAAAAAATCGCCAAAAATTAAAAAAGCACCAAAACTAAAAAAATGCAAAAAATCGAAAAAAAAATCCCAAAGGTGAAAAATTCACCAAAAACCAGAAATATCACTAAAACTTCAAAAATTGCCAAAAATCTAAAATAAAATGCCAAGAACCGAAAAATCGCCAAAGTTGGAAAAAACGTCAACACAAAAAACAAACGCCAAATATCGAAAAAAATCCTAAAAGCCAAAAAAGTGCCATAAATAAGAAAAAGCGCCAAAACTAGAAAAAATCGTCAAAAAAAAAATGAGGGTATATGGGCATATATGATTATATATATTCATACATTTTCATACATGTTTGTGTAAATTCCCTCCACAGTATGCAAAGTTCATATTCACACACTCTTGATTCACAAAAGCGCACTGCTGTGCAATAACTTAAATTACTAAAATTAAATTTTTTTAGACTTGAGAGAGAGAGAGGTTGTATTTAATGAAACATTTGTTTGGACTAATTATTCAAAACGAACTAAAAGTCATTTCATTCATCAAAAGGTGAATCAGTTATTTAAAAAACACATAAATCATATTCGTATATAACATTTACGAACTAATGCAATTAATTATAAAAGAAAAAATAGTCCCTCCAACAATAGTTTTTTTCAATACAGTAATATGAACTTTGTTTCTTATCTAGAGAATTTTGTTATTTTCTATAAAATTAATGACTGGATTATCCTTTTGATTATTTGATATATTAAATGGGGTTACAATGTATAAAATCATACAAGAATGTTTTTTTTTGTAACAAAAAGTTTTTCTTTTTTAAACGTTGAGGGTACGCATATAAACTTTGCATACCGTATGTATTTTCTAATGGATTTCCAATTCAGCAGTGATAAAATTCCAAGCTTTTTTGATTAAAAAAGCAATCTTATGTGAGATATCATATATGCATACATTCTTATATGGCTCCATATATAAAATCTTATATTTATGTATATATGGATCCACATATGAAGAGCTTCATAATTAAATTTTCATATATGAGCTCATATGTTTTCATATATTAGTCCATATATTAGTTCATATATAATAGTTTTGCCATGTATAATCTCATATATTTCCATACATGAATTCATACATATTCATATATAGTTATATACATTCATATATTAAAAATATATGGACCATATATAATTTTTTTAGCTGGGTAACAAAAAACGCCATAAACCGAAAAAAAATCCTGAAGCGAAAAATGCACCAAAACTAAGAAAAAAAACGAAAAATCTACAAAAACGCCATAAATCAAAAAGTCTAAAATAAATTGCCAAAAACTGAAAAAATCGCCAAAATGACAAAAACGACAAAACAAAAAAAAAACGCTAAAAACGAAAAAATCCCAAACGCCGAAAAATTAAAAAGCGCTTAAACTAGAAAAATCGCCAAAAATCAAGGGTACTTAATTTTTTTTAAATTTCTACATCAGGTAATAAATTTAAATATTAAGGCTCAAGTTCGTATAGTATTACATATGTAGTGTCCGTATGGAACCCTTTGTGTGCGAGTCACAGTGGCATTTTACTAAATTTATTGTAATTCGAAAATCATTATCCAAAACTTTGAAAAAATTTTATCTTCGCAAGAAACGTTTGGGCAAGGTTTTATTATTTTTATAAAGTGATAAGCAAATCTTTTGTTAATTATTATCTTTTTTTAAGTTTCTGTTTCGATTACTTAAAATATTTATTTCATTTTATTTTATAATTAATAAATTCCCTATTTAAAACATTGAACTACTAATCAACTTCTGCCTAAAAGCTCCATTAATTTTCCATTGTCAAAAGCTTATACCACAATACTTCTTTACGCATAAATATTAATATTAAAATAATTATACCACAAACATATTCATTTATACAAACTCATTTAAACTTCTACCAAATTAGTAAAATAATTTTAATTAAAACTGAACCAAACGACTTCCACACGGACAAAAACAAACACAACAAATATTTTAACAATAAATACAACAACAACAAGAAAAAGACAAATAAAAATATAAACTTGCAGAATTAGTTACATTAAAAAAGAAAAAAAAACTTCAAGGATAACTAAACACATGAATAAAAACCACAAGAATATACATAAAACTTTTGCTCTTGTGTGACATTAATAATTAAGAAAATAAAACTTTGTTCAAACTCCTCCCCCGCCCCCCTAAATTTAACATCTTAAAGCAATTATAATTGCCAACAAATTAAAAGCTGACTTCCATCTTCACAGTACATACTGGCAAATATTTGTTAAATTTGAACATTATAAATTTCATTTAATGAATAATAAATGTATGAATTTATCATGAATTTAACCAAAAAAAAAACATAAAAGCCAGAAGCAAACATTTGCCAGCATAGGGTTATTGAAAAGAAAGTTTAGTTTAGGTTAAAGTGGGCCAAACATTGAAGAAAATGATTAAACAGAATACCGGCTTAAACACATTTTCCATACAAATTGACACAAAAAAGCAGCCACAGAAACCAGTCGTGAGATAGAATCTATTTTATTTTGAGAGCGTTTTTTCTTATGCTCTCGCATATCAATAATCATTCTCACAAAAATGTTACCATACTTTTGATCAATTTCATACATTTTGTAAACAAAACTACTAAGAAAAATAAGCACAAAAGAAAATAAAATAAAAATCAGAGAGTATTTGAAGTTACTGCCGTCGATTTTATTATGGGCTTAATTAATTTGTCAGCGATTTGCCTGAAGTTGCAGACTTTACTCTGTTTCATCATAAAACTTTAACTTATGAGAATTAGGGAATTGTCTTTCTTAAGAATAACGAAGTTGCCACCTTTTCGAACCCCCTACTCTAACCGAAAATTAGCCAACAGCAGACCTTGGAGACTCTACTATTTGACGTAGTTAAAAATTTATTCGGCAACTATGCTAACATCGTCTTATTTAATTTGAAAAAAGTCCGGCATGCCTAGACCATGGCGTTGCCACTTTTTTGCTTTGTCTTCTCTGAGAATTTGGTACCAACTAAAAAGCGCTCCGTAAACTTCAAAGGCTAAAGATCTTGGGACTACTCAAAATGTATTCTGTAACTTGACATCGTTAACTTGCAGATGGATAAAAGGCCGGTTTTCGCGTGAATTTTTTCAAGCCACATACATTACAAGTCTTGCTTTTGTGTATGGAAATAATAGGGCATTATTTTTGTTTTCTTATTTAATGAATTATAAAACATAATTGTTTTTTTTTTTCAATACAAAATGTAGCTTGAACATTTTCATTCAATAAAGTGGGCGTGGCTTTATCTGTGATAGCAAAAATTGCACTTAAAATTTTCTTAACATTAAAAACTACTGTTTTTGAGCCCAATAAAACTTTCAATTGTAAAAAATAAGAGAGAAAATTAAAATTTTAATTATAAAAAATTTTAACTTTTGAAAATGATTACGGGCATATGTCCACCGCAGCTGTTTTTGATGAATCAATTTCTGTACAGGAGATATCCAGCAGGTTCTCTTAATTTTTAAGAGTATCCAGCAAGAATTAAGCCATATTTTGAAACACCTTATAAATACATATTTGAAGATATTAAAAAAAAACAAAAACATTAAAGGAAACTATAGCAAAATACCTTTCATCCATAAAATCTTTATCATCCTCATCATTGTGGTGAGACCAAATTTTTTAATTAAAAATAATAGCCAACAATTTATTTTAACATTAACTAAAATACTTTGCAAGCATAACAATACAAAACTTTACATTATAAAACCACAAACACACTCATGTGTGGTCCCTCAATTCATATGTCTTACCCAGCAAACATATTTTATTAAATTTTTACAAAAACTCTGCACTTATGTTAACGAATGTTACAGAGAGCAGATAACGAAAATTAGTTAATTTTCATTTTATTTATTTATTGTATTTATGTAGAACAAGACTTATTTTCCGTTGTTTTCCCCAGAAAAAATATATTTTGCTGAATTTGTACAAAAATTCTTCACTTCTGTTATGGAATGTTAGTGAGAGCAGACGACGAAAATCAGTGGATTTTCATTTCATTTATTTATTGTATTTCTGTAGAATGAGGTTCCTTTTTAGGGTTCCGTTCACCAAAGGTGAAAAATGGAACCCTATTGTTTTCGCTACGCTGTCCGTCTGTCCGTCTGTCCGTCTGTCCGTCTGTCCGTCTGTCCGTCACACGGTATTTTCTCAGGAACCGTAAGAGCTACGGACCTGAAATTTCGACAGAATACGTAGAACCTTGGCCACTACAACAACAAATACATGAGAATTAGAAATTAAAGGGTGCTCCAAAACGAGCGACGAAAAATGTTAAAATCTCATGTAATATACATACAATTGTATGTACATATGTATATTGACACTTGAAATTTGTAAAATTAGTGTATTTTTATATAGACTACAACAATAAACATTAAAATATTAAAAAATTTAAATTAAAGGGTGGTCCATCAGTTAATGCAATTTTGACTGTGCAATTTTGAGCAATTGCTATATCTTGGAAACCGTAAGAGTTAAACTCTTGAAATTTTCAAAAACGGTAAAACTAAAAAATCCGAAAATTATAAAATCGCCAAACCGAAAAAAATCGCCAAAACTTGAAATAAATCGGGAAAAATTTAAAAAAAATCGCCAAATCGAAAAAAATCGAGAAAATTAAAAAAAAAATTCTAGCACTAAAATAAATCGCCAAATTCGAAAAAATCGTTTAAATGAAAAAAAATCGCCATATGAAAAAACGCCAAAAACCGAAAAAAATCGCCAAAACGCGAAAAATGCGCCAAAACCAAAATAATTGTTTATGTGAAAAAAAATCGCCAAAATGAAAAAAAAATCTCCAAAAATTAAAAAAAAAATCGCCAAATTTAAAAAAAAATCGCCAAAACGAAAAAAATCGCCAAAATTTAAAATAAACGCCAAAAACCGAAAAAAGTCCTCAAAACGAAAAAAAAGTGTCAAAACTAAAGAAAAAATCGCCAAAACCAAAAAAAAAATCACCTAATGAAAAAAAACGCCAAAATTAAAAAAAATCGCCATTATAAAAAAATCGCCAAAATAAAAAAAAACGCCAGAATAATAAAAATTCCCAAAATTAAAAAAACTTCAAAAACCAAAAAAAAATCGCCAAAACGTGAAAAAAGTGCCAAAACTCAGAATGCGCCAATAAATTCAAAAAACCCCCAAACTAAAAAAAACTTAAAACTGAAAAAACCCAAAAACGAAAAAAATCCCAAAACTGTAGTTTATATTGTTCGTATTGAAATACATATCTCGTGCCCGTACGGAACCCTTCGTGCGCGGGTCAAAGTCGCACTTCACTGAATTTATTATATTTTGTCTTAAGCGGGCCACATTATGTGTGGTCCCTCCATTCACATGTTTTACCCAGCAAACATATTTAATTTAATTTGTGCAAAATTCTCCAGTTCTGTTGTCGAATGAGCAGACAAAGAAAATCGGTCAAGCGGACCACAGTTTTTATTAAACGGACCACATGTGTGGTCCTTCTATTCATATGTTTTACCCAGCAAACATATTTTCTTCAATTTTTACAAATATTCTGTACTTCTGTTATGGAATGTTAGGGAGAGCAGATAACGGAAATCAGTTGATTTTCATTTCATTTATTTATTTTATTTCTTTATAATAAGGTTTTTTATACATATTTTGTCTTAAGCACATTGTTTGTTGTTTTACAATTAATAGTGCATAAATCAGTAAAATTCTATAAAAAAAACCATTACGAAATAGTCAAATAAAATTTTGTTTATATATCTTTTTTTTTTACAATACAACCTGAGCTACATGTGAAAATCTTAAGGCAGTGAAATTAAATCTTATGGAAGGGCCAGCTTATGTATGTAGCTTCACTTTCAAATGTCAAAGTTCTCAAGTCGTTTTTTGGAATACTATTATTGATTTATAAAAAAAGCATGGTCCACGATATCGACGAGAAAGTGTTTATTACTTACTTACATTGAAATTATAAACAAAAGAAGAAAATTTAAGAAATTTATTATTTGACATATTTTCATATATTTTATTTTAATGAAATTTATTTGCTGGTGGTTAAGCATTGTCTATATACATATGTATTTCATAGGTGCTTAGACAAATCATGTTTAGACAAATCATGTTTAGACTTCAACCACATATTTTGAACAGTCACAAACCTCTTATTTTATGTAAGCGTAGCAGGCTTTAAAACTTTAACAATACCCAGCAAATAATTTAGATTCGATATGATTCTATTTTATTATTTTTTCCCAATAGTTTTTTGTTCTAATTGTATAAAGGTGAAGAAAAATAAAATAAATTCAAATCGAATGTAAGTTATTTCTAATACTAAATCCTCAGTAAAGAACACATTCCAAAAGAATTCATAAGAATGTAAATAAAAATTGTTTACAAATTTCTTAAAAAATTGAGTTTTTAAAAAGCATCGTCACTATTTTCTAACAGCCTTATTTGCAAAATTTATTAAGGCTTTTTAAACAATTTTTCCTAAAGAATTTGTCTTATTTAGCCTTAATAATTTTTATAAATAATAATAATTTTAATTTTTAATAATTTTTATAAATAAAGCTGTAAAGCTGTAAGGAATCAAAAATTTCTTGGACTTGACAAAACTAAATCTTACTCGCTTTTCGACTAATTGCCTGCATTTTTTTATTTTAAATTCTTTGCAAGCAATGAGAATCTAGACTTAAATTTTTTTTACTGAGAAATGCCATTGAAAGCACAATGTTTGCTGGTTTAAACACGTGTCGGCTTTCATCGTCTTTAAATTGCTTCGCCTTGCAATTGGATAAAGAAAAATTAGTTTTATTTTACTCATTTTTTATTTAAAAGAAAACTAGTTAATTATTTCTTATAATTAAGTTTAGCAATATACTTGTTTCTTTCTTATTTATTCTTAGTGCGTTCACTACAAAAAAAAAATAACTGTAGCAATATAAAATAAAATAAGATTTTCCATTCACTCGTAAAAACTAAAAAAGTGAAATCAGGAAATATATAATTTATTTTCATACAAAAAAAAAATGATGACACTTGACTTAAAATACTCGTAAAAATAAAACTATAAATAAAAAGGAAAACCAAACGCATTAAAGTTTAAGTACATATATCATGGCGATAGTTTTGATTTGTAAAGTTGAAAAGGTCATATCAACCAATTGCTTGATTTTTTTTATTACCAAACACTATAAGATTTTGAAGAATTTCATTTTAAAATCAAAAACAAAAACAGGTTTATTTAACAGTTTTCATTCAAGATTTGCTTCATATGTACATATGTGTTTCATGTTAATTCAACATGATTTATATGAGTCTTTAAAAAAAAAATTCCTTTTGCAATAGCTTTATTTCATGTTGATGTAACATTTAAAGGGTGATTTTCTTAGATACTTTCTTTTTGGCAGCTCAGCTATTTTCGTGCAACATATTGCTGTTAAACATGTTCAGTTTGGTCTATAATTTAACCATGAGTTGACTTACAAACGGATAATGCTTGCAGATTATTAAATTTTATTATTAAAGACAGTGCTCAGTTAAAAAAGTACATGGCGCACTACTTCCATTTTATGGTTAGTTTGAACGACCTTCTGAGGCGGCTATTCAAAATCGTGTGACTAAATTTCACACCACGATTACGTTATTGGACATGAAGCCACCAAAACGTGTAGAAATATTGCGAAGAAATGAAATTGTCGTACCTGTATCCGCCAGTGTTGTTGATGACAATGAATTATCGATTCGGCAACGTTTGAAACAAGAGGCCTATGTGACTCTAATGTTTTCCCAAAATCAGAAGAGCTGGACTTGCCTGACATGTTTTTTTTAGCAAAACGTTCCCACATCCCACACAGCATGCGAAACAGCAGCCTAATTGAGAGGCCAGTTCCATGAACAGTCCATTTCGTGTTTGGGACCGGTCAATTGTGTGATTTAACGCTTTTAGACAATTTTTTCAGGGGTTATGTTAAGGCTTATCTCTACAGGGACAAGTCCGCAACGGTTGACGCACTGGAAACCATTAGATACCGCCCGATATGTTGGAGAGAGTACGAATAATTTGAGACGTAGCCGCGGTTTACATGAAATCATCTTTACACATTGCATTATATAGATCGTTCTACGGACTCAAATAAAGATTTCATACATTTCATTTTTTATAAATCAAATCCAAAAGTTCTAAAAACAATCACCCATTAGTAATGTTAAATCGAAATGCAAGAGCATGCGGAATCAAAGTTATTTCAAGTTGAATTAAAATGAATTTAATTTAATGTAGCCATTTTATTTAATTAAGTTTTATTAAAATTGTATTTGAAAACAAAATGTTTCCATGGTTAATTTACATTGGTATTTTTTTTCACTGAAATCGTTTTTTTTGCTACCCGAACGCGCAATTTGGCAACGAATGATGAGAATTTAAAAAAAATTTTATATTTTTTCACTCCATTTATGATTGACAAAAAAACAAATCAAATTCTTTGTGATGATGGAGTTGAGCGAGGACGAACAAAAGCTTAGCTGATGTTTTTGCTTTGATACGATTGCTAGGACTGTGTGATTGCTGTGCAAACAAATGCACTGATTGACGGATTTGTTTGATCGTCTCCAGGGCACTTAAAATTTATTTTTTAGTGCGGAAGAAAATACTTACAAAAAAAAAAGAAGAGAGGTGAATTAAGACACCCGGTTAGATCTATGCTACTTAACTAAATAAAACAAATTTCGTGTGTCAATAACAATGCAATGAGACTTTTTGAACTTTTAAAACTATTTGCTTAATATTCATAAAATTTATATATTTTATTATTATTTATAAAACAAGTAAGAAACTCGTTGCAAATAGTTGCATGAGTGTGTTTGTCACATACGTAAAAGTAGACTTAGCACCCCTGTTTTTTTTTAAGTTCTTATTAGCCAGTCAGCTGGAATCTCTTTCTTTATGAGCGGAGAAAAATAGAGAAAACGAATGCGAAAAAAATTCAGCAAAGAAACCAAAACAAAGATAAACTTAAAACAGAGTCGATTATATTTGATAAGAAAATCAGGTCCCAGCTCATATGCCTGACATAAAGAGCATGGCTCTAAAACTAGCAGCCTGGTTCATGTTGTTGGAAGTAATTGTAACTTCAAAAATTTAAATTGAAAACAAAACAGCTTTCAATTTGCTATTATAGCTTTAAAAATATATAAATTATCCAAAAAATGTTACCGTGATATACGCTCCAAAAAGGATATCAACTTTTTAGAACATTTCTTTAAAATTATTAAAGTATGCGAAACTTTCGTAAGCGACTTATGTAACATTACATGATTTTTTTTTTCTTTTAAAAATTCCTGTTAAGACCTTTTCTGCTTAACCCCCTACCTAGAAAAGCCATTAGTCATAGACCTTTTGAAGTTTCAGAGTATGACTGGTTTATAAAAATACAATGGTAATAACAACGAATGACTACAAGCGTGATGGTGATAATGGTATCGCTGATAATTATGAATGTCTAAGAGAGAACGTAAATGGCAAATGTAATGAATGACCTTAAATAGTTTTCAATGTTGTCTTATTTTTTTTCTTTAGTCTTTTTGGTAAGAAAAAAAAGAATAGTTGCTTGCGTGTTTTATACACTACACAGTGGGAGTTGTATGGTGGCAAAATAAAATCAAAATGGTAGTTTGCTTCAGGGACGTTTGATAAAGTATATATTTATCATACAATATAAATAATTGACTTATCTGATTGCTTAAGCGAACTATTTTATATGTGCAATCAAACTTCATTAAGCACACTTTTCATTCATTCAGTTGAATTGATGAATGATAGTAGTGTAATTGTCTAATAATTACACAATTTATTGTATTGTATGGCTTGTTATTTGGGCACTTTAATGACAAACAAATAAATGAACATTTTTTTTAATGGAAATTTGGTATTATTTTTATGATTATAGTTGATTGATTTGCTTAAGCTATTGACTGTCTCATATGTTTACTCAAGAGGGTCAACGAAACTATGTGAGGTTTTTTTTTTGCCTTTGTCTGAAGTATTAATAAATAATGGCACACGAGTGCTACTGGTGGCAGTGTTTAGTGCTTTTCTTTAATAAGTTTTACTCACTTGTGTAATAAATATGGGAATAAAACTCTTTCAACTAACAATTAAAAAATGAGAGAGGTGTCTTAGGGCACCTGGTTAGAGCTATGCTGCTGAGCTATATAAAAATAAATTCATGTTTTAAATAACAATGCAATAAAATTATGTTATATAATGATGTCAAATTCGCTTCAAATATTTAAAAATAATTCCATTTTTTCCCATGGTTTTTTTTCAGCTGCGTACAATTAAATCAAACACAAATTGAGTAATATATCTCATTGTTTTTGTTTTACTCATTTCATTTCAAACATTTTGTCTCCTTTATTTTCATTTTCTGCTTTTAAGTACAAAGAAATCAAAACAAAAATAAATGCATAACAGTAATTCTATGGATTATTTTCGTTGGCATAATCATGTCCTAGCTTATCTGTCTCGCATAAAGAGCATAGCTCTAAAAGTTATATAACACTGATGACTGGTCTGCACTGATAAGTTCGATTTTGGCGGTTGTTAGAAACTGCAAACAAGTACTGAATTTTCATCAAAATTGCACAGTGTGGGTTGTGGAAGGGGTTGGGGGGTTCGTTAAAGATTTTCATTATAAGCTTGCATTAATCAAATTGTTATTATTATAATTTGAATTTTTGATGTCCATATGCATTTCATTGTAGCTGCAACAAATCGTCAGTAGACTTCAACGACAAATTTTCAACAGTCACAAATAAATAAAATTAAACTTATGACAATATGTCGAAAAATAAATTTTTTAAATGTTATTATTATAAGTAAAGTTTTTCCTTAATAACCAGAGCGAAATAAATTCAGTAAAGTGCGCCTTTGACTCGCACACGAAGCATTCTATACGGACAATATATATATTTAATGTTAAGTCATATCTGACATTCCTTGTGTTAGCAATGCCGTCCACATAATGTCTTTTATATAAAAAGCAAAGCCACACAATAAAAATGATAAGAAATGGCAGTAGTTGCCACTAGTACACACCATTGTATTTGAATTTGTATTTGGCGCCTTCTTTGTTTTTGCAGTTTTTTTGTCGTTTGTTTTTTATTTTGGCTTGTGTGGGGAAGTGGTGATTTGACGGTTTTTGGCGATTTATTTTAGTTTAAGAGATTTTATTTCAATTTAGGCGCTTCTTTTGTTTTGACGTTTTTTTTAGTTTTAACGCTTTTGTTAAGTTTTCACGCCTTTTTTGTTTTAGCGATTTTTTCATTTTTTGGCGTTTTTTTTAATTTTGGCGTTTTTTTGGATATGGTTATTGTTTGGTTTTTGCCGATTTATTTTAACTCTACCGATTTTTCAAATATGACGATTTTTCGGTTTTAACCATTTATTGGCGCTTTTTTCATTTTGACGATTTTTTAAGTCTTAGCGCTTTTTCTTAGTTTTGGTGCTTTTTTTCTTTCCTGTGACTTTTTTCTGTTTAAGGCGTTTTTTTAATTTTACTTTTTTGACATGGCGATTTATTTTGGGTCTAGCGATTTTTTTCAAATTCGACGATTTTTCGGTTTTTGGCGATTTATTTTAGTTTAAGCATTTTTTTTAATGTTGGCGCTTTTTCCGTTTTGCCTTTTATTGTATTAGCGATTTTATTCCTTTTTTGGGATTTTTTTTTATATTTTTGTCATTTGTTTTAGTTTAAGCTTTTTTTTAGCGTTTTTTTTTTCGATTTTTGGAGTATTTTTTGTTTTGGCGATTTCTTTCATTATGGAATATTTTAGTTTTAGCATTTTTGAAAACTTCAAGAGTTTGCTCCAAGATAAAGCAAATGGTTAAAGTTACACTAACTGATAGAATACCGTTTAACTTTGATTTTTTTTTAGATTGCAGTGTTAATTGTGGTAGTCTGCATAAAAATATACAAACTTTAAAAATTTCAAACGCTTCTAAGACTCTTTTATATATCTATCTCTTCTATAACGCTGCTCTTAGCAAATAGAAAAAGTTTTGTGCAAGAAAAAATCATGAAATTTCATTAAAAAAATGCATTAAATCTAAATTTATTTATTTATTAATTTTCTGATTTATCTTTCACATTTTTCTAAACAACTATTTATTTTTATATTTAATAAAACTATTTTCTCTTGTCTGATTTTTTTGCAGAAATTTTGGATTTCTCTAATGCTGGTAAGTTTAAGTGCAATCCTTTATATTTCAACTTAATTAATAATTAACTTTTTAATAAAAAAAATTCAATTAGCTTAAAATGCTACAAATCAAACATTTATACTAAAATGAAAAATAAAAAAAAATGTCTTGTACACACAACTAACCAAAACGTTTATGAAGGAGACTTTTTGTGCCAAAAAAATCTTGCAACTTTACGTAGAAATATATACATATATGTGTGTGTGTGTGAAATGAAAAAGGAAACGGAAACTCAAAGAGTGAAACACAAACACGCACACCACAGCCCCAAACGGTTAACAGTCATAGAAAAAGTATAAAGTTATATTTTCAGCACATATTCTACAATTAGACATTTAGAAAAAATATACGTTTTTATACTAAAAATGCTTTCAAACAGGCACAAATATTGGCGCACTTTGCCATTTTATACACTCTCTGCAAGTTAGAAAAAAAACCTTGAATACTTTCAACTAAAAAAAATACGCAAAACAATTTTATCTCTACAACTCTAGAATATAGAAATCATATACCCACCACTCTCTCGGTTGATGGTTGGTCCTTCACCAAGCAAAGCAATTTTTAAACAACAACAAATAATAAAATTACCAAATTATATGCAGCCAACAAAGAACAACCAACAACACAACAATTCCAAGAGTAAAGAAAGTCGTTCATGTTTATTTGTTTGTGACCTTCATGCATTTAAAGTTTAAGTTTTTGTTTACTTCGTTATCCTTCACAATTTGGAAAACCAGTATTTTATAATGTAACACACAAACACACACACACAAACACACATACACCCACTTGTGTAGTGAAGCGTATCCTTAGCTAAGCAACCAACCACCCGCAAGATGTACATACACTATATGTAGTCACGATATTATTTTTTTTTTTTGCAAACTAAACTTACAATCGCAGTCTATGAGGGAAATTATGTGTGTAACCTTTTTCTATCGTACAGGCACGGCAGGAGGGAACCTTTTTGATTTAGAAATAAAAACCTGCTGGTGCCACTGATTGCAGTTTTATTATGCTTAGGGTCACATTGTCCTTCTTACTCCCTACAAGATTTTGATATGTGCAACAATGTCGAGAGCCACATATAAAAAATTAAAAGCGTTTCACGGTATCACAAAAAAACTATATACAAAAATTTTCGGACTAATTTAAAAAAAATCTAACCATTATAAATGGATTTTTCATTCGGCACTCGTTGCAGTTTTTCGAGTTGAAAAGAAGTAAAGATATCCTGAAAAGTTAATGTGACAAGGAGTTTTGAAGTTGTTCAATTAAATCTCTTATTTCGAAAAATGTTATCAAAGATATTAGTAGTGTGTTTGTGTTCTTATCAGTTACTGATATTACAAATAAATGCTCATAAAATATGTGAAGTAAAAAACATAATATAAATGCATGACATTCCCATCCAGGCATGAGCAGACTTTTGTACTGCAAACGTGGCCCCGAACCAGCACAAACATACTACTGGTATTTATACAGCAGTTTGCTAGATGTTCGTTAAACTTCCAGTCTCATTGTTTTCTTTTACCATTTACGAGCTGAGAATAAATATACGGCTCTTGCTATCCAACGAAATTGTAATATTATTTCAATGAAGTTTACATACAAATCTATTAAACTTTCAAGCGTTGCAATTGAATAAAAATAAAAAAATCAGTACGGATACTAGATATGTAATACAATACGAACTTTAGCCTATATAATATATAGTTTTGAAATTTTTTTCGTTGTTGAGATTTTTTCGGTTTTGAGAGTTTTTTTAGTTTTGGCGTTTTTGGGTTTTTTAGGTTTTGACAATTTTTTTAAGTTCTGGCACTCCGTTTTAGTTTTTGCGCTCCTTTTCTCGTTTTGAGTTTGGCGATTTTTCATTTTGGCGATTTTTTTTTCATTTTGGCAATTTCTTTGGTTTTTGGCGGTTAAGAAATTTTATTTTATATGGTGATCTTTTCCGGTTTTGGCGTTTTTTTAATTTTAACGATTTTATTCTTTTGTGCGGTTTCTTCGAATTGGGCGATTAATTTTAGTGTTAGAAATTTTTTCTTAATTTTGGCGATTTTTTTAATTTTGGCGATTTTTTTTAATTTTTGGCGATTTTTTTTTTAATTTTTGGCGATTTTTTTTTGGTTTGGCGATTTTATAATTTTGCGATTTTTTAATTTTAGCGTTTTTACCTTTTACGCTTTCCAAGTATTACAGCAAGTTGTCAAATTTATTTAGTCAAAATTACATTAACTGATGGAACACCCTTTAATTTAATTTATTAAAATTTAGTGTTAATTGTTGTAGTCTGTATAAAAATACAATAACCTTACAAATTTCAAGTGTCTATATACATATAATTAAATGGGAGTCTAAAATTTTTCATTGCTCGTTTTGAAACACCCTTTAATTTTTAACTTTGATGTGTTTGTTGTTGTAGCGGCCAAAGTTCTACATACTCTGCCAAAATCTCTATAGAAAATAGCCTGTGACGGACAGACGGACGGAGCGTAGCGAAAACAATACGATTCCCTTTCACCTTAGGTGTACGGAACCCTAAAGAGGCATAAGTTTTCTGCTCTAATGTTTCATACTATTTTGAAAATGAAGCAATTACAAGGCAAGAATAGAAAATCAAGTTATTTGAAACCATGATACACGTATAAATGTTCTAAGTGCGTGTGTTCTTTTCTTTAGTTTAAGTAAAATAGCATTGATTTTTTTTCAACATACAATTTACATCTAAATAATAATAAAACTAAAATTTCTTTTTATACATATACACACATATATATTTCTAAAGCAGTTTCTTTTGCAATAAAATTAAATTGAATGTTGTCTTGTTGAATTCTTTAGTACCAACAAAAAAAAGGAAGACCTTTAAGTAAACATTTATTATTATAAAATTTAGCTTTCTACCCTTTTTTGTTATCTATTGTTTGGGTTAAAACAAAACTCAACCTTTTATTAATTTTTTTTTATTTATTTTAAACATTGAATGCGTATCTCTCTCTTTCTCTTTTGTATGCAAAAGGGACATCAAATTTTATTTTTTATGTTTGTTATTTTTAATAAGAAATAAAATTTCTGTGGAAAAAATAACGTTCATTCATTACCCTTTTTGTTATGATATTTGAATGTGGATTTACAAGGAAGAGTATTGTTGATATAAAAAACTTGTATTTATTAAAATGAAAATAATAATAAAAAGGATTTTTTTATAGTATTTATAAAAATATTTTCTCTGACCTCTACATAAATTGCTTTTAAGTAATAAATTGCAAACTTTTGCAAGCTAAGCAAAAATTATATTTTGGAGCGCTTAAACGTTTCAATACGTGATGAAATCAGGAAAGCTCTTCTATAGGAGTTCCCTAGGATGAATTTTATTTCTGGAACGACTTTAAAAAAGCAGGAGTTTATAAAATTGTCTGATATATTTTTGCTCTCTTGCTTCAAAACTCGGTACATTTTAGATTGATTGTAAAAATTCTTTTTTTTCCTGAGAATCTATAGCTTCTATTTGGTCTTATTTAAAAAAAAAGAGCAGGGAAACGCCCATTATATTTTACCAATTCGATTGCTACGATACTTGAAAAAATGGGCGGAGCCACGCCCAATAAAATATAATATTATTTTCACATGTTTTCATTTAAATAATTGATTTTTATGAAACTTGGCGCTTGGAAAAGACACAATATTGCATTCAAAAAATTGGGCGGGGACACGCCTTTTAAGTTTTAATAATATATTTCACATTTGTTCATTTCAACGGTTCTTACAAAACTTGACACACACCCAGAGCTTAAATCTGGCATTCAAAAAAGTGGGCGAGGATACGCCTATTAAATTTTAATACATTATTTCACTTGCTTGTACTTAACCAATTTTTACGAAACTTGGCACACATTTTGAGCTCTTAAAAATACAAAATTTTGCATTATAAAAAATGGGGGTGGTCACGCCCATTCAAATTTAATATTATTTCATGTGCTTCTACTTGATTGATTTTTATAAAACTCGGCACACAGCCTGAGGGCTGAAAAATACTTAATGTTGTGTTCAAAAAAGTGGGTGGGGCTACGCCCATAAAAGGTTATTATTAAATGATATGTACTTCTAATTATCTGGTTAAAAGGGTGGGTGGGGTCTTACCCATAACGGATTAAAATTTCACATGCTTCTACTTTATCGATTTTTACGAAACTCTGCACAAAGCTCGAGGGCTGAAAAATACCTAATCTTGTGTTCAAAAAAAGTAGGTGGGGCTATGCCCATGAAATGTTGGTATTAAAATATTTGTACCTCTAGTTATCTAGCTTTTAGCAAAGAAATAATGTTGTGTTTAAAGTAGTGGACGGCGGGGTCATGCCCATTAAATATTAAAATTATATTTCACGTGCTTCTTTCCACCTGGCCCATTTTAATGAAAGTTGGCAGACACCCTTAGTTCTGAAACTGATGTGATGGTAAATTTAGAAAACTAATTTTTGCCAAATTGAACGTAACCACGCACCTAAAAATATAAAGTTATTACTAAAATTTTGGAAATAAAACTTAAAAAAAAAAGTTAAAAATAATATATGCCCTAATTCTGTTCGACGATTGTATTGTCTTGCCGCATTATCTCGAAATCTAGTACTTAGGAGAATTCGAGTTAAATCTATCTGCTTTTTACTGGATTTACCGTACAAAACAAAATCGAGTCTGTGAGTAGATTTGTAGGCAATCAAATCAAAATCTAATAAATTTATTTGATTTTTAATACCCTGTACATCATGTTTATATAAAAGATGATTGAATTAGCTACGGTCTCCTCAAAAAGGTTGTGTGGTTACAGTCTTGCAAATTTTTCGGTTAATGGGCTGTGTTTTGGATAAAAAATTTAGATAAATCTCCAATAAAAAACACGGTGTAATCGGTATAGATTTTGATAAAGATTTTATTTGAAAACTGCTAAATTTTACGCAAGTCTAAATGCCCTATTATGTATTGAAAACATGGTAGTAATATTTTTGTTTTTCATTATCAAAGACAACAACCATTTTTGATGAAAATAATTTAGAGAATAAAAAAAAACAAGAACTAAAAAGTATTTTCAAACAAAAACGTCCTAAATCTTGGTACTCAATAAGGGCATGAGATTCAGTTAAATTAAATATATTTTTATTTTTCGTTCCAATGGAAATTAAAAAACTATATAAAGCAAAAAAAAATTATTTAAATATTTGAGCTATTCTCTACTGTGCATCTAAACTAAAGTTATTCTTTAATATATCTTTCAGACTTTCTAAGAGTAACTTTGCTTTGACACGATTCTTCAAGTGAAGTTAAGCTTTTAAGTTAATTAGTTTGAGTTAAAAATAAAAAAATTTCTATAGAAGCACTTGCAATATTATTTGTATTTCTTTATATTTATTTTGAATCTTAGCACTTGATTTGCCGTTGTTCTTTTGCTCTGCATTTAACTATTTTTCTTATAAGATTTTTAGCGTAAAATGTGGAAAATATATAAGATAAATTATTGCATCAATTAAAAGTTAAAAACTTAGACATACATTTGCTAAGACGCATTATTCTCTGCACAGTGGGTTGACGAAAATTTGCAAATGGAAAGTAAATCTAAATTTTGTCTTAAATATACGAGGGCTAGCTACTGTTTATATTTCGGGAATAGCAAATAATAACAAACATTTTTAAATGAAAATTGATTTATTGTTTTTCGAAATATCTCCTCAATACACTTTTGCATTCGACCAACCCTTTTATCACAACAGTTTTTTCTTTCCTCCAAATATGGTTTCTGAACGCTTCAACTGCTTCTTCGGCACTCTTAAATCGTTGACCCTGCAGCTTACCTTTGATATTTAGAAACAAGAAGAAGTCATTGGGTGTGAAGTCAGTACTGTTTGGCGGATGAGTCATTAATTCGATGCTTTGAATGCTGAAAAAATCACTTGTCACTAGTTTTACAAATTTCTTTCGTGTACCACTTAGAACTGACAGTTTTGCAATGCTCAAGCGGAACATTGGCTACATGACCCATTTGGCCGAAGAAATAGGGTCCATTTGCTTTGCTGTGCTTCTTTCACGAACAACTTTTGTTGGATTTATCTCGTCTTCTAGCTCGGGGTTTCCTACGGGCTAATGTGGTCAATTACATATTTGTTTTCAAATTTAAATAAAAAAAAAACTTATTTCATTTACATATGTTTTTGTTCACTTAACGTTTCGTTTGCTTGTTTTAAATTTTTTCAGGGGTTTTTTTATTGTTATTGTTGTTGTTGAAAAATGTTAAATTTCCTTTGTGTTCGTAGATTTTAATTTAATTAAAATTTAATTTTTGTGCAAAGATGAATCGTTATATAAACGAATATTTTAAAATTATTTTAACTTCTTTTAGTTTCTAATATTTTTATTTTCTTATGAATATTTAGAATTAATACTTCAGCTCCACTGTGTTCTCCAAAACACTTGCTTAAAACGTGCTGTTTCCCTTTAAGCCTTTAAAAATAATTTAATTAAACTGCTGCTTAAATATATTTTTATATTTTGGTTAATGTTATTTGCTTTGTTGCTGGTGAATGTCATTCAGCAGTAAAAGTTTTGTTATTAAATTATAATTTACGTTTTATATTTTCACCAAATTTTGAAATCATTTATGCACATCTAACTGTTTAGATTCACTCAGCTGCAGTAGTTCTAAAGACTTTTACTAAAACTAATTAATAAAATTAAAAGCATAGAAATCATCTATTAAAACTAAAGAAATAAAATTCCGTATATTTGTGAGTATGCGCGTATGTGTGTGAGTGTGATTGCTATGCATTCATTATTCTCTTTAGCATGAACGTCAGCATTAAATACTGTGATGCTGCCGTGTAATTATTGTCTGTGAGAGTTTTTCATGGCTGCATTTCAGTTGCAATATTGCATTCATTGCTGCTGTGGATGCTCCCAGTTTTTTTTTTTGTTGTTGTCGTTCTCGGTAATGAGCATTTTTCTGACAACATTTGAAAGTATAAAGTAAAGTTTATGACATCGTTAATTGGATAAAATTTTAATTAAATTGTAATGGAAATATGCTAAGATTTATTTATGATGGCAAAAGATGAGTTTGCATAAAAGATTAGAAGAGGAAATTCAAAGCAAAATAACAAATAAATAATGTTAAATTTATTTATTAAAAAGTTCACTGAAATAAGTTTTCTAATGAAATTTTTTAAACAATTTTAATAAAATATTAAAAGGGAGAAAAACAAGGAAGCTAATAAATAAATAAAATTAAAATAAATTTAAGTTTAAAATTTGTTAACGCAGTAATAACTCCAAAATTATTATTTTACTTATTCAAAATACATTGAAATTGATTATTGAGGGGTTTCTTGAATAGCTGTTGTCGTTTACATTTATTTTCTTTACATACTTTTACAATTAGAGCTGAAAAACAGTCAGCCAATGTAGCAAAGTAAGAAAATAAAAAACATGTTGATTATTGAGTTCTTGTTTCAACTTTGTTATTTGTTGTTGAGCTTCTCATTTGTTTAAATAAAAGTTTATAACATAATAACTCTAGTTATTCTCAGAAACTTTGGGTAAAGGTTCCCTGGTGATCTGCATTAGCAACAGTGAAATGCGCATAGGATCCAGCTAAACCCCTCAATAATCAATTTTAATGTATTTTAATAAAAAAATATTTTACTGAATAAGTAAAATAATAATTTTGGGATTATTAGTGCGTTAACAAATTTTAAACTTAAATTGTAAAAATTCCTAATAAAAAACAATAAATTAATTTTTTTTATTAAAAATTAATTTGGAATGAGTTTTCTAATGAAATTTAAAAATTATGTAGGTCCGTATAAAAAAAAACTTATAACCGAACTTAAGGAACAGAAGGAAATGAAAGCTAAGTAAATGATGAAAGCAGCATTAGTATAGAAATAAGGAAGGAAAAATTTTATACAAACATCTCTAATATAAATCTATGGTCACCTAAAAAAGTTGGGAATGTTACGGCATTCACATAAGATCGAAACTTTAAAATATTTTCATATAATTTTCAATGGAATATTTTGAAATTTTTTTCCACATTAAGTATCGTAATATTGTCCCATCCCAGTTCATGATATTCTATGTAATTTGCTTTGCCCTCTAAATAAGTTTTACTTTGAACAGTAGGTATCCTTTAATAAAAAACAGCCTTTAATTTGTTACAAAAAAATCCAAAAAACAACAACGCCCAACCCTGAATATTATTTCATATATAATTAATTTTTGCTGTTGTTTTTCTACTTAAACTCATTTTCATAGATCCTTATCACGAAAGCAGTAGCTCTCGCTGTCTCTCTCTCTATTTCTCTCGCACTCACTGTTTCTTCTTCCATTCATTTAAACTAAAAGGTAATTCAAATTTTTTTGAGCCGTTTGCTTAACATGTCTGCTGCTGTTGTTGTTGTTTTTGCTATGAACGATAATTTCCATAATGTCTATTAACCATAAACAGCAGACAGACATACAGACAGTCATTATATTTTACATATTTATTTTTGTTTTTGTTTGCTGCTCTGTTATTAGTTTTTATTATCATTTGCATTGTTACTCGTATTGTATTATAGCTGTTGTTGTAGTTGTTGCTTTTTTTAACAAACCAAGGACTGATTTATCAATATTGATGTCCTTAGCTCAAGGCAAACACTTGTGCCATGGTTTTCTACCACAACAAATTTAAAAAAATTTTCCTCGCTTTTTGTTTTGTTATCATTGACTTTTTCTCCTTTTTTATTTCACTTGCCTATTATTTGTTGTTGTATTATACAAAAATGTCTGCTAGTGCAAGAATATGAACTTAGTAGTGCTATGAATGCTGTTGGCTGGACAAGGTATTCAGGTTTGAAGAAAAAAAATTTTTTTGAAAGGATTCATTTATGCACGTGTACGAGTATTTACGGGTTTCATTGAATTCATCTGCCATATTCTGTCGATTTAAGTGTAGATGAAAACAGTTGTGAGAATAAAAAATATACATGCAGTGCAATACATATTCGTACTTGTGGCAGCATAAGGTTTGCGTCTACTTGCGACTGACACTGTGGTCATTATAATGTTGAAAGTACTATAATAAACATTAAAAAGAACACACGACAGGCGGCAAAATTTTACTATTAAAAATATAAAAAAATAGACACAAATGTATTGAGTTTTTCACAGTGGGAGACACAAGAAATTTTGCTGAAATTCACAGATCTATAGCAGAGAGCTGCACAAAACCTTTTACGGTATAAATGGCACATCACTACTATACCAGTTGGCGTATTCAAATGGTACTCATAAATTAATACGTTTTAAGGTAATAACACGAAAAAATATGTCTGCTGTGTGCAACCCCTCATAATTTAAAATTATAAATATTTATTTGGGGTTTTCACACCAGTGTCTAAAGTGTCATAAGTGTCATAATGTGTTAACCTTTACACAGCTAATTATGCTAAAAATATAAAATTATTTATATCTGTGGCAATATGGAATAGTAGCTTAAGTATACTTAAAAAAGTTACGCTTATTTGTGCTGTTTTATGTTTCAGTTTGAATTTGCAGGGGTTAAAATGTTACATATCGAAAGAAAGAATCACAAGAAAGTAGAATCATGCATTAGAGCCTGTGAAAGTGTAAAAACTTCCGAAATGCACTGCTTTGCTTAAGTCGACTTAAGCTACTATTCCATATTTTGCCACAGATATAATTTAAAACGAATATTCTCTGATACTTTTTTCGAGAATAAATTTCCCAAATTATCAATTTCGTTAATAGTCGAAGCAGAGCAAACAAATGCAAGGGCTTAATCTTCGCTTTCTATAACGAGCTGATTCGATCACGTTTTTTCAGTTTGACATTATGGCTTTCGATATCGTACAATATTATTATTAAATTGTTCAATGGCTTATGCCGTAATCTCAAACTGAAGAAAAGTGGTAAAATCAGCTCTTTATTGAAAGCTACGATTTGCTTCCAGGCTTCGCTTGGCTTTTCATAACTTCTAAAAAATATATGAAATACAAAAACAAAAAATCCAAAATATTGTTGATGTTTTCATGTAAATAAATATCACTTTGGTGACGCGATTTATTCAATAAGGTCCTAAATTTTTTTAAACAATCTATCCCACTGTGCGACTTAGGCAAAACTACCCACATATTTACATATATACTTTTTTTGCTTTAAAAGGTTATTCACTACTTTCCAATGCAAACGGTAGCATTTTTGAGAAAGTGTATGTGTAGGCGTTTACCTTATGGCTACAAATATGCTTAAAAATAAATTCAAAATAAACAACCACCAAAATGCAAAATAAAAAAGCACAAAAACCACACAGTGTATTTGTCAGTTTGGTTTATGAAATCGCAACTACAATAGCAAAAATTTCTAAAGGGATAGTAATGATTTTATAAAAAAAATGGATGCCTGCAGTTTTGGGAATCTATCAAAATAGCGCTTTAGCAATAGCGTTCGTTAATAGTCACTACTTTTTAATGCGATATTTAAACCGTGTTTTGGCCAATCATTTTAAATTAATTTGAATTGAGTAATTTACTCATTAAATTCACAGTAAGAAATAAATTTAATATTATTGAGGTTTATTAATTTATTAAATACAAAAAATATATTAACAACAACAAGAAAACATAATCTTAAAATTGCCCCTTCATATGAAAAATGGCATAATTACAAGTATTTAAGTTTACTCTGGAATAATTTTCAAAGCAGGCTTCAGGTCAGTATTTACTATTCTTATTGAATTAAATATTTTCTAAGGACGAGAAGAAAAATTATACTAGACCTTTTAGCTGGGAGAAATACCCATGATGAAGTGCGTGGCTGCATAGAAAGATTATGTAATTTTATTAAGCTAAAAAGTCTAGTTAAATTCATTTAATAAGAATTGTAAATACTAAACTTAAGCCCGATAAATGTTCAGTCAGACCAACTAAACTAAACTGATCTAGAAGATTTGTATAAAAATCTCTTAAAAACACCAATGTGAGTCCGATCACAGGGGAGATGTGTAAACATCTAATAATGCAAATTTTTTTTTTAATATTGTCTGATGGTAACTAAAATAATATACATAAATTTTTGGCTCTACTGTATTTAAAAATCTATGGAAAGCTGCATCTATAGTAGTGGAACTATTAGTTGTGCGGGGGGGGGGGAGGTTGTGTAGAATTGCTTATATGCAAGTGGAAAATTTCAAATAAAAATTTTAATAAAGCTTACGATTGTGGGTTTAAAAAATTTGTATTAAAATCTCCACCCATAATAATTGGCATAAGATGAAAATTGTTACGCAATTGTCGTGCACCAACTTCAGTTCAAGGCAACAGTACGTAGTGAAGATATGTTATAATATATAATATTATAGATTCTTTATAAAGACTGCTATATATCTTTTATTTTACATTTAAAACGCTCTTTTATTTAAAAGTTTATATATATTTTATTTATTTTATATATTTCAACTTTTTAACAAAATTATTCCCACTGGCAACACTATTACACTTCACAAGCGATTTTTATTACAATTAACATTGCACCTGAAGGTATGCTTTAAAATTCCGTTGAGTGTATTTCTGTGCAGCCCTTAAGCTTATCTGTACTTCTTGTTCGTAAGATTACACTTATACACTCATACATAGCTCACACAGATTTAATAACGCTTTACGATCTTACTCAAAATTGTGATTGTTTTGTGAAAAAGATTTTTACCCCCTGGTGTATAGATGTTTACACATCAAAAATTTGTGATTTCGAAATAAAATGCATTCTAGTTCCACTAAATTTAACAAATATCACTTTTCTCAAGAGATAAATGTTTCGGGCTTTTGTATGAAATTTTTAATTAAGATTTATCCTCTGTTTTCAAAACCCCCAAGGGTGACTTGAGTAAAAAGTTTATATGAAAGGCACTCAATTTTTTTAGTGATATTTCATAAAAATAGTAACTATATTATTAAGCTTGAGGTCTTTTAAATAAAATTAACAATGTTTATTTATCAATATTTGGACACGACTTTGTGTGTCTTCTTCAGATAAAAATTTTCTAGATGAATCTACCGTTTGATTTGTAAAAACCGCTGGTAAATATAAGGAATTTTAATGCATTATTAACTCCAAAACCTAGTTTATGATATATTACATTGTTGCAATAAAAGAGGGTTATATAAAACTAGTAAATGCCTGTTTGTCAGACACAACTCTTATTTAGCGATAAAACCTAAAAGTATTTTCTTAAAGCTTCAGCAAAATTAATGTCAAACACTCATGTGGTTATTTGTTCATCAACGATTTTTGCCCAATACTGAAGCCAAATCCTGTTCTACACACACACTTTTTTCTTAAATGCTTATACACGACAATGCATTATTTTATTGGATTTTCAAAAAACAAGTAAAACTCTTTATTTTCCTTGCTTTTTTACAACTTCAATTTTTTATTTTTTTTTTGCTCTAAACCATTTTTATTGATTTGATGTTAAAACTTCATGTAGCAGAATACTACCGAGAGCCATGTTTAACTTAAATATGCTGCACATAAAAAAAAACTAACAAACAAAAAACGTATTATACACGTGGGCCCACGTGTTTATAAGGAAAAACTCTCTGAATGCTGGAATTCATTCAATTTAATGGCTGCTAAGTTTTTTTAAAAAATGAATAGAGCAAAACAAGTTTTTATTTTTATATATTTATATTGTTTTTTTTAATTCAATTTCCAGAATTAGTTTTAGTTTGAATTTGATGTGTGCTTTTAATAAAAATTTTTATTTGCTTTCCCTTCATGGAAAAAATAATATTTTATCTAAAGTCTATTTTAAATGCTGTTGGTAGTAGTTAAACTAATAGAAAGGATTTTAATACTCTTACAAAATATGGTCTTTGAAGATATTTAGCAAAGCTGAAAACAGCAATTACGTATATTTTAAATTATTGGGAGGGCGATAAGATAAAATTAAAAAAAACACTGGAAAGGACTTTAAAACTAAAGACTTAGGGGCTTATTTAAAATAATAATTAATGCTATATAAAGGTTTTTAAAACGAATTTTTAGAAAACTTTTTTTATTAAGCCTTTATAAAGAGTTAATAAGTTTTATAAATAAGGCTGCTTAAAGTTAAATTTACTTAATATTCAGTTAAATAAAACATGTTTCTAAATATGTGTTACCTAAAAAGCTCTTTGAATTCATTTCATAAATGATTACTAAATTCAAGTGTTGAAATTCAATTAAAGATAAAATCAGACCTGCATTCTTTCACATTGATTTCGTGACAAAAACTCATTGGGAAAAAATATGATAAATGGCCTTTCGTAAGCAACCGCTTAATATTTTGCACATTTTCTTCTTGTACGTTTGGGGTACAGTTTCTTTATTGAAAACAGTAAATTTTTTCAAAAAATTGTTTATAAAAATCATTAAAGAAAACTAAGATTTAGGTGGCTCACGACTCACGATGTCGACACAAAACGTTCGATCGACAACTTGTATTGAAAACAAAAATTCAATAATATTTTAGTTAGTTTAGTTATTATTTGTTCGAACTTTTATTGGTTTGCTTTATTCGAACGATTTTCAAACATGTCTACAATAAGATTTTTTTAGGTCGCTGCAACGTATGATTAATGTATAATTAAAGCATTAATTAAATATCAATCATACGCTTGTACAATTGATGCTTGCAAACATGCATGCCAATGACTCCGCCTGCCCATAAGGCGCACCAAACGGTAATTTTCTGTGAATGTAATGGTGTTTTGACAAAAGTTTTTCGATTCTCGTCACTACAAATGCGACAACTCTGCTTATTTACGTACCCATTTAACCAGAAATGTGCTTGATTGGAAATGGAAGAAGTGCATTACACCCCTTCAAAAGACCACTTACAAGAACTTTAACGACGCGAGGAACTTTTTTTTTAAAATCATACACACAACGTATTTGCATATATACATGAACGACGTTAGTATACGCGCCCATGCGTATGAAGAAGCAAGCGTCACGAATTTTTCAGTCACGAAGTATATTCTTCTTTACTCCTGTACCTTTAACAATTGAAACAAATATTTTACCAACAATGTTGTTTAGCGTTTTTTTAGAAGATTTCGCTGCAATAAAGGATTTGAAAAATTACTCATGTCTTTTTAAAAGTTCTTATAAGTGGTCTTGTGCAGTACTTTAATAAACACTTATATACACGAACATCAATACATCCATCGTACTTCGCTTATTAAATGACAGCATTTATTATTGCCACGAGAATACATTTAAAAAACAAGACGTATTTACATTTCAATACTGATTACGCAGGCTTCTAAAAAGCAGGATGAGTTTGACGAATGGAATAATTATTTTGATTAAGAATTTCAACAATTTGTAGAAGTTGCTGTGGTGTCAATTGATTCATAATTAAATTGCAAAACAAACTAACTAAAAAGCCACTATCAGCTGTTAACTATATGCTCAAATAAAGCAGTGATGCCAACGCCAAGTTGCGACACTCTAAAAAACGCTTTACTTTTGAATCATCAAAATAAATTATTTTAATTTCCTGCAGAAGATTTTTGGTGCGATTTATTTTTGAAACTACTCCTTCCAAAAACTAATTTTCCTGAATTACACAAAAATAATTTTTAAGTTAAATTTTTTTTAAAAATTACTTTAAAATCGCTGGAAAAATCGCCTAAAATCCAAAATTTAGACGTGAAAAGTTGGCACGTTTGCCCAAAAATAACTGCTCCAGCTCACCCTTGGCTCCCTCTCACTCTGTCTTTTTCTCCTTTATCTCTATCTCAATCCAGTAAGTTGTGCGTCTGCTTGAAAAAAACTTATTCCATCAAAAAAAAATATTCAAGATAAACATTAAAATAAAATGAGGAATTCCATTTACTAAACATTTAAAAAAATCTCCCAACATTATTTATAAATAATAATATATTAATTGATTTTTCATGTTAAAAGTTCTCTTAAGTTGCTTAAAGCATTTTCAACTGTCTTGGCAGACATTTGATATTTAACATTTAATATCTTTTTATTTACCTTCAGTCTGTCTATCTATTTGGTGTTCCAAAGTTTTGTTAAAATATCGAACAATTTCTTAAAAAAAACTCACAAACATTTATACATTTGTCTTACTTAAGTTGTGACTAAAGCGTACTTTTCCCAGCAAACATAAAACTTTGAGCTTAAATTCTGTATAAAAAAATTCAAGTTTTAAGCGTTAATTAAAAATCAAGAAGTTTTTTCAGAAATATTGCAGTCTAAATTAAAAGAAAAATGCTTTTATAAATCAAAAATGTATTTTCTTTTATTATTTGCATGCACTGTTTGCGAAAGCTTTTCAAATGTGATTTCAAACTCATGTCAAATACAAATAAGTTTGTCTTTAAAAAAAGTGTCTTCAACAGACAGTCGGGTTGTTAGACTTGTTTTAATGCCACCAATGATATAACAAAAAAAACTGAAGTAGTTTAAGCTATGTCTCTTTATGATTGAGTAAGCGTTATGTATGTGCACAAATATGAAAAATATTTGATAAATTGCTGTTAAGCATGCAAAGTAATTTCGTGATTTCAAATCCAATAATAATAAAATATATAAGACAAATGCTTAAATAAATCTTATGTTTGCTCTTATACATAAATCATTTAAATATATGTTACATATTCTGTTTATATTTATAGTTTTGTTTTTTTTTCTTTTAAAAGGATTTATTTTAGTTTTATTATATATATTTGTCATTTGATCGATGTTTATGTGCTCTTGGTTTTATTTAAATATAATCTTTAGTTATGCTAAATGTTAATTTCCCTAGAGTTAATTTTTCTTACAACATATAAGCTCAAATATAAAATATAATCCCTTTGTAAGAACAGCAAAAAAAAGGTATTAAGTTTGTTGTGGTTGAAATAATAAAAAAGTTTTAGTTTTTCTCTACATGAACAAATTAAAAGTTATTATTAGATTTGTTTAACCAAAAGTGCATTTGCATTTATTGTTTCTCTAAGAAAGTTTATTTATTAATGGTTAAATGCGTCTAGCTGCATTTCGTACACTGAAAGAATTTTTTTTCATAAGTTCTATGAATTTCGACATTAATCCAATGAAAAAATTCATTAAAATTCAATCAACTTCAAGCTTCGTTGGATTGATGCAACCAGTTTCGTTAAAATTATTTTAATGAAAACTACGTCAAATGTATTAAACAGTGTCATCAATGCAATGAAAGAACTTTATCGAAACAACGACATAATTTCATTAAAACGATGAAATAATTTCATTAAAGCCACGAAATAATTTCATTAAAGCAACGAGATAATTTCCAACGAAATAATTTTATTAAAATAACGAAATAATTTCATTAAATTAATAATAAATAATTTCATGAAAACAATGAAATAACTTTACAAAAACAATGAAATAACTTTATTGCAACAACGAAATAACTTAATTGAAACTTTATGTGTAAATAAGCATACAAAGAGTACAAGAACAAACATGCAGGACTACTTTTGATGCAAGCTTTTGGTTGACAACTGTTGAAATACATTTAATTTATCAAACTTTCATGACTACAATGAAATTTTCATTGGGACAACGAATACATTTCATAGCTATAATGAAATTCTAAATTGCAGTATATTTTATTATATTTTTTAGTTTTAAAGAATTTAATCTTTAACTTAATTGCTTTAAGGTATGTACTTATCTATATATGTATGTTTCTTTCAAGCAACAACTGTAAATGTTTCTTAAATATAAAGATGTTTTTTAATAATTAGAAAATATTGTTGTCATAAATCCAATGAAATATTGTTACGAAACTAGAATACCAATGAAGCAATTCCAATGAAATTCTTTCACAATATTCGTGAAATTTTCAATAGATTTGTGAAAAAAATATAATGAAATTGTTAATTTGGATTTATGAAGTAAAATTCTTTCAGTGTAGCTGCTTAGGTAACTCCTCAAAAGACTTCAACTACAATTCAAACAAGTTTACAAGGATTAAATATTTATAGACAAACTTCCAATTAATTATTGAGAATTACAAAACTACCTTCAAGAATTTTTTTTTCAAAAAAACAACAAGCCTGTTCTGTTTTTCTACTAACTTTTTACATCAAGGTAATCTTTGCTTCTCTCTGAATGTACTTAAGAGCCAAAATGAGAAACAAACTCGTAAGTTATGTGTTTCTTTGGCTTAACATACATATTCTTTGCTGAAACATTTTCCTAAAACTATAAAATTACTTTTAATTCATTTCTTTAAAAAAACAACCTAAAAACACCTGTTTCAATTTCTTATCCTATTGACACATAATTTTACAATAAAAATGTTGCAAAGCTTTAACTGGAAACTATCAAAGAAAAGTCTACATCTTGTATTTATTGTTATGCCAGGATATTTATGTAAAACGTTTGAGAAGTAACAAGATACACATAAATTCCACAACAACAACAACAACAACAAAGAAATTTTACCTTTTACTTTTTTATTTATTACTTGTCTTGTCGCTTTTGCAGCTCAGTTTTCGCTTTTATTTTTTGAACTTATTTTGTCGGCTGCCCTAAAGGATTTAGATAAACAAAACGCATGTTGTACGTGCAGTGACAACATAAATTTAGCACAACTTTTCATTTTACTTGTTTTTTATTTATTTTATTTTCGATATTCTTTGCTTGTTTTCTTTCATCTTCGTTTATTTGTTGCCTTGCACAAAAACATTATCCTTTTAGTATGAATGAATGTGTGTGTGGAAGAAATACATCCCTAAGCTCTAAAGGAAATATTTTTCAGATTAAATATATACAAGCCAGATAAAAGAAAACCCTGCTTTAATAAATTCCCTATTAAATTGTTAACATGAAAAAGTTTTGCACAAATAAAAAAATCTTGTAAAATTACTCAACATTTTATATTTACAAGTATGAGGAGTATGTATGTATGGGGATTTTGTGTAAGGGAGTACTTCAAAATAAAATTGAGATTATATTCTCAAATGCAAATAATATATACTCGTTGTACTTAAAACGATAGCCAGAGGTTATAAGATGTTGTTAATATTAATCCCAAAGGACATTCACCGGCAATCAGACGAAAATTATTAATAAAGGTTAACATTTCTTTAAGCAGTAGTTTATTTTTGAACATTAACGTCACATTTCACAATGTATGATTAAGAGTTAACGTGAACTTTAACTGGCAGTTCTTCATACAAAACTTGCCGTTAAAGATCCTGTTAGCTTTTAATTGTACATTGTGAAAAGTACTGTAAAATTTATATTTTGTTTATGAAAGTAAAAAAAAGTTTTTTTTTTAATTAAATTAAGGGCCTGATTTTGTAAAACGCAACGCTTAGCGTTGACAAATTTTATATGTATATTGTTTTTGTAATTTAAATTTTTCCATATAAAATTTTTAAACGCTTGGCGTTGCGTTTTATACAATTAGACCCTTAATCTGATATAATAAATTTCTATCAGAGGTACTTCTACTTTATAAAAAAGCGTATTAATTACTTTCTATAAAAAGGACTTTTGGAAAAAGTATTTTTTGATAAAAAAAATTCTAATAAAATACTTTTACTTAAAAGCTAATTTTGTACAAAGCATGCCTTTATAAAAAAAATAAATTTTTCAGAAAGTACTTTTTATAAAAAGTACCTTTTATAAATAGTACCTAAGAAGTGTATTTTATTAAAAGTGGCATTTATAAAAAGTACCTTTTATAAAAAGTACCTTATACAAAAAGTAGTATTCATAAAAAGTACCTTCTATAAAAAGGACCTCTTATATAAAGTACATTTTATAAAAATTAACTTTTATAAAAAGAACCTATATTGGAAAATATATTTTATAAAAAGTACTTTTTACAAAATATCCGTTTATAAAAAGTAATTATTGCAGAAAGTACCTTATAATTAAAACTACTTTTTTTTAAAGTACCTTTTATAAAAATTATATTGTTATAAAAAATACCTTTTACAAAAAGTACCTTTTATAAAAAGTATCTTTTACAAAAAGGACCTTTTATAAAAATTAAATTTTGTAAAAAGTACCTTTTAAAAAAATTTCCTTATCTAAAAAAAATTTAGAAAAATTACTTCTTATTAAAAGTGCCATTGGTAAAAAAGTTCCTTTATAAAAATAGCTTACATAGAAATTACTAAAAAGAACCTTTTATGAAAAGTACATTTTATAAAAATTAACTTTTATAAAAAGGAGCTTTCACAAAAAGTACCTATAATAAAAAGTTCCTTACATAAAAAATACTTATAATAAAAAGTACCTTTCTTAAAATAGTACCTTTTATAAAAAGTCACTTGAATAAAAAGTACTTTTTATAAAAAGTACATGTTATAACAAGTACCTTTTTTTAATAGTACCTTTTACAAAAAGGACCTTTTATAAAAAGTACCTTTTATAAAAAATAATTTAGTAAAAGGTAAAATTTATAGAAACTACTTTTTAATGAAAACTCCTATTCCTTTAAAGAACCTTTTAAAAAAATACCGTTACAAAAAGTATCTTTCATAAAATGCATCTTCTATAAAAAAAAGTAATTGTCCTTATAAGTTTCCTCTACCTCCGTTTTAATAAAAGTGCCTTTCGAAAAGTTACTTTTAACATAGATTTTTTTATGAAAAGCTTCTATTATAAAAAGCTTATATAACTTTTCATTCTACTTTCAATACTGTTTTGTTTGTGACAAATAGCTTGTGACTTTTTTTAATTTAGCATTTAATCCATGCACTTCAAAAGTAGATTTTTTGCCACATTTGTTATTCGGTTATCACACATTAAAAGTCACTGACATTAATGCCAACTTTGAAAATATATAATTGTTACTGTCAGTCTAGCTGTCTGGCGGCATACGAGTATATAAAATAAATATAAAAAAGTAAATATAAAAAAGTACTTTGACTTTGCTGGCAAAGCTATTTTGTTTTATGTGTCTCCTTTGGCTCTTAAATACATATTATAACACACACACATACAAAGGCCTAGAAATGAATATATGTTAACATTTTGATTAAAAACAGAAATTCTTAATAACACAACATTGACTTTGTTATAATTTATATAAACATTTTATGTAAACATTAATTGTTGGTCATGTCTTAATCGTTTTGAAAATGTGCTGAAACAAACAAAATTTAATGGTCTTGTGAAAAGCTGATAAGTGGAAATAAAAGCAATTAATCGTAAAATATTTATTAGTCTTTAAAAGTATTCTTGAATTTTATTAAGATTTTTTTCACACGTGTTCAATAAGATTTTTCTTATACATATATAGTTCGGTATGACGTATGATTAATGTATAATATATGAAATATTTAAATATCAATCATACGCTTATACAAGAGATACGTCCATATTAGTGATGTAAGAAATGTCAATTTTTCATATGCGCGAATACGAATACGAATATTTCAAACGATATTCGCGAATACGAATACGAATACGAATATTATATGCAATATGAAATATTAAAAAATTTTTATGAAAAAGGAAAAATATTCGAATTCGTATTCGCCTGAATTTGGCGAATAGTCAATTATTATTTAGAAGCAAAATAACATATTGGTTTGTATTTGCTTGTAAATTGTTCTAGCAAAACGCAATATTTATTGCTAGTCCTTTATATTTCTATGCTGAAATTATGTCTTGATTATATCTTGCATTCTTCTTCAATTTTGTATAGAATTCCAAAAGTTTATTTTAATGTTTTTTTTTTATTCAAATCACATTATCGCAATTAACTGAAATTAGAATTTGGCTTCAGTTTGCAATTTCTTTTTAATTTGCAAAACAATTTTTATTTTATTCATCTAAAATTTTTATTACTCGTACAAAAACTACTGCAAATGCATCGTAAATATTTTCCAACAACATTTCAACTGCAAACCAATTAACATTATTGGAAAATGTTTTCGAAAGAAAAACCTTAATTGATATGCATATATGTATGCACTTGCATACATATGTGCAAGCATTTAACCATTAAAGATATAAAAATGGTGCACAGTGGGTAGCCGCTCTAAATGAGTGGCAATAGGTAAATCTGATTGGAAACTTGCTAGATTGAGGGATGCCCTTTAACCTTCAAATGTTTTTAGAAATATCATTTCCTTCTTACTTCTTCTTTTTAAATGGTGTTCTAATGTGAAAATTTTTGCTGCACCAGAGTTTCTTGACTTTACTTTCATAACCGTGAAACGTCTTTGAACTTAAACATGTTGTGATAAACTGACAAAAAATTACATGAAGCAGCATTCAACACATATTAAATGTTTCACAAATCACTATTTTCAATTCAAAATTTAATTATTTAAATTTTAATTGCTTCAATTTATTCCATTGGAAAACTTTTATTGATATTTTTAAATTGTTTACGCGTAAAAACTTTATTTATTTTTTCTTTGATGTTACAAAACCTTAATTAATACTTTTATATAACTTTTTCTAAGCATAACTCGACATGATACGACATGAAACAATAAGAGATGATATTATACGTCGTAATATGGCAAAAGATCGCATGTCATGAAATAACATTACAAGACATGTCAAGAGCTTATATGACACAACAGTACATGCCTATACAAAAACATCACATTGCTCATTTACTTAAACAATATCATATCTAACAAACTAAAAGTTTCATACCAATATCTTATTTACTAATTCAGTAATTTTCTCTTTTGCTTAAGTTATGACATTGTTTGAGTAAATGAGCGATATGACATGACTTAATACGACATGGCATGATATGCGATAACTCGACATGAAAAGAAATAAGATAACATTTCATGAGATGAAATGACATAACATGACATAACATGGCATAAGATGATATAACATGACATGATATGATATAAAATGACATACATATGTCACATGATATTACACGATGGCAAGATATAAATGTCATGAAAAGACATGACATAACATGAAATGAGATGTCATGTGAGATAACATGACGCCGCATGAAAAGATATGACATGGCATATACTCCCATGACATGACACTACGTGACATAAAGTATCATAAAATGGCGTTCCATGACACGACATGATATGACATGACACAACATATATATCGTGATATTGCACTACTGACATGAGATTTCATAACTAGTGGTGATATGTCATGAGATGAATTGACACAACATGACATAAAATTAAAATACACCACATTTCCTGACATGACGTGATATTACACTAACAACATGAGATGCCATAGTACAGCACGACATGGCATGAAAAGATTTGACGCAAAAAGACACCACATGACATGACATAACATGATATAAAATCAAATCAAATAAATATTTGTATGATCGTGAGCAAATCGTTGCACACATCTTGTGAGCGTGCATTTCGGAGCAAATGACTATAAAAAAGAAACATTTTTCATTAAGTATCTCGTGTGTAAGATATTTTAAGATTTAATAATTTATTGAAAACATTTAAAAATTCTTTAATATAAACAGAAATTCAGAAGACAAATAAGTTGATGGTAGTTTGGAACTAACGTAAGCATGCATGAGTAATTTTCTTGAGTTTCGTTGTTACTCAGCAGAAATAAATGTATACCTAGAAACAGGTTGGTAACCGAGAGAGCGCACAACTCTCTTGAACATGATTTTTGTTCGCGATGTCCTGTTCAATAGCTCTTCAGGTATGAACTTCTGAATGAATCTAGAATGTGTTTTTTTTATATGAATATAATTTAAAAGAAAATCTCTTTGTATTTTGCATCAGGAGTTGATCCCAGAATATCCGCATGTTAGTTTATTTTCGTTTACAATTCAATTAAAAAATTAAAAAAAAACCACGAAGTAAAAATCTCATTCGCATCCAAATTTGTATCCACATAAGCGAGAGAAAAATCTTTGAGTATTTGAGTATAAGCAGCCGATCAACTTCGTAGTGTTTATGTTAAATCTCGTCATTCGCTTACGTTATTGCATCCTGGTAAGAATGTGCTTCTCCGCGCTTCTGAAGTGCGTTTTTTTTTGTTGTTTTAGTGCTTATTTGTGCCAAATTAATTTTTGCTGGGTAAAGTGGATGAAAATATTTTTTTAAAGATCTTTAATTAAATTACAGTTTGTTTAAATATCTTTGGTAAAAGAGACTTAAAAAAATAAATTTCACGAATAATTTAATTTTGTAAATTCAGTGGCAACATTTACAACAAATCGTTAAATATTTTCTAAACTATATAAATATGACCATTTATTTTAATGAAAGACCCAGCGTGCAGAGTCTACATAGAATGCAAACACTACGAATGAAGCAGCCGGAAAAAAAGAATGTTTCAAATTACGAAACAGTATTTGGTAAAAGAAGGAAAGTCATTTTAAATAAAAGTGTTAATTAGCACAAAAAGGGCAATAAAAGGGAATGAGAGAGATATAGAGAGAGAGCACAATTTAAGCAAAAATAGTTCATGTGTTTTTACATATACCAGAATTTGAATTAACACACACACTCACTCATTTTCATGGACACTCACCTGCATACAAACATTCATAGAAAACCAACTAATTTGAAATTATTTCTTTCTGTTTTTAATATCACTCTGGTTGGTATTATTAAAATGTAGTTTTACTCACACAAAACATACTTTTTAAAATAGATAACAATTATTTAGACATGCAAAGTGAGAGATAGAAATACAGTGAAACGAATTCACTATTCAGGCTTTTCAGGTTTTTTTTATTCATGGGCTTTATAGTAAATCATATACATATATTTTTGAATGCAGAAATAAAATATTTTCCACAATACCGCATATAAGGGTAAGGATATTTTATGGCATTTATTAAAAGCCTTAAAAGACTCAAATCGCTTTTTCGAAGCCTTTTCTCGGTTCAAAGGATTACAAAGGAACTAATGATCTTATAATTATTAGACAACTTCAGAATAGAATAGGAATTTTCGGTGCCCCTACAAATCGGGATTTAATAACTTTTACTAAGTTGAAAGCTTAAAAGCTGTAACATATTCTGCTCATAAAGCTAACTAACTGATAAAGTAGATATGGTTTGTAAGTGCTCCTAAATGATATACAAATTTTATTTTTTAATTAGTTGTATATTGTTAAATAAAAATAAAATAAATTTTACCTTCCATTTGAACTATTTCTAATCCCAATAAAGGTAATCTCTTCAAAGTTGATAACTATAAAACTGAAATTAAAACTATTTATAAAGGTATTACATCTGAAATTCGTTAACCATAAAGTAAATTTTTTTAAACCAAAAACCAAAAATAGTGTGCTAAGCCTGGCGTATGTATAGCGCAAGAGAAAGAAAAAAGATACACCTTTAAAAATCATTTTTAATTTGTGCATTTTCTTTCTTTCCTATTTCGCATATTACATACATACATTTATATCTATATATTTATATTTCGCCCATTTCTCGCCCTCTTCTCCACATACATTTGTTAGTTTTTTTTTCGGGTCACAGAGTTATCGTTGCAAATATAAAAATGTCCTTAAGCACGTAGCAAAGTAAAACTAATGGCATGTCTAGTAGTTTTGTGTGAAAGAGCAGAAAATTTTTATAAAAATAGACCAGAGGATATAAAAAAAGGAAATTACATGCACACTCATACATACAACCAAATTCAGTTAGACAGACATAAAGCAACAATAAACTAACGTTTATGTATACACGCTAGTTTTGTTTTAGCAGAAGTGGTTAAAAAGAAATTTAACATTAACAATAGAAAACTACACACTTTTGAAAGTGCAGTACTTTTTATACATATATATTATTTTCTTATGTGTAATGGTACATACACATTTACATACATACATTGTATAATATATATATATATATATATATATATATATATATATATATATATATATATATATATATATATATATATGATCTTGTATTTGCATACAGTCCACTCTCGATAATTTAAAAAAAAACGTTCATTAAATGTTTTGATAATACTGTTCAACACAGAAATTGCAAAAATTTAATGACTGATGAGACCAAAAAATTTACATTTTATTTAAATAGTAAAAAGAACCTTTTACCAAAAGTACCTTTTAAAAAGAGTACTTTTTATAAAAAGTTTCTTTTATAAAGAGAACCTTTTCAAAAAGTTCCTTTTATAAAAAGAACCTTTATAAGAAGTACGTTTTAAAAGAATTACCTTTTAAAAAAACTATGTTTTATAAAAAGTTCCTTTTATAAAGAGTACCTTCTATAAAAAGTACTTTTTAAAAAAGTAGCTTCCGTAAAAGTACTTTTTATAAAAAACTTTATTTAAAAGAACCTTTTAATAAAGTACCGTTTATAAAAATACATTTTATTAAAAGTATTTTTTTAAAGTACTTTACATAAAAAGTACCTCGAATAAAAAATACACTTTATAAAAGTTCCTTCCATAAAAAATACTTTTTATATTTAAAGTTTTTTTTATAAGAAATACTTTATATAAAAATTACCTTTAACAAAAAGTACCTTTTACAAAAAATACCTTTTATAAAAAGTACCACTTATATAAAGTGCTTTTTATAAAAGTTACTTTACTAAAAGGTAGTTTTTATAAAAGATACTTTTTGTAACACGTATTTATTATAAAAGGTACATTTTATAAAAAGTAATTTTTATTAGAGGTACTTTTTATAAGAGGTATTTTTTATAAAAGGTACGTTTTATAAAAGGTACTTTTTATAAAAGGTACTTTTTATAAAAGGTACTTTTCATAAGAGGTATTTTTTATAAAAGGTACGTTTTATATAAGGTACTTTTTATAAAAGGTACTTTTTTTAAAAGGTATTTTTTTAAAAGGTACTTTTAATAAAAGGTACTTTTTATAAAAGGTTCTTTTTATAAAAGATACTTTTTATAAAAGGTACTTTTTATAAAAGTTACTATTTATAAAAGGTACTTTTTATGGAAGGTATTTTTTGTAAAACCTACTATTTTTAAAAGGTAGTTTTATTAAATGATACTTTTTAGAGAAGGTACTTTTCATAAAAAGTATTTTAAAAAAATGTACATTTTAATGATGCTTTTTAACTTACCTCTTACAAAAAGTACCTTTAATACATTTAAAAAAAATACCTTCTTATTAAAGGTAGCACCTTTTCAAATTTATTTAAGAAAAATTTTGCAAAACGTATTTTTTCTAAAAGTCCTTCAAGTGAAATTTGATCAATTAAAACTGCTTATTCATTTTTTTAAATCCTTAACATGCTGGTATTCACTTTAAACGTACAAATTTTTTTTGATTTATAAAAAAATCACGAATCAGATTTTAATACTAAATTTATTTAATAATACTTTTTTATAAACCAAACTTAAGCCTAATCAAATCATAAATAAAGAAACAAATGAAGTTCGAACAATAATAATAAAACTTACTAAAAAATTTTTTATTATATGAATTAAGCACAAGCCCAATTTTATATTATAAACGTTAAAAAGTTTATATTTTTATTATTTCAACAACTAACAATATAATATTTTATTCTAGAAAATATTTATAGACATCTTTGTGTAGCTTCTTTAAAAGTTCTATTTGATTTTTTAAATTTTTATGTTTACTTTTTCTTTGATCAAATTATCGGCAGTCTACTGTAGCCATAGGACCCACTTGATATACATACATATGTACAGGGGTTTATTATCTTTAATAGGTTAAAAAACAAGAACTAAAATGGTCCTGAGTTGTTTATTATGGCTGCCTTTTTACTTTTTTTTATTTATTTGTTCTTCCTTTTGAAATCTGATTGCTGGATTTAAAACGGAAACAAAAGTTCATTCACTTGTCTTGTTAAAAGCAACACATACCTTACTTAACACTTCAACAATTCCATGTTTTTTTTTTTTGTTACTAATTTGTTAAATTTTTTGTGTTGCTGGATTTTTAATATTGTTATTCCTGTTCTTTTTATATACGAGTACATAAAACAAAAACCTAATTCAAGCATACAAATTTTTGTTTTGCTTTCATGTATTCCTTGCTAACCAACCTCAATGCCTCCTTTCCGATTTTTTTCTTTAGCATTTTTTTTAATATAAAATATAAAACGCGGAAAATATACTTTTGCCTTTTTACTTGTTTTTAAATTAACTTCCTTTCTCTTTGACCATTTCATTTACATTTCAGTGTGCTTAAATGTCAGATAGTATGCCGCTGGCAAAAGAAAAGGTTTCGAAATCAGTTTAAATGTCAATGAACTTGAGCGCTAAATTAAAAATATATTAGCGGTAACAAAAAAAGGATCACAATTAGACTCCAGCAGAATGGAATAATCAGTTTCCAGGCCACTACTCGCTTCACCAGTCTTCTCCATTGTTTGATTTGGATTTTGTTCAATTCCCAACAGCAACACTGAGCAACACGTCATTGTTCGTTAAAAACAAAAGCGTGTAAAATTGAAATATTACGAGTACAATGAAATCAGTCATGTATTGCTAAAAGAAAATGTTTTCAGGTGAGAGAAAACAAATTGGTTTATACATGACGAACCATGATTTATTTTGAAATTAATACCTTTTTTAAATTAAGGTGAATTTATTGAAGGGAAAAGAAAATCATTTTAAATCGACATACGTTTAATTTGGAAAAATCAAAATAGTTTTATTTTATTGAAACAGAAAGTAAGGACGTGAACTTAATTTGCATTTTTTTATATAATAAATAAAAATAGTCTGTTCTATTAAATGTTGCCCACATATCCTTAATATTTAGAGATAAACTTATGCTATAATTGTAACCATAGCTCAAAGCTTCCTGTCACATTTCATTTTGATAACAGCGAGGATATGACTGATTGTCATACATCCTTAAATTCGTAAATGTATTAACAGTTATCTGCAATAATGATCAGATTGCAACAAAAGTATTTATATTTAACTACTTGTAGAATTACCTTCAGTTTCATTTTGTTTGTGATAAGGATATGGTCAACTCCCACATATCCTTTTATTGAAAATTTAATATAAGGCAAAGTAAAGGTCAGAATGGCTCAATACCCTGTAACAATTTATAGAATTGTATAACAAAGCTTTTCTACAAATTTAGCTTTAATTGGGCCAAGGACATGGTCAAGCCTGACATATCCTTTATATATAAACTAAAATTTCTTGCAATAATTGCAAATAGAGCGCAGTGAAAGTCTGTTACTTTTTATAAAATTGTGGATTTAAGCTTTCTAATGAATTTTATTTAAGTCACTGCAAGGACTCGTACATTTGCTCTCTTAAAAAAATTGAGTCTAAGCATATAACTATTTGTAGAATCATACAGCCAAGTTCCCTTCTTAATTTTATTTCTATTAAAGCAAGGACTTACTTAACGCCCATATATCCTTTATTTTTTTCATTGAATGTTCGCCAAAATAATGATCGGATTACATTAAAATTGCATATTGAAACTCGCTTGAAAATTTAATTTCAATAGACGCAAAAATTTGTGCAACTTCCACATATCCTTTTTTATCAGATATTAGATTTTCCCTAGAATAAACATGGGAATGGCTTCATATTCGGTTACAACTTTTAGAATTGTGCAGTTAAAATCTCTTGAAAATTTCATTGCAATTGATACAAGAACATGCTCAACTCCCACATGTCCTTTATTTTGAAAATCTAATTTGGGTGATAATAATATTTACAATGCGTGGAAAAATCAGCGAATTTCTAAGATTTCGTAGCTGATCCATCTGGCAACTTTTGTTTCTATTTATGCAAGGACATGCTCAACTCTCATACATCCTTTCTATTTTAAATTGAAGTTCAGCTGAAATAACTATCAGATTGTACCAAAAGCATTTATCTTAATGATAAATTGTTAATAAAAAACCCATTTGAAAATCTAATTTCAAAGGAAGCAAGAATATACTCAACTTCCATATGTAACTTTTATTATTATTAAAAATTTTGTATCAGCTAAAATAACGATCAGAATGGATCGATATTATATAACTATTTGCACTGTGTAAATAAGCCTTGTTGCAAATTTCATTTGAATTGGACCAAGCACATGCTTAACTCCCACATATCCTTTATTTGGAAAATAAAGTTTTTGGCAATAATTGCAAGTATAGCGCAGTGACAATTTTGTTAATTTTAATATAATTGTGGAGTAAAGCTGTAAAATGAATTTCACTTCAATCAGTGCAAGGACATGCTCAACCCCAAAATATCCTTACTTTTAAATATTTAGTTTCAGCCTGTTAATATTTGCAGAATCATTAAGGCAAGTTGTCTCTTGAATTTTATTTCTATTAGAGCAAGGACATGGCCAACGTCCACATATCCTTTTTTTTTGTAAATATAATTTCAGCAAAAAAATTATCAGATTACATCAATAACATGTGTCGTAATGAAAAATTGTTTATTCAAAATCATTTAAAAGTCAAAATTCAAAAAAGACAAAAATTTGCTAAACTTTCCCATATCCTTTTTATTAAAAATTAAATTTCGCCTAGAATAAATATTCGAATGGCTTAATATTCAGTAACAACTTATAGAATTGAACAGTTAAACTCTCTTGAAAATTTCACTACAATTGAGACAAGGATATGTTCAATTCCCAAATGTCCTTTATTTTCAAAATCTAATTTTGTTAATAATTGTATTCAGAATGCATTGAAAATCGATGTTTATATAAAATTATGATTCAGTTGTTGGAAGGACCCGCTCATTTGTTAATATTTGTAGTATGTATTATATAATTAATCTTGAATATTAATTCAATCGGAATTACCAAGATGCGCTGGTTCATATTCCTTATTTTAAATATTTATTTTTACAAAAATTTAGATAGTTAGAACCAGATTGCAGTGATTATTTTAAGAAGTATATAGTCACAAGATCTAGTAAATTTAATTTTAAGTGGTGCAAGGACTTGCTTTCTTCTCATGCATCCTTATTTTTAAAAAATTTATTATGACTACAAATATGACAGCACTGCAATTTTAACAAAAAATTTATTTTCCCGTTGTTTTATGGAAAGATAATGGATTTGCTATAAAATATTTCATATAATATACCGAAATTCTACCAGCTTTGAAATTAAAGAAGAAAAAGCAAAAAATCCATTATCATCAACAAGATTAAGCAAAGGATTTTGTATAAACATTCAAGCATAAATTAGCTCAAGTATATCCCATAATTGCCAACAGTGTAAATAATTCTTGTATACTTTGAATCAGTATGACTATTTCTTTAATTGCAAACAATTATTGTGTTGATTTTCTGACATCAAAAGCACTTGAATGTTGTTTACTTAATTGCATTCCTTTTTTATTACTCTCTTAATTTATTTTTATTTAATAAAAAACTTACTTGTTAGTATATCTATTTAATATATTTTTACTTTTAGCTCTAATTGAACTCAATATTTCTTATTATTTTCTTTCTTTTTTCTTTTCTTTGCTGTCACAATTTATTTTCTACTTTAAATAATTGCCAACAAAAGAATGAAAGCAGGAAAACAGCAGTTTATTTATTTTCTTGCCATAATGCCAAAAGGAAAAATATTTCAATCTTAAGATAAAAGAAAATTGTGAAAGACATAATTAAGGAAACCTGTGCTTTTTAAATGGAAGCTTTATAAACATTTTGTCGCCAGTGATATGCGTGTCCCAAAGTTTGTGTCACATATTAATTTTGTAATGAAAATTACCACGAAACACTTATTTTATTAAGTAAATATAAAACCATTTCAAAAGAAAATTTAATTACAAAATAATTTTCTGGAAATATTTTACACTTAAGCTTTATTGATTGTTTGCGTAGCAAATCCAATATTAAGCTTCATTCTTCCTCTTTATATTTTTGTAAACATAAATTGATGGAAATTTATAATTCTTAGAGAACGATTCCACACTTATCCCTAGTTTTATTAACAGAAACTTTAAGAGTTTATTTTAATTTCTGTTAAATCTGATAGTAATTTGTCACATAATCGGCGAAACTCGGAGCAAAATTGAACCACCTGTAAATTGAGGGACAAGTTTAATCATAAAATTGCTGTTGGAATATTTTCTTTTTTAAAAGCTTCTCAAGCATTAATTTTGCCACCTTATACAAATTTATTTTCTATTTTAATATTAATAATATTTGATTTAAGCTTCTTCTTGTTTCTTACAAATATTTTACTTTTCTGGCGCACAGTGGTGTACTACATAAATATATTCGTTTTTAGGGGTAGAAATTTATTTCATTTAAGAACCAAATCATCACTAAAATCTTAAATGCCATCTTAAGGAAGAGGTTTCTTTACATTTAATATATTTTGGAATTCTTACTCCGAACTCATCTTATATTTATTTTGGTGCAAATTTTAATTTATATATGCATAAATATATATATATATATATATATATATATATATATATATATATATATATATATATATATATATATATATATATTCACTTTCGTTAGAAGAAATTGCCTAATAAATATAATATTAATTTCTTTTAAGAACGAAATAATCAAAAAAATCCTAAATACTTTCATAACAAAATGATTCTTTACATCTAATCTATTAAGGAATAGTTATTCAGAATTTTGCTTACTTTTTGCTCAGCAAAAGTTTTATATTATTAAACATGCTTAACCTGCTGATTTTAAAGGAAATTTGCTATCACATCAATTTTTTTTCATATATTTGTGTTTCGGAGTATTTATTCGGATGTCGATATTTATAAAAATTTAAAAAAATATTAAAAATTTTGCTTACTTTTCAAAAAAAATTTTAAGATAAATAAACACTTTTATTTTTGCACCATTTTTATACTTTTCGGAGTATTTTTTCGGATTGAATGTATTTTGGTTCTAAACAAGATTTTTTTTTAGAAAATTTGAATGATTCCTTTTTTTAATATTAAAATTTTAACGAGTACTTTTAGTTGTTTGGATCTTTTTAAAGATGTTTCAAAGTCTTCGGAGTATTCGTTTCAATGGCAGCCATGTTGTTTTTCTTTTGGATCTGATTTATTTATCCATACCTTACATTTCATAAGATTTTAAGCTAAATAAACTTTCTATTTTTTATACTTTTCGGAGTATTTATTCGGATTGAATACATTTCTGTTCTTTACAAGATTTGTTTAAATATATCCTTGTTTAAATATCAAAATTTTAACGAGTTCTTTTAGTTATTTATAAATTTTTCAACGATTTCGGAGTAACCATTTCGATGTCAGAAAAGTTGTTTTTATTCTATAGTCTGTGCTATATTCTTCCTTAATTCTTTAAATTTAAACGGAATCTTAGGAAAGAGGATTCTTAACATCTAATATATTTCAGAGTACTTACTCCGAATTCATCTTACATATATCTCATCAAAATTTTTATATAATTAAACATGCTTAGCTTTTATTGTTAAAATTTTAAAGGAATTATGAAGTCACATCGATTTGCTTTATATATTTTTCTGGTTCGAAGTATTTTTACCGATTTTGATATTCATAAAAATTTAAATAAAATTTAACTGTTTTCCTACCATTTCATAAGAATTCGAGCAAATTTTTTTTCTATACCTTTTCATTTTTCGATACCTTTCGGAGTATTTATTTGGACTGAATATATATTTTTTATTTACAGGATGCTTAGAAAACTTTAATATTTCCTTGTTTTAATATTAAAGTTCTGTTAGTTATTTGTATTTTTTTATAGATATTTGAGAGTTTTCGGAGTATTCATTTCGATATTAGACATGACGTTTTTCTATAGGCTCTGCTTTATTTTTCCTTAACTCTTTAAATTTTAAATGGAATCTTATGCTTAAGTCAAGTTTTATAATTATTTTTTTTACAGTTTCAGACATCTTATTTCTCTGTATTATTTTATTTATTTTGCTTTAATTGTGTAATTCTTTCAATTTTCAACAGAATTTAAAGGCTTAGAGGGCATTCACATATTACGTAACACTATTTTCGGAGTTTTGTTAACCCCCCCTAAATAAAGCTTTTCACAGTATTTTCATATGTTCATATTTTCTAAACCGTAACAAGTTCTTACTGAATTTTAATCGGCATAAAAAGTTTCCCTTGCGCCTTGCATAATACAAAATTTCTATCCGAGTTGTTTCCGAATATTAGCGGATCTAGAAATTTCGAAGCTGGTATAAAATGGATTTACTTAATTTTCTAAATACCTTTTATATTTGTTTTTGTTTTCGTTCAATCTGCTCCACTGTGCGTCTGTCGCAAGCAAAATTAAATTGTGTGTGAAGAAGAAATAAAACAAATTTGTTGGCATTTTGCCATTTGGCATTTATTACATTTAACATAACCATTTGCTACATATTACAATGTATGAGTGCAAGTATTATGCATTAAGAAAATATATATATATACACATGTATAAATTACATTTCAATTTAATACCCTATATAAGGTAATCTAAAAATTAAATCCAGTTTTTAAAAAATCTACAGTTGTTATGTTGAAGTGCGTAATTCTCAAGAATTACGGCTAGCTGTTCCATTCAACTAAGTGTTGTTGTCAGAATACTTACAACTATTTTTGATGTTATTTGTTCATTAATAATTATCACATGTAATTTGGCTTACAAGGCGATATGAACTTTAGCCTGTTAAATATAGAAATGGAGTTCCTTTTCACCAAAACCAAAAGTTATCGTTGTTATAAAAATGTTGTTGAAATTTTGGAGATTAAACACTAACACCGTTATTCATAAATGTTTGTTAAAATTAAAGCATTCTATTAGTCGGTTTTTATAAAAATTTCGTAAGTTAAAGCAATGTTAACCTTAGCAGTCGTTAGTAAATATCGATGTTGTTATATTGTTAAGGGTGTCCCTGAGAATGAGTGGTAGCGATGCTATACTCTCAGTACAGAGGTCTTGGGTTCGATTCCCGCTATAGACCATGGATGTTTTCTGCAGGCAAGCTAATCGCTTCACAGAACATCGTGTTTGTAAAAAAAAGAAGTTAAAAATCTAACCCAGAGATCTAATTGGTATTTTTAAGATACAAATTCGAACGTATTTTCCTTCGCTTCGCATTACAGATTTCTTAAATTAAATATTTCCCAAAATTAAAATATGTAGAATAAATCAACAAAATATTTTAAATTTTTTCTTGCATATCTGTTTCATATCACAAAACTAACTAAATAAAATAATTTAAAAAAAAACTCCTCAAAAGCTCATCAATTATTCGACACGACCAATTTTGTATTCTCATCAGTCTTTTACACGTTCTGATTCACTCAATCGGCATTTACTGCAAAAGATTGACACTTTTTTTGGCTTTTGGCAAGATGAAATAAAAAACCAAATGTCTACAAATATAGATATACATACAGTCATATATATACATATGTATGTATAAGTGTACATATTTTCAAAACCACGCACTGGCACACATACCTCTATTTATATGCATGTATGTATGTATGGATTCACATCTATTTGTGTGCTTGTTTTTTTTTTCATAGACGAAGAAACAGGCCGTTTGGTATGTGACTTCCGAAAACGACTTGATGCCAAAAAAAATGTTTTTAAGGCTGCAAAAAAATTATTACCAGACAGCTTGACGTTTTCGTTTACAAAAACAAAACAATTGAAAGTGGGAAGGAAAATTAAAAACTAATATTTATTTTTAATTAAAAAATACTTGTACTTAAGTAAATTATGGTCTCAAATATAAAGTTTTATTTATTATTCACACTGGCACCAGAATTTTGTGCCAAGAAAAAAAAACGTTTCAAGAAACCACAAAAATAGGAAAATGTTGTTAAATGAAAATAGTTTGAAATTCGGTTTGGCAAAATAAAAAAAAAACACACAGCAGTAGAGGCGTTGATGAATTAAGACAAAATAGAGAGTGCCAGAAATAACACAGCGAACATTTTTAGAGGTTTTGTAATGGATATTATAAAGTAATGAGTGGTACTTATTACACTTTTTAATTATTTTATGTGTTTAATCATGACTTCTTCGTAATGTATAAAAAAAGCTTTCATTTGTATCATTAAGTGACAGTAATTATTTTAATACTTTGCATTTATTAATGACAACAATTTATTGAGCATGAAAAATAACGTTGAAAACGAAGAATGGAATAGATGAAGATATGTTTCAAAGACTGGCACTGCGACACCTGATGGATCTTATTGTGTACCATAGATTTAATTTAATTTTATTTAAATATCAATGCATAGTTCAAGAAAAACAATTTCTAAATATGAATTAATGAAATAGCCTCTCAAACTCTATTGAAATATAAAATTTCATTCACTATTAATTACCTTAATTTGTGCCCTGTTATTGTGATAACGACTAAAAAGCTTCAGATACTTTTGAGTTATTTAAATAAAAAAAAATCACAAAAGCAAAAGATCGTGCAAGTAATCGAAGAAAGTAAACTTTTTATACGATTATTCGCGGGAAAAATGCGTTAAACTCTTGAGGTATAACTCTTAGGATAAGCAATTAATTAATAAAAAACTTTAGAATAAATATTTGAAATAAATAAAAAAAAACAAATGAAGCAACGAATAATTAATTATTTTTTTATGTTTAAACATAAACACGCTAGGGGTTAAAATCTTTTTCACAATACAATCACAAATTTTGAGTGAGGTCGTAAAGCGTTATCAAATCGGTGTGAGCTATGTATGAGTGTATCAGTGTAATCATACGAACAAGAAGTACAGAGAAACTTGACAGCTGCATAGAAATACACTCAACCGAATTTTAAAGCATACCTTGAGGAGTAATGTTAATTTCAATCAAAATAGCTGGTAAAGTGCAATAGTGTTGCCATTGGGGATAATTTTGTTAAAAATTTTAAAAATATAAAATAAATATAAAATTTTAAATAAAGCAGCGTTTTAAATGTCAAATATTTGTTTACAAGATATATAGCTGTCTTTATAAAAAATTTATAATATTATATATTATAACATATTTTCATTACGTACTGTTGCCTTGCACTAAAGCTGGTGCATGACAATTGGGTTACAATCTGCATCTCATGCCTATTATTAAGGGTGGAGATTTTAATACAAATTTTGTAAACCCACAGCAATTTCCCGCAAACCCCCACAACTAATAATTCCACTACTATAGATGCAGTTTTCCATAGATTTTTAAATACAGTAGAGTCAAAAATTTACATATCTTAGTTTAGCTACCATAAGCCAATATTAAAAAAAAAATCCATTACTATCTCCCCTGTGATCGGACTCACAATGTTTGTTTCAGAAACTAGAGCTGCCAATTACTCGAGCTTAAGCGAGCGAGCAAAGATTGAGAAAAAGTTAACTGTTATTCATTTGAATAATCGAATAAAAGTATATTTTTTATGTTTATTAAAGCAGTTCTTGATGTGATATAAATATTATTCACACAAAACTTGAAAAAATCTTTGATTTATAAATAGCTTTAATACAAGATTGTATTAAAAGCAAATAAAAGAAAAAATTCTAAAGAGGGTCATGAAGCTGTAAGCCCTCCCACAAAATATTTATTAACTTTTTAGCTTTTACTTTTTGGGGCTTTATACTCAAAAGACAAACAGAACCTTATTAAGGTGAGTCCACTATTCGCTCTTCAGGTCGTATTTTTACCCATTAGTCCCACAAACCGAATGATAAAGTTACTTTTTTATTTTTGTCTATAGAACTGAGAAAACGAGATATTTGTATGGAATTTTTATACAATGTAAATAAAGATGTGAGTGTTAATTCTGCATTATTATCTGAAAAATCTCCTTATTTGAGCTATAATGTTTTTGTAGTAAATGACAATATATAAATTTTCTAGTAGTAAATTATTGCTGTCTCAATAAATTTTAATAAAAAACTTCTTACAGTTTGATCAGCTTCACCTGCTTATCTGCGAGTACTACTACGTTTATACGGACGACTTGTTCGAAAATCAAAATATTGAAAATTTTGCCGCATAAACGGTGCCTCGGTAGGCTAGTGATTAGTGTGCTAGCCTATCAGTGTAGGGGTTGTGAGTTCGATTCCCAACAAAGACTCTGGTCTATTTCACTACAGCGAGTGAAGGTCTTTGTTACTATTCTCGTTTAAAAATTCAATTATGATATAATTTGTAATTGTATTTGTAACATTTAATAAATAAATAATTTTTTATTTGCAAATAGCTAAATCTCAAAACAATTCCTTGATGTTGCCACGCTTACAAATATTTGATATAAAAAAAAAACAATAAATGGATAAATGTTGCACTAAAAAAATATTGATAGAAGCAAATAAAGAAAATTTAAACAAAAATTATTATTTGATATTTTTTTTTTGTCAACATAAGTTTTCTATAGTAGTGCTACCAAGTTTGTTTTCTTTTTCTATAACGTATAAACACATAGTTAATTTATTTGCAAATACTTTTATTTGTAAATAGTGGGCGTATAAACATAGTATGTATATGTATTATGGCAAACAATGAATTTTTACAGCCTGACCCCTCTAAGGTCGACAGAAAACATTCTATCATTCTATCATTCTAAACAAACAGTCGAGAAAGCATATTATGTCAATCTCTTGGGCCAGGCCGATAAGGACTGCCTTCCATAACAGAATGAAACTAATTCAAATAATACCAAAAATATTTTTACATTAAAAAAAAATGTTTTTTTTTGTTTCAATCAATAACTTTGTTATTTTATTTTTTATCTTTCCAGATATTTGTAACGCACTCAGCAAAGCATAAAAGAGTATTAATCTAACCCACAATGAAAAAAATTAATTAAAAAAGAAATTTATTTATTAAATTTTAAGTTTTTCGAAAATTTTCCGAAATAAAAAAAATTAACTACAACCAAAGAAATGTAAAATTAACAAAGTATATAAAGAAAACTAATTTCAAATAGCAAACTAAAACATATCAAAATAATGTGCCATATTTAGAAAATTAAGTAACGAAAGCAAAAAAAAAAAAAAAAGAATAACTATTTTAAACTCAACATTAAAGGAAAAAAAATATTAATTTAATGAGAAGCAAAGAACTTGTTAACAAAACTATTGCAACAAATTGCAAACACAAACATTATTTTTAATGTCAAGAGAAGAGAAAATGGTGAGAGAAAACGGCAACACAAGGAAAGGATTAAAACTAAAAATAATATAAAATTAGCAACTACATAAAATTAACAGCAACAAGAAATTACCAGTGGAAATAATTTACATTTAAAAAAAAATTAAATATTTTCTTAAAACTAAACAAAGCAGCCAGCAAAAGCGACACACTGCACTGCGACTTGGATAACGAGGATAAAATGTTTAATAAGCAGCACCAGTGAACAGCATTATGATCATCATATGATGATGATTATGAAGTTAATTTTGAAAACGGTTCATGCTTCAAAGGCAACCGGAGCCAGGCCAGTAGTATTCGTATTATTGTAGAGCAGCATGTGGAAAAAGAAATAATAATAATACAACAATAACAGCAACTGGCTGCAAGTGAAAAAATATCAATCCTTTTATAAATTGTATATTTTGTTTTTTTTTATTTATATAAAACAATCACCATTGTTCGTTCGTATATTTGCCAACACTTTTTTTTTGTTTGTTGTGAATTTGTATATGCCGGACATTCGATAATGCAATTTTCTTGCAACCGGAAATAGTTGACGGAAGTCTGTAACGGTCATTGACAAGCCATAACAATATTGTGGCTCTCGTTTTATGTTGCTGTAAAAAAAACAACAAACAACAACACAATACTACCAACACCACCAGCACCATCACCAGCCCCCCCACCACTATTGCAACGTTCAAATAGTTGAAAAAATAAAACACTTATGCTTCGCCCGGCATATGTGAGTGTGTAAGAGCAGCAAAACAATTTAATTCTTTTCAAGGTTACACACATATCACGCTGACGATAATGATGATGATGATGATTTGTAACGGAAATGCAAGTTTTGAAGATCAAGTTACAAACACAATTTAGCTAACAACAGGATATTAAATTTAGCAAATGCTAAAATTTTTTAATTTAAACGCAAGTAAAAGCTTAACAAAAAGAGCAACAACATACTTCGCCAATAACTTGAAAATCAACAACAACAAAAAAACATTATATTTAACACTTGCCACGTACACGTTTAAATTTTTGTTCTACATTTTTAACTCCATTCTCATTTCCGTTTTATTTTTAACAAGAGCTTGTTAAGTTTTTCTCCTTAAAAAAAAACCCAAAAGAACAAACAAGCAGAACGAACCATCAAAACGAATTGGAAAATTTTCATAGAGAGCAAAAAAAAATTGTAAAACTTTTTAACGATTTTCCAATTCTGTCCTCTCAAATGAAACCTGATGACTACTGCCAAAAGACGTACTGGCAATAGCGCGACTTACGTTGCCGACAGCAACAATCATCACTATACATCATTGAATCAACAGCAGCAACTAGAACAACAGCAGCAACAACAACAGCAGCAACAACAACAACTACAACACCAATCACATCAATCCTATTTCAGTCCAAACTATTACAATCAACAGCAAAATAATCATGAAAATCAACGTCTCCTCCAACAGGAGCCAACCTCATCTTCATGCAACGCGACTACAGCCATACTGCAACGTCATCAGCACACATATCCCAACTATAGCGCAACAGCTTGTAGCAATGCAACCAATACAGCAGCGACAACGACGACGGCAACAGCAACAACAACAACAACACATTCAGCCTCCTTTTTGCGTGGCGAGTGTTCGGTGAAATTGCCTTTGGATATTTTGTAAGTAGATAGAAAATTTGTTTTAAAAAAATATCTAAATTAAATAATAAAAAATAAGTGCATCAGTTGAACTTGTAGGGCAATCTCTAAACCTTCTCCCCAGTTTTTCTAGTCCAAAAAAAAATCCTTCCAAATTTGCACAACAAAAATTACTATTTGTGCAGTCAGTCTTATTATGACAATAAAGCATTCGAGATTAACTCAGTTTTAGTTCGACTTGTAGTCCAAAGAATTGATAAAATATTTTATTGGCTGAAAATATAAACTTGCTTTGTACTTTATAACAGCTTTGCATTTGAGACAAGCAGCTTTGAAAGCTTTTACATTTGTTTTTGTTTCCTGGCAAATTAAGAGTAGGCATTGCTGTCGCCGAGATCTGATTGGCTTTTGTGCTCTTGTCGGTTTGAAAGCACAAAAGCTCGTTTCTAAAAGTTTGCACATTATGCGTATAGCTTGAACGTAGCTGCTTTATAACAACATCTATTTAAAGCAATAATAAAATAAAATCGCACACATTCTTATTCTCTTTCATTTAGTCGTCAATGAGACAGCGACGATAACACATGCGTAGTGGGTGTATTCAATTCTTTACAGATACAGAGAAAGAAAAAAAAATGGTATTCGAAAAATATTCTATGATCAGTAATGCTTTTCGCGACATTCAATGTGTTTTATGTTTCAAAAATTTTAAGGAAAAAAATTAATATGTATTAAAAAGACATTTTGATTTTTTTGGGAGCAGCTTCACTAAACTGTATTTAATATCAAAATTTAAAAGACCGATAACTCGGGAAATATGGATCGCAGACAATCTTTTTGTTAAATTTTTTCTTCAAATTTCTATCAGATAAGTTATTTAAAAATTTATTTTTGCAAATTTTTCACATTTCCTATGAAAAGTTCACAGCCCCGTAACTCGTAAAATATGGGTCGCCCCCAACTTTTTTATTTAATTTTAATTCCTTATTTTTTAATTTTCTATCACATAGGCTCCTTTTAATTTGTTTTGAGCAGCTTTACTAAACTGCATTTCTTCCAAATATTTATTTTTTTCTATGTACTTCAGAGACGAATGACAGACACCTTTTCTCACACATATAACTATAGTTTTATTTTTAACATCAATGATTTAAAGTTATGGTTTTTTCATCAACCCACTGTGTGACTTTTATAAAAAAAAAATTTTTCTATACATTTACTAAAAATAATTTATAAAAAAAGAAATAAACATGTTTGCGTGTTAAGTGGCAACAAGCGTTAAAGCCCTCTCAAGTTTCTATGATGTGTAAATAAAATGCAGGAGTACATTACACCATTTAACAATTGTTAATACGATTTGTGCAACATGAAGCCACAAGGGGAGGGGAAGGTGGTCTCAGAAAAAGAAACTCTAGGCTTAAACTTGAGCTTATTGTCAGTTACTCATACTCAAATTAAATTAAATATTCCACCATCTACATCACAAATATTTTATATTTCAAGTTAAAATGTTTATGTTAATTTTTCGAATTGTTCTTCTTTAATTGTTTGAAGTGTGCAGCCTTTTTAGTTCCTTTCGTTGCCAACAAGGAGGAAATTTATTCAAACACTTTATTTAACATAAACAAAAACGTAATTCATATTTAAATACATGGAATTACTTATACGAGAATTTATGTGCATTGAAATTTTCTATGAACAAAAAAAAATTAATACATACATTATCCAGCAGTGAATTTAATTGCCACACAACATGATGTGGTTTCCTTTCTCTTTCTTATTTTTTTCCTAACCACGTGTCTTATTATTTTATTTTTTCTTTCGAATTATGCGGGGTTGTAATTTTAAAAAAAAAATAATTCGTTTAATCGAAGATTTCATTTCCTTTTTTGCTCCTAATTTTTTTTTATATTAAATGAAATTTTTCAAATTATTACAAAAGTATCCCAGCAAAAACATAAAGTAGTTCAAAACGTTTGTAATTTTTACGCTTTGTTAATCATTTCGAGAAGTGAATTCATGTTTATCGATTTCTTCATTATTCATCCAAAAAGCTTCAAATTTATAAGATGTCATATTATAAAAAGCTTTTATAAAATTGCCAACTCTAAGGACAACTTTGTTTGCTGACTATGAGGAAATTATTTAAAAACCTCATGACTCTTTATGTTAAGTCTGAGAAATTATTCAATTATTTCTTGGCAAAATTAATGCATGAAATTTCATTAATATTAATGATAAGCAAAATTTTTTGCTACACATGCATACATAAATATTTTTATTTTTATTTTTATTTATTTTCATAAAAATATCAAAATCGTTGAAGCAAAAATACAATCATATTAAGAGATAAAGGATAAGTTTACAGATGAGATTACAAACATATACGAAAATGCAAACTCACATATTTCACATATTTTCACTTAACACACACACACACACATTTACGATTATATTTAAAATTGATGTACATATATTTAAGGTTAACTTTGATCTTTTTGTAAGACCTTTTTGATGTTTCAATGCATTTTCAAGATATTGGGTAGGGGAAAAAATATATTCCAAATTATTTTTCAATAAAAATCATTAAGATTTTATCATTTATCAAATCTGCAGTTGCTTGGAAAGAAATCTTTATAAATAGTTTTTCAGTAGCAATTTTTAATAATTATTAACTATTTGCGATGATATTTATTAAACTTTAGTAAATTTGCACAAGCTTTCGCTTATTGAAATTTATTTAAAAAAAATATTTTACTCAATAAGTCAAATAATAATTTGGAATAATTAGTGCATTAAGAAATGTTAAACGTAAAAAATATTTATTTTTTTGCTTCATTTATGCAAATAATTACATTTCCCCAAAGGTCATCTCCATGCGACACAAAAGTCCTTTGCAAAGATTTTCCATTGTCATATTTAAATATTTCATGCCTCAATAAATTATTCTAACGAGTGGCAAAATTAAAAAAAAAAACATTCGCACCCATTTTGGAAGGCATTTAACGTTCACATAAAAAAAACACTTCAAGTGTGCAATTATTTGCCATAAATTTACACTCCAATAAAATTATTCTCTACCTGAGTTGCTTGGCAAATAAGAAATAAGTACACGACGTACACGAGCTGTTAAATGAAAATTTTTTCGTTTCTTTTTTTTATTAGTTTATATAGTTTGAGAATAGTTAAACTAAATATTTAGTATAAAATAATAGTTGCTCATAACTTTAAATAATTAAAATCACAGACAGAGAGAGATACACTCACAGGCACACATTATAACAGCCTTTCTTTCTAAAGGTACGGTCACACTAGGCAAATAGTTGCACAAATAAACATAACCAATAACCGTATTCCAATAATATTAGAAATCGCCAAAACGAATAGCACTAAAATAAATCGCCAAATTCGAAAAAATCGCCCAAATGATAAAAACGCCAAAATGAAAAAAAAAACTCCAAAAACCGAAAAAAACGCGAAAAATGCGCCAAAAAAAATCGCCAAAATGAAAAAAATCACCAAAATTACAAAAAAAAATCGTCAAAACGAACAAAATCGCCAAAAATTAAAAAAACGCCAAAAACCGATAAAAATCCTCAAAACAAGAAGAAAAGAGCCAAAATTAAAAAAATCGCCAAAATTAAAAAAACAAAAAAAAAATCGCCAAAACGAGAAAAAAGTGCCAAAACTCAGAAAGCGTCAATATATTCAAAAAACCCTAAAACTAAAAAAAAACGTTTAAAACCGAAAAAAATGCCAAAACTATAGTTTATATTGGCTAAAGCTCGTATTGAATTACATACCTCGTGTCCGTACGGAACCCTTCGTGCGCGGGTCAAAGTCGCACTTCACTGAATTTATTTATTTTCTTACTTTACTACATTGGCTAACTTTTTTCACCTCTAATTGTAGTTGTAAAAGTATGTAAAGAAAATAAATGTAAATAAAAACAATTGCTTTTCCAAAATAGAGTGTTGCCACACAAGTATTTTTAAGCTGGGCCCGTGAAGTTAATAAAACAAACTGAAGTTCTGTTTTTTTAATTTAATATTTTATTTTTATTCAACGTTTGTCCAAATTAATATAAATTAAAGTAAATTCAATAGAGTATGACTTTGACTCTCGCACGAATGGTTCCGTATAGAAACTTCATATATACTCATATGTAATACTTTTTATTTTACTTTCCAGAGTTGAGTAAGCAAGATATTTGTACGAAATATTTTCACAATATGAAGAATGATAGGAGAATTAGTTCTGCATCATTAAGTCGAAAATTCCATTTTTGAGTTATGAAGTTGTTTGAGTAAATGAGCAACAGAGTATTATTAAAAAAAATAGATTTGGAAAATTATGAAGCGTTCCTCTATCGCTTTCTTTACCACCTGTCTTCTCTATCACTATCCCTTTCCTAAAGAAATTAACATGTAGTCATACTAGTAGGCATATTCATTGCATGAGTGTTACTTTTCTTTGAAAAAAATAATATATAATAGAATATCTTAACTGATGCAGAATTTTTTTATTTTCGTTTTGCCGTTTTTTTAATATCAGCGCTTATTTTCGTTTTTTTAAAAGACTTTTTTTTTAATTAAGCGATTTTTTTAGTTTTTACGTTTTCTTTTAGTTTTGACATTTCTTTCTCTTAAGCGATTTTTCCTTTTTTGAAGTTTTTTTTTCGTTTAAGCGATTTTTTTAGTTTTGACGTTTTTTTAGATTTAGTGCTTTTTTCGTTTCTGACGATATTTTAAGTTTTGAAATTTTTTTCGTTTAAGGGATTTTTTTTGTTTTTGAAAAGTTTTATCGTTTAAGCGATTTTTAGCTTTGACGTTTTTTTAACTTTAGCGTTTTTTTTTGTTTTTGACGATATTTTTATTTATGAAATTTTTTCGTTTTTTGAAGTTTTTTTCGTTTAAGTGTTTTTTTAGTTTTGACATTTCTTTCGCTTCAGCGATTTTTCGTTTTTTGAAGATTTTTTTTCGTTTCAGCAATTTTTTTCATTTTGGCGTTTTTTAGCTTTAGCGCTACTTTTCTTTTTTGACGATATTTTGAGCTTTGACATTTCTTTTGTTTCAGCGATTTTTTCGTTTTTCGAAGATTTTTTTCGTTAAAGCGATTTTTAAGTTTTGACGTTTTTTTAACTTTAGCGTATAATTTTGTTTATGACGATTTTTTTTAATTTGAAATTTTTTTCGTTTTAGCGATTTTTTAGGGCTTGGCGTTTTTTTTGTTTTTGGGGATTTTTTTTTTGGTTTTTTATTTTTAGCGATTTTTTGTTTTTTTTTTGTGCTGCTTTTTTCGTTTGGGAACTTTCTTTCGTTTTGCCGATTTTTTTAAATTAAAAAAAAAGAGTTTTACGACTTTTTAAATTTTGGTGATGTTCTTCCATTTGAGCGATTTATTTTATTTTTGATTATATTTTTCATTTTGGGCAATTTTTTTCGTTTGCTTTTTTTTTATTGGGATATTTTGGTTTTAGCGTTTTACAAAATTTGAAGAGTCTGCCTTTTACGGTTGTCAAAATTACTCAACTGATGGAATAGAATATGTCGAGCCATAGCAGCTAAAAAAGCTTAAGCGACACATATTTTGGATTTCTTTTTTTTTACGAAAATCGATTACTTACGATCGGAAATAATTAATTTTGTTTTTTAATTTAATATTACATTAGGATTTCAACATTTTTCGTTGCTCGCTTTAAAATACAAAAATTCTTTTAACATGCTGCTGCTTTAAAATATATATTGCGTCGTACAGATAAAATCGTTGAATGCATGTACACATTAATTACTAAAAATACTCATGCTAAACATCACTTTACCGAAAACAGAATTTAAAAAAAAAAACTATGTTTATAGTCATTAGTTTTGTTGAAATTTTGTTTTTAAACTAGATAAACAAAAACACTATCACCAAAAGGACTTACTGACTTGACTGACTGGCACAGACTTCACTCTTCACTATTAAACAAAACAAAAATAAAGTCAACTTAAAAACTTCATGTCCTTTTGCATGTTTATGAAAAGAAGTCCAAATGAGAAAATATATAAATACACACATACACACTTATAGCCGCAATATCTGCATACCAACATACATAATCAACTTAGTGAATGAATGTGTGCTCAAGTGCTTGTAATAAACTGCATTAAGTGTGGGTGTGTTTTTTTTCGTTCTTCTTATAATTTTGTTTAAATGACATCCCTTGTTTTATCACTTTATTTAGCACTTTTTCTTACCTACCAAATGCTTCTTCACACTTTTTTTAAGTTAATAACACACGCCACTTTGTAAGAAGTATGATTTTATTTTATTTTGTATGATGTCGGCCCCCCCCCGCCTAAAATGCAGGCTTTGCCATACACAGGATAAAGAATAGACAAATTGTATCGTGCAATTTATGAAAGTAAGCAGTATAGTAGAAGTTAAGAGCAACTTAATGAGTTTACAACAGGCTGGCTGAAGTTGGTATTATAAAGAAATTATTTATGTTTGAAAATAGTTTTCTTTCTTATGAGATAAGAGCAAGTTACATATAAATACATAAATAATTCTGTTAGTGTCCTGCAGGAGATGAAACTAGTGTCCAACTGGCACTTTAATAGTACAGAAAGCACGACCACTAGTTCCCAACTGTAAACTTTCCTATAACATCTTAATGCTCAAATTAATATTGAGTGTGTTTAAAAAATTACTAGTGCCATTGGTACTAGTCTAGGATTAGTTTATCGCCAGTTCTTTTGCAAAGAAAAATTCTATAAAATTGGTGGTTTTATTCCTTTGTTACCCAGTGACAACTGCTAGTTAAAATTCACAATTATTTATCAAAATTCTAAAATACAAAAAGTTAATTATAATTATTTGATTATAATTATTTTTAGGTGAACCTAAAACTTTAATAATTATATAATACCTAAATTTATTTTGCACTGTGGTGCTTTGGAACTACTTCATATACTAGTACTCATCAGAAATAAGTAATTTTATACAACAACTTTAACCCTTTTCGCACCATTTCTTGCTGTTCTAGTAATTATACTAGTAGCTTTTAGACAATTTTAGACGCCTATTCTCCTGCAGGGTAGTATATTGCGACGCCGTCAGATCTTCAAAATATTAACATTAATATTTACAATTAAAATTGGTTAAACTAACCTTGCTCATTAGCTAGATTTTATTATTGATTTAAAATTTCTGGAAAATTATGTGCAAGAATATTTTAAGGATAAATTACACTAAAGGTACTTGTTATATTCGGACAAACATCAGCAGGACATTGTAACTTTTTCAACTGTGTCTATCTTTTTTCTGGTTTTTGTTTGATTTTTAGCGATTTTTCTAGTTTTGGCAGTCTGCTCGGTTTTTGGCGATTTATTTCAGTTTTAGAGATTATTTTCAGTTTGGCGATTTTTTTTTGTTTTGGCGTTTTTATTTCACTTTAGCGAATTTTGCTATTTTTGACGATTTATTTCAGTTTTATGGATTTTCTTTAGTTTGGCGCTTTTTTCATTTTGACGATTTTTTCGGTTATTGACGATTTTTTTCGGTTAGGCGATATTTTAATTTTGGGATTTTTTTTACCATTTTTGAATATATTAAGAGTTTTTCCCTCTTACGGTTTCCAAGATACAACAAGTTTTCAAAATAACATTAACTGATAGAATACCCTTTAATTTTTATTATTTATTTTATTTTAGTGTTAATTGTTGTAGTCTGTATAAAAATACACTAACTTTGAAAATTTCAAGTGTCTATATATAATTGTATGTATACAACAGTCGACTCCACTTTACTGGAAATAACCAAAAGCCAATTTTTTTCAGTTATCCGATTTTTTTTCTAAAACGTAGTTCGGATTACTGAAATTTGTTACAGTTAAGCGTACTGCTTAAAATCAGTACAATATAATATAAAAATACACTAAAGTACGTATGAGCTAAAAGGACAAATAAATTTTGCCATTTAATTTTTTAACGGACAAAACATGCACAATTTTTTTAGCCTTAAGTGATGCAATCGATTTCTAATAAATAAATTTGTCATTGTTTATTTTTTCACTAAAGCGAAGTAAGTTTCCTACAAAACGTAGTTTTGGATTTGCTTTTGGTTTTCAGTAATGCGATATTTTCAGTAAAGCGATGTTTCGCTAAAACGAAGTGAATAAGACTAGCTGCGCTTAAAATCAGTGCAAGGCTTTGTGTCGCTTTTTGCAATCCGTTTTTTTTAGTAAAGCGTGTTGCGCTAAAGCGGATTCGACTGGATTTTAACATTTTTGGTGGCTCGTGTTGAAACACCCTTTAATTTTTTATAATTTCAACAATTACAAATAAGATAACCAGATGAAATTCCATATATTGAAATTCTAACAACAAATTTACATACACTGTAAAACTTGACTATAAAAATTGGTTAGATTAACATACGACCTTTTTATAACTTGTTAATGACGTATGCGTAATGTATTATTTCGCGTTACGTATACGTACGTCTAATAAAACTTTAAGTAAAAAGAACATATTCATGCTGAAAAATAAAACGTTTAACTTGAAAACAAAATCTCATTAGTTCTCATGCAACGCAGTGAAGTTTCATGTTTTCTACGAAAACATTAGACACAATAAAATAAAATAAAACATAAAATTTCACATGAAAATTTTTGAACTTTTGAAAAGTATCAGGTATCTTGAATGAAATGTGTTGTGAAAATTTCCTGAATATTTAAATTTTTAAACTGCGAAAAAAAATTTTTACTTTCAAAAAAAAAATTTCATACACCATTGTGTAATATTTTAAGAATTTATGAAAAAATTTATTCACAAACATTTGTCGGTCGGAAAAAGTGGAAAGATGTAAGTTTTGAATTTTCATGGAATTAATGATACGTAATTAAAATCCAAGTGAACAAAATTTATTCGAATTTATGATAAGGGTGAATTGGGTTTTTAATAAAGTGTAAAATTTTATGTCATAAAATAGCAGATTTATTGTTAGTCTGAGTATATGTGTCATTTTAAGAGTCAATTCTATTAAACAGCCTAAGTTGCTTGCTGGCCCCATCTGATCTATGAAAAATAAAAATTTTGTTATCTACACTCAAAAAAATAATTAACTAAAACTTTGGAAAATTTTCTAAATTTGAATAAAAAAAAGTTGTCGTATGGCGCCAAAGCTGTTTTTTACTTGAAACCAGTAAAATATTTACTCAATTTCTAGTTCATTAATTAACTAGTTTATAGTAATTATATTTTAATATTTAAGTAAAATTTTCCTAAAATTAAGTAAAATTTTCCCATAAAATGCCGAGCTTTCCAAAAAAATTTTTTTTGTCTTTGATCTCAAATTTGGTAAATTTTCCAATTTCCTTTTGTCTATAATTCTGGTAATTATTTCTATTTTTAATTAAATTCTATACCAAATGATATGTTATTTATTATATCTTCATATTATATTCTTAATTATAATTCACTATACCATACATACATATAAATTCTTTGAGAGTTGACAAGTATTGAACCAGCAACCTTCTGATTGATAAGCGAGCACTCTAACCAATTGCCCAACAAGGCAGCCTGAATAAGCATTGAAATTATTGAGTTTTAAAATTTTATTTTATTTGCAAAAAAATAAATTTCAAGTTCAAATATTCCTCGAAAATATGAAAAATTTACTTAAATTTTTTGCTAAATGCAAATTAACAATAAATTCTATAATTCAAAGAAAAAATGCCTAAAACTGGTAAATATTTTTCTAAAATTTAGAATAACTTTTTACATCTTTTAAGCAAGTCAAATTTTATGAACTTATCAGGAGTAATTCATTTCATTAAGTTTATTTTTGGATTTAAGACGAAATTTACTAGTCTTAGTAAATATTTCCTTTAAGTCAGTAAACATTTCCTGAAATGTGAGAAATTTATTGTGTATTTTTATGAACTATTTTTGAGGATATATACTTTTTACTTTTGACTCATATTAAGTAAGTTTTACTAGATTTTTGTAAAAATTTACTTAAACTTAGAAAAAATTACTTAAACTTAGAAAATTTTTTTACTTGAATTTAAGAAAAAAAATTTCTTAATAATAGTACTTGTCTTTTTTTTTTTGAGTGTACATACTAATAAAAACCTTTTGATTCAGGCATTTGTTTTTTAAGTTAAACTGTTTCACATATAGAATCCAGTATTATTAGAAATGGTAAATTTGGGCTTTCTCTACAAAACACGTTTAAACAAATTGAAATACGATGAATCAAAACAATTCACATATTCCATTTGCAATAAAGTTTCGTATATAAGGCAGAAATCTACATCAACTGACACCACACACAGTGCCCTTCGAAAACGGCTGGCTGTTCCGTTCAACTATGTGTTGTCAGAATATTTACAACTAACTTTGATGTTATTTGTTTATTAATAATTATCATATATAATTTGGTTTAAAAAAGCGATACGAACTTTAGCCCGTTCAAATTATAAATATAGAAACAAATTAAGTTCGAAAAATAATAATTAAAATTAACTAAAAATTATTAGAAATTGTTTAAGTAAATAAACAAGTGTCTAAATCAAAAGGGTTTTGATAAGTATTTAGTGGTTATTTTTTTTTTTTTTGCAAATGTTTGCCAATTGATAACTCAGCTTAGGGCTTTCGTAGCCACTTATTTACTAATAGAACTATTGGCTTTTGCTTAACCAATATTCATTCTGTTGTGGGAAAATAAAACTTTCACAACAAAACGTTTCAGGAAAATATTTTATCTTCAAGTTTAAATTTTTTTTTTTAATTTCATATCTTAAATTAAAGACACCACTTCTATACAATAAAACTAATATATCACACGAATATAAAAGAAAAGCTATTAAACAATAAGTTGACAGCAATGAATTGCTAAATAAAAAAGTGTGTCTCGCCATGCAATGCAACAGCACGAACCAGGTGCACCACACTCATTAACCAGATGCATCATGTCGGCCGACGCAACAATGGAACAAAAACTCATACAAAAATACGAATACAATGTCTGCATGCAATTTTTCAGTCACAATGGAAGTGTGTTATTTATACTTTACTTTTAAATGCACCGCTGACAGTCAGTTCCCTTTTTTTTTTAAAAAGTCGCATAAAAATGTGTTAAAAGAAAACCATAATGCAGCATAAACACTAAGTGCACCACACACCACTTAGCCAGGCGACATCAGCTGCACATAATATTTTTATTGTGTCGGAAATTATAATTGTTTCTTTTTACGGCAGCTGAAACATGCAAGAAAGAATGTGTGCAGCCAAGGCGGCATACTAACACAGTTTATTTAAATAAAATTTAAAATAATTACGAGTAATAAGAAAATTTTGCTCTAAATATTTTAGAGGAAGCAAGAGAGGCAAATATTATTTCTATTATATAAAAAGCTCATGACACTTAAAAGGCACACATGTCCTCAAGTATGTAGAGTAGACTGGAAATTTGTGTTAAAGTTTATGCAAGATTTCTTAATTATGGTTGAAGTCTAGTGACGTATTACTTGAGCAGCAACAAAATACATCTGTTTAAGCAGACAACAAATTTATGTTTATAATTCGCATTCATTTCAAATCTAAAATGCTGTAAAATCAGAGAAGATACACTGGCTCATTAACGAATTAATAGTATGTATAATTTTTCTTTTCATACACAGAAAAAAGTATCCACCAATTAATATTTTCAATTAAGAATTTAATTGTATTAATTACATTTATAATTGTTTTAATCAATTTGAGTGGAAAAAGTTAATTTAGTTTTAGGTGAAAATTTAATTAATTTCTTAACTACACATATTTTGATTAATATTACAAAATCATTCATATTACTTTTTTGTGTGTATTAAACGGTTTGTCTTAAGTGCAACATAAAACCAATTTATGCAAAGACTTTGACTTAAATCTATTCATTGCTTCTTTCCTTATAAGTCAACAAATATCCAAATATGAAAACATAAAAATTTTCACATTTATATATTCACACAAAAAAGTAATAAGACCAATTTTTAATATTAATTAAAATATTTGTAGTATCAATTAAAAAATTAATTAAATTTCCACCTATAAACAATTGTAACGAAGTTTATTTTTCAGCTGGGGTATGACTCAGTCTGCTCAGGGTCTAGTCAAAGGTCTGCTTCCTTTGGATAGTATGTAGATGTTGTTATACTAACACAATCGGTTTTACATACAAACTCACGACTTCTAACGTCAATACTATTAAATAAATTCAGTAAATTGCAAATTTGACCCGCGCACCAAGGGTTCCGTACGGACACGACGTAACCAATGCGAACTTTAGCCAATATAAACTAAAGTTTATGCATTTTTTTCGTTTTTGGGTTTTTTTCTGTTTTAAGCGTTTATTTTAGTTTGGGGTTTTTTTAATTTATTGGAGCTTTCTGAGTTTTGGCATTTTTTTTCTCGTTCTGGCGATTTTTTTTTTGGTTTTGAAGTTTTTTTAATTTTGGCAATTATTTTATTTTGGCATTTTTTTTAATTTTGTCGTTTTTTCATATAGGTGATTTTTTTTTGTTTTGGCGATTTTTTAGTTTTTGCACTTTTTTTCTCGTTTTGAGGATTTTTTTCAGTTTTTGAGGTTTTTTTTTTAATTTTGCTAGTTTTTTTATTTTTTAGTCTAGTTTTTTTTATTTTAGTGCTAGAATTTTCTTTTAATTTTGTCGATATTTTTCGATTTGGCCATTTTTTTTTTAATTTTTGGCGATTTTTTTCAGGTTTTGGCGATTTTTTTCGGTTTGGCGATTTTATAATTTTCGGATTTTAGAGAGTTTACCTCTTACGGTTTCCAAGATATAGCAAGTTGTCAAAATTACATAATTAAAATTGCATTAACTGATGGACCACCCTTTAATTAAAATTTTTTAATATTTTAATATTTATTGTTGTAGTCTATATAAAAATACACTAATTTTACAAATTTCAAGTGTCAATATACATATGTACATACAATTGTATGTATGTTACATGGAATTTTAAAATTTTTTGTCGCTCGATTTGGAACACCCTTTAATTTTTAATTCTCATGTATTTGTTGTTGTAGCGGCCACGGTTCTACATACTCAGCCCAAGTTTCAGGTTCGTAGCTCTTACGGTTCCTGAGAAAATACCGTGTGACGGACAGACGGACAGCGTAGCGAAAACAATAGGGGTCCTCTTTTCACCTTTGTTGTACGGAACCCTTAAAAGTGAAGAGTATGAAGCATATCCGAGAGGTGATATTATGCCTGGTTACTTTACAAAATACAATTAATACGAATATAGAGACTTTATATTCGGCTAACGTGCAGCTAACTACAGCGAGTACGAAGTAAATTCGGGGGACTTCGCATTCGGCTAATTTACGAAATAATATTACTACAAAATATAAAGTAAATTCCGAAGACCTTATATTTGCTAAAATAGACTTTATCTACTTGTAACTACTTAGAACGAGAGTCGGTAAAGCTTTCGGATGACACTTTCAAGTGGTCTACGTATAATTTTCTTTGGTACGATCTCGACACTTGCTCACCATTGTGTAGAAACGTTGATTACTTATGCCAACTAAAATATGACCTGAGTGAGAACCATACCTTGCGTTGGCATGTTGTAGTTCGGTGTCAATCAGTGGTGGTGTCTGGCTTACGGTATACGGTATACGGCAAAGTTACCCACCTGCCTTTACACTTGTTATTGAAAAGGGTATAAATGTATAAATACTTGTCACGAGACGTTACACAATTTGATAATATAATTGATAGTTTTTCCATTCAAATTAATTAATACAATTAAACATTCTTAATTAAAAATATTAATTGGTGAATACTTTTTTCTGTGTTACAAATTATGTAGAGTGGCTTATATTGATAAGCATAAAGAAAAATACCTTCAAACATTTTAGTGAAGTAGAGCAAAGCCTTTGCTGAAAATCGAACCCACGTGCACTGCACTAATAGCGTGGGACACTATCCACTAGGCTAGTGGGACACATACAATTTTTTTCATTGTCACTGAGTGAAAAAAATAACTTGCCGTGAATCTTCAAAGGATGCTCATTTACACAGGCTTAATTTGAATTAATGTTATGTCCTGTTCAGTCATATCGATCGAACGTGTTCTTTTAATATCATTAAAGATGCCACAATCTCATTTTCTGTCTATACCGAACTAAGCCTATTTTTATCCTTTCTTTTGCAGATGGTTACCAAAATCTGCCATGAGGCCCGTTGGCCCTGATGCCTCGCATACCGACTGCATATTGGTTGTTGGTGTTTCCCGTCCCAAATTAGCTGTAGTATTTCTCACGGTCATGTTGATTTCATTATTCTTAACATTTCATGTGCTGTACGATAGTGCGGTGTATAATATACAAGCAGCGCAAGCGGTGCATGAACGTCATCGTCATCGTTTAGCCTTAGTGAGCTCTGACAGTAATGCCAAGGGTGGTGGTGGCGGTGGTGTTAGCAGCAGCAGCACGGGTAGCGTCAGTGGCAGTAAGAAAAATTTCTTAACAAATCGTGGCAATCATTTAATGGAGGACTATGATATTGGTGGTGGTGGTGGTGTTGGTGCTTTTGGCTTGGGCAAGACTAATACAAACTATCAACATGTTGCTGATAGTTCAGCATCCAACCAACAGATTAGTCATCCCATGGTATTTCCATCGAATCGTGTACATTTTCCTAAAACCAGTCGTCGTTTACCGCAGGTGAGTTGTAAATTAAAAAAGATAAGAAAAAAGCAGGATTATAATTTGATGTGATAATACTGATAGATTAAAGAAATATTTATTATTTAGAACTGTAACCTTTCATTAGATTTTAAATTTTAATTGAAAATTTACAGATACAACTAACATACATTAAAAATTTTTTTTCATGAAATTTGTTGCACGAAAATTTTTCTATTTACTAATTGCAGCGCTATATAAGAAAATGTTTTGTAAACAATAACATGGCATGAGTTTCTAAAACATTATTAGCATTTTTTTATTTTATTGACAAATGAAAAAATTTTATGCTACGAATTTTTTGAAAAAATGTTTAACACAAATTAGGTATTATGTAGTTATTTTGGTTATGAAAGCAGACTTTTTATTTTAAGTGTATAAAATGCCATCCATACATTGTAGCTTATAGGATTAAAAAAAGCATTCGTAGTAAGTGAAAATTGACTGCAAGTGTGTTTATTTTGTCGTTATAGCCGTACTCTACTGCGTTGTGATATGCGTATACTTACTGTAATTAAAGAAGTTTATAACTTGTATAGAGAAAATATCAAGTATACGTAAGTATAGATTCCACCATTCACAATAGCATTGGTTTGAATGTTTAATATGGAAACTTACACAGGTCAACGAAAGGATTTTTTTTATTTTGCTAAAACAAAAATACTTGAGCCTTATGTGCATTATGACGCCATAATTAGTTTATCTATAGCAACCAGTGTTGCCAGTTTTTTTCTAGAGCTGATTCGTCATCCCCAAATTGAGTTTTTTTGTTTCAAATTTTATCTTTTGTGAAAAAAATAAAAAAAATTAATATTATTTAAAAATTAATGACAAAAATAACATATTTGTTCAATAAAATTTATTTATATCGATAGCACTTATAAAATATGTAAAGAAAAAATTACATCTAGTTTAATTAATATACACTTGTTACCCTTTCAAAAACTTCAGAACCGAAATCTTCTGATTCAGCAGCCTCAGAATTTTTGTTGTATACAGTACTTGTATTAAAAGCCTTTAGAATTTCAGTAGAAGGATTAAATTTGTCACAAAGTATTTTTAAAGTGTGTGTTTATTCTAAGAAGTACTTCCAACCAATCATATTGCATTTTGTTACGCATCGTATATTTTTTTTTGGTAGTGTTCATTATTGGCTAATCTGCCTTGATACTTCTTGAAGCAAAAATTTTGCTTCAAAAAAGCCGGTTTTTACTATTGCAAAATAAAAGCAGCGCTGACAAACCTGCTGATATCGCTACTGTATTTTGTATGGCGATTTCTCAGTTTGGAGCACTGCATTCTTTTCCACTATTAAATCACTTTTTTCCTTTATCATGCTTTTAACAAGCTTGTTTTTAACAAGCTCGTATTTTAAAGCGAAGTATGATGCGCTTTATTGCCATATTGCTTCAAAAAACATGAAAATTTTTTAGAAATCATTCACATTTTTAGACTTGCCAGACGCACTTTTCTTAGCTCAAAAATCATTTTTGTTGCCATCAGTTATAAAAAAAATCCCAAAAAATACCCTAAAATTTGGCATTATCCCCACCAAATCCCCAGATCCCCAACACGAAATTTTCATCCCTAATCGCAAAAAAATTCCCAATTTGGTGACAAATCCCCTAAACTGGCAACACTGATAGCAACCTTAATTTTACAGTTGTAGTTATAAATAATATTTGGTGTAATAATTTTTTATGTGAATCACTTTAGGCATAATTCAGAAAAATATTTTTTCGCTTACAAACAGTTTAACAAACAGTTTTCTACACAAAATTGTTTTGTAAACTTTTTGTAAACCAAAAAAAAAGAGATGTTCTTTAGCACACCTGGTTAGGGCTATGCTGTTCAGTTACATAAAACTAATTTCAATAAAATTATTTGGATTTTGTAATTTTCATAAAATTTATTTATATTATTCATATTTACAAAACAAAATAAATTTGCCACAAATATTTGCATGTATGGATATTTCACATATGTAAACGAAGACTTAGCACTTATCGCTCATTATTAGTAATTCATCTGGCATCTACTTGTTTACGAACACAAAAAATTAAGAAAACGAAAACTAAAAAATTCAAAAAAAAAAATAAAAACAAAAATAAATTTTATAAATATAATATTATCGATTATTATATGTTACAAAAATCACATACTCTCTCCTTTGGCTGATATAAAGAGCATAGCTCTAATTATTATTTTTTTCTTAATACGTCAGTTTATGTTTTACGAATGATTATCAAAACCTTAAAATATTTCATTATATTTCAGTAAAAACATGGGAATGATTTATTGTTCATTAATCTTAGTGAAGTATGTCGGCGTTATAATCTCTAAAGGTTCCATATTTTTGCTCTTAGTTCATTTGTTTTTTTGTTCACAAAATTTAATTGTTAATTTCATATTCAAAATTAAAAAAAAATCGAAGGAAAAATATAAAAAATTAAATTAATTTTGAACATCACTGCAACACAATTCAACTGTGTATTCTGAAACAATTAGTAAAATGATGCCATCATAATAAGAGAAATACTTTTTGAGACTTTATTATAAGTATTTTAAGGGAATAATAGTGGAAATAACTCTTCGCTGTAAACTTCCGCTGCAAATATTTCAGATGCAGCAACTCTAGAATATAAAATATATTCTGCAAATAAATGAAAACCCAAGTTAGTAATTCATTATAATCTATGCCTAAATCAGTTTCTGTATAGTCGATATGCTGCCTAAAAAAATAATTTAAATCTAACACACAGTGTAATTTATATGTTTATTAAAAACAAACAAAAATTAAATTTTCATATCCTTATATAAATTATACGACAAACGTATTATTTTAAAATGACGGAATAAATGAAATATCACTTTATATATTCGTATTACTGTAAGCAAATATCTAAAAATTTACATTCGCTACATCTTTAATAAGAACTAAACATATTACACTGTGATATTAAATAACTAAAATTTCAAAGAGTGTAAAAGTCTTTGTTTAATAATTCAACAACAGCAGACACAGCAACGACAATTCTTCTTACATATGCCGCCATTTCTTTAAGGTCAATCAAATTTCTAAAGAATACAAAAAAAATACGGCACGTGGCTCGTATTAAATACCTCGTAATAATTTACCATAACTGTTAATTCAGAAATTTCAAATTAAAAAAAAGAAAAACATTCCTTAAATTAATTTCTGCAAAAACAAATCTAATTTAATTTTGCACAATACGCACAAGAGATGGCGTAAAGTAATGCTTACACACAAAACCATTGAAAGTAATTATGTTCAGTGTTTATTGCCAACTTAATAAATATTTGTAAGGAAAATTAATCTTGCACAATGGGGCAGACAGTATATAAATGCCTACAACTAACAGTTATATGCTGTTAGTCGATTTAAGATCGTTTGAAAACATTAAAAGCTTGTGATATACACCACAGGTTAGGCAGATTGGACACGGGAAATTCGGCCACGTAATTTTTCCGAAAAATTGACGAATGGCATCACAAAATGGCAATATCATTAACCCCATTTTGATTAAAGGACAGTATGATATTGTTTTGCATATGCCTGTCTTTGTCATTTCAACAGGTTAAACGTCAATTGAAATTATTTTATTTTCAATTGATGTTTTTGCCACAAAAATTATGAAAAGGCGCAAATTTATGGAAAAAATGCATAAATTGGCGCCTTTTCATGAATGCAATCCTGCATTCCACCGCAAGTTTCATGGCAGCAGCCATTGTGTTGCAGTTTTTCAAATAGGTAAGTCATTTTGTTTATATTTCTTTTACTTTTTTTAATTATAAATTTCTTTTGCAGATCCTGTACATAGCAAAAGCTGAAGAAAATAAACACGCAAGTACTTATTTTATAGATTATATTTAATAAAAACAATAATTCCCATTACTCTTTACAGGAGTCGCAAGTGCATAAAAGGCTGCCCAGATGTGGAGAAGCTCCACCAGTTCCTGAAGAACCTGACAAGGTAAGAGTTTTTTGATATTCTGAGTGTGGCAAAACATACATTTAATGAGTGCCGGATGCTGTTTGGAACAGATTTATGTTAAAAAGTATTGGCACTCAATAGTTGTGTGGCCGGCAGAGCCATATGTGTTATTTGGAATAGTTTTGTGTGTTTTTCAAATGCTGTGTGTGGTTAGGTTTTCTTTTTAACATACAGACAAATTTCAAAATTTATCAGTGTTCCTATAAGTCTGTATGGAAATAAAGAAAACCCCCTTAACAGTATTTCCAATCACACATCCACCTAGTATGGCCGGCAGACACACAAATGTGTGTACATACACATGTACACACATACGTTTATTGTGTTTTTAAAAAATCCGCTTTAATAAAATCCGTATATTTTCAGGTAGACGTTATGTTCCCGTCCAAGAGTATTTTTGCACAAGGTGCTTGCGGATATAATAGGGTCGCTAAGGAAATCACCGAAGAATCCAACAAGGTATGTGTTTGAATTATTTGGTGTGTAAGAGATTTAATGAGTGCAGATACTGTTTGGAAGTGATGTTTGTGTGTTAAACAGTATTTGCACTCAATCATCATTGGACCGGAGGATCCATACGTATGTATGTGTATAGATGTGTATGTATGTACATACATATATAAATAATGTGTTTTGTGAATGTTGTGTGTGGGTTTTTTCTTATACTTTCGGTACTTTGGTTTTTGTGCAACTTTAAAATACCTATTTGCTGTTTGTTTTGAAAATATTAAAACCCACCCTTAAACAATGTTTCCAAACACATAAAGTAAATATGTACATACATATGTATGTAGAGACCACATTGTAGACTCATCATTTGGCCGACATATCTACATATATGTTATATTAAGTTTCATTTCATTTTCATTTCAAACTCTCCCTTAATCAGTATTTCTAAATACATTACATTTTATATATTTTTAATTATGTTTGAAATATATTTTAAATATGCATGCAAACAATTTCAAATATAAATAATTATCATTTTCCGTACTCCTTCGTCACTTTTTGCACAGTTTGTTTATAACACCTGTAAAATAAATAAAATTTTTCTATTAAATATTTTAAAATTTATCTTTTCAGATACTTACCAATGATTCACATTCCTTTTCACCTTGGATCTATAGTTTTGTTTATTAATTTTGGCCAATATGGTATGCAAAAAAATATCTAATTAAATGAATAATTCAAAATTATAATAATATATTTACTATTATAAATATATATTTATATTTTTTCATATTTCATAGGTACTTACTGTTGTTGGAAGTGAGTTTTGCTCGAAGCCACCAGCAAAACACTGCCGAACTGCCTTGGTGCCATCCACATCCATGAAGAGTTCCAGTTGTGTTTAACATGTTTGTGCTGTTGCATGGTATGTATACAAAATGTACACAATGTTTCTAATAAATACATTTGTTATTAAATTTCTTCTTTTTATATGTTAAGGAATTCTTACCTTTTTAAAAATTCTGTCCGGCGGAAGGATTTCTAAAAAAATCAAATTGAGTGCGTGCATCTGCTTCTACCTGTAAGTCAACAAACATTTTATGCAATACACACTTATTTAAACATTATTTCTTGTTTTTCAGCTTATACTTACCATTTCGATGTTCAGCCAATTCATTGGGGGCAATTATAACTTTTTAAAAATGTATTTCATCTTGAAATTTTAGGTATTTAATATTTTTCAATAAAAACAATATTAAAAATTTTGGTTACATTTTGTTTGTTTACATTTTTTTTGCCAAATATTTGGTAATGTATAGTTTTTTCTTCTATCACATTGTTTTTCAGGATGCCACCTATAGTTTAGCTTTGTATAACTCTTCATAAAATGGGGTTAACTAAAAGCTGATATGGGCCTTTGACATACGTCAGTGCTGCCATATCTGCTTATATCTGTGATATACACATTCATTGTCAGGGCAAAAATGGAAAAAATCTGCGATAAATTTCTCCCTTTTCCAATTAGAATTTTTTGTTTTCTCTATTACTTGCTATTAATTGGAATTGTTCCCCGGGAAAAATTTCTCACGGAATTTTATTCATAATTGCCCTATATGATTTTTTTCTGATGGGATAACACGGTAAATTTTCAAGGTAAAACTGAAGTTTTGGGGGGCTTAGTTTAGCATTCAATTACGAGCTAGTTATTAAATGTGCGAGTTTTTCTCTCTCTTGGGATTGTCTTATTAGATATCGAGTATCATGTATCGAAATATCCAATTATAACAATCATTCGAATGCTAACTTCAACACTTATGTACATGTGCGATACATTGTTGTATTAATTTATTTCAAAAATAAGCTATAGCCAAAATGAAATTCACGGCGAAACATAAACTTGACAAAAAATATTTTACGAACAAATTTTATCTAATTTTTCGACATATTTGTATAAGTATGTACTTCTTCGAGAATTTTCTTATTTTTCGTTAGAATTATAACAAAAAATATTTTTTTGTGATTGAAAGCAAAAAAAAAAAATAAATTAAATAACAAAAACTAAGAAAATTCCTTAAGGGTTAACCAAAGCTAACGAAATATTGAAATAAAAAAATGTATAGGGAGCAAAATAAATAAAATATGTAATAAAAATAAAATAATAATTGAAAAAAATGATTAGGGAAATCCAAAAATGCTTCCGGCTCATTTGCAAAAGATTTGAAAATGCGGCCGAAAGAAACATGAGCTTAAAATAATATTGACCGGATTATAAGTAAATGGTATTAATAAATGCTGGAAATTTTATTGCATTTGCCCATACATAACCTTATTTATCTTTCTTTTAAATTTAAAAAATATATTAACATGCAAGTTTAAAAAAAATCCAGCAAAAAAAATAAGATTTATTCTAATTGGTGAACAGTTTTATTTCAAAATTACATAGAAACAAAATTTTTCATTGATATGATAATACGGTGTTTGGGCAATGCGGTGCTCTTATAAGAGAGCTATTCCCGTTTGAGTATCGTTTCTAAACAACACATAAAAACAACAATTTTACATTGAAATGATAACGCGGTATTGTGATAAGACGGTGCATTTTCAATGTAAAATTATCATATTTGGGTGTGGCGTTTTAAAATGATACTCAAACGGGAATAGGCCGGATTAAAACAAAGCAAATAATTGCGCCCTTAGTTATGAAAATGGTCTAAGTGTGGCATTTTAGCTTCGAAATATTAAATAAATCTTAAAACTCCTTACTAATATTATAAATGTGAATAAGATATTGTTTGTTTGTTTGAAAATTACCTGCGTCAAATATAGGATTTTTTTATTCGGTTCAGAGCCGGTTTTTTTATATTTCGTACGGATTTTTTCCGAAAAACACATTTTTGGGCTGGTTAGGCTAACTTTCGTTTCGGGTTTGATTGTTTAGCCAGTTAAACCGTTTGTTACTCGTATGTATTTTTTAAACAGGGTAAAAGCTGGTATATGATAAATATTAAACAACCTTATATTAATCGAGACCAATACCACTCTAATATAAATTATAGCATAATATAAAAGTATTTTTCAATATGTTCAAATGTAATATTTTAAATACCTTGACCATAAAAATTTGGAAAATATTTGTGCATATCTTAAAAAAATTCTAGCTTAATTTTTTTGCGTTACGATATTTTATAAATAACGACTTAAAATATATTGAACTTTAATGCAAAAACCGAATTTCTAAATAATTGATTCTTGAACATTTATTGTGATTCTCTGAAAAGGTTTTCCCCCATATTCATAAAAAAATAAAATGAGTTTGAAATACATTTTAGGAAAAAATTTTATGAAAAATTTTAAATAAAATACATGTAAAACTAATTTTAAATTTAATAAATATGAGGGCTTAATTTTATATATTTAAAAAAAATTAAATAATATATAAATATAAATTTTCATGCACATATTTCTTAAACTGCCCCACTGTGCATGGTTAATTGTATGTTCAAAAGTAATAAAGCAACTGTATAAATACCGAAAGAGAAAAATAAAGTGCCTGAAAGGATTTTAAGCAATTGTCTAATTGCATTAATTTATTACCTTAAATCGTTTGCAAAAAAGAAAGAAAAAAACTTTAGCGAACAATTTGAAAACTTATTAAAAAGAGAACAAAAAGAAACAGTAACCCCTCACAAGGGTCAATTACCGTTAAAATACTAAAAACACTTTGCTAAATAATAATTTGCACAACATAAAGGCAAAAGAAATATTTCCTTTTCATGTTCGCAAACCATTTAAAGCTAAAATATGAATCACATTAAAGAATAATTTTTTTTTGGTCAGCTTGATTTTATTTAATATGTATATTATGTTTTTCTTCTCTCTCTCTCTCTCTTTCTAACTTTCTTGGTGGTTTTTTTTATAAACCAGGCCCTTATTATTGGCATACGAAAATGTGGTACACGCGCCCTTTTGGAAATGTTATACCTGCATCCTCGCATACAAAAGGCTGGCGGTGAAGTACATTTCTTTGATCGCGATGAAAACTATATGAAAGGCTTGGAATGGTATCGCAAGAAAATGCCACATTCATTTCGCGGCCAAATAACAATAGAGAAAAGTCCCAGCTATTTTGTATCGCCTGAGGTAAGTAATATTGCATTTATGTTTTTGTTTTAAGCTTAAATGTCAGACAAAGTAAAAAATCTTTTAAAAATTATGAGATTTGCTTGCTTTGTTTTTTTTTTATTCCATTTTCAATCATTTCTATTTGTCATTGAAAATATTTTTTTCTTTCTGTGTGCTGGCAGTAAAAATGTATTTTTTCCTTTTTTATATTAAAATAAATTCACACAAATTTATTTCAATATTTTTTTGCTATTTCATTTTCTTATTTCAATTTCATTTTCAACAAATTCTATTTAAAGGATATTTCCACGTAATTGATAACATTTTAGAAATAATACTTGTCATCTATTTTCATGCATTAAAATAGAATTGCTTTCAGCGTTGCACTAAAGTGCACTGTTGCGCATTTGTGTGTGTTAGTAGTTATGGAGAAGAAAATTGTTGAAATACAAAATACAATTTTGTTAAAAAATACGAGTATAAAAAAAATAATTCTGTATTAAAATGGAAACTTGAATTAAGTCATAAATCTTCATTATTGACATTATTAATATTTATTTACACACACACATATACACCCTGACACACAAACATTTACCAACACTTGGCCACAAGCACTTGCAAACACACACACACACACACACGCACTTCAAAATATAAGCAAACAAATGCACAAACACAAGCATGCATATCAAGCATCAACACAAAGAGTGTCAGTAATACAAATATCGAATGAATGAGACACACAAAAATGTTCAGACAAAATGGATGGAGGCAGATAAATTTAAAGGAATGCATTCATTGAAATGATACTTCAAGATTGCCTTAGTTCTAGCATTTAGAAACTAGAATGAAATGGATTAAATGCTGCCGGACATATTTCGCTAAAGCAGGCCAAGTTCATTTCCATTCCAACTCTCAATCTGTCAAATTAATATCACATGTCACTTATATATTTTGAATTGAAGAAATTAATGCCTTCAAATTCACATCTGTGTTTTAAGAAAATAACTAAGAGGACAGTATAATTGCTTAAGATTTAAGTATCCACTGATGCCTACAATTATTTAAAAAAGCTTGTATTTTTTCTAAATTTCCAAACGTATAAGACAATTCTTATAGTGTTTCCATTCCTTTACCATCACAATGCATTCCCACTATTATAGCAGGCAGCACTTCAACGCACATACAGAAAAAAATATATAAAAAAATAAACCAACATCATTGTTGCAAATAGTTAAATTGCCTTAGGGAATCTGGCAGAACGTGTCTGTATGTCTACAATCTAGGAACAAAATGTTGCACCAACAGCACGCTACATAGAGAGTGAAACACATACATACATATTAAATAAGTCTGTGCCTGTGCCTGCATCTGTCTTCGTGTGAAAGAACATTCATACATGCATGAGAATATGTGTGGGGTCATGCCTTTAGTTTTATTTCCAAAAAAATTAAAAATAAAAAAATATAAAGCACAAAACTAAAAAGATGTATAACGAAAAACATATTTTTATATACGAGTATTTTGAAAAAAAATAATAATAATAACAATATCATGTATGTAATTTAAGCTGTTATAGAAAAAATATTGCAAATGCCACATCTACCAATTTAGAATTATAATGGAAAAATTTTGCAATTTATTGAAAAATCCATATGAAATGATGAAATTATGAAATGCAAATTTTCAAAAAGAAAATAGAAATAAAATGTAATGAAATTGGGGATATATGTATGCTGTAAATTAAAAGGAATTGGTAAATGAAAAAAAAAGTTGAGAGAATTAATAAATAAAAAAATTATAGTTAAAGAACTGAAATTATTGGCATAACGAATACTTTAGGGAATTCAAGAGCAAGAAATTAAAATTCATAAATACATAAATACTTGGAAACTTTAAATGCAAAATTAAAAGATGTGATTTTAAAGAATAGTGCATTCCAATTATTGCCACATTTTTAAAAATCTGAAAACATTTCTCTAAAAGTTCTTCAAAAATATTTGTCTGATTAAAAAAAATCTGCAAAAATGTATAACAATTATTTTTCTGCAAATTGTGTACCAAATATTTTCATAAAATTGTTTAAATATTTTTTTTATTTAAAATTATTTCTCTGAGAATTTTTCAAAAATATTTTTCTGAATATTAAAAAAGATTCCAAAAACTTTTAAGAAATATTTTTATAAAAATTTGTATACCATATTTCTCTAAAAATTTTATAAATAGATTTTGAGTAAGGTATTAAAAAAATTTTTTAAAAAACTTTATTAAAGTCTTTTACCTAAATTTCAAAAATTTTAACGTATTTTAATAAAATGTTTTAAAAAAATATTTTTGAGATATTTTTTTTAAACTTTTTTTGAGAAGATAATAAAAAAAATTTTTAGAAAATTTTTACCAAACATTTCAATACAAATTTTTGAACAAATATTTTGTTAAACATTTTTTAAATATTTGTTTTTAATTTTGGAAAAGATGTTAAAAACATTAACCAATATTTAAAAAAAACGCAAATATTTTCGTAAAAAAATTTTCCAAATGCTTTAATTAAAATTTTTTAACAAATATTGTAATAAAAATTGTTTCCTAAATGATTTAAGACAAATATTTTCATAAAAAATTTCAGACAAACTTAGTAAGGCCTTAAAAACTTTTTTAAAACAAATTTGCATACAAAATTTTTCTTAAATAGTCTTTATAAAGCCTCAATAATTTTTATAAGCAACAAAACAAACTACATATATTATTAAAAAAAATTAATTCATTCAACAAAACATACTACATATATTACTAGTAAAATTCACAATTATCTTTATAAAATTAAAAAAAATAAAAAATGGTCATACATTTAAAAAAAAATTGGTGAATAATTTTAAAAAAAATTTACAAATTATTTAACTTTTGCTGCCAACTTAACGTGGCATACATTCTGAATTGTACTTTGTTTTAATATTCAGAAAATATTTATTTAATATTAAAAAAATATCCACAAATATTTAAAAAACATCCTGGTTTTCAAATATTTCTCCGAAAATATTTAGGAAGTATCTTGATGAGAATAATAAATGGAAATAATGTTTTTATTAATAATCTTTGAACTTTTATTTGACCTGTTATTTTAAAAATAGTAACTATTTTATTAAGCTTGGGGTCTTTTTTAAATAAAATTAACAATATTTATTAATCAATATTTCGACACGCCATTGTGTGTCTTCTTCAGGTGAAAGTTTTCAAAAAACATTCAAAAAAATTTCACCTGAAGAAGACACACACACAAAGGCGTGTCGAAATATTGATTAATAAATATTGTTAATTTTATTTAAAAAAGACCTCAAGCTTAATAAAATAGTTACTATATTTTTATTAATATATTAGAAAAATATTAAGCAAATATTATTTTAAAACTCTTAAAATATTTCTGTACAAATTTCAGAAATATTAAAAAATTTTTGAATAAAATTTTTTTTTTAAATTTTTGAGAAATAATTTTTTTAAGTAATTTGCAAACATTTTAATAAATTTAATAAAATTTATAATTTATTTAAATAAATTTATTTACAAAAAAAAATTTTTTTGGAAATTTTTGAGGAAATATTTAAAAATATGGTTTAAAAAACTTTCAATCAGAAAATTTTTTACTATTAATTTCCAAAAAAAAACTTCAAAAATATGTTTATAATATTTTCAAATTAATGTTTTTAAAAAAATTTAAACATTGATTTGTATAAAAATTTTTTTATCAAAAATTTTAAATTTAAATTTGAAAAAATTTGTGTATATTGTAAAAGAAATAATTAGAAAACTGTATTGATAAAATTAAAAAAAAAATATTTAAAAAAATTTTAAAAACATTTTCTAAAAATTTGCTCAAGAATATTTTTATTCAACATAAATTTTCCAAAAGTATTTTTTTGTGAGATACTTCCAAAAATATATTCGATGCAGAACTTGGCTTTGTAAAGCAGGAGTAATTCTGGAAGTTAGAGTTGTAACTAGAAATTTTATAATTTACTTTTATTTCTTTTTTTAGATTTAGGTCCACGTGTGCAGTGTGTAACGCTTGTCTTCCTTTAACATTTTCCAAAAACATTTCTATTATAGTGGACCTCTGAATATATGATGAATTTCATACTTGCCAGTACATTTATTATTTATTTATTTTTTTGCTTTCTTGTTGTTCTTTTGTTTTAAATTCCTTATACTCGGTTGCATAAAATAGAATGTTTTTTTTCTGCAAAAATGTTGTTTCTTATTAAAAACATCTCGAAAATAATGAACTTAATTTAAAGCAACACTTGACTTCTAACAATTGGAATTGTTTTTGTACACAAATACGAGGGTGATTAAAAAAGTATGTGCATACAATGTTCTGTTTGCTGTTTGCTGCATTTACATATATTCCGTACATTTTCACTTAGAAATGCAATTTAATTGGTGTTTAGAAAGAATATTTATATCTAGTTTTAATAATAAATTGGCCCTCGTTGAGCAAAATTTCACTTACGAGTACTTACACACACTTTTGAATGTGTGCAATATTAACAATAGTTTACTCTCCCCTTTGTTATATTTAAATTATTGTGGTTAGATATAAACTAAACCACAATTTATATCACATATGTACATACATATATCCTGATAATTAAGGAAAACTTGAAATACATTTAATATCTACATTAAAACAAATTGAAGTTCATTAAAGCAATAAATGAAAATTTAATAACAAATAAATTAATTAAATAAGCTAAAGTTTCAATTAAGTAATCAATTTGTTTAATTAATAATACGAAAACTTCATTTATAGAATTGTACTCATAACAGGAAATAAATTATACGTGGAGTTGGCTCGCGTGCAGGTTAAAACAGCGCTAAAAGGATATGCTTGACTTGCACTTCCACATACGAAGTTTATGTACATATACAGGGTGGCCCAGAAAGAGCGAAGTGGTGTGAATTCCTTATAACTTTTTATTTAAGACATATTTTTTTAATTTTTTGTTTTTTAAATACAGTAAATTTATAGGGAATATTTTTAGATTACTTATTAAAAATTGTATCCCGCAAGTGGTGGCCATTTTCTGCTTCGCACAAATGTGCTCTTTCCATTTCCATTATTCATAACTTATTTATGAGTGACGAAGCCCATTTCCAATTAAATGGGTTTGTTAACAAGCAAAACTTTAGGATATGGGCTAAGGAAAACCCGAGAGTACTTCATCAACGACAATTACACCCAGTTAAGTGTACTGTTTGGTGCGGTGTTTCTTCAGAAAGGATCATTGGTCCATATTTTTTGGAAAATGAAAGAGATGTCGCCTTTTTCATCAATGGTGATCGATATCGGGCCATGTTGGAAAATTTTGTAAGGCCAGCCGTGGAATACCATCCGCAAATATGGTTCCAACAGGATGGAGCCACAGCGCACACTCCGAGGGCCACAATGGCTATTTTACGCGACATCTTTGGGGAAAGAATAAATTCGCGTAGAAGCAATTTTAATTGGCCTCCGCATTCCCCGGATTTAACCGCTCCAGACTGTTTCCTTTGGAGTTATTTAAAAGGGAAAGTTTATGTTAATAAGCCTAGGACTATTGAGGAATTAAAAACCAATATTCCAGACGAAATTAACAACATAACACCGGAAGTTTTGCGAAAGGTCATGGAAAATGTGTTGAAAAGAGATCATTTGTGCGAAGCAGAAAATGGCCTCCACTTGCGGGATATCATTTTTAACAACTAATCTAAAAATATTCCCTATAAATTTACTGTATTTAAAAAACAAAAAATTAAAAAAATATGTCTTAAATAAAAAGTTATAAGGAATTTATACCACTTCGGTCTTTCTGGGCCACCCTGTACATACATACATGTATAGTGAAATTAAATGCAAGCAGAAAATATATTCTATCATATTTACTACACTTTAAATGTGCTGAGTTTATGATTTTTTTCCTGACAACTGATGTTAATAATAATTTTTTTTTTATATTTTCATAATTTTTTCCTAACAACTGATGTTTATCATAATTTTTTATAAATTTATTTTTTTATTATATTAGTTTTGCTTAATTGAGTAATTTTTTGCCAGAATATTAACAGACATGAGCGAAAGATATTAAAAAAAATTTACTATGAAATTTTTTTGTGAAAGTAAAATAATACGGCAATATTTGAAAAAAAATAATAAAAATTTAAATGAAATTTCTCATAATAGAAAATTTAGCGTAAATTTATTCGTTTAAGCGAGAAAAAATTTATATAAAAATGTATGTTCACAGGCATTTCCATGCTGTCGAACGTGACCTTCATACATATTTAAAGTGAAAAGGTCAAACTGACAGAGATTTTTACTTTGATAGTAAGCATAACTTATAAGTCTTAGTTATCCATATAATGGATGTTAAATTTGATTTTGAAAAATTTTTAGTTTCAAGATAATTAAAAAAATGAAGACATTCGCATATGACAAAAAATTAAGTTTTCTTTGCGGCCAAAGATTAAAATGCTGACCTCAGCGAATAATTTTGTGCACTGGTGTCTCTTTAAAATGTTTTTCTTTTTACCTAAATATTATTTATATGTCTTTAATGCATATGACATGTCACACGTGACATTTTTTCCATCATAATATTTATGTTTTTTCTGTTAAACTTTTTACAAAATTATAAATATGCAACTATAAACTATTAGCTTCTGCCGACTTTGCCTTTTACGTATGCAGCCATTCCGCCTTTTCTCTTCAATAATTTAATTTTGTCCTTCAGCCAACTCTTTCTGCATTTTTCTATTCCGCCTTCTTTGCTGGTTTCCCAATTTGCGATTTTAAAATAATTTTTCACACTGCTTTATCTCTCACGTATGCAGTCATTCTGCCTTTTCTCTGCAATATTTTCTTTCAGCGAACTCTTTCTACAAGTTCCCTAAATTCCGCATCTTTTTCCTTGTTTATGGTTTTATAATATTTCATATTGCTTTAATATTTCTCCCACCGCTGGTAACTCTCTTTTTCGCCGTTTTTGCTTAATTAAATTTAAATAATTTAAAAGTATGCGAAAATGTTTTTCTTAAATTTTACAATTGCTGTGTCGCATGTGACTAACTTTGCATAAGTATCATGATCACAAATCTTTATATTTTTCAGCAAAGCTTATTTTTTATTTTAATTGTATTAAATATCTCGTTTTAACTCAATTTTTCATATGTCGCACGTGACATCGTAATATGTGATTTTGTAAAGCAAAAAGTTACAGTGATTTGCAATTGCATAGTTTCTTATGCATTCTTTTATGACTATTTTTACCCTGAGAAAGAAATATCCCAACGAGCAAAAGAAATATCCAAATGCAAGAAAGTTGCGTTTTTGTGACTGCCGTGGAATTTTTGCATACAATTTTTACAATTTGATTGTTTCTCTATAAAAAAAATAGAAGGATATGATAATATGGCAGATTTGCACGGTAGTCTTAAGTGTCATAATGTTTTAAATTATTTTAATATAATTGTCTTTTTTTTGCCGGGTGTGACTTCATAAGAACAAAATTAATTTTTCAATATCACCATGCTGATTTATGATTCTTGTGGTTATTGCTGTTACCTTATTACATAAATTATTTTTGAAGGACGACAAGGAAGGATACGTTTAACTTCAGTGACTAGCTTTCTCAATGAAGGCAAATCATACTTTTCTTTCAGTTTCTTTTTTATTTCCATTTTAGTTTTAGACATATATTAAAGAAATAGCACCACAGTGTTGATGTGACGGGTGTGACACCAAATATTTTCTTTAACTAATTACTCTGATAATAAATGAAACTTCACAAAATGTTATTATATTATTAATTAATCGCGTATTTATTTAATCTGTACAGTAGCAGTTTTATCAAACTTTTGCTATTTCTGCTGTGACGGGTGTGACGAAACTTTTTAGTATTTCCTTTTATCCACAAAACATATATAAAGTCGACACTTCAACAAAAAGCACTCATGAGTACAAATAGGCGCATATATATAGTCAAAACAAAGTATACTTTAAGAGTTTAAAACAAGTATTTTATATGAAAATACTGGTCTTAAATTTTTAAAGTATACTTTGCTTTGACTATCAATATGCATCTTTCAGAGATAAAGTATTTTAATAAAGATAAGAAAGTTAATAAAAGGAAGCATTAAGTAAAGACTAACGGCCCTATTTATAAGCAAAAATTGGGATGAAGTTAGCAAAAGTGACGAAATTGAATTAAACGAGTACTTCCATACAATTTGACATTAAAAATGGTCGCATTACCTAATCTTAATATACCTCTAAGTCCCAGAATGATTTTTAATGTGAAGTTTCATGGCAATACTATTTTAGATTATGTTCAATTTTGCCACTTATGCTAACTTCATGCCAATTTTTGCTTATACATAGATAAACGCAAACTTTTAAAGATAGAGCAAAGCATTTCCAAATTTATAATATTAGAAAAAATTTAATTTTTCCATAATTGTCATTCAGTTGTAGTTATCAGTTAAACGATTTGTTTTAAAAAAAGTTAGTAATGTTTTTTCTGTATTTGGACATTTTGCATGGAATTTGTCCATATACGTATGTTAGTGAGTTTTCGTTTTCCGCGATATTTCCTTGTTGATATTATACTGCCAATGACGCCAAATTTACAACAAAAAAATAACAGTTGGTTTTTCACTAAAAACTAATCGATGAAGTTTGTGTTTCTATTTTTTTCCATTGTAACAATTTCAATTTACTAAAAAACTGATTTAACGTATATACCAAATACGTTAAATCAGTTTTTTAGTAAATTTTTCTTGGCACCAAATAAAAATATTAATTGATTGTTTTTTATGATATTTACTTTTGGCTCGAACAGAAATCTTTATGTCATTGATACTGGCAATAATGACAGGGTAGTTTGTAGCAGTTGAAAAATCAATTTGGTAAAGATAAATATTTATTTATTTATTTTACTGAAATTCGATATTAGTGTAATATGGCAAAACATGAAATAATTTTCTAAAAGGAAAATTTAAAACATTGAATTGAGTCAGTTGTCTTAAAGTAACTGAATGATATTGGACTAGCAGATGAATGCTTACTAAAGAATCATTTATGCTTTCGGTTAGTGCTCAGCGAGGAGCACTAACAGCAGTTTATTGATTGAATTCAATTACAAATTTTGTCAGCTTATATACTATCCCCCATATTCATAAAAAAATATATTGAATTTGAAATCCATTTTAGGAAAATTTTGTATGAAAAATTTTAAATAAAATACAATTCAAATTCATTTTAAATTTTATGAATATGGGGTTAATTATGAGAAAAAACTCCTCAATTATAAAAATGAATGTTTTACTAAAATGCACTAATGTCTTATTTCTATATATATATATATATATATATATATATATACAGTAGTTTATAGGAAAGCAAAATGTTATAGGATCTGTTTCAAATAATAAATTATTTTCCTATAGTGAAAGGTAAAATGCACACACACACACAATAATAGCATGTTGCGTATTTCCATACAACAACCATTTGACGTGTATTTCCAATGCATGGCTTTAAATTATTTAAGTGTTAAAGCAACGGTCAGTGGCATACAATACAAGTATCAAGTGCCGCCTGATTTTTTTTGGTGATATCTGACACCTCCTTTAGTTATTGCATGCCTGTAAATCAGTGCATTGACGCTATGGCGATTTTTTTAAAAGGATTACATCATGTTACACCACACTACATATTATTATAATTTTATTCTTATAAACGACAATATATATAGATAGATCCTGGGGGCGAAATACGGCACTCGATATCGAACAAAATTTCAAAATGTTTAAATAAAGTTTATATGGAAATAACATAATTTCCCTACTGATCAATTGAAATATTTGTTTTAATTTTCTTTAAAAAAAAGTTCTCTTCTTAAACCGAATTTTTAAAAATCTTTACAGGCGCAAAATTAAAGATTCAAATAGACACGCCATACCACTGTGCCATAACCATAACCATTGATATAACCATAAATATATTTGCTTCGCCTATAAGTGCTGCCTAATTCACAAACAGCTGTTAACAATTTCATTGGTTTATTCATTTCAAAAACTCACAGCTTCCACAAGCTTTTTATCATCCATTCTATTAACCACAAAATTTAAAATAAATTTGTTTAGTAAAAAAAAGCAATGTGAGTCCGATCACAGGGGAGATGTGTAAACTTCTAGTAATTAAAATTTGTTTTTAATATTGGCTTATGGTAACTAAAATAATGTATACACATTTTGGACTCTAATGTATTTAAAAATATATGGAAAACTGCAGCTATAGTAGTGGAATTATTAGTTGTGGGGGTTTGTGGAGAATTCTTCATATGCAAGGGGAAAATTTCAAATAAAAATTTTAATAAAGCTTAGGAATGTGGGTTTGCAAAATTTTTATTAAAATCTCCACCCATAATAATTGGCATAAGATGGAGATTGTTACGCAATTATCGTGCACCAGCTGCAGTGTAAGGCAACAGTACGTAATGAAAATATGTTATAATATATAATATTATAAATTATTTATAAAGACTGCTATATATCTTTTAAACAAATATTTGACATTTAAAACGCTCTTTTATTTAAAAGTTTATATTTATTTTATTAATTTTATATTTTTAAAATTTTTAACAAAATTATCCCCACTGGCAACACTATTACACTTCACAAACAATTCCTATTCAAATTAACATTGTTCCTGAAGGTATGATTTAAAATTCGTTTTAGTGCATAGAAAGCTGTTAAGTTTCTCTATACTTCTTGTTCATATAATTACACTAATACAATCATAGATAGCTCACACCGATTTGATAACGCTTTACGATCTTACTCTAAATTTGTGATTGTTTTGTGAAAAAGATTTTTACCCCCTAGCGTATAAATGTTTACACATCAAAAATTAACTTAAATAAAAAAATTAAAAAGAGGCGTCTTAGAACACTAAATTAGAGCTATGCTGCTTAAGGTCGCTTGAGACTGTAATACAAGTATTAATACGTTTGTGGAAAATGCAGCTCTTTTTTGAAATTTTTCAGAACAAAATATAAGACCAGGGATGAATTTTCCTCAAAAGTATTAATACTTGTATTATAGTCTGAAAAAGACTTTAACTTTATAAAAAAAAATCACGTGTTTAATAACAGTGCAATAAAATTAAATTAAAAGTGGATGTCAAATTCGCCGTTAATATTTCAAAATTTTCCCATTTATTTCCCATTATTTTCTTTTCCATATGCGTACGATGAAATTAATGTATTGTTTGTGCTCTTGTGCAAAAACAATACAAAAGCAAATTGATCAACCGTTCTCATTGTTTTGTTTTATTTTTGTTTCACTTACTTCAAAGAATTAAAGAACGAGACAAAACAAAATCAAACATTTTCATTCTCTGCTTTTAAGTACAAACAAAGAAATCAAAACAAAAATATATTTATAATTGTAATAGTGTCGATTATTTTTGTTACGAAAATCACGTCATAGCTCCTATGTCGTGGCATAAATAGCATAGCTTTAAATAAAAAATTTACCAAACAATTAAACAAACGGAAACACGGAAAAACATGTAAAACAAGCAAGCAGTTGTTACGGCCCAGCAAAAAATTTCAAAAAAGGTAATCGGGTTTGGAATTAAGTATTTTTGGTGGAAGCACTTCCCCACTGGATTACCAACTTAATGATTTTAACAAGGCGTGAGACTAAAATAATCGATTCTTGTAAGGTACTAACTTTTTTTTATTTGGCAACTGGTTCACGTAATCTATTTAAAATAAAAAAGTCATTTTCCTCATTTAGCAACTTGTACATAATTTTTTACAGTTTTAGGTAATGTTTATGTAATGTAAGCGAGTAATGAAATTTGGTAATCAGAAAAGTAAGTCATTATATGGCAAGTAGTTCTGATGGTAATGTGTAATTTTTTGCCGGGGGGGGGGGAATACTCAAACTTCAATTGGTTTCAATTAATACGGTTACGACAAGTCACCTATAATCACACACTCTTGCCCATGAGGTTGGTTCGAACAGCTGTTGTGTATGGTTATGGTTACGCCACGTCTAATTGAAGCTTAAAGTAGTAAATATTTAGTTGTGGCACAAGATATTTTTAAGCATTCATTTATAAAAATACATACATATTTTCTAAATATTACATACTCCCCCTTTTCTATTTCAACATGGTTGTGTTTAAAAGTTCTACTACAAGTTCTTTTTTTTTAAGCTTACATACATAAATACACTTACTGTTTAAATGTCAAACTTTTTATAGCTGCTTATGCTGAAAGAATTTTATATTTCACTGCATACTGTTACAGGCAAACATACATACACATGTACATATTTAAGTCATCTATTATTTAAACTACGACATTTAATTAAAGTTCTATTCAATATGTTTTTATTTTTATTTTTTCGTTTCAAAGCCATCTATTACCCCTTGCTTAATTGCATTACTTTCGCTTGAATTTGTTTTATCAGCCCTCAGAAAAATTACTTTTATTAAATGAATTGGTCTTTATTACTTGTAAATTACACTCGAACAAACAGAGATGTACATTAAGGCAAAATAATACGGCTGAACTAATATGCAATAATACACAAGGCAACAAACCAGCCGTATAAACATACATATTTATACATATATATATTTTTATTTTTGTATAAAAATAAAAAAGGATGCAAAAGGCCAAAAGAAGAGCACAAACAAGTAAAGGACCCACCGAATAGTAACTGGCAGTTTAATAAACTATACTTTTTGTTTAAAAATATGTACACTATGCAAAGCCAGACCACTGGGATTCATTTATTAACTGTTTCTCTTTTATGCTTTTACACGAATACACTGGCCTCATTCTCATTCTATTAAGATTGCGGTCATTTTTGTATTCTTTGCTAGGAAACAAAAGCGTTTGGCTTATTTAAGAGTAGAGTAGAGCAAAAACTAATACAGAAAATGGAATGGAGTGGGGAGAAAGTAATTTGCAAAACAGTAGTGTACAGTAGTGAAATGATTGTCTCGTAGAAAAATATTTTAAGTTTTCTCCATAATATGAATAAAAGTTTCTTCGGATAACTCCAAGATGTTACTTTAGATTAGAGTAGACTTTAATGCATTAGAACAGAGTAAAGTAAGATAGAGCGACTAGAATAGGGTAGATTGAATTGAGTGTAGTAGTGTACAGTGTATAGTAGTTAAATGAGTGTCTAATAGAAAATTGTTTTAAATTTTCTTCATAACTTTGATAACAAGTTTTTCATGAGTCCCAGGGCTAGATTAGAGCAAATTTGAGTCAAGAGGAGTATAGGGAACAGAAAACAATGTAATCGTGTACCAGCGTTGCCACTTCTTTTCTAAAGCTGATCCCAAATTTTTGATTTGTCAACCCCGAAAATCCCCAAATTGAGTTTTTTTTATTCAAATTTTACTTTTGTGAAAAAATAAATTTAATAACTGACAGAAATAACATATTTATTAAATAAAAATCATTTATACCGATATATATATTTACATTAGCATGAATTTAATTTGTACCTATAAAACTTGTTTAGAAAAAATTTCACATAATTTAATATACACAAGTATAAAAAATTTTTAACCAAAGCTTACCATTTCAAAAAATTCAGAATCGAAATTTTATGTTTCATCAGCATCAGAAATTTTGTTGTACATAGTACTTGTCTTAAAAAGTTTCAGCATTTTAGTAGAAGGATTAAATTTGTCACAACAAATGGAATTATTTTTAAAGTGAGTGTTTTATTCTCAGAAGTGCTTCCAACAAGTCATATTGCATTATCATTATCATTATTGGTTAATCTGCCTTGATACGTTTTTTTATTACAAACCATTCACTATGAATAATAACACATATTTTTAAATTTGCCAGACGCACATTTCTTAGCTAAAAATCATTCTTGTTACTAGCAGTTATAAAAAAATCTCCAAAAAATGCCACAAAATTCGGTTATCATGCCCAACAAATCCTCAGATCCACAATATGAAGTTTTTACCCACAATCGCGAAAATAAAATCCCCAATTTTTTAACAAATCCCCCAAACTGGCAACGCTGTCGTGTACAGTCGTTAAATGAGCAATTCGTAGAATGTTATTTTGAATTGTCCCCTTAATATTGATTCAATCTTTCTGATCAGCATTATGCTTATATAAGAGTACAGTAAAAGACATTAGAGAAAAGCCATGTGGACTATAGAAGAGAGAGTACAGTAGACTACACTAATTTAGTGATTGTCTCACAAAAAATTATTTTGAATTTGCACCATAATTTAGAATCTAAATTTTAGATAATAAATTTCTAATAAGCACCAGCACCAAGACTAAAATGTAGTAGAGCTGATTAGAGTAGTGTATAGTGTATATATGGTGTAGAAAATATAGTGTACAGTAGCTTAATGGGAGTGTCATCAACAACTGTACAGTAGTGTACAGTAGTTTAATGAGTATTGCATAGAAAGTTATTTTGAATTTTCCCCACAATTTTGATAGAAATATTTTGGTCAGCAGCATGATTAGTTTACGGTACAGCAGAACACATTTGACAGGAGTAGAGTAGAATATAGTGACAGTGTACAGTAGAGAAGTGTACTGTACTTAAATGAGTATCTCCTAGAGGGTTATTTGTAATTGTTTCCATCATTTTGATAAAAACTGTCTGATGAGCATCATGAGGGGAGTAGAGTAGAGTAAAGCAGATTATAGTATAGTAAAGACAGTATACGAGTAGAAAAGTTTAGTAGTGTACAGAACTTAAAAGAGTGACTCAGAGAAAGTAATTTTGAAAGTCATGAAAAAAATTAATGTTGACAAAAATCAAAAAATTTTGTTTTTTGTTTTTTTGTATTTAAGATTTCTTTATGCACAGCATTTCTAATAAATATTTTAAAAATTATGTGTACATACATTAAGGGGATTTAAACTGTAGTCTTAAGTGTCATAGGACCAAGTTCAGCAATTCTTTTTTAATATCAATTCATTTTTAATAAAAGCTTTTGTTTTAATAGAATTAGGTAAATTGGCCCATTATATTACAACGTTTTCAATTATTTTAATATAATTGTTTTTGCTTATCCTTTTTTTAACCAAAATTTTAAAACACTATATGACACTTAAGACTACCATTTGAATCCCCTAATTATGTTACGAGTAAATTGCTGCTTTTTCTGTTCTTATTTTTATTAAAACCACAAGCAACACAAGCTGATTTTTTTCTTTATCTTTACAACATTTTGTATTCTCTATAAGCTTAACCAAATAGAAACGTAGGAGTAGCAAAGAGGTTTTATTTCTTTTACTTTGAAGTAATATAATAATAGAATTTGGCTGCCTGAAAGTCTTGGGGGTAATTTAGTTTGAAATATAAAGGAGTAGTAACCAAATTAGGATAAAGTGATATATCTAATGAAAATTAATTATATTTTTTTATGCATTATAAAAATAAAAGTATTTGTTCGCAATGTCTTTGAAATATAAAGAATTAAATTAAGTTATCAGCGTCAAATTTTATTACAATGAAAAAGAGGTTTTAGATGAGATAAAAGCATAAGAAAAGTAAATAAGGACAAGTATATAGGAGAATGTTACGTAACTAAGGAGCGCGTCTTAATTTAGAAATTTTGTAATTAAAAAAAAGAAGAAAAAGAAATTCATTAACCTGAACAGTGTTTGGATCATTTCCAAGCCTGCAGTTAATAACGATTTCAGGAAATAAAATAGCAAATGAAATGAAATAAAACTTTTCTCGGAATTGTCACAATTTATCAGTCTGTTTGTTTTTTTTTTATTTAGATAAGATTGATTACTAAGAATTCCAGAAAAAATTTATTTCGATTACAAATTAGAAACCCTAAAATTTTTTTCGTTGTAAGTGTAGGGTTTGCATTTGCTGGATTGTAATTTGTTTAGACAAAAGTGAAAAAACTACTCGAATCATCCAATAATTTAAAGTTTGATTCGATTATCAATATCGAACGAATAACGAATAGAAAAGCAATAATAGCAAAAATATAAACAAATTATTTTTACGTTTACGTTTGTTACAGTTGTAGAATTTTCAACATTTATTCGATTAAATTTCAACGCATAAATTCTAGTTTTATGCGATTAATCGTATTAGTAAAGAAGACAATTTTTACAAAAACAAAAAAAAATTAATTATCTATTTTTAAAGTTGTAGAGTTTTAAATTTTTATTCGATTAAATTTTAAAAGATAAATTGTAGTTTTATTTGATTAGTCGTATTTGCGAAAAAGTAAATAAATTCTCTCCTGTTACAGTTGAAGAGTTTTCAATTGTTAGAAAATAAATTTTGTAGACGAAAGTGAATATAATTACGATGCCTCTGTGGCTGAGTGGTAGCGAAGCTAGCCTCTTACTTCAGAGGTCGTGGGTTCAATTCTCACCATAGACACTGGGTGTTTCCGCACACAAGTTAATTGCTTTGCGGGTTGTCTTTGTTGTTCTTAAAAAAAAATCAATAATTTAATAATTTCTATTTTTATTAATTTATATTAGAATAAATTTCAACATTTCATCGATATTCGGATAACCTTTAAACCGATTAAATAAATTTTATCCGAATAAATTTTTGTATCAAATAAGTTTTTATTCGAATAATTTTTAATAGGTAAGGTGAAATTTAAACCAATTAATCGCATGAGTAATAAATGTAATTTTTTTCCAGCGATTAAAAAAATTAGAAAACCGGATACAATTTCAAAAGAACAAATAAAAATATATCAGTTTTTGTTTGATTAATCGAATAAATTTTAAGTCTTATTCAAATGGCAGAATCAATTCCAAGCTTTGACAGATAATTCAACTCAACAATCCTTTAATCGGTTAATAGAAATTTTATATGATAAAATTTTATTCGAACAAAATTTAAAGAAACTATAGTTTCATTCAATTATTCGAACTAAAAAAGAATTTTTTTTGGTAATTTTACCAGCCAGCGCATATAATTTTAAAAATATATCCACTTTTGTTTGATAAATCAAATAAATTTGTCGTTTTATTCAAATAGTAGAGCAAATTCTAAGCTTTCATCGATGATCGAATAAGCTTTAATCGATTTAATAACTTTTTACCATAGAGTTTTTATACGAAAAAATTTTAATAGATAAAGTGTATTTTCATTCCATTAATCGAATTAACAAAGATGAAAACTTTTCTGGCATATTTTTCAAGCGATAAAAAAAAGTAGGAAAACCGGATACATTTAAAAAAGTAATATTTGTTTGATAAACCGAATAAATTTTAAGTATTTTTCAAATAGTTGAATAAATTCCAAGCTTTCATAAATAATAAATTTTAGTAGATAAATTAAGGCCATATTCGAATAATCTTTTTAATACGATTAATCGAATACACATACATATACATAAATAGTATAACCGCTTTACATAAGGCTGTTAAAAGTAAGTGCAAAGTAAACCAAAATGTCCACGTGTACAACAAAACGTAGGTACATAAATTTGTATTCAACTCACAAGGATGGTTAAATTTGATCGGCCCTTAAAATTTAACCACCCTTTACTATATACAAGAATAAAGAAAAAAAAACAATGTAATAAAATGCTAAAAAATTTTTAAACAATAAAATTCTATCGTGTTGTAGTGGTAGGATTTTTAATTGCTAGATTTTCGATTAATCGAATAAGTATAAAATTTTATTCGACTAAATTTTCTCTTTTATTCATATAAATGTACAATTTTATTCGAAAAAATTTTAAATTTTATTCGAGCAAATGTACAATTTTATTCGAAAAAAATTTTTAACTTTATTCGAATAAATGTACAATTTTATTCGAGTAAATGCAAAATTTTATATGAATAAATGTACAATTTGATTCAAGTAAATGTAAATTTTATTCGAATAAATTTACAATTTTGCTTGAATAAATGTACAATTTCATTCGAATTAATGTGAATATTTTTTTTTAGCAAATGTACAATTTTATTCGAACAAGTGTACAATTTTATTCAAATAAATGTAAAATTTTAATAGAAAAAAATTTAAAATATTCGAATAAATTTTAAATTTTATTCGAATAAATTTAAAATTAAAATATTTCTAAGCCACTGTGCAGTAGAGTTGAGCGATATTTTGAAACCTGTTCTTTTTTCACAGCGATTGAAAAATCACTAATCACAACTGTGACTGAATTTATCAAGTAACAGGTTTTGGAAATATAGTTCTTTTATACAAACTGTTATTGTTCTTATATGCTTACTTAACATTAGATAAGGTTGCCAAATGAATTTTTTGTATACATTCAGCTTTTGTCGATAAAAAAAATCGTCAAATGGTCTTTTCTGGCAACTATGTACATCTCACATGTTGATATTTGCAATTTTTGTTTCTCTCCCTCTTATACGAAAATCTCAATATTTGGACGGGATTGATTGCTAATTGTTCTTGCTAATTGTTCTTGTCGCTCTTCTTATTAGTATTTATCAAAATACCAATACTAATAAAGACTTTTAAAGCAGAAGAGCTGAAATGAGTTAAACTGTGATTACAGTCACAGTTTAATTTCACTGCTGCTCTTCTTATTAGATTTCTCAAAATAACAGAACTGCTACAAATAAAATATCACATGCCACAAATAAATGATCACAGTCACGCTTTAAAAGAACAACGAATTAGAAATCACATTCACAAGGAACAACATTATTAAAAAATCGCGTTATCGCTCATCACTACTGTGCAGTGTTTAAATATATGTATGTAGCATAAGATATGAAAATATGCTTTTAATTCTTGAGTCATAGTAAATACGAGTAAGATATTATTTTCCACCATGTAAAAACCTACTCAATACTCCTTGTATTTTGCCCATTAATTCCCATATCTAGATAAACGAAATCATTATTATTATTATTGTGTTTCTCTTGTGTTTTTCCCATTTGCGGTGCTTAACATACATTTCCCCCAAAAAAAGTTTGGTAATTAATTAATTTTGTAAAGGTCTGTGGGAAAATTGCTAAACACTAGACCATACATAAATAGCCATTGGCTTTGTTGATTGCAAACAACACAAAAATATACAAATTTTAACAAAGATTCATACACACACACACACACGTATTGATATATGCCTGCATATGCATACGTACTAAACGTGTTAGCAAAAACGCTATTTAACATTTCATTAGCTTTGTTATTATCTCTCGCTGTTTTGTGTGTGTGGCGGGTGGAGCCGCTCCCTTTCCTTTTACAACAGAAATTTTGTATTTTTATTTGTTTATTTTATGCAGGTGCCAGAACGAGTGCGAGCCATGAATTCCAGTATTAAATTATTGCTGATAGTAAGGGAACCGGTGACAAGAGCCATTTCTGATTACACTCAATTACGAAGTCATGCAGCAACCGCCACACTACCTTTGGCCAATGAGCAACAACAACAACAACAACAGCAGCAGCAGCAGCAACCTACAACAGCACCAGCAGCATTAAATGTTGCTAAAATGTCCTCACATTCAATGTTGTACAATAAATTAAATGCTGGCTACTCCTCTTCACAGGTCTATGACAATTCATTGGGTGGCGGAGGGGGAGGAGTAGGAGTAGGAGCTGGTGGTCCTGTTACTGGCAGCAATGGTTATGGTTATGGCTCTGGTGCAGGTGGCTTTAAGATAAATGCTAAAAATCTCTACAACAGCCATCGCCAGCATCAGACAACAACAGCCAGTCCGCAAACAAATGCGGCAGCACAAATTTTGTCCAAGTAATTTTTTTTTTGTTTAGTTTATGTTTTCTATTTGTATTTTTTTTTTTTTGCAAAATGGAACGTATTGCAATTATTTTTTCTCATTTCATTTATTTGCAATAGATCCTTTGAGGAATTGGCCATATTTCCAAATGGTACTGTCAATGAATCCTATCGCCCATTAAGCATCTCTATGTACCATTTACATTTACATCGTTGGTTGGAAGTCTTCCCGCGCGAACAGATTTTGATTGTTAACGGTGATCGTTTAATCGATGATCCAGTGTCGCAGCTTAAGAAAATTGAAAGCTTTTTAGGTAAGTTTTCAAAACAGGCAAATGCCTTTCAAAAGCTGATGCTATTACATTAGCCCAGTTCACAAACTAGTGCAAATGGTCTTGCAAATCGTGGCATGTGGAAAATGGTTAATATATTAATACTTACCACTTAACAATTCTTAAGTGGTGAGTATGAATATTTCAGTACTATACCATTTTGCATATGCTGCGATGCAAGACCATTTGCACAACACTGTGAATCGGGCTAATCTTCTGTATTTCCTGTTTTACTCCTGAATTTTTTTTTTATTATTCTTATGTTATTTTACTTGTATGACATTAATTGCATTATATTTTTATTTTTTTATTTTAATCTTTTTTTATTTAAATGCAATTGCAGGTATTGAACATCGCATAACCAGCAATCATTTTTATTTTAATGAAACGAAAGGATTCTACTGTTTGCGTTACGACAGCGGTGACCGTTGTTTGCGCGAAACAAAAGGACGTAAACATCCGCATGTCGATCCGATTGTCATCTCCAAGCTGCGTAAATTTTTTGCTGAACACAATCAGCGCTTTTACGAATTGGTAGGGGAGGATTTGGGTTGGCCAGAGGAATAAAACCGCAGGTGGTGCTCAAATATATATGTACATGCAGCAAACAATAGTCATAAAAAAGGTGTCTGGACGTGAGACGTATGTATGTGTAAAGTATGTATAAATTAAATGAAATATTTAAGAGTGTAGTTAGCAAGTGATGATAATGGAAAAATGGTTTGGAAGGCGAATGAAATTTAACGCAGTTAAATTTATAAAAATCTACATAAATAAATTTATTAAAGCGGAAGTATCGAATGCAAAACCCGATGCGAATTTTGCAAACCATTATGCATACCTATAGAAAAACTCATATACATATAGAACAAGTAAAATATTAAAGTAAACAAAAAAAATAAGCGCAGCAATTAAGCAAACAAGGACTGAAATGCAAATATTGATTCACAAGTACACAAGTTTTTATTTTTGTTTTATGCTTTATTCTAGGGTTAAAAGGAAGCTAAATTATGTTTTTCTTTATTTTATTTTTTATTTTTATTTATATATGACTTTTTTCGTTTTTTAATGAAATTTTGTATTGAGTACGCCACACTGTGCAGTAATGCAAAGGGTTGAAGCATAAATTAGACGTGACATAATCATAACGTCATAGTTATAACAAACCAAAATTCAATTGGTTTCTATGGCGTTATGGCGAGTCACCTATAATCAAATACAGTGTTGCCCATAAGTTTGGTTCGAACAGCTGTTTTCTATGATTATGGTTATGGCACGTCTGATTGAACTAGTTGTTGAGGTTGTTCATTTTCGAAAAAAAAAATAAGTAAGTAAATTTCAAGAAGCTACGAGGAGCAGCTCGGTTCTCTTCCTGCTAATTATGTGAACAATTCTGTAGCCATAAAAAATAAATTCAGTAAAATGGAAATTTTACTCGCACACAAAAATAGTGTCCTTATACGAACTTTACCATACATACTAGAATATCTTACTTGATTTTATTTAAAAAGATTAAGTAAACCTTAAGTTGGTAAACTTTTTTTGGGTTTTTGATATTTTTTTATTATTTATTATTATTTTTTTCTTAACTTTGGCGATTTTTTTTAAGTTTTTATGACTTTTTTTAGTTTTTGGGATTTTTTTTATTTTTGGCGTTTTTTTCGACGATGTTTTTAGTTTTTGGCAAATTTTTTGGTGTTATCACATTTTTCGTCTAATTTTTCGACATTTTCTTATACATATATTGAATTAAATAAACTATTATATTAAACTATAATAAACTGCTTAAGTATTTATTTTTTAGTTCAATACTTCGTTTCTTCAGAATATTTCTTATATTTTGTTTTTTTTGATACTTAATTTTTTTTATCTTTTCTCTTTTTTTAACTGAAAATAGAAAAGAAAAAATTAAATTTAAAAAAACAAAAAAAAACAAAAAATAAGAAATATCCTGAAGAAGTTAACCGAAGTTTGACGAAATATCGAACTAAAAAATAAAAATATAAAATATAAACTGAAGGTTTGAACAAATAGTTTAATTTAATATTTTAATTTTAGCGATTTTTTTAGTTTTAACGATTTTTTCAGTTTTTAGCGATTGTTTTCTGTTTTTGGGATTTCTTTAGTTTTCGGCGATTTTTATGTTTTTGGCGATATTTTAATTGTAGCGATTTTTTTTTTAATTTCGTTAAATTTTTTCCGGTTTTAGCGATTTTTTTAATTTGGTTCTTTTAAGCTTTTTTGTATCTTTTTTTCGTTTTGGCGGTGTTTTAGTTTTTGGCGATATTTTAATTTTAGCAATTTTTTTTAATTTCGTTAAATTTTCTACGGTTTCTTGCGGTTTTTCAATTTGGTGCTTTTTCAGCTTTTTGGTGTTTTTTTCGTTTTGGCGATTTTTTTCTGTTTTGGGGGTTTTTTGTTTTTGGCGATTCTTCGGTTTTTGGCGATTTTTTATAGTTTAGCGTTTTAGTTTTTTTTTTTTGGGGGGGGGGGGCTTTTTAGTATTGACGCCTTTTTTCTCTTTGTGGCGTTTCTTTTTTAATTTTTGGCGGTTTTTTCGGTTTTTGGGGCTATTTATTTTAGTTTTAGCGATTTGTTTTCAATTTTGCGCTTTTTTTTTTGTTTTGCTGATCTTTTTCGTTTTGGCAATTTTTTTTTCGATTTTTGAAGATTTTTTCGTTTAGCGTTTTTGTTAGTTTAAGCAATTTATTTTTTTGTATGAACGTTTTTTCGTATTTTAGCGATTTATTTTAGTCGCTTAGACTTTATTTTAATTATGACATTTTCTTTCGTTTTGGCGATTTTTGACGTTTTCTTCGTTTTTGGCGAATTTCTTTTATTCTGGGATTTTTTTAGTTTGACTGACTGTACACGACCTATGCCTTCACATAGGAAGTAGCAACGTGGTTGTTAAAGAAATTCCACAAAAGAACCGTAAGATTATACTGTTATCCGTGGCAGATCAGTCAACCAGTGCGAGCGAGACGAAAAACTCTCGAAGGTTAAACAACACACACACAAGCCTGACCGCACTTAAGGAATAATTACGATGACTCGAGAGCTGGGCTCAAATCATCACATTCATGATCGTATAGACAATCGTATTAAAGCAAATTAAGTGATACGTTAATCGTGTAAGCTGAATAGGATTTCAGTACTTCCACGTATGTCATAATCCGAAAATGGTGTTTTCACATGACGAGTTGTACGTTCACCGATGTGACGATTCGATCCCTGTTCTTCAGCCAAGAGCTGCTTAACGACTGCTCTTAATTTTATTTCATCAAAAATTTGTTTTGTGGTTGAAGTTTGCCTTTAGATTAGATAATAATAAAATAAAATAAATAATAATAGCAAAAATATCTAGAAGCACAGCACTGTGCATGTGTGATTGCGGGCCCTCTATACTTAAAAACACGAAACTTGTATGTATAAATTTTATTTAATTTTAACAGAGTAAAAAGCTTTGACATAAAAGCTTTTGTGTTAAGAAATCGAAATGCATTGCTACTGAAGTTTATTGCTAAAGCTTCAGAATTTCAAATAACTAAAGCTTAACTGCACAGTGGGCGGTGATTTTAATTATTATTTTTTCATAATTTTTTTGTTATTAAAAAAATTTGTATATCAAATTTTCATTAATTATCACATAAAATCGAATTGAAAAATTAAAAAGCAATATATTTTATTTTATTAATTTTTGTACGTGTTAAGAAAATTAAAACTTAATAATAGACAAATTAATTAACCAAACATATCAGCTAAAAGACACACAAAAACTTAATTTTATTTTAGACTAACTAAAATTATAATTATAGAATTTAATTAAATTAAATTTATATACACATGAAATAAAGAAGAAGAAGAAGAAAAAACTTTTTAACTTTTTAGCTTAAGTTTAAACAGAAAAGAAGGAAAAGTTATTTAAAAAAGAAAAAAGTTAAGCAACTCAATGTGATTTATTTAGTACTTAAATTTAAATTATTTAAGAAATTTTATTAAAATAAATTCCTTTAAGATAAAGGATATAATAAAAAGAAAACACACAAACACACATTTCTAAAATGTAAAAAGCAACAGACAAACATTAAAATAGTAAACAAAAAAATTATGTTCATTTCTAAGTGGCTGAATAAACGAGTGCAGAAAATTTCTAAAAAAAACAAATATTTGAAGAAAAATAAAAAATCTAAAATACAAAATTATACAAAATAAATATAGAAGTAATAAAGTAAATGTTGGACGCACAACTAAGCTGATGACGTTATATTTTCTTGCAATTTTTTAATAAAGTAATTGACCACAATAATATCAAAGTTGTTTCTTACAGTGAATTTTATTGCAAATTCAGGGGTCTAATCGTCGCTTTTGATAACGAGCTGATTCGATCACGATATCGAATCGACATCGAGCCATACTATTATATTGTTCAATAGCGAATGTCATAACCTCAAACTGAAAAAAGTAGTTGAATCAGCTGCTCGTTATCGAAAGCAACGATTAGACCCCAGCTTAAGTTTGGCTCAAAGAATAAAATTCGATCACATACAGAAACAAAATGTTTAAGAATCTCTTAGAAATATTTATGATGATAATCCTTCGTATTAACAGTAGCAGAAAGGCTGCTTCTTTCAAAAGAAAATTCCATCCAGTTAAGTTGTGCATCCAATCAAAGATTCCAAAAACACAGAAAACCATTAAAAATATATTAAAACAAAGACCTGTACATTATATTAAAAATAAAGTTACTAAAGAAATTTATTATAAAATATTTTAGTAAATAGTAGAGAAAACTAAAACATATCAACATAAAGCAGTGAATATTAAAATTAAGCAAACAAAATGAAACCATAGAAATCGATACATATCAGTTGGGTTTATCCAGCAGCAAAAATTCTAGTCTTTAAGGTCGGAAAATAAGCAAAGAGAAAAATACTTTATTGTTACTCAAATACATACTAGAAAATAGTTTACAAAATATTTTTTTCATTTCTTTAAATAAATAAAATAAGCTTTGTACACAAACAAACAAAATTTTAAGAAGAGAAAAATATTTTTTTTTTATATTAGAATCCTTTGAGAAAATCTGTAGTAAAAAAAGAAAATATTTTTATTTTATTTTATAGTCTTTAAACAGCACTGCCTTAAATTAACAAAGAAAAAAAAATACTATCTAAATTATTACTGCACATTTTTTGTATGAGTTTGTATAAAAAAATTTTCACTAAAATTTAAATTAATTGATATTTTTATGAAGATAGAAAATTTTTAGATCTTAAAAGGAAGAGAATTGTTAAATTTGTATAAAAGCAAAGAAAAATAATAATTAACATGTTAAATCATAAACATATCATGAAAAAAATTTATATTTAATTAAAAATCAATTAATGCAATATTAAAAGTTTTCAAAAATAATAAAATAAATTACACGGTGCTACAGCAAAAAAAAATTAAGCAACACAAACATTTCATAAAGCATTTAAAAAGCAGTTTATTGTAAATAAGTTTTGTTTCAACTTTAGCAAACCCTCCGAATAGCAGCACATAATCCAACATCTGACTAATTTTTATCTAAGCTAAGCGTGACACGGTGGAGCTTCTAAAACTTTTCGCTAAAAAGATCAGCTTTCATATTTTGTCAAAAACTATTAACATTACATAAAGCATTTTAAGGAGATAGGAATATTATTTTATCCATTCAATTAAAATTTTTTAGAATTCTAACATTATTATTTGTAAATACAGCCTCTCAAATTGATTTAATATTAAGGATATATGCGAGGTCGAAATACACGTAAACTAAAAACTTTAAGTGTATTAGTCCCATAGTAGCTACTGCCTTCTGCTACCTTCTGGTCATTTTTTAATTTGTGAAATTAAGAGCACATGGGAGCTAAAGATGTCCTTGAAAGCTCAAATATTTAATATGTGTAATCATAAAAATTAAAGTTCTTCATTAATTGGTATTAGATTTACCGTAGTACTTAATAATATGATTTTAGAAATAGTTCTTAATAGTTTTTATGTTATTTCAGCAACAAGTTTAGTTAAAATTTAAATTTCAAAATAAAGGATATATGACAGGTAGGCTTATGCTTGCACCGATTTTAATGAAACTTGTTATAAATTTTGAGCACGTAATACTGCAAGTAGTTACAAGGTTTCAGTGCATTCTGATAACAATTGTGTGAAAAATATAATTCTTAAAATTAACGATATTTGAGAGCTAGGCCGATCTGTGCTTGGATTGAAATAAATTTTTCAAGAGGGCTTAACAATATTTATATATATGGCATTCGATTAATAAATTTAGTTAAAATTAAATTTTAAAATAAAGGATATATGAGAAGTATATAAATCTTTGCACCGATTCTAATGAAATTTGCTCAAAACCTTTACAGTATAATGCAGCAAGTAGTAACATAGTTTCACTGCATTGTGAGCAAAAATGGTACTGAAACATCAATTTTAAAATCAAGGATATATGAGAGGTTCGCGTATCTCTGCAAAGATTGAAACAAAATTTGTCAGAGAGCTTTACAGTATGATTTGTGTACTAGTTTTCGCTGCATATGGATCATAGCTACAGCTTATATCACATTTTTAATATTAAGGATACTTGCGAGGAAGGCCTATACCTGCACCGATTGTTAAGAAATTTACTAGAAATCTTCACTCTATGAATCTGCAAGTAGTTATAGCTCTTGGCTGCATTTTCTTCAAAATCGTGCCATAATTTTATTTTTAAATTTTAGGGTATATGGTTGTTAGGGATGTCCTTGCAGTGGAACTCACTCGAAATATCAATTGCTTGAAATGGTCATAACTTTTTCATACATTGTGATCATAAAAATACTAGCTTTGAAATTAAGGATATATGAAAGGCAGACAGACATGTCCTTGCAATGATCGAAATAAAATTTGTCAGATGACTCAGTTGTATGATTCTAGAATAACATTGTTGCATATTTTTATAGCATGCAAGCAATTTAGGTAGCTAAAATTTAAACTTCAAACTAAAGGATATATGAAAGGCAGGCACATTTTTTCTCAGATTTTAACAAAATTTACTAGATGCCTTGACTATATAATTGTACAAGTAGTTACATATTTTCACTGTATTCTGAGCAAAACTGTGGCAAACCATAAGCTTGCAAATCAAGGATGTCTGAGCGCTAGGCCGATCTATAAACCGATTGAAAGAAAATTTGCCAGAGGGTTAATAGATGATATTTGCAAATTCTTACTAATTTTCTCTGCATGCGAAAACAAAGAAAAATCATTATCCATTATAAAATCTCCAAGAAAAAACGATAAGGAACATCAATAAAAACAAAAACCATAAGATTAAAAATGTTAACCAACCCAACCAAGAAAAAAAAATTATTTAAAACAACGAAAATATATTTGTTTATAATTTTTAAATCTTTAAATTATTTTATACCAAAAACTATTTTTTTATATTTAATAAAAATAAAATAAAAAAGAAGCAACATAATTAGTATAATATATACATACATATAAATAGAAATAATAATAATAGTAATAAAAAAAAATTAAAATCTTAAATTCTTTAAAATATTATGCAAACTCGTATACATACATATCTCAACTCTTCTAGTCAACTTATTTCAATTAAATGTCTTAACATTTTATTCCAAACAACTTGAAAATTAATTTCGGTAAAATCTCATCAAAAATAATGTCTTAATCTTACATATTAACCAAAATGGCTAAAATAATAATAATAAGGATATAAAAATTAAACCGAAACAACATACTTGTAACTTTGATGTACCTTAAACTAACTACAATATACTTCTTCTTATCTATCAAAACTCTTATTAAGGCATTAACGAAATAAACAACTAAATCTCTATCAAATACATATCGATTAAAATATATAACAAAAAAATTATAAAAAAAAACATTCAAGTAATTTTAGCAAAAAAATATATTTAAATTAACATTTCAAATCTTTCATTAAATTTGTTTATAATTTAAAAGAATTATTTAATTTTTCTCAGTGTACTGTATTCTAAAATATTATGAAAAAAATTAAAAAAAAAATTGAATTTTGAATATTTTCGGGATCTAAAAAATACTATACACATACAATAAAATTATATGGCTAATTTTAGTTTCATTCTAACGGCATGAATTCAATAAATGTAATAAAACTTAAAATAAACAAAATAGCAAAAAAATAAATAAATTTAAAAAATAATAAAACAAAATGATGACTTTTAATTAAACGTAAGAGGAAAGCTTCATTCTTTTACAGCTCTGATTTTTGCAAGTTTTTCATTAATGCAGCCTTGCAGCGTCTTTGGTGTCAGCGAAGCTGTATTGAGTGGTCATTTTATTTTTTATTTTACTTCGCCAATGATTCTACTACACAATGCGGACGAAGCAGGGCGCTCTAATGTTACGTTATGATTAATATTCGTTGTTTAGATGTATAGTACATACATTCATAAGTAACTTGGAGACGGTCAAACAAAGTCATCAACATTTTTTTTCCGCAATTTAGCTATCTTTTCCAGCTGAGGTAAACTCAGTGTGTCCAGGGTCATAAAATGTCCGCTTACTTTGTGATTGTCTCTACTAGACTGCACTCCAATATACTCTATTGATTCAGTATTACTCTAAGTACAGCACGGCGAAATGAATATGTCGTTTCTTACCCGATTAATTAATATTCATAATACGACTGTTAAATTTTGCATGTATAGTCCATTTAATTTTTAGTATGAAAAATAGACGATCTATAGTGTTTTTCATTTTTTGCATACGAAATAAACGATTTATAGTTAAAAAAAATTTTTCATAAAATTTTGAAAAATTGATTTTTTTATAAAAAGTTTTTTGCTTGAAAAATGGATGATGTATAGTACATTAAATTTTTTTTCCATTAAAAATAGACGACGTATATAGTCCATTAAATATTTTCATAAATATTAAAAAATGGACGATGCATAGTCCATTAAATTTTTTTTTATTTTTTTTTGCATAAAAAATGGATGATTAATTTTTAATTAATTTTGTATGTAAAGTACATTTAATTTTTAACATGAAAAATATACGATGTATAGTGTTTTTAATTTTTTGCATACGAAATGTAGTTCATAAAATTTTTTCATAAAAAATTAAAAAATGGACGATGAATGCCCATTTAATTTTGTATGCGTAGCCCATTTAATTTTTTTGCATGAAAAATAGACGATGTATAGTGTTTTTAGTTTTTTGCATATGAAATGGACGATTTTTAGTTCATTACATTTTTTCATAAAAATTTGAAAAATTGACGATGTATAGTCCATTAAATTTTTTTCGTAAAAAATTTTTTTGCATAAAAAATGGATGATGTATATTTTATTAAGTTCTTTGCACGAAATATAGACGACGTATATAGTCCATTTAAGTTTTTGTATACGAAATTTACATTTTATAGCCCATTAGTTTTTTTATAAAAATTTAAAAAATTAACCATGTATAGCCCATTATATTTTGTATGCATAGCCCATTTAATATTTTTCCATGAAAAATAGACGATGTATAGTGTTTTTAGTTTTTTGCATATGAAATGGACGATTTTTAGTTCATTAAATTTTTTCATAAAAATTTGAAAAATTGACGATGAAATTTTTTTCGTAAAAATTTTTTTTGCATAAAAAATGGATGATGTATATTTTATTAAGTTCTTTGCACGAAATATAGACGACGTATATAGTCCATTTAAGTTTTTGTATACGAAATGGACATTTTATAGCCCATTAGTTTTTTTATAAAAATTTAAAAAATTAACCATGTATAGCCCATTATATTTTGTATGCATAGCCCATTTAATTTTTTTGCATGAAAAATAGACGATGTATAGTGTTTTTAGTTTTTTGCATATGAAATGGACGATTTTTAGTTCATTAATTTTTTTCATAAAAATTTGAAAAATTGACGATGTATATATAGTCCATTAAATTTTTTTCGTAAAAAATTTTTTTGCATAAAAAATGGATGATGTATATTTTATTAAATTCTTTGCACGAAATATAGACGACGTATACAGTCCATTTAAGTTTTTGTATACGAAATGGACATTTTATAGCCCATTAGTTTTTTTATAAAAATTTAAAAAATTAACCATGTATAGCCCATTATATTTTGTATGCATAGCCCATTTAATTTTTTTGCATGAAAAATAGACGATGTATAGTGTTTTTAGTTTTTTGCATATGAAATGGACGATTTTTAGTTCATTAATTTTTTTCATAAAAATTTGAAAAATTGACGATGTATATATAGTCCATTAAATTTTTTTCGTAAAAAATTTTTTTGCATAAAAAATGGATGATGTATATTTTATTAAATTCTTTGCACGAAATATAGACGACGTATACAGTCCATTTAAGTTTTTGTATACGAAATGGACATTTTATAGCCCATTAGTTTTTTTATAAAAATTTAAAAAATTAACCATGTATAGCCCATTATATTTTGTATGCATAGCCCATTTAATTTTTTTGCATGAAAAATAGACGATGTATAGTGTTTTTAGTTTTTTGCATATGAAATGGACGATTTTTAGTTCATTAAATTTTTTCATAAAAATTTGAAAAATTTTTTTTCGTAAAAAATTTTTTTCCATAAAAAATGGATGATGTATATTTTATTAAATTCTTTGCACGAAATATAGGTGACGTATATAGTCCATTTAAGTTTTTGTATACGAAATGGACATTTTATAGTCCATTAAATTTTTTCATAAAAAATTAAATAAAAATTCAGTAAAGTGCGACTTTGACCCGCGCACGAAATTTTCCGTACGGACACGAGATATGTAATTAGTTTTGGCGGTTTTTGGCGTTTTATTATTTTTTGGGGATTTTTTTCGTTTTTGGCGTTTTTTTAATTTTGGCAAATTTCGGTTTTTGGCGTTTCTTTATTTTGGCGATTTTTTTTTCATTATAACAATTATTTTGTTACTGGAGCCTTTTACGCGTTTGGCGATTTTTCCGGTTTTTGGCGCTTTTTTCATTTTGACGATTTTTTTAATTTAGACGAATTTTTCGAATTTTGCGACTTATTTTATTGTTAGATTTTTTTTTTAATTTTGTAAATTTTTTTCGTTTTGGCCATTATTTTGAATTTTTGGCGATTTTTTTCGTTTTCAGATTTTTTAGTTTTACCGTTTTTGAAAATTTCAAGAGTTTACTTCTTACGGTTTCCAAGATCAAAATTACATAGTTAAAATTGTATTAACTGATGGACCACCCTTTAATTAAAATTTTTTTAAATATTTTAATGTTAATTGTTGTAGTCTATATAAAAATACACTAATTTTACAAATTTCAAGTGTCAATATACATATGTACGTACAATTATGTGTATATTACACCTTTAATTTTTAATTCTCATGTATTTGTTGTTGTAGCGGCCAAGGTTCTACATACTCTGTCCAAATTTCAGGTCCGTAGCTCATACGGTTCCTGAGGAAATACAGTGTGACGGACAGACGGACAGCGTAGCGAAAACAATAGGGTTCCTTTTTCACCTTTGGTGTACGGAACCCTAAAAATGGACGATGTATAGCCCATTAAATTTTGTATGTATAGTCCACTTATTTTATATATATATTTATATGAAAAGTAGACGATGCACAGTATATTTAATTTTTTGAATAAGAAATGAACAATGTATACCCCATTAAATTTTTTTTTTAAATTTTTTTCATGCAAAATAGACGATATATCCATCCATTATTTTTTTTCATAATTTCTTTTGTCATAAAAAATGGAGGATGTATTTAATAGTCCATTAAATTTTTCATAACAAAACTATTTTCGTGAAAAATATACGATAGAAAATAGTCCATTTAATTTTTTGCATGAAAAATCTACATGAAACGTAGACGATGTGTAGTCTATTTAATTTTTTGCCTGAAAAAGCAAAAGGAGATCTTCACAATTGCGGCAGACTAGATGGTCAAACGCGACTACATGATCTGCCACAAAATTAAGATGGTCTATTAATGGTGTATAAAATCAAATTAATAATTTTCTCATAAATAATATTAGAAATTTTTTTTCTTTATTTTTTGTATGCATGTATATGTATATATTTATATATTTTTTTTTAATTCCAAAATTCACTTTTTCAAAAATTTATACTTTTAACAAACTTAAGCTAATGAAGAAAAAGAGATATTAAAAATAAAACTTAACGGTAACTCTTAGCGCGACTCTTGCCATTATAATAGTTATAATATTTATTGTGAGCCGAATTATTTGCATTCTTTTTGGGATTTCCAGCAGCCGTTGATGGTACAGCTTTACTGGTTGAACTTCCGTAATTATCAGCTTCTGTCGGCGTCGAGGTTTGAGCTGGAAATGAAATCTATCAGTTGTAAATAGTGAACAATTGAAAGTATATACTTTTTAGAGAAAGAAAAAAATGTACCTTCATCTGTAGGTGTTTTAACAATAGGAGCGGGATGGAATATGGAATGAAAATCTTGAAAGGAGCCTAGGATTATAAAGGAATAGAATGTATGTACTTATGGTAATGTTTTTAAATAAGTTTATTATTTTGCTTTAAGACAGTATAACAATACAGAGAAGCCAGTCAATAAATCATGATAAATAATGAAATTTTGTGAATGAATATAATTATGTACATAAAAAGGCAAACATTAGACACTTAGAGAAATACAAAAAGCTTTTATAAAATTATTTTCTGGTATATGCACAAATTATAAATAAGTTTTTATGTAAGCACACATTTTGAAAATGCATTTTAAATAATTATAAATATTGAAAAAAACTACAAATACTCAAAGATAGTCTAGGGTTTTGCGAAATTTGACACACTGTTCTCTTAATTATACAATTTTAGGGATTGCAAATTGTGCTTGAAGGAAAGAAAATATGTATGGCCGACTTGGCAAGTTGCAATGCATAATTAAAATCCATACACTTCAAAACCCCGCATCATTTTTATTTTGAATGCAAACATATGTATGAGTTGCATAGAGACGTTGTTAAATGCCGATAAAATGCAAAAACTGTTTCTGCAACGCAAGCTTGCACTTAAGAAAATCTTGATTTTTTTTAATTATGCATTGCAACTTGCGTTTAGAAAGTCGGCTTATATTTTTAGCACCTCAAACATAAAATATTATAAAAATTTAACTTAATTAAACTTTTTTGACATCTTCCTTTTCAAGTCGAAACAATTTGAATAACACTTTTGACTCTGCTTTCGTTTGCATGTCGTTTAAAAACGACACATAAAATAAGGTTTGTTTGAATATTGCACTGTGTTATCTTAGTACTGCACTACCATTTCAATATAAAACGTTCACTTTAAAACAATACACAAAGGAGAAAAGTCCGGCATATTAAAACCAGTTGGTAACAGGCATTACTTTAAATAAAAAAATAATAATTCTAAATATAAGGGCATATCCCACGATATGGACAGAAAGTATTCCATTATACAAAACAACAATAAAATAATGAAGTTTTTTTGTTTTCAATATACTCGCAAGTAAGTAAGATTGAACGTTTTCTGAGGACATCGTGGGACAGGCCGTAAATATTGCTTCTTTAAAATTTATTAAACTTAGCATCTTTTCTTGAAAATCTAAATTTTAACAAGTATTTATTTATTGAGGAGATGAAAAACAAACTTACAAAAATTTCAAGAAATCTCTTACCCTACATACAGTTCCTTTTATGTAACGTTAATATTTACTTAAAAATTTTTATTTTAAACACTTCAGACAAAAATTACCTTACCTTAATATGAAACTAAATAAAATAGTTTTTTCTAAGTGTTTTTTTTCAAAAAGTACCTTTTAAGAAAGTACTTTAAAGAAAACCTTTATAAAATAGCTACATTTCGAAAGCCATTAGTTTTGAAAAATGCTTTAAAAAGGGATTTTTCTAAAATATTTTATAAGGTACCATTTCCTGAAAAAGTATTTTTTTCTAGGAAAGTACTTTTTTTTAAAGTATCTTGCTCTGAAAAAGAATCTTTTCTGAACAAGAAACCTTTTTTTAAATACCTTGATCTAAAAAATTACCTTGTTTTGAAAAAGTACCTTTTATGAAGAAGTACTTTTTACAACAAAAAAAATTACGTTTTTTGAAAAAACTATTTTTTTCTGAAAAACTACCTTTTATGACAATGCCTTTTTGAAAAGGCACCTTTTTTGACAAATGCCTTCTTTTAAAGTACCTTTTTGGAAAAAGTAACTGTCTAGAAAAAAACCTTTCCTGAACAATTGTTCTAAAAAATTACTAAAAAAGTACCTTTAATGAAGAAGTACATTTTAGTATTAAAAACTACATATGTACATACCTATTTGAAAATAGGGTATTTTTTCGAAAACTACATTTTATAACAGTGTATTTTTGAAAAGGTACCTTTATTGACAAATGCCTTTTTTTAAAGTACCTTTTTGAAAAAGTACCTTTTAAGAAAAAAGTAGCTTTTAAGATACAGGTAAATTTTTTGAAAAATTTCCTTTTTGAAAAAGTACCTTTTTAAACAAATGAAAAATTCCTTCTTTTTAAGGTACTTTTTTGAAAAATTACCTTGTTTTAAAAAGTAGCTTCTTAGACACAAGTACCTTTTTAGAAAAAAATAAGTTTTTGAAAAAGTACCTTTTTGGAAAAAGTACCTTTGGAAAAAAACAATTTATATCTTCAAGTGTCATTTTTTGAGAAACTACCTTTTTGAATAAATAATTTTTTTGAATAATATACCTGTTTTTGAAAAGGTACCTTTTGAAAGAAGAACATTAATGCAAAAGTACCTTTTGAAAAAAGTACCATTTGAAATATGCACTTAATAAAAAATTTTAGAAAAAATTTCTTTCGAATAAAGTACTTTCGGAAAAATAATCTTTTAACAATTTGCGCATATAAAAGTACCTTGTGGAAAGAAATCTAAAAAACAGCTTTGAATTAAGCACCTTTAGAAGAAGGATATTTCGAAAAATAGGCCAATCGTCAAGGGAATTTATTGATAAGCAAGACATGAACTTTTTCACAAGAGTACTTTCGAAAATGAAAGAATTTATTGATAAAATGGCCTGCTGCGAAAAAAACTTTTTTTTTTAAACAAGAAACTTTTTTAAAAAGTATTTTCGAAAAATTTACATTTTGAAACAGTACCTTTCGAAAAAAAAACTGCTTCGACATAAGGTCCTATCGAAAAAAGCATCTTTTGGTAACTTTTCAAAAAAAAGGATTTTTAAAAAACATCTTTAAAAAGGATCTTTCGAAAAAAAGGTTTTAGGCAAAAAGTACTTTTTTGTCAATAAAAACTGGGACATATATTACTGTTCTGTAAATCACATGCTTTCAAATTGCATGTGCGATATTCACCTTTATTCTAGTTGTCAACATAGACTTCAAGTCAATACAATACTTAAAAAAATTAATTGGAGCTTGTCTAGCCGCTCTTGAGAACAGTTTTGTGCTGTTGACAGCCTCCTCTAAGATATACAAAATAGCCGGAACCTGTTATAAAACTGTCGACGTGACATCGATGTTGATTCGAATAAGGGTGAATAAATGCTACTTTAGATTTTTTTTGTAGACGTAAGAATTTTGTTTTTACCTTAGCAATACTAAAAAAAATATATCTTTTGCACGGCACATAGCAATGCAAAAGAAGCATGAAATAAAAATTCGGAAGATGCATTATGATTGGATGAAATACAGTCGAATCCGCTTTAGCGCAACACGGTTTACTGAAAAAATCGGATTACTGAAAGCGATGCAAATCCTCGCACTTATTTTAAGCACAGCTAGTCTTATTCATTTCGCTTTATCGAAACATTGCTTAACTGAAAATATCGCATTACTGTAAACCAAAAGCAAGCCCACAACTACGTTTTGTATGCAAGTTACTTCGCTTTAGTGAAAAAATAAACAATGACAAACTTATTTATTAAAAATCGATTACATAACTTAAGGCTGAAAAAATTGTGCATGTTTTGTTCGTTAAAAAATTAAATGGCAAAATGTATTTGTTCTTTTCGCTCTTACGTAATTTATTGTATTTTTCTATTATATTGTACTGATTTTAAGCAGTACGCTTAACTGTAACAAATTTCAGTAATGCGAACTACGTTTTAGAGAAAAATTCGGATAAGTGAAAAAAATGGGGTTTTGGTTATTTCCAGTAAAGCGGAGTCGACTGTAATTTTAAATTTTGAGAAGCAGTGAAAACATTAAAGCTTTTTGGCAAACAAAACACAAGCTTGCTTGACACTGGGCATACATAAAAATCAAAATCAAGGACTAGTTAAAGGATATTTCCAACAAACCCATAGGACTGTAGAAAATATCTTCCGTTGAAGAGGCCGGTGTTAAATTTACCGAATAATTTAACCTTTCCACTTTGGGAGTGTGCCTTCTATGGGTGATTTCTGTTTTAATTGTTATCGTCCAATCAAGTTCTATGGCAGTTTGTGTGGTTATGGTTCTATAGGATTTTTCTTCTGTGTGAGAAGTGATTGAAGGTACTGAGGGTGTTAAGAATTGAAGGCTACTTGAAATTGCAGAAATAAAAAATAAAAAGTATCGACAAAAAGAAATACCTACCAGCAGCATTAGTTGCGGTGGATGACAAGGGTTTCTGAGACGCTGCCGATTCATGGCCAGGAGTAAACTTGGTGGACTTCCATTCCTCTGCCAAATGATGAAGTGCTGACTTGGGAGTGATCACTGCACTGCTTTCACTTGCTGTCACAAAGAAAAGTTGGGTAGGGGTGGAAAATATTGTTGTTTATAAAAATAAAATAAAAACACAAGCCAAATATTAAAATGAATTTTGAATTTAGAATTTTGAAAATTAGGCTAACTTTTTGTATTAATGTGTTAAAATAAAAAATAAAAATTAAAATGATTTTGCTGTTTTAAGTTATGGAAATAACTTGCTAGTTCTAAGTTTATTTAAGGGCAGAGGAGTGTGGTGTGTGTTAGCATTAAACTTAAATATATGTATGTATTAGAAAGAAACAAAAAATAATTAAAAGGAATAAGCGCAGGACATGTATTAAAATCAGTTATAAAATACTAAAAACCATTACCGACTTCTAAGGCCGCTGTGGGGATTTCACTGGTTTGTCGCTCTACTTCAGCTAAGCCATTGGCTTCTGGCACTTCTCTGGGCGTATGCATTTGTTCGTTGTCGCTTTCTATTGTGGTGGTGTCTATTTCAAATTGCCGCTCAGCCAGGGGCTGCAGTTTCGCTTCATATTGTGTTTCGCCATTTTCTTTGATAGTCTCTGGCTCAGCAGATTTTTGAGACCCTGTACTATCATTTTCACTTTCAGTGGATTTCTTGAAATTGAAATAGAATTATTAATTAGTTACTGTATTAACATTTTATGGCGTTTATAAAGCAATACATTTTCTTTTACCGTTTCCTCAGCGCTTGAAGTGGAAACATGAGACGATGAGCTTCCCTCATCATCGTCATCATCATCAGCATCCGCTATTTCCTCTTCCTTGGGTATGTAGTCGGAATCATTATCGGAACTCTCATCGGCATATTTATCCAACATTTCACTGACGGTTAAATTATGAAGGACATCTTCTTCGTCGTCACGAGGCCGCTTACTGGAGCGTTCATTCTAAAATTCGTATAAGGAGTAAAAAATATTAGTTTTAGTTTAACATTTTTTAAAGCTTTAATAATCTCAAATTATTATTTTACTTATTCAGTAAAATATTTTTTTTATTAAAAATTTATTGAAATTGATTATTGAGAGTTTTAGTTGGTCGCTATAAGCATTTCACTGTTCCTTATGCAGATCATCACAGAACCTTTGCACAAAAAATTTCTTAGAACAACGAAAGTTATTATGTTAAACTTTCAGTCAACCAAATGAGAAGTTCAAAAAATATCAAAAATGAAACAAGAACTCAATAATCTTACGTTATTTATATTTTATACTCACTTAGTATTTCAATAAAAAATTTAAAGACTTACCAAATTTTCTACACCTTTAACGTCTTGCGTAAACAAATGTCTAGTGTGTAGTTCGCAAGTTTCACGCGGCTGACAAATGGCGCTTCCCAAAAGTGTTGTTAATTTTTTTATGAATTTACTATTTTCTTTTGAATTCTCAGCCGTTATTCTAGCAGTGGTTCTAGCTGAAGTTCCATCGGGACTTTCACTCTTTCGACTTTCAATTGCTTTGAGACCACCGACACGTATGGCTCTTAATTGACGTCGTTTGCTTTGTATATAGTAGACCATGTTTTCGGACGATATGGGTCTTAGTCCCAAAAGACAAGAAGCGATTGTCAGAAATGCACGTAAAGTACGCAGGCTGACAATTAAGGCAATAAAAAATATCCAAGGTAAAGGACGTCTTAGTTTTATTCTGTTATTATCTGTTAAAGGGAAAGAAAAAAAGATTAGTTATACCCCTTTTAGACATGCAAAGTAAACTTTGCGAGAGAGAGAGAGAAATAATGTCTCTTTCTTTCTATCTCCCAGCTGAATTGGGACTTTGCAAAGTTAAATTTGCGTTTTTAAAAGGGGTGCTAAATGGCGTATTGCCCCTTTTAGACACGGAAAGTTTTCTTTACAAACTCTCAATTCAGGTGGGAGAAAGACGGTAAGAGATAGTATTCCTGCCCCTGTCTTTTAAACAGCTGAATTAAGACTTTGCAAAGTAAGCATTTGCTTGTCTAAAAGGGATATATTCTATATAATAAAAGATGAGCACTTCTTACCATGTGGCAAACTCCACTTTGCTGTATCCTCCAAAACTTTCAATAAACCATCACATTTCCTCAACATCAGCTGGCCCAAGTGGCTGCTGGCAAATCTTTCCTTTAGTTGAGCAACTGGCGAACTGAAGAAGCTTTTTTGTGTAATTTCTATTTCTATTTCTGAGATAGCTTCAATTTCTTCATCAACAACAATATTTTCAACTTCTTCTTCCTCTTGGACCTGAAGTTGTTCTTTGCCCGGCTTTTGCTTCTTTTCGCGTAACATTTTTTTTTACTCTGCTATTTATTTTATTTTGTTTTTTATTGTTGTTTTTTTCGCACTGCAACAGAAGAGTATAAAATCAATTTAGTGCGGGTGTTTGATGAAATATTATTTCTTATCATTTCGTTTTTTAATATAAAAAATAAAATATTGTCTGCTCTCAATCACCTTCTTAATGTATGATTTATAAGCCTTGGTTCTTATGACTAACTTAATCAAGTGTGTACTTTGCCCTCTATATGTTTTATAAACAATTTGTTTTTTATGTATTTTTGATAAGACGTATGTACATACGCAACATGTTTTACAGATATTCCTTAGCCAGTCAAATTAAGCTGATACCCCTTTTAGACGCGGAAAGTTTACTTTACAAAGCCTTAATTCGGCTGGGAGAAAGACAGAAAGAGGAATACTGGCTCTCTCCCGAAACTGAAAACTGAATAAAATAACTATTCATAATTTAACAAATTTCTGTTTTAAAATATCTGCAAGCAAGCTAAACTAGTTATTACACACATGTATTTTTGCATAATACGCAAGCTTCAAAAGACTAATGAGGGCCAATGTTTATGGTTAAATTAGATTTTTATATAAAAATTCAGGAAAGGCCTTTCTAATATTTCTAATTAAAGAGAAGAAGAAAAACAGTTTTATTTAAATTCTTTTATATACTAAAAAAAGTTTTAGTTCTCCAACTCTGAAAAATATATACATTATTTTTTTTAATTTTTCTGATTTTTAATAATAACTGCTTCATTCACAACAATTTGAATCATGTACTTGTATATCAAATACACTTTTTGTTTTTTTAATTGTGAACACCCTCTGTGTAGTGTATTAATGTATTTTGTATTTTTAATGAAAAAAGAAGAACAAGTTACATACAATTTCTCTCAGAGAGCCTCTCTCTGAATACAACATTTTAAAAACACATGAAATAAAAGCGTAATTGTGTATTTCACTTTTATATGAAAATTTCATACAATAAATGTTACACTCTTGTATTTAATATGAAATACAATCGATACAGAGATACAAGAGGTTTTGTGAATTAAGCAAATAATTTTCTTTCTTTAATATTTAAAATATGTATTTAATTAACAAAAAAAGAATTGTTTTATTTATTTATTTTTATGTACCAAAAAAAAATTAAAATTTTCCAGCTCTGAAGCTGTGCTTTTTATTTCTCTAATTTTGTATACCGAAATATTTTCTTTCTAAAACCTCGATTATTTTTAATTTCTAAAGAAAAATAAAAAATTAAATTGACCTGGTTACTTGTATATAAAAAAATCAATTTCCCAACTCTGGCATGATCCTTTTAGTTTATTTTTATGATTTATTTTAGCAAAATATTTTTATTTATATATATGTTTAATTTATAGGGAAAAAAGAAAAAAGTTTTTTGGTAGGTACCAAAATCAAAAAAGGAAATTTTCCAACTCTGGAATCAATTTTTTTTTGATTTATTTTGATTTTTAATGCCAATTTAATTCTAACTGAAATATAAATTAGATTTTAATTACAAAAAAAAAAACAAAAAAAAAACTTTTATATGACAAATGAAAGTTTCCAGCTCTGAAACCGTATTTTCAATACCAATCTATTTTGGACCATTTCTGATATACCAGCTCAAGACCAAAGACTCTAGGTTTTTTGGGAGATTTGGAAACCCGTACAGACAGACGGATGGACGAACAGACAGATGGGATTAGCGTATTCCTCTTTCACATACATAAGGACCAAGAATATAACTATACATGTTCTTTACGCGTCGCACACACGGGATGACAAACATATAAATATACATACATATACCCATGATACAATAACAAAGGTAACCTAGAAGCGCCAGCTGATAGGGTTTTTCTTTTGTTTTTTTTTTTGTGATGGGATCTGCCAGACGTTGTTTATGTTTTACCAATACACGCGCGTAGTGCCTATTAAAGCTGTACTAAAAGCTTTGCAAAAGCGAGAAAACGCAAGTACATGTCTCTTGTCATGATACAATAATACAGGTAGCCGCGAATCTACAACAAATAAAACAATAATAATTTTTATTGCTGTTTTGTGATGACAACTGTCAAAAAACAAGATACGTGTACTTGTGGTTTCTCTTGGCTTTGCAAAGCTTGTTAGTATTAGTACAGTTTTAATAGGCACTGTTCGCGTGCCACACTTCACATCACAAGCAAAACAGCTCGCGCCTCGCGGTTAACTGTATTATTGTATCATGTCTCTTGTTTTGTCTTGGTTTTCTGACAGTTGTCATCACAAAACAGCAATAAAAATCCCTGTTCTTTTATTTGTTGTATATTAATGTATCATTTACATATCGTCATCTTAAATGCAAACGGACGTAACTACACAAAAATTCGATATCGAGTTTTTGATTGATTATGGTTCATTTTATCAAACTACTAAAATATGACAACTTTATTAAAGAAATTCAAACAAAGAACGTAACTAACATAAAATCTTAAATATATATTAAATGGAAATAAATTTTTAAAAATATATAAGCAGACACGCTACAAGTAAATTTGGAAGAAAATTTTCAAGAATACTTTGTAAAGTTTTTTGTTTCTCTTGTGAAAAATATAAAAGTGTAGTTACGTCCGTTTGCATTTAAGGTGACGATATGTATGTATGTATACGTATATATACGTATATACCTCATCAATTTTGGTGAAGGATATGAACAAAAACTTTTTTTGGGAATTGGGCAAATATGTCTAAAATTAATAAAATTGTTTTACAATCTATCACAAAATAAAACACAATTTAGTTGTATGCATATTAAAAAGAAACACATTTTAATAGTTGGGGTTGAAGCACTTCAGTTCATCTTCGAACAGCTGATAATCATCAGGGCCGATGAGGTTATCTGTTACTCAATTCGCTTTGGATACTTTAACTCTCTCAAACACAGACACACGCACACACCCATACGAAACATTAAACTTCAAAATATATGCCCCCCTAATGTTTATAATTGGCAAGGTGCATGCATACATCAGCAATTGAATTGAAAAATAATTTATTTTATTTCTTAAAAGTATTTTTTTTTTTGGTTTAATTATTCCATTGCCCCAAGAGAAATAAAAAACATATAAATGCATAATAAAATTATCAATTGACACAGGCGCGGGATCAAAGTGTATCGAAAGTAAAAATAAAATGCAAAATGTGAAAATGCAAAATAAAAGAAAAACAAATGCAACAACACATAATAAAAAACTAAATAGCGTAATATAAAATTAAAAAAATGTGTAACTTACAAAAAAAATTCAAAATCGTCTTATTGATTGTATTAAGAGCAATTAACGAAAATCCTTCTACTTAAGAGTACAACATTTTTATTCGTGTATGATTAAAAATAAACAATTTATTTAAGAAAAGCCAAAATGCTACTGAGAACTAAATACACTTCAAATTATACCACCTTATCTTATAAATATAATTTGAGTTTGAAGTAATTTCCACACCAATTTTGACTAAAGCTCACTTGAAGTGCAAATTATTATTTTTTCATTCTACTATATATACTATATATTCTATATATATATATATACTACTTATATATTCTATACTATTGCAAATTCAACTTTACGACCTTTTCAATTTTATGTGACGATATATGGAAGTATAAAAGAAATGCAGTTAAACTCGAAACAATAAATAGAAAGCCAAAAGACCGGCCGGTTAAATAAAGAACTTAATAAAAATGGCAACAATCAAATAAAAAAAAGAAAATTTAATTTAAAATTTATTTATATTAATTGATCATTATTAGAATGATGACTGACTAGAAAATCTTTTTGACATTGAACTTTGTGGCCTTTCGAAAAAGTTAAAGTCTATTTAAAATTAAAAGTTTCTAATTTAGTTTGAAAACGAAAGAAAAACAACAAAAATAAAAAAATAGACTGTAATACAAAGTATGCCAATCTGTAGAATCTATAGATAACGGTACACTAGAAAAATTTTACAACAAATTCAATAAATTAATTTTAAACGAAAGCATAAGTTAAAAAATTACAAATAATGTAAAAAGTCTTACCGTTTTTCTTTTTCAAGAAACAGAAGAAAAAAAATTTAATTTAAAAAAATTACACCTGCGAAGTTTTTTTTTACTAATAACAGCAAGAACGAGTTAGTGTTAATTTTTTAAATTATTTTTGATGAATTTTTTTATAATTTTTTTATTTTTTTTTATATAATATTCCACTTTTATTAATAACTTAATAAACTGTTCTGCAATGCAATTAAACTAGAACTGAAATCAAAAACTCTTCTTAAACCGGCAGTTTTTCCGATTCTGTTTTAACACTGTTCGCTTGGAATATATTAAAGCAACAACAAAAAAAAATCAGCTATGCTTATCACTGCAATTAATCTCTTCCCAGTATCTCGTTTGAGTCTATATTTTATTGTTTTTATTTTCAATATTATTTATTTTTTATTTACACATAAACATACATACATACATGTATGTGGGGCATTTCATACCACATCTCACCTTTAAAAAAATATATTGCCCCAATTTTGTGTTACTTTTCTTTTTCCCATCTAAAGAGCCTTCCTGCTAAAATTTAAAATTATGTTAATTAGAATTTTCTCCATTATTAAGAAATTTATGAACAAAAAATTACAAAAGTCATGTTTTGTAAATTGAATATCTTTTGAACGAGTCTTCAAAAAAAAAATCTCAAACCTTATCACAAAGATTATTTTTATGGGTACTAAACAATATCCCAGAATTTGGAATAAAAAAATTAAAAAAGATTTTTCAAAGCCTACGTTTTATCGTGGAATGCCCCTTATGTATTTACAAATGTATCCTTTGCTGCCAAAAAGGCATAAGGGATTAAATTCACGATTTTCTTTTTATTTTAATAATCATATATGGACAATTTAAAATGAATAAAATAGTATCCCAAAATTAAATTAACAACAAAATAAATTTTCTAAAATATTTTTAAATTTAAACTTCAATATATCAAAAATAGATCTCTCATGTTTTTTATGAGAATGATTATTTTAAAACGATAGCAAGGCAACACGTCGGCAGGTTGTTGTCCATGCTGATGTTGTCGTTGTGGTCAAATCAAACTAATTTCTATTTTTGTTGGCAATAATTTGCGAAATGTAATAATAAATGTGAAATGAATGATGGCTAACAACAACTATTTCATATTTAAGGATTCAAAAGGAAGCCTTAGAAAATATTATGAAACTTAAAACTACCATTTGAATCCCCCAAATATTTAAAAGAAAAACATACCGAAATTCATGTAAATAAATAAATTTATAAATATTCATAGTTTTACGTGATATATACATATATATTTATATATTTGAAAGTGGTATAAGTCCATTTTTTCGTGTATCGAGATATTTAGAGACGGAGAGTTTGTTTTTTTTTTGAGAATTGTCTCCAGCAAAAACACTTTGAAGGGAACGAATGCAAAACTTCAAAAATCAAATTGAAAAATGTTACCAAAAAATGGTATAATGAATAATTTGAATGAAAGGCTTTTTTACTCTGTAATATTTTCAAGCTCGAAAAACTTTATCAAATTTACAATTTCCTTTGCACATAAAATCATTCGAGAGCTTGTTTCACTTTATTCATTCACTTCACGTCACTTCATTTTTTTATTTAAGCGAAACTATATATTTATGTTAACACACAATCAATCTACCCTAGTATCAGTCAATTGACCGGTCATTTGATCGGAAGTCAAGCAGGATATATTCATCATTGCGTAGAATAAAGTTTCTTTCACACTATTAATTATGGAATTTTTTGTGTAGGTGTGATGTGTGTGTGGTCTCACTCTAACGACTATAAATCATACAGTCGCACTGCTCACTCTACTGATTTTTACTAATCAATGATAGCATAAATATTAGTCAAGTCTGACTCATCATAATAATATAATTTTTATTATTATAATTATTTTTTTATTATTAAAAGTTACTTACGAATATAAAAGTAAATAAAATATTTAAAATTAAAGATATAATTCAGAAAAAAAAACAGAATAACCTCGGCGCTATCTGGCCCTCTTCACACCTTTTCATGGTTAAGGCTTCTTGCTTTTTATAAATATCTAAAATTTTTAAAAGAATTCAATTTTGTAAATTTCTTAAATTCACTATTGTTTTTACATATCTTTTTTCACAGATAGGATGAATTGTTTTTTTTTCTTTTCAAATAAAACTCGAGTTTTAAAAGTCTTGGCATATGTAATGTCCCACTCTAACATATATGCTAGAGTGGAGCAACTATAATTAATAAATAATTCCATCATCACTTCTGATCAAATGACGAATCAATTGAATGTCACTATTGAATTCAATCCCTATAAACATTTAGAAGATATCTTAGCCAGGAAATTCCTTTTTATACTAAACGTATGATAACTCCTGTGATGAAAAATTTAATTTAGGTGACTATAAAAAATTTAAATTTAAAATTTTAATTCAGGGGTGACTTCACGATATCTTATATTTTTCTTCCTTCAGATTATTTAGCAAAATTATAAAATTATACTTTAGGAGATAATCTATCGTTATGAATATAATATATCTTCCTAAAGATAATCATAAATAATAACGTTAGATGATTATCTAGCAATATCACAGTTTTATCTTCTAGAAGTATTGCATACGTATTTCTTCGAAGTATTGACCTGGTCGCAAAAACTCTCCCGAAGGGGTAATCTTCCGCAATACGAATATGATTGTGGCCGCAATAATATTTTTCTTCCAAGCAATACGATTTCGAATCATTTTCATATTATGTACTTTGTTTGTACCCACTTGACCTGAGATTCGATTAAGACGAATGCTCACTAAAGCGAAGAAATTCGGAAACAAAATTCTTCGATATTTGTCCGCTAAGCTATGAAAATTCGAATGTTCGCTAAAACTTTGAGCTTTGAACTTCTATCGATAGTTTTTCGAATGTATGATGGTAGCCGAGTGTATGTGTGTCAGCCTGTTAGTCTAGAAGTGCCAACTTCGATGCCTGACAGCACTGTAAGTTAAAAAATAAAATAAGAACACATACTTACATATGTGCAATAATTGAGCAGAAATAAATTTGTCACGATAGCCTATTGGAAGTGTGTTAGTCTATTAGAATGGTGGTACCATGTTTAAATCCTGCAGCGTAAGTTAAGGTATTAAAAAAATTAAATAAAATAAGTAAGTTAAAAAATAAATAAATAAAACAATATAATTACTTTTTTACTTTGTCTGCTGCCTTTTAGGGATATCGAAATTAGTTCGATATTCTCTCACTTTTGATGTTGCTAGGGAAACTTCGATAACGAATGTTTTTTTTTTTTGAGAAAACTGAGCGACAGGTGAACTTTTTTCAATTCATTTTTGAGTGTCACTCTCGATAGGTTTACACGATAAATGTTCGAGGTATATTCGAAATTGATATCAATAACGAAAGTCTTGGTCAGCTGGGTAGGGATGTAAAATTATTGTAAGTGTTTTAGTGAAAAATTTTGTTTGTGTTAGTTTCAGTCATTCATTTCTTAAGAATTGTAGGGCAATTTGTAATAAAAACATAAAATTTTTATTAAATTTCTATTACTGAACTCTTTCGACATTATTATTAGAATAGGAGGATTTTTTCTCGGGAATAAATGATTGGGAAGAGAAAAAACTCTGCGGGAAAATTCATAACTGTGATAAATAATAATTAGTTAATTCGCTTTTACAACGCTGCTGTTGTGCGTTTTTTTTTTTAATTTTTATATCATTGTTACAGAGGCTCTGGTGTCGCGTAGGCGCATTACCGATTTATTGCTACGAGTAGAACTATCGATGAACGAGGGCGCTGTAGTGAATTAAAATAGAACTCTTAAAAGCTCCATTAGAGAGTTCTAAGGGAAAATAATCTAACAAAATGTATAAAATGTATTTCAACTTTCAATTTTCAATTTTATAAAAAAATTAAATTTTCTTGTTTCTTATTTAAAACTAGCTGAAACCGGTCCGCATTGCTGGCCCTAAGCAAACATTAGTAATGTATTACCTTACGATTTAAATTGAGTCTTTAACGAAATATATATATATATATATATGACATTGGTGGTGCAATATGTAAATTGGATTTTGCCACGCCCCTCCCTCGCAGATTGAAAATTAAAAATCAGACTTCACAGTATCACCCGCCTGAATATTCTGAAAATTCTGTGAAAATTTCATCAAAATCGGCCCAGATGTTTTGGAGTCCATACGTTACATACTTACACACATCCTGTTTTATATGTATAGAAGAAAAATATAGAAGATATATTATGTCAAATTCCTAAATGTACATATATTATTTCAATAACAATATAAGAATCTTTAGAAAAAAAAAATACCCTATAGCTTGAGCATTTGACGTTGCCTTTTTTTAAGTTAAATTATTTGTTTATTTTACTTTTGTATTTAAATGAAAATTTTGCTAAACCATTTTTTAATCATATAATAAAAATTATTTTGTTTACACAAATTATAAGTTTATATATGTTTATACACGTATGTACATACAAACATACATATATTAATAATACTTTGTCAAACACATGTGAATTTAAATTTAAAGAAATTTTATATAGCAAACGGAAAAAGGTGGGCCACATGTTGGCGTTAATTTGTTTTCTTTTTTTTTGTCTTGTGTACTTCCAATTGAATTTCTTTATATTGACTTAAATTAGATTTTATATTTATTTTTTGTATAGAAATTGGCTTTAGTGTAATATTATGTGGTCACTTTTGTTAAATGTGTTTTTTTGTTTGTTTAATTTATTTGTTAATAGTTTAGGAAATACATATTTTCAAAATAAGAGGAAGTCTATAAAATAAAATATAAAAATTTATGAAGTAATTTAATTTTAATTATTTTTTGTCTTGATGTAATATTTTTATAAGTGCATTTGTAATTTATTTATATAGATTTTGGTTAAAGGTAAAAATTACAAAGAAATCAACTTATCTTAAAGAAATCAGGTTGTAGATTAGTTTTATAAAAGAACATCATACTTTGAAGAAACTCACTAAACGCCGGACAGCTGGCCCGAAGGCTTATAGACTTATTGTGCTTGGCAAATCGCTTATAAGACTACATCACATATTCTTTGAAAGTTCTAAGAAATTAAGATTTTTAGCAGCAGTCAACTCTTTAAAAAAAATAATTTTAAGCGCAAAATTATAACGAATTTCTGAGACGAAAAGGCTTCCAAAGCATTTCTAAGCGATTATTTTTGAAAACCCAGGCCATCTTTGTTCCAGTTTCTTTCCCAGTTGCTCAAGAGAAAATGTCCGTAATGAGAGCATGTGTATTTTCAAAGGTTTAGAAATTTATTAGATTTTTAAATTAAGAATGAATTTGTGAGATTTTTTAATTACCTATTTTTTAACAAATAAATTTCATGGGGACTGTTCACCACAAATTTCAATGCTAAAAAGTGTTTTACTCAATTTTGATATTCTTCTCTTCTTCGTGAGCTACGAGACGTTAAAAAAAAATTAAACGAATAGTGACGCAATGTCCCACTTAAAGCTCAGCTTTTATAGCCCTAAATACAGACAAAAACTGCAAGTACTGCAACTTATTTATGGTCCTTCGAACCGTAACTTTAACGCAAAAACAGAAAAACACAAAATTTTGAAGCTTCAACAAAGCTTTGCTATAAAAAACATGAAAATTTCTGATAAATATTGCAATGCTGCATAAACTCTACTTCGATGCCGCCAAACAGAAAGAACAATGATAATTTTATAAATAGTTTGTTGAATAAAAAATTTTTATTCAATATTACTGGCGGGAGGCCAGCGCAATAAACTAAATTTATTTACTAAAGAAACTTACAGCAAGCACTTCTTCTCTCTCTCTCTCTTGGATAAAAATAAATTTTCTTTTATTCATCGTAATAAATTATTGCTCCACACACAATAGTTTAAGGGCCTGTCCCACGATGTCGACAATGTTCGACTTCTCGCACACTTACATTCAAAACAAACAAAAAATTTTAACATTTTGTTTTTATTTCAAATGTAATTGTGCAACAATTTCAACGTTTTCGACATCGTGGGAGAGGCTGTAAAGCTTTTACAATGACAATTAGTTTACTTGTAAATGTCATCAATTTCGTAATGGCTTTCCACAAATTAATCTTTCTTTTTAACCGGCTTCAAACAAAGGAGGAGGTCAGCGTTACCGTTGTGACACTAAAGTAACTCTTTTGACACTTTTTTATGCCAATGACACTTTTTATGACCCTTTTTTAATGTATGACTTTGTATCATTTCAACAAATTATATGCTCAAAAATTGGACGAAGCACAGACTAGCATATTAGGTATTGGAAAAAGTGCTGTTCGTTCAATTGGCGATGTATAGATCTAGATATAGTTGATAGAATAGCCAATAAATGGTGAACATATTGGAAAATTCTGACACCCAAGTCCCTGATCCCAAATGCGAATTATTTCTGGGAGTATTACAATAAAAAAAATATGTTTTAACTTACTTTCATCTTTAATCTTAATACAACAAACCAGTTTCCACTGGTTACCTGACGTTCGTTCGTAATGTTTTTTAACCTTAAAATTAAATTAATTGACTATCCATTTAAAAAAATTATTAGTTTCATACGATCGTTTGTACGATCTGGCCAGTTAGAGGGTTAAAACTGATTTATAACTAAAGTATTTTAATTAATTTTATTTTAGTATAATGTATTTAATAAATTGTTAAAATTCGTGTTTTTTTTTTTTCATTGAAATAAATGTTTTTTTTTCGTTGACAAAAAACTTGACCCTATTTTACTATAAAATACCTTTTTTATCCTTTTTTTCAAATACCCTTTTTATGATACTTTTTCGAAATTTTCAACGGCAACTCTGGAGGAGGTTATCAATTTGTTTAGATTTTTTTGCGGTGTTGCTTCACAACTTGGTACATATCTGACCGATTGCAAAAATTCTTTTTTTTCTGAGAGCTTATTGCTTTCTTTTAATCCCATTATAAAACAGTGGGCGGGGACACGTCTAAAATTTTTTATTATATTTTATGATATTCTACTTATTTAATTGCTGCAAAACCTAGTAAACACCTTTGGTTCTTGTAATAACACAAGTTTTAAGTTAAAAAAATGGGCAGGGACACGCCCAAAAATTTTTTATTTAATTTTATGATATTCTACTTATTTGATTGCTGCGAAACCTAGCAAACACCTTGGGTTCTTGTAATGAAACAATTTTAAAATTTTAAAAAATGGGCGGGGCTACTTCCATTAAAATTTATTATTATTATATTTTACGTGGTTCTACTTAACCGCTTTTTACGAAACTTAACACACACCTTGAACTCAAGAATGAACACATTCTTTCATTTGAAAAAATGGGCGGAGGTACGCCCATTAAAATTTAACATTTTACAAAAATTTACACCCATACTGAGCTCTAAAAAACACATAATCTTGCATTTAAAAAAAAATGGACGGAGGCACGCCCTTAACATTTAATTTTATATCCCATAAATTTTTTCGAAATTTTTCTAGCAAAGATGCATTGAAGTCAGTTTTTTTTTGGCAGAACTATTTTTTATAACGTTTTCCCTTTTAAATGTTTTTAAGGAGCAGAAAAAAGCTTTTGATAGATAAATTAACTAAATATCTTTAGCAGGCATATGATGCTAAAAGCTTTTTTATTCAAGTTATTGTGAATAAAATCTTTATTACTTAATATCCTTAAATCGTATACACTGTTAATATTACAGCAGAAAAAACTGCACTCCTCTCTACAATATAATTTATCAAAAGCTCACGAAAGCTCTCTAATATACGAGTTATAAGAAATACAATAAAATCAGTTGCGTGCGTGCTCTCAAAACTAACGGTATTACAAAAAACACACAAGCGGAGGAAACTAACGAATTTAGAAGAAAAATATAATGAGAAAATATAAGAAAATAAGAAAATGTAAATTACATACACAACAAGAAAAACAACATTAGCAAACACCAAAAAAAAATAAATTTGAAAAATGTTGCAAAACAAAAAGATGTTGCAAAACGAAAAGATGTTAAAATAATGTGAGCATTAGCAGAAGAATAAGTTCTACCAAAAAAAAATAACAAGTTAAAAATCCATAATCATTTAAAGCCTTTAATAGAATTAAATAAAAATCTTTAATAAATTATGTGGCTAATTTGTTAAATAAAACAAATACAATTTATTAAATGAAAATATAAAAACGAAAAGTAATCAATCCCTCAATGAGACAGACAGGAAAAACTTTGATATAATTTAAGAAAGAAATACACATGTTTTAATCCTGTAACGTCTCATTCAGCAGGAAGCTGGAGGGCAGAGCAAAACAACACATTTTCATACACACTTCTAAATGCAGCGAGCATAGAAATATTTACACATGGATGTGTGAGTGAGGTGTAAGAGCATTTTATTTGTGTACGTCTGTATGTATGTATTTGTGTATTTATGAGCATATGAGTGTCTCTTTAATATGTGTTAATAATAAATATGGGTGTTAAAATGAGAACAACTCAAGTTCCTAAAAAATAAAATATAAAATATAAAAATAAAACAAATAATAATTAAAAATGCAACATTGACAAAGTTAAAAATAAAATAAATAAATTGCTGCCTGATTTTATGTGAATTTGTCCTGTTATAAGTATTATTCTTTAGAAATCTCTACATTCTATCTTGTGGATATAAAACATAAACACAAATACTTGCAACACTTGCATGTGCGAGCATGTTCAATTACGTTTTGCCTTCTTGAATCATTTTTGAAGCGGAGTTATATATAATTAACATTATTTAATTATACAAATATGTTTTTTTTATTTCAAATAAAATATTTTTTTTTAAATTAAAAATTTTTGTATGGGAACGACCCTAATGATTGAAAATTTAGGCTAGGTGTGCTCTGAACAAATTTTAGGGCTACAAAAATATTGGGTCATCTATTTGACTAGCACCTAGGGACACTATGGTGCTACTCAGGGGGAAGCGGGTAATTTTATAAGTTATATTTTGAATGAGACCACCATTAATGAGCGCAGCAAGGGCGCAAGATATTAGTAGCAACTCAGGGATAGTTGTTTTTATATTCCTAATAAAACAATTTTTTAAATGAAACATTTTTGTATTGGACACCCTAATGATTAAATATGGAGGCTAGTTGTGAGCTGAACAAATGTTGGGGAAACAAAAATATTGGGGGTCGGTCATATATTTAAATCGCCCAGGGGCACTCTGGAGCTACTTAGGGGGAAGGGGATAATTTTATAAAATTTTAAATTTTGCATGGGAGCCCCCTTAAGGAGTGCAGATAAAGGGTTGGTATATTCATAAAAAATGTAGTGGGCAAAATATTAGTTGGGGTTGGTCTTAAGTTTTACCGCTCTAGGAGCAACTCAGGGACAATTGTGAAGCTTTTTGTCGATTTTGCTTAGTTTTCCCTAGTTCTGAGCCCGATGAGGACCCACACTGCTTAACTATTACCAGAAAGCACAAACAATTCGCTATTTATTTATGGTCCTTCGAAGAGCAGTTATCATTTCCCTTAAACATTACAGTGCATTCAGTTCTTACAACGGTATACAACTGTTAAGCTGCTGTAATAATCCGCTATTGCAAATAAAGGTGCAGTTAGCCGACTGCAATGTAATTTAACTGCAACAGTAGGAAACAGCTGATCGATCTATGTATGTGAAAAGTAAGGTACAGATTATTACATTCTGGTTACATTTCTATAACCATTTTCATTATTTTTCACATAACAATATCTATGAGCCGTTTCCTACAGTTGCGGTTACATTCCCTTAAGGTTCAGTTACCCGACTGTAATAGAATGTAACTGCAACGTAGGAAACAGCTGATTTTATATTTTTATGTGAAAAGTGGTTTATGTTACATTACATTTCTATAACCATTTTCATTATTTTTCACATAACAATATCGATTAGCTGTTTCCTACTATTTCAGCTACAATCAGCTAAAGGCTCAGTTAGCCAACTGTAATGGAATGTAACTCCCTTTACAATCGGCTGAAGGTTCAGTTAGCCGACTGTAATGGAATTTAAAGGCTCAGTTTTAGCCAAATGTAATTGAATGTAACTACAACAGTAATAAACAGCTGATCAATATTGTTATGTAAAAGATAATGAAAATTGTTAAAGAGATGTAACCGGAATGTATGAATCTGTACATTCACATAACAATATCGATCAGCTGTTTCCTACTGTTGCAGTTAGATTTCATTACAGTCCGCTAATTGAGCCTTAACTCTTTTCTAAAATACGGCAAAACATTCCAGAGTATTGCCAATTGTTAAACTCTTTATCACCAAAATAAACACCCGTTATTAACATGAAGTTGTGCAAAATAGTGTAAACAAGAGCAGTAGTATTCATTGTGTCTCTATATATGTGGTTTCTCTTTGTTTTTTAACAACAAAAACATCCTTTATAAAGTAGAATACAATAATAGAAAGTTAATTAATAAAAACAAAGAAGTTGTTGAGAAAAACAGATATAAGAAAGGTGTTACTATACTTGCACACATAGGTATACATACACATACATAATGTAGCATAATTGTTATGTTGTAAGATTTCCAACAATTTGTAAAAAAAATCCTTTCATTTCTGATACCACTTCAATATCAATTTGTCATGCAGAAACTTAAAATCTTACAGCCTTATTTATAAAACTTATTAAGGCTTAATAAGAAAAATTTTGTATGAAAGCTTGTCTTAATAAACCTTTATAAAGTCTTTATAATTTTTATACATAAGGCTGTTAGTGCCTTATTTATGAAAAATTTTACGCATTTTTTAAGATTTAATAAGAAAAATTTTATATGAAAATCTGTTTTATAAATCCTTTACTAAACCTTAATCACTTTTATAAATAAGGCAGTTAGTGTACAGTCGAGATATTTGTACGAGTATCAGCATAATATCACAAAACTCCAAAATTGCGCCTTGAGCCAACGTAACGTTGGAATATTGTCACACATCAGAAATTTTTTTTATACCAAAGTAAACGATTCATTGAATCTGCCAGAGTAGAAAATCACAGTTTTTGTTTTTTAAATATCAACACAAAATTTTAAAAGTCAATTAAAATTTTTTAAAAACAAATGAATTTTTGAGGCCGAATTTCTTTTGTTTACTCTTGTCAGCTGAGTTTATATTTTAGCGCAAGAATAGGATTGCCAAGTTAAATAAATAATTTTGTGTGAAAAGATAAAGAGAAACAATTTTTTTTTTCAAACGTTGGTATCAAAACGTTTTAACACAAACTTGGTGTATAAGCGCAAGGCGTACAGTACCAGTGTACTATTGGATTCAGTAACTTTTATTACGATAATCGTATCGCTATAATAAATATAACGAATATTTATCGACTTTGCTATTCAGTAACATATTTTAACGATATTCGCTGTCGGTTGAAGTAAAAAAAATAAGATCATATTCACTAAGTTTTTGTTTTAATTTTTCTTGGTGTTTTTTTGCTTATTTTGACATTTTGTATGCAGGGATACCACATTGTAAAAAGATATTACAGAAAAACATTATCGTTACCGCAAACAAATAAATATATCGATAATTATTATGATTTTCGATTCGCAAGAAGTTACTGAATCCAGGTACAGGTGGACCTATTAGCGCAGCTGATCGTGAGCTGCCTTTACACCATCCGTCAAACTCCATATCAAATAGCATAAATACTGAACCGAACTGTCAACATAATAATATAAATAATACTACAACAATTTTGTATGTACGTATGTTGTTGTAATGTTAAGGCCACTTGGTATTAATATGATTTATAGTGGGTGTTTTTTTAGAGTGTCACAGCTTTGAGTTGGCATCACTGCTTTATTTGAAACCCCATTTAACAGCTGATATTTGCTTTTTGTTTAGTTTGCTTTGAAAATTCATTATGAATCAACTTAGACAAGGCAATTTCATATAAGGTATACTCAGCTTTATTCGCTTTGAGGAATTTATACTTGAAATGTCAGAAAAATGTACTGAAAAATGTGTCTTGACATCCCAGGTATATTCAAATTACAAGCGGCGAAAATAGTCACCTGACCCATTTACGAACACGTTGTATGGATTCGCCTTGAACTTACACTTGTGCAAATTCTAAAAATTTTTATTTTGAATTTAAGTTCAAAATTTTTATTTTCCGATGCAGCCCATTTCTGGTTGAATGGGTACGTAAATAAGTAGAATTTTCGCATTTGGAGTGATGAGAATCCACAAGCTTTTGTCGAAACACCACTACATCCACAGAAAAATACTTTTTGGTGCACTTTATGGGCTGGCGGAGTCATTGGTCAGATGATGATGATGGTCGGAATGTTACTGTCAATGCTGAACGGTATAGGAATATGATTTGAAATTTTTTCGTACCTCAATGACGTGACATTAATATGGCTGATATATGGTTCTTACAGGACGGACCCACATGCCACACAGCGGGCGCTAAAATCGATTTACTCAAACAAACTCAAAGTTGTGACACTCTCAAAACAAATACCTTATATAAGGAAAGCGTACAGTAAGTAAAATTCCATGAATCCCTTCAAATCCATTTAAATAAATATTATTTACGGTCTTTTTCACAATATACAATTAAAAGCTAACACGGACTTTAACGGCAAGTGTTGTATGAAGAAGTGTCAGTTAAGGTTCACGTTATCTCTTAATCATACATTGTGAACATAAATAATGGTGGCGGCAAATATTTAAAACCTATAGTTAGCTATTTGCATAAATTTGTTTCCTATAGAAAAAAATTTATGATTCATTTTTCTTATTTCATTTAAAATGTTTACTTCTTTGTTCTATCCTTTTTCATTTCTGTTCAACCTTTTTTATAAATAAAGGATTTGTTTTCCCATTTTTTTAGTACATACGAATTTTTGCCCGCACGATAAACTAGTAAAAAATATATAAAACAGAAAACACAATTTTAATTTCAACATCCTGTTTAGTCCCTTAAGCCACATCAAGCGTGTTAGAATATCGTTATTTATTTGTGTATTTAAAAACTTGGGAATATGAGAGCTGAATTTTCTTTTTCCTTTTTTACCACAAATTGGCACAGAAAGTATTTTACACTTAACATTATATACATATCGTTACCTTAATATAGAAATGTTTTAACTCATTACTTTTTCGAAATCGAGATATTTGTATTTTTCGATAAATTAGATATTCTTCTACCCAAATACATCAACAAAAAAAAACTTGATTTAACAAAAAATAATGAGTTAGGCCCTTTCTATATTAAGGCAACGATATGTATATATAGATGTATGTGCGAGTGAAGTGAAAATAATACCCAGCAAACATTATCTACATATAAGTACATATATTTGCATGTTTAACAGAATTAGTAGAGGGTAATATTTTAATTTTTAACTTCCCGGTCGCTACAAATGAGAGGAAGATATCGATATCATCACGATTATCAAAAATCAATTAAGCCCATCATTCACTATCCTACACAATCGCGCGATCTGCCAAATATGACATGTGTGCTAAGAAAAAAAGTTTGGTAGTGTGGAATAAAAATGCAACTGTGTGATAGATTTTTTGACAAGTCGTGCGATTTTAAAAGTCGGTCAGACTTCTGCAAGATTTTCTTGTAAATGAATCGTGCGATCGTGTAGGAAAGTGAATCAGGGCCTTTAGCAACACTATGGATCGGTTTGTCATTTTACTGGTTAAAAGTCTTTGACAATTTGCTGGTCAATTGACTTACAAGCAGCTTGGGTGTGGATGTCTATGTTTTCAGTTTTTAAACTTGCACTTGAACTTGAAAGTAGACTTAGATTGAACTCGTTCAGTGGGTCATTTTTGACACAAACCTGCCATCAAACCCATTTATACTCGTATTACGTACATGACTTGTAACGAACTCTTTCCGTAGCTCTGTTTGTGTATAAAACTAGATATTGAAAGGGTTCTATACAATTCCAATGAGTTTGATCATAGGTTTTTGTCTATAATGATCCACTGAACGAGTTCGACGCAAGTCTTCTTGAAAGCAATTGAAAACTGGAGTTGTGTCCAACAGTTATTTTTAAACTAGTTCGTTCGTGTTCGAATCAAAAGTTTTTTAAACTAGACTTGTATAGAACTCATTCAGTAGCTCGTTTTTAAAACAACAAAATCATCAAATCCATGCAATTTAAATGGGTTTGATATAAGTTTTGTGTCAAAGACGGGCTAATGAATGATTTCGATAAAACCCGTTTTATTTACATTGGCGTTTTTGACTAGACAACTCATTCAGTCAATGGTTTTAGACACAAATCTATTATCAAACCCGTTTAAATTATATAGGTTTGATCATAGGTTTGTGTCTAAAACGACCGACTAAATTAACAAGTTGAGCTAAAAAAGTTCGGAATTCGCCGTAAGTGCACTCTAATTTGTATAAAATATTAATGCTACACTGTTGGCAGTGGAATAGTTGTTTTTTGTGTAATTAACTCTGTTCGTTATAACCGAACTCCGCTGTACTAAGTGTTGATTGCGGCAACTAAGTCAATTTTAATTCTGGCACTTGTGAATTTTTGGCCGGTCAATTATAAAATAGAAACAGAACTTCTAGTCTTTGGCGAACATCCAATCTGTAAAACAACCAAACTGATAGTCTAGTAGCACACTATGAAGTAGAGCAGCTTGTTCAAAAATTCAATTGCGACTTTATTGCTCTTGGCAAACAAAAAAAACATTTAAACTTTATTCCACTATCACCCAGAAGAGAGTATGACGACATGTCATGTATGGCCAACAATTTGTTAAATATTTGAAGGGCGGTATATAAGATATATAAAATCCACAAAGGTATAATTAAGCTGACAACTTAATGCAACACAGTGATTAGATCAGAAAAAAGTATGGGAGGACTTACTTGTTGATTTTAAATTTTGTGTTCGTAAGCCAAAACATTTCAAAACAAAAAGGAATAAAACAAACAATAAACTCTGTATCTATGAAGAGTAAAATGTGCATTAAACAAATTACATATTCACCCTTATCGTGAACAATTTTTTACCCCGAAATATATTACACAAATGTAACATAACTGACCTAATACAAATACTTTAAATAAACAGATATTTTTAAAAAATTATAATACTCCAAAGGTCTGTCTAATCGTCGCTTTCTATAACGAGCTGATTCGATATTAAATATTATTTCATTTTATTTTATTTTGATCAATTTTTTTACTATTTACTTTAATTTAATTAATTTTTTTTTATTTAATTTAATTTAACTTAATTTAATTCATTTTAAATTAATTTAATTGAATAAAATTAAATTAAATTAAATTTAATTTAATTTAGTTAAATTTAATTTAATTTAATTTAATTTAATTTAATTTAATTTAATTTATTTTAATTTAATTTAATTTAATTTAATTTAATTTAATTTAATTTAATTTAATTTAATTTAATTTAATTTAATTTAATTTAATTTAATTTAATTTAATTTAATTTAATTTAATTTAATTTAATTTAATTTAATTTAATTTAATTTAATTTAATTTAATTTAATTTAATTTAATTTAATTTAATTTAATTTAATTTAATTTAATTTAATTTAATTTAATTTAATTTAATTTAATTTAATTTAATTTAATTTAATTTAATTTAATTTAATTTAATTTAATTTAATTTAATTTAATTTAATTTAATTTAATTTAATTTAATTTAATTTAATTTAATTTAATTTAATTTAATTTAATTTAATTTAATTTAATTTAATTTAATTTAATTTAATTTAATTTAATTTAATTTAATTTAATTTAATTTTATTAACTAACCCCTGACTTAAAAAATGTGTGTTATAAGTTTGTAGTGTGTCTGTCCGTGTCCACATGCAGACCAAACGGCTGGACCGATTTTGATTTAGGTTTTTTGTTTGAAAGGTGACTTGACCGGGAGGGTTCTTAGCCATGTTTTATGTAAATCGATCTAGCCGCTTAGAAGATATCGCATCTTCTGTAGATATTTCCGGGGTTTTTTAAAATTTTTAATTTTTGTTATTTTATTTTTATTTATTTTATTTTACTTCATTTCATTTTATTGTATTTTATTTTGTATTTTTTTATTTTATTTTGTTTTATTTTATTTTATTTTACACAAAAACGTAAATAATTATTTTACACAAGAACCTAAATCAAAACAAACCAAAAACCCTACAAAGCAATAGCTGTCAAAGTGCTCAACGTGTCTTGCATTGACAAGGACGAGCTGAACTAAATGTGACAGAGCTCATAAGAAAACCTTTATTTGAACTTGTTTGTCTCGTCAGTTTAAAAAAGCGTGAATAGCGTATGACGGTTTCTATGTGCCCTACCTTTACTAGTACATTTGCTTATAATCTAAAGAAATTTAACCCCAAATTTTGATGAAATAATATATGACTAAGAGCCACAGTGTTCTTGTTTTTTGTTTTTTCTGTTGTGTCTGCTGCTGCTGCAGTAGTTGAACTCTTGGCGTCGGTTTTATATGAATTTAAATGTGTAAAATATTAAATGCATGCACGTCATCATACTTCTGTGTAGACGAAAATAAACAAAAAAAAAACATGGACATGCTTTAAATAATAAAAACATTTTTTTATACTCATTCATGCCGATAATTCAGTGTGGCATATAAATAAATACTAAAATGTATTTCAAAGTTCTTACGATAAACTTGAATTTCAAAATTTAATGCTTTAGTAAATATTTTCTTCTCGAAATTGCTATTTTTATAGATTTTTAAACCTTCAATACACAATAGAGATGAAACAAATTGGATTTAGTAATTTTCATTAAATATTCTACAAGATTTTACAAAAATCGATTTTTATGTTCAAGATATTTTTTTTTTAACATGCAACTTGCTTAAATTTATTTACTAAATGCTCGATTAAATGTTGCCTTATTATGCACGCACGTTTATTTTTAATGAAGTTTTATGGGAATTTCTTTTTATTATCTTCAATAAAAATATTTGTTTTATTTTTAAGGGTTTAATGTATGAAATATTCTCGCGTTGCAGGCCGCCGGCACAGCTGGTGTTGCTAAATATTTGGCCCAAATAATTTTTATTTGCCAAAGCATTTGATTTTAAAATTCAAACCAGGACAATGCCTAAAATCATATTCTACTCTTAATATAAATATCATGGCGACATATATTTTGCGGTTTTCGATTAAAAAAAAACAAATAAAACCGACTGTGACTAAATTAAAAGGACACATGAAAATTATTGCTCGTATACATGTAAAGCCTAAAAGCCTCAAGGATTTCCTTTTACACACATACATACATACATACATACATACATACATACATGCGTATTTTCCCTTCAGGCATTACAAAGAGATTTCAATGGAGTGGAAAAAGTTAAGGAGACTTAAATAGTTATTGAAATGGAGGATGCTCAAGTTTCGAAAAGATTGCTTTACTAAACAAATTTGGCTTTTTTTGTTACTCGTATTATTTTAATGCTGGGGATTATTTTTCTTAAGTTACGACAAATATTTTCCTTTAGTATTTTCTATAATATTATAGTTTGTCTTATCTATTTCGATTTGGATTTTATTTTATGCTTTATTTAAGAGATTTATTTCGGCTAATTTTCTTATATGAGGCTGAGTGCACATTTATATTTTTTTCCTGTTCATTGATCTTAAAATATTATAAAAAAACAAATTTAAGTCTATTTTTAATCGACTTCAAAAAAAAAAAACAAGAAGGAGGTTATCAATTCGTCTGTATTTTTTTTTTGACATTGTACATCTTAGACTGATTTAAAATATATTTTTTTGTCTGACAGGGTATAAATTCCAATTAGTCCCACTATAAAAAGTGGGCAGGGACACGCCCATAATTTTTATTTGATTTTTGTTATTTGCTAATGCTGCGAAACGTAGCAAACATCTTTAGTTCTCGTAATTAAACAGTTTTAAAGTTGAAAAAATGGGCGGGGCTACGCCCATTAAAATTTATTATATTTCATGTGGCTATACTTAACCAATTTTTACGAACCTTACCACACACCTTGAGCTTTATAATATTCGCAATCCTCCATTTAAAAAAAATGGGCGGAGTCACGCCCATTAAAATTTATTATTTTATTTTAAATGTTTCCACTTTACTGATTTTTACAAAACTTAAAACACACTTTTAGCTCTGAAAAGCACACAATCTTGCATTTAAAAAATGGGCGGAGCCTCGTTCATTAAAATTTAATTTTATATTTGACATACTTCTTCTTAATCAACAAATTTCCAAAAAAAAAAAAATTTTTTTTGAAAGAAAATGTTTCGAAAATTTTCTATCAGATCTTTACATTGCAGTCCGTCTTTTTGCAGAATTACGAGTCTTAAATGATACAAATATCAAATAATAAAACATACAATTATGGAACATGCACCCCTGCACCTCAAGTCGGCGTCCAAATATCGGCATTATTGGGCGCATTTATAAGACGTAGCTGTTGAGCTCAACAGTTGTGAAACTGTTGCCAACTGTTGGCCCCAACAGTTACGTCTTAGAAACGGCTTGATGTGCATAATTTAATTTTGTATCTTTATTTCGTTAGTTTATCGCATTTGAAATGTAAGACTTAACAAATATTTGCTCCTGCCATCTAACAAAGCATATAAAAGAAAAAGCTCTATTCGATCAGCTGTTCAGGCTGAGCACAACGTGTTGACTATAGGTAGCGAAAAAATTTTATGATGGAAAATTACTCAACTGTTGAGTGGAGCGGAAATACTCAACTAAGACAAATAGTCAACGGTTGCGCAACAGCTACTTCTTATGAATGCACCCATTGTCATCACTATTCACAGATATCGATGACTACTTTCGGCCACTTGTCATTTTTAAATGCGACTTTCAAGCGTTGTTGGGTTAAAGTGACTTTTATTACAACAAAATAACACCGGAAAATCTCTAAAAAATCTAATTTAGCAAGGACTCTCCTTTCTTTTTTTTAAACTTAATTAAAAGTTTCAAATGTCTAATTTGTAAGTTCGACTTTAATACCACAAATAAACAAAAACTCTTAAAAGGTCATAATTAAAGTTTCCAATTTCCAGCGCCACCTTTTAAGTTTTTGCTTATTTCTGGTATTAAAGTTGAGTTTTTGACTTAAGTGTGTTTTTTATACCTATAGTAGAATTTTATGACAAATATTTTCGCAATATATTTTAACTACATACATCCTTGTTTTGAGGGTGATTTTTGCTCTTGTTCAAAAAAAAATGCGAAAAATATCAATTTCCACAAGAGTTAGAGGATTAATATATACCAACAAAATGTTAGCTGGGTACTATCGTTAAAAATAAGTTTCAGAATCACACAATCGTTATTTTAAGCGACAAAATGTATACACAAAAATTACGATTGTCAGATCGTTAAAAGTTACTACTGATCTTGACCTCATAAAATTTCTCTCAAACTTAAGTTTATCTTTGTGTTCTTAATAAATAGAAGTCTCGCTAGAATACGTCATAAAAAATACTTTTATTTTATACAAAATATAATTTCATATAAATCAACTGGCACAAAATATAAAGGGATGAAATTTATTTCTTATAAGTTATCGATAGTATGATATTTTCAACAGAATGACATTAGTAAATGCCGATCTAACATTGAAGTGATAACGACGACGGCTCAATGCGACAGCGGCTCTGAACAACAACAACTTGTATAGTAAGGAGGATAGACGTAAAACACATACTGCATAAATTTAATTTAAAAAAGTGCTTGATCAAATCAATCGTTTCGATATAAATTAGTTTTAGTGCTATTAAAAATAAAATGCAATTTAGAATGTAATATTTCTGTGGCAATAGGGAAAAAGTGCTTAAGTCATATTTTACTGTTTTATTTCTTTTACAATTCAATTGGAAAATTCCCTATTAACATTTATTTTTCTAAGCAAACATCGTTCTACACACTATAAGTAATACATTTAAGTTGAAATATACCAAAGTATAAACTAAATTAATTTATTATTCCAAATAAGATTAGAATTCTAAAAAAGGTGCAAGTCATACAGCCATAACTTCCAGAAATATCACACAAAGTAATTCAGATTTTGACCAGGGGTACTTTCGAATATGTAGAAAATCAGCTTATCTCGACTTAAGCACTTTTTCCTTTTTGCCACATATTTTTTTATGTATACATACTTTTAAACAGATATAATAATTTTTCTTTTTTTTTATTACAGCCTTTTGTCACACTCAACAACAAGTGTTCAATTGACCAAGCAAATTTATAAAAAAAAATCAACAATAAAACAACAAACAAACAAAATATTAAAATAAAACCTCAGTTCAATGCTCATACAAAAGTAAAAGCAAAGTAATAACAAAATCAACAAAACGATTGAAATTTGCATGAAAAACAAATGTTTTATTTTTGATTTTCAAGTATTGTAAAGCACAAAAGGTTGTTGATTTGAATAAAAAAAAATAGCAAGAAAAAATATAAAAAATTTGCCGGAACATAAATACGAATTTGCGTGATGGAAGGACATGCACAATAACGCTTGTAAATAAGTCTTTATACGAGTGGTAGTTTTTATTACTAGCGTAGTTAATGGCTGCTTAACTCAAGTGTTTAACGAAAATAAATATTAAAATAAATTTAAAAAAAAAACAAAATGGCAAAAACCCAACCCTACAATTTGTTTGTTTAAGTATTATAGTTTAATAAACACTCGAAATGAACAACAACAAATATGAATAGAATATTAGTGTAATAAAAACAAACAAAAAATAATAATAATAAAAATAAACCAGCTTTTATTAATAGACAAAACTAACAAAAAAGTAACTTCCAATTAAATAAAAAAATTAATTCAAGTTTGCAAGAAACAAAAAAAACAACACAGATCCCTGTCGCCGAGTAAAAAAAATAAACAGGCATAAACACACACACACACACATGCAAATTGTGTGAACAATGACGTCATTAATACTGAATACTTTAGCTTTGATATAAAAAGAGAACTGCAATAATTGTGTGAGACACAGAGAGAGAGAAAGGCACACATAACGGAAATACTCACTCACACTTTCATTCACAATGAAGAAGAAATCCAACGCTGCATTGAACTTAAGGAATAACGGAATGTACTAATTCAAGCATATGTATACACACACGCACACATACCAACAGATAGATTTCAGTCTTCTTCTTCTTCTACAGAGAGCATGAGAAAATGTAAACAACTAATAAAGTGTTTCCTTGCAATTATTTTTCAACTGTTGTTGTTATTGTTGTTTAAAAAATAAAAACCAAAAACAATAGCAACAAACAGTCGAGTAAAAAGGCAGCTGCTCTGCCTCTGTCACAACGTGCATATTCTAAGGCGTAATTGTGCATAAGTCTACTGTGAAAACTACTGGTTTTAAATACTTTTGCCTTACGCTCAGTCTATATATCCGGTTCATTGCTGTTTGGTATTTTATTATTCATTTTTATTTTTATTTTACTACAAACCTGAATGTGTCATCAAGAACAACGTCATTATTGCATTGAATTTGTACTACGAAAGGGCCAAAAGTCTATTAAACCCTTAATTTACTATTAACTACTGTCTTCCTGCGCTGCACTACTCACTTACTGTCTGGCATTTAAGATAACTATAAAGGGAGACTTAAAGTGTTTGTTGATTTGTGTTGATTCTAAAACGTTCGTCAAAAGCAAGCAGTGTGACATCAAGCAAATAGCACAATGTCAGAAAATTTGCCCACAACCTCAACAGGTGAGTATTTTTGTTTAGTATAATAATTATTGGTTGCTTCTGTTCTTGAGCTATTATTTTGAAATTTAGTAAGAAAAATTTTAAGTATAATTTATAGTTGTTGACAATATAAACTTGAAAGAAATACATACATAGATATTTAGTTACTTTAAATACAAATATTTTTATACACGGTCTTTCAATAAGGGGTTTCATTTTGATATATAAAACTAACCAGTATTTTTACCCGACTGCGCTACGCAAAGAAGGTTATTGTTGTTATCAGTGTATGTATCTATGTATTTAGGTATGTTGTATGTATGTATGTGGGTTCCTTTGTGGTACTATATAAACCATAGACCGATTTTGATGATTCTTACAACACTAGATTTGTCTTAATACTGAGAGTGTCCCTAAATTAATGGCACTAGTGAAAATTCAATATGGCGGCCAATAGATGCCATTTTGCAAATACGAAAAAAGTCGACAAACTACATACATATATCAAAATGTTCCCAACACCTTCGCACTCAGTTTGGTTGTCTGAAAGTGAACCCAACTTTCACACAATACAATTTTTTATAAATCAGAAATAACTTTTAGTAAACAACGTCATGGCACAAGGCAACTAGAAACTCAACCCTTATTTAAGTTATGAACAGAAATGGCAATGTAAAAGTTGTGTGGACTCTCAGACAACCAAACTGAGATCAGTTGGCAACCACCCTAAAGTTGTTGAGCTTACTGCAGTCTTCATTGCACTCTTCAAATCAAAAAAAAATCGCCAAAACGAAAAAAATCGCCAAAACGCAAAAATTGCCAATACGAAAAAAAAGCACCAGAACTATAAATATCGCCAGAACTAAACAAAATCGCCAAAAACCGAAAAAATCGCCGAAAACTAAAAAAACGGTAAAAATTAAAAATCGCCTAAATTTTAACAAATCGCCAAAGTCAACAAAAAGTGACAGGAATAAAATGTGTTAAAATTAAAATAAATTTCCAGACCTATAAAAAATCGCCAATACGAAAAAAGCACAAGAACTTAAAATATCTCCAAAAGTAAATTGTCAAAACGAAAAAAGCGTTAAAGCTCAAAAAATCGCTAAGAGTAAACAAAATCGCAAAAACCCGAAAGAATCGCCGAAAACTAAAAAAACGGTAAAAATTAAAAATCGCCTAAATTTGAACAAATCGATTAAGGAAACAAAAAGTGACAAAAATATAAAAAATTAATATAAATAAATTTTCAGAACTAAAAAAATCGCCAAAAACGAAAAAACCTCCAACACGAAAAATAAAGCCAGAACAAAAAATATCTCCAAAAGTAAACTAAAGCGCTAAAACGAAAATAAGCGCCATAACTAAAAAGTCATCAAAATTAAACAATATTGCCAAAAACCGAAAAAATCGCAAAAAAACTAAAAAAAATCGCCAAAATAGAAAAAAGAACTAAGAATATTGCTAAAACTAAAATAAATTTCCAGATGAAAAAAAATCGCCAAAACTGAAAAAACCGCCAAAACTAAACATATCGGCAAAAAACCAAAACAAAAGGTTGCCGAGTACTTAAAATAGTTTAAAAAATGTCTAGATCAAGTAAGATATTTGATTATATATGCTTAAGTTCGTATAGTTTTACAAATCGTCACCTAAAATCAAAAAGGCTTTAACAACTAAAAATAATTCAAAATATACTTTTTGTTTGATTATGATGTGATTAACCAAAGTACATCCTTCCTTAAAATTTTACTCACATATGTTCATAACTACCAATTTTATTCATTATTCAATTTAACACCTAACAAATGAATAGTCTTAAATTTGTAAGGTATTTTGCTTCACTTGTAAAAAAGTAAAAAGTACACTTATGGTCTTTTGGATTTTAGCTGACGATATGTAGTGTCCGTACGCAGCCCTTCGTGTGTGAGTCAAACTCGCAATTGAATGAATTTATTATTTAATAGCATTAGAATCTGTCCTTGTCGTTCTCTATTAAGAATTACCAGAGTTATTAAAAGAAGATAAACAATTGCATTCATTACTTGCTCTTGTTTAAATACAAAATTTCATTATTTTAGAGATCTAACAGGCCTGGAAAGCCTCATTAGACTCAACTGAGCATTAGTACTAAATCAAATCTTAAATATTTGCTGTATTGTGCCCATACAGCAAAGTCCAAGAAACAACAACTAAATTAAGAGCTAAAACTATTCCGAAATAAATTTTTACCAAAAAAATTAATAACTATAATGAAATAATTATTATCCTTAGAGAAATAAAAAACCTGCGAATTTACTATTTTTCTAACTCACTAACGTTTTTTTTAACTCCTTAAGGTCATACTATTCAGAGCATAAAAACTAAAGGGCAAAACTTTAATTAGTTTTAATATAATAAAATATTTTTAACAGCAACACTACAATTATTTTAATTTAATTACAAAAATAAAACACAACGACACAAACTTTTTAATTCACAACTATATTACAACAGCAAACTAATTACTAAGGAGTGCCAAAGCAGCAAACATTCGCTACGCTTTAAGGATTTTAAATACAAGTTTTAACATTTTCTATTGTTAAACGGATTTAATTTGAATTATAAATGTTAAACTGCTCCTCCCCACCTCCCCTCAAAAAAAAATGAAGGACAACACAAGACTTGTTTATTAAAACAGCTACAACATTTAAAACATATTGCCAACATATGGTTCAACAAATAATTTGGTCACAATCAAGCTAACAAGGCGTTTATTCAGATAACAAATGGAGGTTTTAAATGTCAGGGAGAAGATAAAAGAGGGAGATGTATGTTGGTGTTGAATTAAGTTTACTTTGTCGCCCAAAAAACGCGTAAATATACAAGGAAAATGACCTCATTAATATTTTGTTTTACATAATAACAGAATATTAATAGTGTATTTTCAAGGATGATAAAAATGTTAAATAATGATAAGAGCATTTACATGATGTCGCACGTGACTCCAAAACAAAAAATAAAAATACAACCATTTTTATATTTGAAATGGTTTGGATGTTACCCAAAAAATTATTTATATATATTTTATATAAATTTTAATCACAGTCGCACGTGACATTTATTCAGTCATGATATTTATATTGTTTCCGTTAATCTTTCTATGAAATTAATTTATGAAACTCTAAATTATGAGCTTCTGCCTGTTTTTGTCTATATATTTATGCAGTAATTTTGTCTTTTCTCTTCAATTATTTAATTTTTTCCTTCATCGAACTTTTTCTACTTTTCTTTGTAGCATTCCGCATTCTTGCCTTGTTTTCTAATTTATGGTGTTGTAATAATAATGGTCCTTATTATCGTATTTCGACTTCGGCTACGACGATTTTGTACTAGACTAAAGAACATTACAAAAAAAATTTTTAATTTAGTACAAAATCGTCGTGGTCGCAGTTGAAATATGACACTCGTAATTAGGGCCAACATTTCATCTTTTTAAATTTTTATCTGTACCCATTTGCAACTCTCCTTAGTTTTTCCAGTTTTTTTTGTACATCTAATTTTAAATAATTAAAAAGTATGTAAAAATTTTTTCAGTATTTTTTTTAATTTTATGCAAACGATGTCGCACATGACCACACATATTTACATTTTCTAGCAAGATTTTTTGTATATTTAAATTGAATTAAATATATCTGTTGGTGCTGAATATTTTATGGGGCTTCTGAATGTATTTTCTGTTGTTTTTCATTGTCACACGTGACATCGAATTAGGAGATTTTGGAAAGTAAATATTTACAGCTATTTGCTATCATACAGTTTCTTGTGCATTCTTTTTTGACTCTTTGTGCCCTCAGAAAAATTTTGGAGACCAATAACTCATTATTTTTTTATATCAAGTTTTTTGGATTTTTCTTCTATCGAAATATACAAAAATTTCAAAAACAAATTACTTAGGTCCATTCTATATACAGTTAGTTGTTTTTGTTGGCATGTGTTTGACTCCTCCCAAAATCCTTGATATCATCAATATCGATTTTAGGTAAAATCTTGGTGTAGCCACTCTCCTTGCTCGTCGCTCGTATCATCTAAGTTCTCTCTGGTGGGGGGGGGGGGGGGGAAATCGAGATGGGAATGAAGAAAATGTATTTTGAGAGGCATTAGAGTACCAATTTTGCCATAATTTTGTAACAAACTTGCAATTAGAAAGTTTTGAACATCAATTTTGAAATGATGCCCGTGCTGCTTAAATATTTCATAAAATTTCCATCGTCCATTGATTTTCTAATCAAATTGAGATGATGTTTCCAGCACTGCCAACAACTGATTGTTGTTATGACAGTACAGTGCTGCCAACATGCGAGAAGTTGAAAACTAGAACAAATCTTGAAAAACGAAGCCGAACTCGAATCTAGCGCCACAAATAACATTAAGATTTATTCTCAACGGCTCTGATGCAAAAGTTGATTGGAATTTTGAAAATCTGTGTTATTTTAATCAGATTATTTTCAAAAATGAGATTCACAAACTGTTTCCATAAGTCAGGCAGGCGACTGATGACTCGGCTAGAAAATTTGTATGAAAATAATTCAAAAAAATTATTGATTTTCATATAAATTTTCTACACAAATCGACCGTCCGTCCGTGTTGTGGAAATAGAGGGTAAGACTTTTATAAAAAATAAAAAATAGTTTTTTTTAATAAGAATGCAATTATTTAGAAAAATTCTAATTTAAGGATTTTGCGCTATTGTGTCCGTCCACCTATGTGTCTGTCACAGGCTATTTTCTCGGCAACCGTAAGAGCTACGATCCTGAAATTTTCAAAGAATATGAAAAACTTTAGCCGCTACAACAATAAATATATGACAAATAAAAATTAAATAAATTAAATTTTCGAAAACGCTAATAATAAAAAAAAATCCAAAATAAAAAAATCACCCAAACGAAAAATAGACAAAATGAAAAAATCGATTAAATGAAAAATATCAGCACAAATAAAATAAATCGCTAAAGTGATAAAAAAGATGACAAACAATTAGAACGTTGTCAAAAAAAAAATCACCGAAAACCAGAGCTCGCAATAATTGGTCTTTCTCGTGCTTGTTGTCAGAAAAAATAAAACACTCGTCTACTGACACGATGCTACACTGTTTATTTAAATAAATATGTACCACTCATTACTTTGTAAGCCATTAAAAGAGTACTACCCATTACAAAATCTTGAACATTTTTGCTGAGAAGCGTCATACGGAACCTTCCGTGTGAGAGTCAAAGTCGCACTTTTTAAATAATTTTTTTAATTGAAGCCTGCTGATGAGTTTCTTAAGCAGAAACGAAATGCATATAGATTTGCTTAACCAACAAACATGACTTAAAAGTCATATAAGTATATTTCAGTATTTTTACCAGCATATATTGATAAGTTCCCTTTACAGTACGACCATACGAGCAATTTGTTGTGTCTTAACACAAGCAATAATGTCGGCAGAATGATGACGTCAAATTGCTAGTGTTCAACAATGTATCTAGAGGTGGCGAACACGTACATTCAAATATATTTGTATTTTTATGCATATACTTACTTAAATTATTCTTTATTAGATCTTTTGTTAATTCCAAATTGAAATTATATTTATTTTATTAATTTAAAATATTTTTTCTTGCTGTTTTGTTAAAAAAAAATTAATATTATTTTAATTTGACACCATATGTTAAGAGATTATTGCACAGCAATGTATTTTAACATTTGATGCTTAATATATACTCGAACACATATTCATACGGTCTACACTCTAATATCTTGTGTCGGCAATCAAATTTGAGAATTGCCAAGGCAATAATTGCCGAGATTATTGCTCGTGTGGACGGCTAGTTATGATTTATAAAATTTTTATTACGAGTATTTAAGGAATTTGAACAAAAGTTAATTTAAGGAATTGAAATTTCTGAAAGCCTGCTCCAAAAATAAGAGAATTCTTTTAATGACATCATAGATGTCACGAAATACTGAGGACATGTCTAGTACTGAGGACATGTCTAGTTCTGTTCCCCAGCTCTACAAATATACATATAACAAAATATTTAGCATATTTATGATACAATACAAAAAAAAGTGTTTCCTGAAATTTTACAAAGAAGTAAATTCTATTCTATGTTGGATTGAAACCATTAAACAACTGAGATCTACTTTTCTATTCAGTACTCGTAATCATTACTTTTATATAAATCAATTTTTCATGGAATAAGTTAGGCAAAACTTTTCCGTTCTGTTACGAATAATATGAAATTATTTAATCAAAACTTTCTTGAAATTGAGTTATAAAATATATAGTGTGTGTCTTGCTTCCACAATCTATGTACTTGCAAACAGGCCATTAACTTTTAATCAATACAAACAAGTCAGACAAAAGAAAGGTGATAATAGGTATTTTTTTCATGCCATAAATAAAACTCTATAAAAAGGGTGTTTTTTAAGAGCATCTAAGCTTTAACGTGAAATAAAAAAAATTAAAAATATATTAATCAAATGAAATTTGTATAGATATCGTCGCTTGGAAGGAAATTTCTTAGTCTAATTTTTTTATCATATATCATATTTCATTAATGCCATGAGTTACATATGTTGCTCAATATTTGCTGGACTTAAGATATGGGAATGTTAAAATCCCGTGTTATATACATACAATATACATACATTTACATATGTATATTGACACTTGAAATTTGTAAAATTAGTAAGGGCTTTCATGAGAACTCTTAAAATTGCCATTTGTGCAATTGGGCAAACTTGCGAGACTTGTTTCATGAAGCCCCTTTTAACGTTTTGTGCCAACAACTAATTTAAATTTGAAACAAACATCAAAAAATTAATTAAATAAAAATAAAATAATGAAATTTAAAGCAATTTTCAATTAAAAAACATATTTATAAAAATGAAAAAGTGTGTGTGTGTGTGTCTAAAATTGCCTAAAGAAGTCCAAAAAAGCAAGAAGTTGATGTTTACAAAATGCACAATTGCACAGCTTAAGTTTACGACCCAAAATTATTGGGCAAACTTAACAGGTTTGTGTAAATAAATTTCTTTACAATTTTTGACATTTTATTTTACGAGAGTGTAAAAATGCACAATTGCACAGTTTGCGAGACAGTTTGAACAGTCTCATGAAAACCCTTAGTTTTTTTTATACAATTAACACTAAAATTAAAAAAAAAATTAAAATAAAGGGTGGTCCATCAGTTAATGCAATTTTGACTATGTAATTTTGACAACTTGAAATTTTCAAAAACAATAAAACTAAAAAATCCGAAAATTTTAAAATCGCCAAACGAAAAAAATCGTCAAAACGAAAAAAATCGCCAAAATTTAAAAAAATTTCTAACACTAAAATAATTCGCCAAATTCGAAAAAATCGCCAAAATAAAAAAACACCAAAAAAACGAAAAAAAATCGCCAAAACGCGAAAAAGGCGCCAAAACCAAAATAATTTTTTATATGAAAAAAAAATCGCCAATTTAAAAAAAGTCCAAAAACCGAAAAATTCATTAAAATGAAAAAACAAAGTGTCAAAACTAAAAAAGCGCCTGAATGAAAAAAAGTCGTCAAAATTAAATAACGCAAAAAAAAACAATAAATCGACTTAACTAAAAAAATCGCCAAAATGAAAAAAAAATCGCCAAAATTAAAAAAATCGCTATAACGACAAAAATCACCAAAATTAAGAAAAAACGCCAAAAACCGAAAAAAATCGTCAAAAAGAGAAAAAAGTGTCAAAACTAAGAAAATTTCCAAAATGAAGAGAACGCCAAGAACCGAAAAAAATCGCCATAACTAAAAAAAAATCGCCTATATGAAAAAAATCGCCTAAATTAAAAAAACCTCAAAAAATCGCCAAAAACGAGAAAAAAATTTCCAAAATTAAAAAAGCGCAAATAAACGCAAAAAACCCTAAAACTAAACTCGTGTCCGTACGGAACCCTTAGTGCGCGGCTCAAAGTCGCACTTCACTGAATTTATTTTTTTTATGTTCTTTAGAACACTTTTTTGACAAAACTGCTCTTTTTGTTTGTATGAGAAACTAAGAAATTTTACAATGAGGTAGAAAATGGAAATTATTTTATATATTTTGTAAATGGAAAAGTGTTTGATAATTAAGTTGTTATAATAAAAACAAACGTAAGCGAATTTTGAAAGAAAATATTCTCTTGTGTCTACAGCAGCAATAGATAATTTTTCAATTGCTAATAAAATTTAATCATTTTGCTTGAGTTTTGTGAATACTTTTAGAGACTTTTCTTGTAAATTACTTACTGCCACGCAATAAATAAATGGAGAAAAATGCCTCGATAATTCGTTGAAAGTACTTTCAAAAATAGAAAAACTAACTTTAGATAAGCTTAGCAGAGTTTTAATTTTTAAAATAAGTTTCCACAATATGGCAGCAGCGTAAATTTTGTTCATGATGATTTTCTTAAAATTTTTGAAAAGGTATGGATAAGCAAATTTACAATTTAGAGTTTAATATATTAACAAAATCTGACATGCTAAAAAAGGCACCCTTTATATAACATTCTCACGCATTGTATTCTATTGATATCACGTTAAAATGTGGGTTGGCGTGGATTTGTGGGCGATAACATTAAATTAACTTATTTATTATTTATATGTTTCACTGTATTGTATTCAATAAAACCAGGAAATACGTTTGAAAAGGAATACATTTCTTTAAATGAGTTTATCTGCAATTATTTTTTTTTTCTTTTCGCTAAAGTCACTTAAATGTAATATATGTAATAATATGTAATAATAAATATATGTAATAATATGGGCATTTCCACAGGAATGTCAACTTTTTGTAGCGTGCGACACAAAGCATATATACTTGTTTTTTTTTCAGGAAAAACGAAACATTTTTTATTTATTTATATATTTGTGTAGGTCGTCAGCAGCTCTACATTAGATAAAGTTTTAAGAAAAATCGAGCCACGTTGTTCAAACGTACAAGATTAATTGCTTGTTGTCGCACGTGACAAAAACTGAAATTTTTCGGAGAAATGTAAATTACATATATGCAATTTACAAAAGCTTTTGTTTTTAACAAACATGCACATTATTTTTTTTTTAATTTTGACCATTATTAAGAAATTTATGGACAAAAAGATTAAGTAGTTATTTTGTGAAAAATTTATATATTTTAAAAGAGTCATCCAAAAAAATCCAAAAATTTAACAAAAAATGCATTTTGAGGGCCTGAATAATTATTCCAAAGTTGGGGAAATCAAAACACACAAAATTTTAGAAACCGCCCGATTTGGCGTGGAGTGCCCCATATATGTACGCATTTAGCACTATGCGTGTGTGTTATATGCATTTAACGATTAACAAGGCATAAAACATATGTTTACACAATGTATATGTCATATAAAGATTTCCACAGGAATGTCAACTTTTTTGGTCACGTGCGACATCAAAAAAATATACTACTTTTTCAGAGAAAATTTAAGTTTTTTTACTTCTTTATATATTTGTGTAGTCTATCAACACGTTTATATTAAATTAAGTTTTAATAAAAATCGAGTCACATTGTTCTCATTGCTTTCTGTCGCACGCAACACAAAAAGTGGACTTTCCCATGGAAACGCCCATATACATATATTTTACATTTAAGTTTTTAGCATGTAATCCCATCCTTTCTAAAACTATTTCAGAGTTCTTCCAATCCAAAATCTCTCATCCCTAATACACAAAATTATTATTTTCAAGTACGAGTTCATGCACAAATATTTTAACTCAACCCTAAAAAAAAGTAATAAAAAAATTTTTCATGTTATTCTTTTATTATTGCAATTGTTAGTGAATTCTCTTCTCAAATATATAAATACTACACAAAGCATCAAATTTAAGCCCAGTGGCCTTGACCGGCACGGCACCACTCAGAAGCATTAAAATGAATAATAAACTACCGCCTTCTGCGCTTAATATAAGTTATGAGTCTGCCAAAAAAAATATTTAAAATAAAATAAAAATAAAATAAATAAATAAACATATTTTATAACTTTATCTAATGCCTGCAAGAAAGTCATCTTTTTAAAAAGAAACTCATACAAATGATTTGTGTTTTAATCATACAGTTGCACCGCTAAACTCACTTGGGCGATCATCACACTAAATAAAACCGTTTGTTGCTCGAACTGTAATTTACGTTGAGTGAATATCAATGGAAGTAAAAAATATGCAACTTGCAACAAAGTAAAGTGTTAAAAATATCCTTTTAATGCTACAAGCAAGAAATATTTTATTATAACAAGGTATTCGTTTAGAAAATGAACACACAAACACATACATACACACACTCACACACACGTACATACTCACTGACTCATTTGCAATTTATATGCAAGTGTTAGCTTACACAGTTTCTTTCTTTTTCACTTATGTACACTCAAAAAAGAAGACATGTTCTATTATTAAGCATTTGTTTTCCTAAGTTCAACTAAAAATAAATTTCTAAGTCCAAGTAATTTTTTCTAAGTTTAAGTAAATTTTTACAAAAATCTAGTAATAATTACTTAATATTAGTAAAAAATAAAAAGTTCATATCCTCAAAAAGAGTTCATAAAAATACACAATAAATTTCTCACATTTCAGGAAATGTTTACTGACTTAAAGGAAATATTTACTAAGAGTAGGAAAATGGTTATAAACTGAAGGAAATTTTATATTAAGAACAAGTCAATTTCGTCCTAAATCAAAAAATAAACTTTAGGAAATGAATTAGTTCTGATTAGTTCATGAAATTTGACTTACTTGAAAGATATAAAAAGATTTACTAAATTTTAAGAAAATATTCACCAGTTTTAAGTATTTTTTCTTTGAATTATGAAATTTGTTATTGATTTGCATTTAGCAAAAAATCTAAGTAAATTTTTCATATTTTCGAGGAAAATTTCAACTTGAAATTTATTTTTTGTAAATAAAATAAAATTTTAAAACTCTTATTCTGCCTTGTTGGGTAATTGGTTAGAGTGCTTGCTCATCAATCAGAAGGTTGCTGGTTCAATACTTGTCAACTCTCAAGGAATTTATATGTATGTATGGTGGGTGAATGGTGAATTATAATTAAGAATATAATATGAAATATAAAAACTAACATATCATTTGGTATAGAATTTAATTAAAAATAAAATAAATACCAGAATTATAGACAAAAAGAAATTGGAAAATTTACTAAATTTGAGATCAAAGACGAAAAAATTTTTTTGCAAAGCTCCGAATTTTATGGGAACATTTTACTTAATTTTAGGAAAATTTTACTAAAATATGAAAATACAATTACTATAAACTAGTTCATTAATGAACTAGAAATTAGTATAGTAATATATATAGTAATATAGTAAATATTTTACTGGTTTCGAGTAAAAACAGCTTTGGCGCCATACGACAAATTTTTTTACTCAAATTTGTTCCAAAGTTTTAGTTAATTTTTTTTTGAGTGTATGCAAATGTAAGTTAAACGGTAAAATAATCATCATCTGGGAATAGTTATTTATTAATGGATAGTAGAACCCCGATAATGTTACAAATAAATATATATATATATATAATTTCCAATCCTGCCATTATAACATGTTGAAAGCATGTAAAGTAAGCCAAGCATATAGTTTAAATTATTAATTTTTTTTTATTTTTTTACTTTTTTTATTACAAACCATATACATACATATGTCCTTAGCTTTTGTTTTTCTGAAAAGTTCAAACACAAACTTAAAGAAAAGCAAAATTGCTTTGGCATTTATAAATTTATACATCATGTTACAGTGGGTCTGAAGGACAAAATAATAATGTCAAAAAAAATTATAAAGTTCTCATCTCATTACTAAGAAAATTAAGCAAACAAAGTTCATCGTAAACTCACTACTAAAGTAATTGGAAGTAATTATTCAGGAAGTACTTTTTCTCTACTTCCAAAATATAAATATCTGACTTCTCGGGAATCAATTATTGACAACAACCATATAATTAAATAAGAAGTTGTTTCACTTATGCAAAATTTGGAGATCAATTGTAGTTTTCACAAAATTCTTACGACACATAGTGGACCTCTTCGCGAGATCTCACTCAAATATTATTTCAAAGTAATTTAATTTTATACTTTGTAGTTCCATTCGCTGCGTGATTTTTGTAAATAAATGTTAAAAATTCATACTTGTGAACGAAAATGTAAGTAATAATCTTTTTCGCATTGTGTTTCTTAATTCAACACAACAAATTCATCTATTTAATTTTGTGCAAAGGTTAATGTGCTGAAATTTATTGTCCTTTTATATTTTGTGGTTTCATTCGCTGTGTGCTTTTTGTAAGTTAAAGTTAAAAATTCATATTTTTGTATGCAAATGTTTAAAATTGAGTCTACAATCATTTCAAAACTAAGAGTAATTTTAATAAATTTTATAATACTAATAATCTTTTAGACATTTACACTACAAAATCTTAAATTTAATTGTGTAAAAATTTTCAAGTGTTCATTTCACAAACACAATGTATTTGTTCCTTTTGAGCTCTTCTCATAAGTCACTTTTTTCAACTCTGTTCTACTTTGTGAGATAAAGGTCTAAATGATTTTGAGTATAAACAAATTTTAAAACATTTATACACAAAAACTGCAAATTTAAAATTAAAAAATGCCTACATTTTGTCTAAAATAAAATATTTGTCTGATATTTCCTACACTCCTATAAATACCTTCATGTAGAGATTTCCTCTTACTACTGGCGACACTGTTTTGTATTATAAAAAACTGTTGTAACTGTTGCCTATATTTTGTCTGAAATAAAATATTTGTCTGATATTTTCTACACTCCTATAAATACCTTCATGTAGAGATTTCCACTTACTACTGGCGACACAGTTTTGTATTATAAAAAACTGTAGTAACATTGAATGAAAAAAAATATATAATGAAACAACATACCAAAAATTGAAAAAGTGCAAAGAAAAATTAAAAATAAATTCAGTGCAGTGCGACTTAGACCTGCGCACGAAGGGTTCCGTACGGACACGAGATATGTAAATCAATACGAACTTTAGCCTAAATAAAATAATGTTTTGGAATTTTTTTTCGGTTTTTATTTTTTTCGGTTTTAAGCGTTTTTTTAGTTTTGGGGTTTTTAGCGTTTATTTGCGCTTTTTTATTTTTGACGTTTTTTTAATTTTGGCGATTTATTTTTGGTTTTGGCGATTTTTTTAATTTTTGGCGTTTTTTTAATTTTGGCAATTTTTTTAGTTTTAACACTTTTTTCTCGTTTTGGCTATTTTTTCGGTTTTTGGAATTTTTTCTTAATTTTGGTGATTTTTTTTCGTTTTGGCGATTTTTTTTTTTATACAGGCGATTTTTTTTTTTCATATTATTAATTATTTTGGTTTTGGCACCTTTTCGCGTTTTGGAGATTTTTTCGGTTTTTGACTTTTTTAATTTGGCAATTTTTTTCATTTGGGCGATTTTCTCGAATTTGGCGATTTATTTTAGTGTTAGAAATTTTTTTTTAATTTTGGCGATTTTTTCGTTTTGACGATTTTTTTAAATCTTTGGTGATTTTATAATTTTTGGGTTTTTTAGTTTTACCATTTTTGGTAAAACTTTTGGTACACCTTTGGTGTACGGAACCCTAAAAAAAGGAAGAACAGAATACATGAATTTTTTCTACCCCTCACAACAAAAATCGTGTTTTAAAAATTATTGAAAAAATCAACGTGTGAATTACGTGTTACAATAAAATAAAAATAAAAATTTAAAATAAACAAACTTTACTTCGGTCCCTTGAATAATTTTATTTCATTTTTTCTCTCTCCTATAAAATTAAAAAAAAAGTATAATTAAGTGATTTTCGTATCCGCTAAACATAATATTTATTAGTAATAATTAGCCGATCGTCACCACTGTGCACCACAAATAAAACTACAAAAATACATTGCCTTATATTTCATTAAAAAAAAAATTGACAATGGTTTTGCACATCTTATCTAACGGGAAAAGAAAAACAGAAACAAAAACAAAAACAAAAACAAAATTTAAAAAAACTGAACTGTTTCATTCATTCATGGTGCATGTGTTACTTGTTGTTGTTTGGGTTCGTTAAGTGAGGGTGATGCGTTGGGGGTGGTAGTGGCTTTTGTTGTTTAGCAAACGATGAGAAATATATAAAAAAATTATTAAAGCTGTAGCAGTCTTTTAGGAGCAATAACGGTGTGAAGATTAAATAATCGCCTGCAATGCGTTCGAGTGTACCAAATACAAAAAAATTAATAAGACAAATCATAAATTATAAATAAAAGAATTTTAATCTGAAAAAAAAAATAAAAATTAAATTAAAAAAAACTACCATCTATTTATGATAGATAAAATAAGATATTTCTTCCAGAAAAACAAAACATTAAATTATATGAAAAAATAAATAAATAAATAAACCTTAAATTAAATGTAGTGAAGAGAAAACTGTGGCTTGAATAATAATAAATAACTTAACAAAAAAGTTTTATTTTTATAAATTTAAAAAAAACTGTGAAAGTAAAACTTTTTATTAAATTTTAACAATTGTTATTTTAATAATGTCTGCCTCCTCAATGATATTTGTCTAACTTTATTTTTTTTTTTTTTGGTAGGGGGGGGGGGGGGGAGGACAGTTCATTTGAAATGTTGTTAATTATTTTTTTTCTATTTCAGATAGCACTGTTAATTATTTGCCGACTTCTTATATTGAGTCTCGGGAAAAATAAGTTTGAGTAATAGTTTTTTGTAACTGTTTTTGAAACAACTGTTCACAATTTATTGACAGAATTTTTTTAGTAATATAGTGGAAATGCTTTTCATGTCTCACTCAGTGTGTAAAGTTTTCTGTGCAACTGGGTTGTGTACCATCTGTTGTATCGTTGAAATATGTTTTTTAACTGTCATTAGTTATTGGTTTTTTAAGTTGTGTATATTGAAAAATATATAAGGATACACATGTGGTCGTAGATTATTTTGCATTCCTGTATAATGTTTTTTAATTCTTTGTTGATACATACGAGTATTTTTAATAAAACTTTTTAAATTAGACAGCGTGCTTTTTCATATTTTTTGCAAATTTTTTTGCTACATTTTCGAGTTCTAGTGATTATAGAAAATAAATTTTGATTCAATAAATATTATTTGAAAAAAACTTTTAATATTAAAATTTAAGAGATATTCATTTAGGAATTTAAATTCTACAAGTGTTACGGAAAAGAGTATGGCGTTTTTTGGCGATTTTTTTAGTTCTAGATTTTTTTGGCGATTAAATTTAGTTTTAGCGATTTTTTAATTTGGCGCTCTTCCTTAGTTTTGGAACATTTTTTCGTTTTTGGGATTTTTTTAGTTTTAACACTTTTTGTTCTTTTTAGCGTTTTTTCGGTTTTGGCAATTTTTTAGTATTGAGGCATTTTTGGTTTGGCGTTTTTTTCTTTTTGGTGCTTTTTTCAGTTTTAACGATTTTTTGTATTTTTTTTTTGTTTGTGCATTTTTTTTCGATTATTTTTTCGGTTTTTTTCTCTAGTTTTGGCGTTTTCTAATTTTAAAGTGTTTTTAGTTTTTGCGTCTTTTTAGTTTTAGCGTGTTCTTATTTTTGGTGCTTTTTCCGTTTTGGCGATTTTTCGGTTTTTTGAACTTTTTTTTAAGTTTTCCGAGACTTTTTTACTTTCGGAGATATTTTTAATTTAAGCGTTTTTTTATTTTTGCGGGTTTGGACAATTTCTTCCGCTTTTTTATGAAATTTTTTGTTTTCCCGACTTTTTTGGGTTTGGCCGAATTTTTCATTTGTTTTATGGTTTTAGCGTTATTTATTTATTTTGGTGGTTTTTTCGTTTTGGCGTTTTTTTTTAATTTTTGACGATTTGGTTAGTTTTGTGGCGACCTTTTTACTTTTAGTGCTTTTTTATTTTTATTAATTAATTCAATTTTTTTAGTTATAGCGCTTTTTTCGTTTTTCCAACTTTTTCGGGTTTTGCTGATTTTTTTCGGATTTTTATGGTTTAACGTTTTTTGTACATTGCTGCTTTTTTAGGTGTTGGCGATTTTTGCTATTTTTTAGTTTTTTTTTGCATTTTTGCTATTCATTTTACTTTTGGTGATATTTTTTATTTAAGCGCTCTTTTATTTTGTCACTCTTTTTGTTTCAGTGATGTTTTATCTTGCGAGGTTTAGTTTAAGCGTTTAGTTTACAAAGTTTTTGTTTTCAAAATTACATAGTCAAAATTGCATCAACTGATAGGAAACCCTTTAATTAAATTTTTTTAAATATCAGTGTTAATAGGAAGAGGCTGTATTCAAATACATGAACTCTAAAAATTTCAAGTGTCTTTATATAGTTGTTTGCAAATTACTTTAGAATTAAAAATTTTTCTTAGCTCGCTGTAAAACATCCTTTTTGAGCTGCCATAAATTTGTTGTTGTAGCGGCCAAAGTTTTGCACATTCTGTGAAAATTTCTAGTCCGCTACTATAACGATTTTCGAGAAAACAACCTGTGACGGAAAAAGGACATCGTAGCGAAAATAATAAGGTTCCTTTTCAGTATTGGTATACGGGAATCCTTAAAATGGCCTTAACTTTAAAAATCTCCCGAATAGTAAGGGAAAATTACCCCACATTAAGAAATAAAAATAGAAATGACAAGGAAAAAAAGAAAAATGGACATAAAATTCGATAAAAAATTTTTACTCCGTTTTTGATTTAGGGACATTTTTCATTGGATTCAGTTTTTATGGAGCCCAGTTTTATTATTAAATTATAAACAGGATGACTTTCTTAGCTCATGTTGCTTTGCAGTAAAACAATGCACAAAGCTTCTTCAAATGTAATTGATCTTTTAATATATTTTTTCTTACCATGAAACTATTTATTGAAATTGGTGAGGAACCATTCTGGCTTTAGATCCCACCAAAACTTAAAAAACAAAATGTTTCAGATTTTATACAAATTTTATCCAAACAAACCACTGTGGGTCTTATTTCACTTAAAACTTGATATTTATCTCAATTGTGCAGCTTTTTTCAACAGAAATTTCACTCTATGTAAATTACAATTTTATATTTTAAAAATAAATTCTACACAATTTTCTAGTTTACCAAGTATACGAGTAAATCAATAGCAAACCACTTACAATCTGTTCATGGTTACAAAGGCTGGTAAATATATAAATATTCCTTTGCATGAAAATAAATAGCTTTTAAAAGGATTTGCCTGCATTTCTAATGTTGGAAAAAAATGCACAAATTTATCATTCATTTCCTGGCTATACTGGTATGAAATGTCGCACAGTGGGAACGATATTAAAAAAAACTGGGAAAGAAATCTGCAAAAGTTTGGTATATTAAAAGACTCCTAATACTCGTAGAATAGTGAATTATTTTTATAGCATAAATAACACAGCAAAAAATTTCAAAAAAGGTAATCGGGTTTGGAATTATGCATTTTTGGTGGAAGACTTCCCTACTGGATTACCAACCAACTTAATGATTTTAACAAGGCGTGAGACTAAATTAATCGATTCTTGAGAAGTACTTACTTTTTTTATTTAACAACTTTTTCACGTAATCTATTTAATCTAAAAAAATTATTCTCCTCATTTAGCAACTTGTACGTTATTTTTTAAATTTTAGGTAATGTGATTTGTAAGCGATTAATGAAATTTGGTAATCAGAAAAGTAAGTCATTATATGACAAGTAGTTTCTGTTTTCAAAATACCCATGAAAGTCTTTTGTTTTTGTATTCTCCTTTTGCCTTATTGTTTTGGCGAAGGTTTGACGTTGTTGTACAGTTTTAAGCGCAAACACATTTTTGACTAATATTTTTTACAATCGAGCCCATTGTGTTTGTTTTTTAACTTTTAAGTTATATTATTTTTAACCCTTACAAAAATGTATTTTCGTCTTTTTTTCATCTATCATTATTTACTATTAAATGAATTGAATGTGTATACATTCACAATTAAATAATTGGCCGTGAAATGGTTTATTTATTTATTCATTCATTTATTGACATCATTTGGCACTCGCATTCAAAGGAAAATTCTTGTTGTTGTTGTTGTTGTAGTTGTTAAGATTTTCCTCCCGCTTTCATGTCCTTTTCCACCAACAACTTCGTGGTTGATAAAAAATTCTATTAATTTTTTATTAAACACTGAACTGTAAGTTCGAAATAAGTGACTTATTTGTCATGCTGCTCATTGAAATGATTGCAAAAGATAAAGAAATTTGTCAGTTTGTCATTTGACATAAAGCTTTTATAATCTTTTTTTTATATTCATGAACGGAATGATGTGCCCGCTGTTCTGATGAATAAAGTTTATTGTTGCATTTGCAGTAGAGCAGTAGCTTAATATATTCCCACGAGGGTGGAAATCTATTCAACTAAAATGTGTATGTATGTACTAAAGTCCTGCATAAGACCAGTTACAAGAGCTTTTAAGACATGACATGCTTTACTATAGCGAAATGTTCTAAAAGAAATGCTAAACAACATTTGTTTAACTTATTGCAGGTAAAGAAGAGTAAAGAAGAAAATAGTTCGTGACTGAAAAATTTGTGATGCTTGTGCTTCTTTCTGCGCATGGGCGCGTATAGAAACGTCATGCATGTACATAGATATACATTTTCTTTTTATAAACTCATTTTTTTTAAAGAACTAACACAACCCTCAAAGCGATTAGCTTGTCTGCGGAAAACACCCAGAGTCTATGGTGGGAATCGAACCCACGACCTCTGGACCGAGAGGCTGGCATCGCTACCACTCAGCCACAGGGGCATAAGTTATTGTGTCATTATTTTATCTTAGTTTTAAATGTCAGAAATTGAAGTGAAAATTCATTTCATGTGATAGCAGGAATATAAACCAGATACGGGAATTTTTAATTGATACAAAATAGTTAATAAGTTTTTGAAGATAAGCAATTTTGATTAAAATATTTGAAAATTAAAGTTGGTATGTGCATGTGCATTTGTACAATCGTTATAAATTTCTGCAACTGCAATAAATTTGCGAAAATCATGTAAAAGTTTTGGATTAATAATTTTTCAACACAAAATATGGCACAACAATATGCACTTATTACATAAATATTAGACAAACATATGCAAAAATATGCATTTTCATCGAAATGTACAAAAATATGCTCTAACAAATATATGAAATTTTTAAAAAAATTCATTGTTTCGTAAAAATATTTCGTTTTTGTCATTAACAGGATAAAGGGAAAAAATATGCACTTGCATGAAACCCCTGGCCTTAGTTATCACCAGGGAAACCGCAAATATGCAATTGCATGTTTTTTCTTGTCTGATATATCAATGCGGAATTAAGATATTTATCCGTTTCCGAACTTTTTATGAGTTTTGGCATCGATTTGTTACTGCATATTTTTGCATATTTTACCGTTTAAGTCATGTTTTTGCTTATTTCAGTCTAACACGCATATTTTAAGCATTTTTCGAATTTTCAGAGCATATTTAGGCATATTTTAGGGCATATTTTGGTAATTTTTTATATTTTTTGACCTTAATATTTAAAAAAAAATTTTGGATAAAATTTTTTATTTTTTTCCATCAAAATTTCATTTTGTAATGAAAGAAGCAGTAGCATGGGCAAGCAATATTTGGCACCATTATGAAGTTAGACTTTAAAAAAAGCCATTGAGTTTGTTCTGGCTTACGAATCTATTTCACACGTTTTCTTCCTTGTGAGTTCTGATGTTAAAACACATGCTACACGTGTTTAAGTTATAATTTAGAATATACTAATTGTTAGTATGTGTTCGAACATCTAAATTTAGAGAGAGAAAAATTAAAATGAACGATTTTCAATTTTTTAATTTTCACTCACTTGTATGTAAACAATATTGTGAAAGAAAAACGAAACAAAAAAATTAAAAAATTTTAAATCGTCCATTTCCAATTACTTTTCAACTAAATTTTAATGCTGGAACAAATACTAATGGTTTGTATTTTCCAAATTTTAACTTAAACAGGTGTAACATGTGTTTTAACATCCTCCCTGGACGTTAATTTTAATAAAAACTTGGTTTGGTAATTATGACGAACGCCGCCCCGATTATATCAGTTGAGGCTGAAAAAGAACATTTTCAATGTTTGAAAGTTTCTTTAGATGTGACAGGTGGTGATTTTTATTTAAAAAGCTAAGTGAATAGTTTTTGTTTATTGCAATAACAATTGTAAATAAAAAACTTTTGTCTTATTCTTCAAAATACAGTTCCAAAGTTTTAATTCTGATATCGTAATCGTTTTTGAAGTAAAAGTTCAAATTTTTGATCTTAATTAATATTTTTTTATTGTTTCCTTTTTCTGTTTATTTTATTTTTGTCTTGTTTTATATGCAAATTTTATTGAATTGCTGAATGACAATTTATGTTATTTTTAAGAGCATATTTTTTGAGTTTTTAGTGCATATTTCGAAGTTTTTAGTGCATATTGAATGCGCATAAAACACTTTTGTTTTAGCATATTTCTGGTTTCCCTGGTTATTACATATTCAAAAGATTTCTACAAATCGAAAAACAACTATTTGAAAAACATCGCATAATTAATACACACACTTTTGTATGAAACTAATCAACAACATACGGCCCTATTCTGTAAACCCAATCCGAATAAATTTCTCGTTTTCAAAAAAATTAATAATGGTTCTGCAGACGTGTTTAAAATCATACACTATAATTTTCTTTCAGATATGATATTTGGGAATCTATATAATAAAAAAATTTAAAAAAATCTAAAAAAAATATTTCTATTGTCGGAGTTAATTTTCTAAAATCGTCCGGTTTCAAATCGATCGGTTTACAGAACAGGGCCGATACATAAATACAATATTGTATAATTAGACGATTAGAAAACACATACGACGTTAATACGAGCTTGTGAATTGAGCTTGACAATAAATAAAATTTATGAAAAAATTCACATTTTAAAATAAATTAAATTACTGCTTAAATGTGTATAAAAAAATTTGCAATTAACGTTTTAAAACAATCCTTAAAATTTTATTTAAAAAAAATTAAACAATGGCAACACCGATACTAAAATCTCTGTATAAAATTGTTGAAGTGTTTTGGTTCAAAAATGTTGTTTGTGTTAGTTTCGGTCATTAATTTTTTATAGAGTATTTTTCAAAACAACTACTGGCAACACTGCTATATACCGCAATTTCCCATGCTGACGTTGCCACTCATATGAAATATGCATGTTAGAAGGATTTTACGTATTCAAAAAAAAAATAATTTTTATTTCTTTAGTTAATTATCTTTATATGGGAACCAAATCAAATTATTTTTTATAATATGTCAGAAAGTTTGTACATTAGGTTTGTTCATTTACTAAAAATGTTTACGAATTTGTAGCAATTGTTACTGGAGAGAGCGTCAAATGAGAGACAAAATTGAGAGCCAGAAAAATTCCTACAAATTATTACTAGTAAAATTTTTACTTGCAAGAATTATCCAACCACCTGTTGCGTGTTTTGTTGTCAAATAAATTATTTAAAAAATGTCTGAAAAAGGAAAACTGAAAAATATGAATTTCTTTGTTAAAAAACAAGTACGCAAATAATTTAGTTTGTTTCACATATATGATCAGAGATGGAAAGTGGAATTTTTTATTTGTTAGTGAATAAAATTAAAAAATTATGAAAAATGCATAAAAATAGTAAAAATAAAAAATTCTAAAAAAATTGCAATTTAAAATATTATTAAACAAAATATTTCGGAAAAAGTACAATTGTATCATGATTTCCATCCATGCTTCTGATATGAATAAAATTTTCTTGCACGTTTCTACCAGAAAAACGTTCATTTACTTTTTTCATATTTGGGAGAGTAATTTTGTAAATTTATGCCTTACTCTCTCGTTGCTAGTTTCTGCTGGGAAAGTAAATGAACAGACCTATTACAAGCAGATAACGTGTCTATACATCAAAAGTATTAAATTTTCTGAGTAATTTCTTTTAAAAAGATTTAAACAAGTCTCCTATTTGTGTTATAAAAACTACATTTAAAACAAGCAAACATTGCAAATATTATTTTCAATCATGGCATAAAATTTACTTATGTACATATATGTACCTGACAACTGGAAAAAACATTCAGCTGAAGAAATCATTTTAAAACAAAAACAAAAAACAAAAGTCATCACAAAAGTTATCACTAAAGTTTTGCGAACAGAAGTCAAACCATTAAATGAGTTTTAAAAACATTTTTTTTTTCTTGCCTTAAAAATATCAAATTAAATGGATGGAAGCAAAAAACTTTCCAACAAAGTTAAAGTGGGCACATTTCAAACAAAATTTATAAAAAAATGTTTAAAATTAAAAAAGATAACTCCAGGTAAATATGTACATAAAAAATATCAATTACAATTATTTAGAAGCAATTGCACGTCATCTAAATTATTAAACAGTATCTAAATAAATAAACATGTGCATATTTAATACAAAACTAAAGACATTTCTCCATCTTCTGTAACTTGTACCCAAAAATTTAGAAAACATTGAACAAATCAGTACACGAAGATTCCTATTATTTCTATTATTATGCATGCAATTCGAATTGAACGAAAATGTTTTCGAACCATTTTCCTTTCGAATCGAATTACATCATAAACGTCTGCTAGTCGCTTTTACACATTTCCAGAAATCTTTGATATTTTTACAGTTATATGGGCGTTTCCACAGAAAATTACACCTTTGGTTTCGTTACTTCACCAAACAATGGTGCCATGCTGTTCGATTTTTTTTTCTTATTTACTAAAAAAACAAGCTGCATTACAAAATTACATAACGTGGCACAAGGAGGACTTTTTTGTGGAAATGCCCATATACATAACTACTGTGGCAATTACAACCTCTTTTAGTTGCATAGATTTTTTTATTATTATTTTTCTCAAAATTTCATCATGTTCTGTCCCAGCAAAATGAGCCAAGATAGAAGGGTTGTATTATTCCCTAACAAAATTATGGTTTAACATTAATGCCAAAAATCTTTCATGTCTTAATTTACAACTCATTTTCTTGGCTTTAATAATGTTTTAAATGTCAAGTGCTCTTATAAGAAGAATGTGTAAGCACGTACCAAAAAGAAAGAAATAAAGAAAAGAAAGGATTTACATATGTACAGTTGTGCTTATAAAAATGGTTATGTGATTTCGGGAAGGAAAAATTATATTTACATTTACATTATATAAAAATTTTTTGTTATGAGCAACCGATTGGTTTTGTTTCAATTCGCCAATGAGAGGTAGGAGTAAGAAAGATTTTTGTCTGAGTCTTTCAAACTTATTATATTTGTATGTATTTATTTTCAATAAGATTTTGAAAGTCTTTCTATAAAATGTTTACTGGAAATATACTGAATAGTATCTTAAGCAACAAAACACTCTAAAATTGTTATAATTGAAGGCCTTATTCATTAAAACCAAAAAAATTAAACAGATTTTCATACAAAATTGTTTTCATAAACCCTTTATAAAATATGAGTGATGCTGTGAATGTCAAATAAATACATTTAGTTCGGTATTCTTATATGGAAATTAGTACCTTATTTAAAAAATGCAAGAACATTTTTCAAATAAATTCATATGCCAAAAAGTATTTTTTCCTTAAAGTTTTTTTTTTGAAAATATGTAGATAATTTTTAAAATTATATTTTAGCAAAAAGAACTCATTCCTAAAATTAACTTTTCTTAAAAGTACTTTTTCCTAAAAGTACTGTTTTCTAAAAGTACCTTTTCCTAAAAGTACATTTTCCTAAAAGTACCTTTTCTTAAAAGTACATTTTCCTAAAAGTACCTTTTCCTGAAAGTGCCTTTTCCTAAAAGTACCTTTTCCTGAATGTACCTTTTATTAAAGTACCTTTCAGTAAAAGTACCTTTTTCTAAAGGAAATTTTTTCCTCACATAAAAGTATCTTTTGCTTAAAGTGTGTTTCGATTTCTCAAAAGTGCCTTTTCTAAAAGTACTTGTTCCTTAGAGTACCTTTTCCACAAAGTACATTTCCATAAAAGAACTTTTTCCTGAAAGTATCTGTTCCTTAAAGTACGTTTTCTTAAAAGTATATTTTCTTAAAAGTACATTTTCCTAAAAGTACTTTTCCTTATAGTACCTATTCCTAAAAGTAACTTTTTTCAAAAGTAAGAAAGTAACTTACCTAAAAATACCTTTTGCTAAAAGCGGCTTTTCCCAAAAATACTTTTTTCTAAGTTTGTTTTCATAACAGTAGCTTTTCCTAAAAGTACATTTTCCAAAAAATACTTTTTCCTAAGAGCGCCTTTTCCTATAAGTACTCTTTTCTTAAAAGTACTTTTTCCCAAAAAGTTCCTTTTTCCTAAAATTACTTTTTCCTAAAAGTACCTTTTCCTTAAAATAACTTTTCCTTAAAATACCTTTTTCCAAAAGTACCTTTTCCTGAAAGTACGTACCTCTTCTTTAAAGACATTACCATTATACCAAACGTTTGAAATGGGGATTTTTTTGGGTACATGAAGTTTTAGTTTTGGGACAAAAGGCATAATTTTTCTGGCAACACTGGTTGTAGTCTAATTTTGAACAAACACTCAAATTTGATGGAAATTCTAGAAATCACTGCAATATATGTTACATGCACTGTTTCTCACAGGAATTTAATCGCTAAAATAACTTTGTTTTTAATAAATAGTTCAAATATTATGTACCCAGAGTGCTATTCTTATGAACACAGCTTGTAATGCCACAGTACTTGCATCATCATGATATTTTTAGCGACCTATAAAATTTTTGCCAGAAAAGTATTAAATGGCTGCAAGTTTGTTGCCACAGAAAAGAAAATTAAAGCTGGAATAATAACACAGTTTTAATTTTCTTTTGCTTCATACTCTCTATTATCTTTTTAATCAGAGGTTAGAATCGTAAAAAAGTAATAAAATAATACGAGTACAGTTTTAGAATTATTACAGGTTCAGTTAACAAATTTTTATGAAATTTCATGAAAAAAAATCATGTTGTATGTTGTTTAGTATGTTTCTTAAAAATGAGTGGTAATATATTACCACATAATCTCAACCCATCAATAAAGTAAAAGATTCAGTAGTAAAATATCATTGAGGTGAAGCTAAATTTAAATTTTTTAAATTAAGGATTTATGAGAGTTGTGAAATTCCTTATCTAAAGTACTATTTTTAATATTAAGGATATGTAGCTCTCTACCAGGTCTCAAAAGAGAGCTAAACTATACAATTCTAAGTCAGATTAAAATATTTTAAATTAAGGATATGTGAAAGCAGGATATGTCCTTGCACCGATTGAAATAAAATTTAACAATTACCTTAACTGTACAACCCCAGAAAAAATTACGAAGTTAATTTGATTCTTGATCATAATTTTGCCAAGAACATAATTTTTAATATAAAGGATATATGGGAGGCAGTAGTGTCCTTGCACCTATTAAAAATAAACTCAGAATATAGCTTAATTAGACAATTCCAGAAATAGTTTAACACTTCTTTCCATAATTGCAACTAATTTTTAAGTTTTAAAACTAAGGATATATCAGGGGAATGAAAGTCCTTTAGACGATTAAAAATTTTATTTAATTATGCAGTTTTCGCTGTACATATTTTTTATAATTAAAATCAAAATGGAATTTTTAAAATCAAGGATATATGGTAGCCAGGTATGTCCTTGCACCGACTGAAATTAAAAAACTCCTAGACTGTACAACTCTAGCAACAATAACTTATTTATGGTTTCTTAATCATAATTTTGTTAAAAAACTAATTTTCAATATAAAGGATGTATGGGAAGTAGTGGTGTCCTTGCAGCTATTAAAATTTAACTTAAAACAGAGCTTTATTAAACAATTCTAGAATATTTTAAATACTTATTTTCATAAATACAACTAATTTTTAAATTTTAATCTTAAGGATATATGAAAGGTGTGAAAGTCCTTTGGCCAATTAATAATTAAATTTATCAGAAAACGTAATTGTAATGTTATCGTTGTATTTTTGTCATAATTTCAATTAATATGGAAATTTTAAAATCAAGGATATATGTATGTAAAGTAGGTAGGCATATCCTTGCACTGACTGGAATAAAAAAAGCACCTAGACTGTACAACTCAAGCAAAAATTACTAATTTATTTTGTTTCCTAATCATAATTTTGCACAAAATATACTTTTTAAAATAAAGGATATATGGCAGGTAGTGGCGTCCTTGCACCTATCTTAATTAAAATCAAAACAGTGCTTACTTATAAAATTCTGGAAATAGTTAGATATATATTTTCATAATTGCATTTAAATGTAAGCTTTTAAAAAATTAAGGATATATGCAATTTCGACAAAACCTTGCTCCAATTGAAATATTAAATTTACTATAGAGCTTAACTATACAGGTTTGGTATTCTAATTGGAAAAGAAGCACTAATTAATTTTTTAAATTAAGGATACATGTACATATATCGAAAGTAATCATGTCCTTGCACCGTTTGAAACAGAAGCAAACAGCTGCCTTTATTGAAAGACTTTATAAATAATTATTATTTGCTATAATTATTAGTATTATTATTAAATGAATTGGTTTTTTGGCCAAAATTTAATTTTTAAAATAAAGGATATATGGTGGGCAGACATGTCCTTACGCCTATTAATATAAAACCTTAGATAGAGCTTATCTAGGCAATTCTAGAAATAGTTACAAGTTTTCCTTACAATCTGCTTACAAATGCAGCAGAATTTTAGGTTTTAAAATTAAGAGTATCCGGGAGGTAGATATGTAAATGTGTCCTGCAGACAATTTGCTTAGTTAAAAATTTCCAAAATATACATAAATGGAAATTTGCGTAACATTTTGTTCATAATTTTAGCTAAAGTTTATTTTATAAAACCAAGGACATGTGTAAGGACATCCTTAAAATTAAAATTTTTCATAATATTAAGATCGTTGTTATGCTCTCTCTCTCTCTGTCTTAAATCAAACTGTAATTGAAACATTTATACATAATTTTCTTTTTTATAACTCTGATTTAACTTTAGTTTTTTTCACTTATTTCTGAAATTTAAATTGCTTTTTCCGCAGCAAAAAAGAAATATTTAAAGCAAAATTATTCAATGCAGCAGCGCTTCAACTGTTTGAATAATAAATTTTGTTTTACGAGTCCTTTTTATGTTTTCATTTTTGCAGAATAGCAGTTTTGTTTTTCTAAAGAAAATACTCATGTCAATCGCCCGCCCTAATGTTGTATTTAACATTCGTTATTATTTTTCGTTGTTATTTTAATTGTGCGGAATGTTTGCTATTACGGCAATAACTTTTTTCCCCATCGAGAACAAATCGTAAATCATAAAAAGGATATAAATTTGTATGATTCTTGCAGAAAAATTTATTAAGAAATTTGAAGTGCAGATGAGAGAAATTTCAAGATTTTGTGGGTTAAATCGTATTGTGAATGGAAAAATATATTTTGAAGAGTTTAATTTATAGACAAATCAGGTGTTAAATTTATGATTAATTTTAGACTACTCAAATTTATCAAAAGCCCTAAAAAGATTATATAAAAAGCAAAAAAAAATTTAAATAAAACATGTATGAAACTTTTTCTCCTGCCAGCTCGCATTCACTACAGCGACGAAGTTCTGCTGAGCGATGAATATCGTGCCGAGTACAGACGCCAAGAATTTGCCAGTAGAGATTCCATCAATGTAACACCGTCCGGCTCACCACACGGTTCACCACAATCTCGCCAAAGATTAGGCCAACACTTGAGCAAGTCGGCTTCCGAACTGAACGGCCACCGACATTCACCGCAAGTCTCACCAAAAAGAGCCAAAAGTGCAGCCAACCCCCCGACCAGTGGCAGCTCCGGTCCAGGGGTGTTACAGAAAACTCATGGCTTCTTCAGTAATCTCAAACATCGCTGGGGTCGGGCGAAAAGCAAAGATCGTGTAGGCCGCAAGTCGCCTAGTGATTTTCTCGAAGAGAGCACCGACTATGCAGCCGATTACAGTTCCGAAAGCAGTTCGACACAAAGTCCACGACATCGTTCGAAAACTATAGGCGGTTCCCCATTGGCCAAGGAATTCAAGGCAACGGCCAAAATGGCTCAAGTGATACAGAGATTTGGGGGCTCCATGGAGGGCAGAATAGATGAAGATCCTGAAAATGGCAGTGCGGCCTTGGATTCCGATTGTCAAGTTACCTCCAAGCAATTAGAACATTTGCAGGTTGGTGTCATTGTGTCACATGCATTGATGTGCTTGCAAAACAAACCCCTGCTTGTGCATAATTTCTACGCGCATTTTCAATTAATTTTTCAATTTTCTTTTTTATCTTTTTGTTTCTTCTTGCACAGGCTGAAGAAATGCGCCGCAAAAAAGAAGCCCAATTGCGTCAGTATGTCTTCTTCCAATTACGTGTTCATCTCAAGAGCGGCAGTGATTTAGTGGCCATGGATAAAAATGGTTTGTACAAGACTTTCATTCTTTGCTTTCAATTGCATTTACAGAATATTTAAATTTAAATTCATTTGCCTTTTTATTTTGTGTGCAGGTTTAAGTGATCCTTATGTTAAATTTAAAATGGGCGGCAGACTATTGCACAAATCACGTACAATTCATCGAGATTTGAATCCTGTGTGGGATGAGGTATTCGTGGTTCCCGTAGAAGATCCTTTTGAGCCAGTGGTAATTAAGGTAAATTTATTGCAAACGTTTTTTGCTTCTTTTCTTTTCAAAGAAAAGATAAATGATTTTTTTTCTTGTTATTTCTCTAATAATTTGCTGTTTAGTTGTTAATGAAACAAAAGGTCATTAATAACAAGACCCACCCAAAAGTCAGCGCAAGAAATCTTAAACATAAGAAATAATAATGATGCTGCTGCCATTTAATAAATGTCGGCAATCCCCAGGCATTAGAAGCAAGAAATAATATAATATATTTAGCAATTAAATTTTTATGTTCAGTTTGCTTAATAAAAAAATAAGGGATAACTTTAACTAAAATATTTTTAATATACAATAATTAAGTATGTATGCCATTATTATTATTCGAATAAATATTTGTTAAGACAATAAGCTTTAAGCTAAGTTAAGTTTAAAACTATTCGCATAATAGTTGAAATAAAATTTATTTGGCTAATCGAACAAAAATTCGATTATATATCTAATCGCATCAAATAAAAATATATTCAAGTAATGAAAAAAAATTATTCGAATAAAAAAACAAGTCAAGTAATCAAAAAATAATTATTTGATTAAAAAACATTATATTCGAATAATTTCTTTTGATTACTTGTATCGAATAAAAAAACAATATATTTGAATAATTTTTTTATTACTAAAATAGGCATATTTTTATTTTAATCGATTGGATGAATTGAAAATAAATTTTATTCGATTTACCATAGTTTAAAATTATTCGAGTAATACTTGAAATAAAATTTATATGGCTAAGCGAATAAAAACGTTTTATATTCAGCTAGTCGCATCAAATAAAAATATATTCAAGTATTAGTAGATAATTAATCGAATAAACAATATATTCGAGTAATAAATTAAAAATTTTTTCGAATAAATTAATTAAAATCTGTTCGGCTATATTTAAGTATTAAAGTCAAAAACATTTCAAATAGCTATATAAAAAATTTATTCGAGTAATCAAATAATTTTTCCCTAATCGAATAAAAGTGTATTATGGTAACCAAAGAAAAAATTATTCTAATAACGGAATTAAAATGTATGTGTTTGAGTAACGAATAAAAATTTTGCCTACTTTATTCGAGTAATCAAATAATATTTCCTACTCAGATAATTGAATAAAAATTCATTCTATCAAGTAGAAATTTATTTGAATAATCGAGTAAAACTTTATTCGTGTAATCAAATAAAAATGTATTGTGAAATGCGAATAAAAATTTTGGAATAATTTATTTTAAGAGTTCAAAGGTGTTCAAATAAAGGTCGAAAAAATTATTACCAAGAAATCTGGGCAAACGAATAAAAGTTTGATAAATAAAATGAAAAAAAAAATTCGAGTAATCTCATAAATATTCTTTCATCCAATAAGTAATCGAATAAAAGTTTAGACGAATTAATTCGAAAATAATAATTTAAAAACAAAATCAAGCAATCGAATAAAATTTTATTCGAGAAATCAAAAAAAATTTTCAAGCAATTGAATAAAAATGTATTCAAGTAATAAGATTGAACAACCATATAACAATTAATTTTTCAAATAATGTAATAAAATTTAATTCGAATAATCAAATAAAAATGTATTCAATTAATCGAATAAAAATATATTCGCATAATAAAATAAAAACTTATTCGAATAGTCAAATAAAAATTTATTATTATTATTATTCAATCGAGTAAAAATTTATTCCAGTAAGTGAATAAAAATTCATTCGAATAATCTAACAAAAATTTAATCAAATAATCGAATCAAAATATATTTGAACAAGCGAATAAAAATTTATTCTATTTATTATTATTATGGAATAATCGAATAAAAATTTTTATTCAATTAATCGAATAAAAAAATAATCGCATAATGAAACAAAAATTTATTGCATGCGAATAAAAATGTTTAAGAACTATTTAGTTTAAACGCGGATGAATCTGTAGGTATTCGAATCAAGGTATTCGAATAAAAAATGTATTCAAGTAATCGAATGGAAATTTATTCGAATAACTCGACTTTAGAATTTTTATGAAATTCCTAATCGCGCATTTTGCTTGTAAGATCTTAAAGTTAAAAATTTAAATTAAATAAATAATGTTTTTTTTTCATCAGAAAGATCCAAACTACTGCATTTCAGATATCATAACAGTCGAATAAAAGTAATAAAGTTTAGATAACATTAAATGAAATTCTTCTTCATTAAGTTTTAAGCCAAGAAAAATTAAATTTTCCTTATAAAATTAACTAGTATTTAAAACTTTTCATGTTAAACATTCAGTTTGCTATACGAAAAATTCCCACAAGCAATATATTAACACAAATTTCCCAATTAATGAAAATCCTTCAAACTGCAAGCGCTCTTTGCTTTTTTTCTTCCCCAAACAACTTACAAGACAATCATACGTATAACAAAATAAAAATAACCATCAAACCATCTTATCCATGCCAATTGTGATGAATTTATAACACAAATCAGTCACAATCTATTTTCTCAATTTATTTCCTCTCTTTATCTTTTTTTTAAGGTATTTGACTACGACTGGGGATTACAGGATGATTTCATGGGTTCAGCTAAAATTGACTTGACTCAATTGGAATTGGGCAAAGCAGAGGACATTAATTTAACACTCAGTGATATCAATCATCCAGAACGACAAATGGGTGAAATATTAATTAACTTAACATTATGGCCGCGCTCCCAGGAGGATAAGGAAATGGTATGTAAGTGTGTAATTTAATGCAGCAACAACGATTAACTATTCATGTATCTTGACGACGACAAAATGAGTATCATTTCACGCCACAGAGTCTGCTCACTCGTGGCAATAAAATTATTTTAATTCAAGAGAAGATGACGGAAATAAATGCAGGATGTTTTATAGTTTAAATTTTTGTGTTACAAACAATTAAGTGATTATGTCTACATTCGCAGCACAACTACGTGGAGGCATACATACGAGTATAGACATATTATTTTCCACAACTGATTTATTGTTTTGTGGTCTTTTGTTTAGAAGATTTTCCCACATAAATTTTTTGTTATATCTCCTTTAAATATCTTCACACTTTCAACACTTACGTACTTCATTCATTTCAATCACACTTTGTGTGAAAGTTTGTTTTTGCATAAATATCCCAGTAAAAAAATGGAAGTCATTCTAGTGCAACTACATTTTCATTGCTTCCAAAAAATCGATATTTTTAATTTGCCGATAGTGAGCAAAAAACCATGTAGAAGCTTATTTTAGTCATACAAAACCTTGTAACTGCTCCATAGTGTTAGAAAATACTCACCAGAATTACAAAAAATTTATTTTTTTAAAAGAAATTTATGAAATAATTTTAGTCTAAAATTTAAATGTTGTTTGCTTAAATTTACATGAAAACACTGTTTCGAGCTTAAATTCGTATAAAAAGAAACAAATTGTTAAAATAAAAATAACATAAATAAAATTTTTCCTAGATGAAAATATTATCATAGAACACAAAAAAGGGAATTTTTCTTAATATCGCTTCCAATTCAGTGACCAGTTATCGAAAAAGAGAACTTCTTGCAATGACAACCCTATGTAAAAATCATTAGATCCGATCGAAATTTTCACTACTTCCAGATCACAAACTCTACATTTTCATGACTTTTTTGGAGTCTCTTTTTTTGCTGGGTATTGAATGTTTTGTATTTGCTAATATGCACATGCATTCATACAAATATTCATATGTGTACATACCCTGTAGGAAGCTTGAATTTGAGTTTCTCCAAGTCATCACTTTTATGGAGTATTTTGGTGACTTTTATATTTTTAATATTTCCTTTTGATGAGTAGAAAACATTTTGTTCGATACACACGCACTGTCAGCGGCCGAAAACTGACTGACAGTTTGCTGGCAACATATTCTTCTTATCCAAAGATTATTCTTCCCAACAACAACTATAGCATCGACGTCAGTAGTGTACACCAGTAACTGCAGCTGGATTAAGTAACTTTATTACGAAAATCGTATCGTAATAATAAATTCCAACCCAATAAGCACTCAAGAAATTAAAATTCAAGCACTTGAAATTTAACTGGAAACAAAGTTGAATTCAAACAATTTTTCAAGTAATATTCAAGTTTGAAAATATTTGGAAATAAAAACTCAAACAACTTACAACATGTTCAAACCTTGTCAAATAAGTAATTTATGTTTTAATAAAATTTAAATTATGATAAAAAATATCAAAACTATATAAAAAAAGTGGTTTTTTAAAAAACAAAACCCAATAGGCAATTTTGCTTGAAATCAAATGTAAAACAATTGTTATTCAATTCCCATATTCAATTGTCAAGGGTTGAATTTTTGCTTGATTTACACTTTATTTCAATAACATTCTCCAGTGAAATGGGTACTTGAATTCAATTCGAACATTACAATTGTATTACAGTTCAAGTCAAGCCTTGAATTATACTGTAATTAAACCTTGTATTACAATTGAATTCAAGTATATTTCAAGCTTCAAAAACAATGCTTTTCAAATAGAAAGGAAAATGCAATCGACAAGTTTTCTTATAATTACTTTATGCATATTTACTTTCACTATTGTTTTCACAATTTTGAACACCTTTTGTTTTTTTTAAATAAAATTACTTATTTGACAAAGTTTGAACATGTTGTATGTTGTTTGATTTTTTATTTCCAAGTATTTTCAAACTTGAATATTACTTGAAAAATTGTTTGAATTCAACTTTGTTTCCAGTTAAATTTCAAGTGCTTGAATTTGAATTTTTTGAGTGCTTATTGGGATATAACGAAAATTTATTACATTTTGCTATCCAGTAACATATTTTAACGATGTTCATTGTCGATTGAAGTAAAAAAAGTAAAATCACTAGTTCAAGTTAATTTAATTTTTCTTTTAATATTCTTTGCGCTTTTCGCTTATTTTGACAAAATTGTTTTTACAAACCGGCTAATAAGAGTTTTGTTGGTGTTGAACAGTCAGATTACTTAAAGTCATAGGTGCGCAAAACTTAAGGTGCAAATATGTTAAGCCATATTAGTATTAATGAGCTGAAAGAACTACCCAGCAAACATAAAGTCAAGCGTTTGAAATATTTTTTTATTTAATATTTTAGGCTATTAAATAGTTTAAATTCTAAGAAGAAAAGGAATGCTGCAGTTTTCAAAATTAGAAAAGAGAGTAAGTAAGAATGTTATTAATATATACCACGTTTATACGGGCGACTTATTCGCAAATAAAAATATTGCAAATAGAGAATTAATTTTTATTTGCAAATAGCTCACAAAACTCACAAAACCAATTCCGTAACGTAACGTACTATTCGCAAATAAAATGCTTGATCTTGCCACGCTTACAAATGTTTGATAACAAAAAAACGGATAAATACTGCACAAAAAACATTGATAGAAGCAAATAATGACAATTAAAACAAATAATTATAATATTGATATTTTGTACATTTTCGCATTTTTTTTTGTCAACATAAGTAAGTTTACTGTAGAAGTGCTACCAAGTTTGTGTACTTTTCCTATGCTGGTTAAACAGTGAGTTTTTACTGAAAAAGAGCGAGAAAGTAAAACAAAATTTATATATTTCTATTTCAATACTCTCCCACATATTAAAAAATTGCAAGTTTGGAGCGGGATTTAGGGACTGCTTTAGTTGCCAGCATGAGCACAAAATTTTTTGTCTGCTGTTTATAACATACGAGGCAAAGCATTTACAATCATGAACTATTTTTTTAAATTGCATAATATCTTCATAATTACTTCCGTTCTGTTTAAATGATAATGATTGCTGGATAAGTTTTCTTGAAAAAAAATAGTTTTACATGTTTCCAGTACTTAATGATTTTTTGTTTGTTCTCTTGATAGCTATTCGGTTTTGTTGCTCGGAGATTGTGTCGTTTACTAAAAAAATAATCAACTTATACTTAACTTTTGATAGACTAACTAAAAGTTAACTGAAATGTCATCCAGACTTCATCCAAAGTAAATTCTTAAGTTGAGTGCGTAATCAGATTTGGTGAGAGCCAACAAATTTACTCTCAGCTTCTTTGAAACTCATTTAAATTTTATATTAACATTTTGCTGTTATTATTTTGTATGGTACCTTCTTAGCTGGATGGTAGTGCGTTTTATGCACAGTTCGAACGCCGGCAATATTTCTTTTCTAACCTGACTATCAGGTGACTTAAAAAAATCAACTCTAACTTAGTTCAAAAGTAATGCAGTATGAGACAGTTGAGTACAGCCAAGGACATGGCGATGTTAAAATAGTTAGTTGATTACATTTAAAAGTAATCCAAGTGTCAGCCAGTACTAGTTGCGAAATAGTTAGTTTAAAGCTAACTTTGTTTCCAACAGGGAATATTAAAAAAGTATGCGATAATTAGCGACTGAGGGAGTGTAGAATACAGTTGTATACACTTGCATATAGTCCTGATTCACACACATCAGGTTTACCTGATCAGTTTTTGTTAAATTTTCTTTTGAACCTGCATTTGTGTTCATACACACCGTCAAGTCAAGTCATCAAGTCTCATCAATTGCGTTGTAGTAGAGTATTACGAATGACAAAACAAAACGAAAAAGCAAACTTGAGTGGTACGGTCAAATCTGTACCACTTTTTATTCTCTTCACCGCTCTTTCCTAAAAGCTCAAGACTTGACGAGCCAAACCTGACTTGTGTGAATCAGGACATACTAAACCTCTGCAATGACTAGCGGGAATCACTACTCGTACACAAAAAGTCATTGCATACTGGAAAGTGCAAATGTTTGCAGCGATCCCACACACTAAAATTATGTACGATAGTGTTCAATGAAAACTGCTCAAATTTATTCCTTTTATCGTAGTCGGCATATTTCGACGATATTTTAGTCTATAGATTATTTTAGTGTATATATTGTTTAATCTATTACAAAGACGAAACACGACAACCGCGATTGAGGAGGTTGTTTTTATTTATGTAAGTGCTGCCTACCAACTGAATGTTTTGTGCAGCACTTTAGTATGTACATGTAATGCGAATATAAATTGTAGAATAAAAGTAACCTTTCGATATCGTTAAACACATTTCATAAGTATGTTAAAAAATTTATTGAATAATATTTATATTTAAAGATTGATGTTAGCTTTATAAAAAATTCAAAATCTAGCATTTCAACAGTCCATCGGTTTGAATGAGTATTCGCAGAATAAAGAGTGATTTTTCGCATTTATTGCAGAAATTGATTTTTTGGTATTTTTATAATATTTGGGTTAAAATATTCCAGAAACAATAAATTTCCCAAAGTTTTATATGAGCTTTTCAAAGTCAAAAATGTCTAGCCATTGCTTTAACATATTCAATACTAAAGAAATAAAAAACTGCTGTACCCCTAATACTATTTCAATATATATATATTTTTTTAATAATAATACATATTTTACTGGAGAAGTAAAATAATGATTTTGGGCTAAGTAGTACGCTAACAAATATTAAGCTTAATCGTGACAATTCCCAAAAAAGCACAAAAAAATATTTCTATTTTTTAACTTATATGCAACATTGTCTGAGAGCGTAAATTGACGTAGACGACCGTCTAATGTTTAAAATATCCGGCAAGTTACATAAATTTCTATGGAAAAATATTGTAACTATGCTTTGACTTTTGTAAGTAGACATACGGGGGAAAAATTAATTACAATGTGTTGTTACTACAAAACTTGTATATTTTTTAATGACTCACTTTTTCAATTTTGTTTAAAAAATAAACTGAACAGTAAAGGGACGTATGCCCATTCAAGTCAATAAGTGTTTTCTCGTCATGATTACAATTATTTTTCATGACTTGAAATTATATTTAACATGAACTTTTTATTTTTTTTTGTTCCACACTATTCAATAAGGTTGCACAATATTGGAAAAAATATTAGACGCAATTTACGCAGGCTTTTTTAGTTAGAAGCTTGCGGGGTAAAACAAAAGGCATGAAATAAAAATTCGAGGGAATTTATGGCATTTCCCTCTGCCTTTTTCGTACTGTCAGCATTCATTAAGCGTGTATATTAATGCCAAAAATGCATGAATAAATGCTTAATGTAAATGAGCGTGTTTAAAAAGGCATAGTGTGCTCAAGGGCCCTGCTATAGGTTCAATGCATATTGATCACGATCCAGTATCGCGATATTTATTGAACGTGTAGCATGCAGTATTGATGGATCGCGATCCATATTGCAGAAAGGCTTAATTATGGAATCCAGATCGCGGATCGCATGATAAATATTGAACGTGTAGCATTTTCATGTTATTAGATCGCGATACGTTAATAAGAAGTGAAATAAAAGAAATAAAATAAAAGACGCAATGAAAAATTCAACAAATAAAAAGTAAAAAGGTTTTGTACATTTGTGTAAAGTTTGTTTTAATAAAGGATAATGGCAGAAGATAGTGAAAGCGAGTGGGTTCTGCCGGTGGAATCGGAATTAACGACCGAAAAAATTATTTTGAAATTTATTATTAGGGAAAGGATTTTCATGTAAATACATGTTTTCTGTCGTTGGTCGTAGATCAACATAAATAAAATATCTTTGCGAATCAAGAAATTTGGAACAAAATATTTTTGCATATTTTATAATAAATACATATTTTTGCACATTTCATCATAAATGTATATTTTTAATACATTTTTTAGTTTTTTCATGCTATAAATCAAATTTTGGTTTTTTTACTAGTTGTAAAGTAAATAAGAGCTGCAGTTTTTACGACTGTGCAAGAACAAAAAGGAGAAAACGAGAAAAATTTACGATCCTTTTTTTTGCGATATGAATCGATATTCAAAAACACCGTAGGACTCAAAGTTCAATACCTTGGCTTAAACCAAGAATATCAAATACCATTAAAAATTAAAGAAAGAAACAAGAGCATGGTATAATATCCCTTTTAAACCGCATTAATTTCATGTGGATATAAAGTGCTTTTGAAAGCTTTTTTTAGTGTTTCAGCCTTTAATGAAAAATATCCAGAGACACGATACGGATACATTCTACAGTAACTAGATGGATTTCTATTAATGAAATTAAAGAAATTTTTGTCAAAAAACTCCTCCATTTGCAACAAAAAAAAATAATGGGTGCTTGAAGTGTACGTTAAAACAAAATCTTCATACAAAAACTGGTTTTAAGGTACACTTGAAGCACACGTTATTTTTTTATATGGGGGCATATTTTTTACTTTAAAATTTCTTTCGTTTTATTAATAGAAATATGTATAGTATCCGACAGCATTCTTCCTAAATTCATATTTGTAAACACATAGTATTTCTTTCTTGTTCTTGTTTCTTGGGATATAGTATCCCAATTAGAGACTTTCGTTACTTTAACACCTCAAGTTGAATTTATTGAAGATGCGATAAAAAATAAATTGAAATATATGCAACAAATTGTATCAATATAGTTATAACAACGAAAACTTAGTAACTGAATATTCCACAAACGAAACAGCAGCATTTAAATACGTATGGCATTTTCTTTTCTGGAAAAAAAATTTTAACTTATTACACTTTTCGATGAAAATTCGAACTAAAAAGATCTTCTGAAATATACATTTAATTAGAAAATGTTACATTTTTTCCAGAAAAGAAAACGCCATTAATTTTTATTAAATGAAATTTTTTTCACAAAAATTCGTCAAAGATTTACCTTTGACAATTTAAAAGTAAATATTTATTCATTAATGTACGTAAATTAAAGTTCGACTGAACTTTACTCGTATTTTGTATTCCATATGATTTGACAAAATATTTGTTAAAAAAGCACTGAAGCTGAGCTTTTTATGTTTTTAAAGTTTTTAATGTTCTTAAATGTTGGAAAAAAAATTGATAAATGCATATTTTATTAGTTTTAAATACATATTTTTATATATTTACTGCATATTTTATGTACATAAAACGTGATTTTAAATGCATGAAAATCCTTTCCCTATTTATTATTTATTATTATTTACTTATTTTTAGTTTGGAGGCATTGCCGGAGTTGTGTCGGCTAAAGCGAAACTTTTTTGATAAACGATCCGCACAGCACAAAAATATCGTAAATACTGACGCGATAAATATTGAACGTGTAGCATACGCTCGTGGTTCATCAATCGATTAAAATGGATCGTGATCCAAATATCACAATATATATTGAACGTGTAGCAGTGCCCTAAGGGGCAATTTTTCATAAAATAAACATATCGCTCATTTACTCAAACAATGTAATAACTCAAAAAATAGAATTTTTTATCTAATGATGCATCTCTTTCTTTACATTGTGTAAAAATTTCATACAAATATCTTGTTTACCCTTTCGTAAGTTCTATCAGGATTAAAAAAAAACACCCATTAGAAGGGCACTATTTAAACAGTATAATACCTTTACGTTCACTTATACACATGGACAATAAATGTAGCAAAGCATACATATCGTTACCTTAATATAGAAACACCCTAACTCATGGTTTTTTTGAAATCGAGTGTTATTGCATTTTTCGATCGATACATTAGAGGTTTTTCTATCAAAATATACAAAAATAATCGGCCTTATCGTGCTTGGCTTATTTCAAATACGACTACGACTGTTTGGTAATAGTTTAAAGAAGACTTCAACAGTTTTTCTTTAATACATCGAGCCTTATTTTCGACAAAAATTAAACTTTTCAGGAGAAGGTTTTCTTTTTAATATTCAAATTTGTTTTTGTACAGTCAATTGACTGCTCATTTGATCCATAGTCAGGCAGGATATATTCATCTTTGCGTAGAACAAAGTTTCTATCACTTTATTAAGGGCAAAATGAAAAATGTGATGGATACTTTTGTGTACGTGTGATCTTGCATCTCTCTCTAACTAACGAATATAATATATAGTTGAACTGCTCACTCAATATTACTCAAGTTTGACTGATCATAATTGAATAATATATCCCCCACAATTGAGCAATCATACATGATTGATATACTGACAGAAAATATACTTTTTGTTTTATTTAATTTGCTTTTAAAATACACATGTAAATATCATATTTAAACAAATTAACAAAAACACATATTAACTTAAGCGGTAGCCAGCCCTCTTCACACCTTTTCATCTCCAACGCACCATCCTCTTTACAAATATCTAAAATTTTGAAAATAAATATACATATTAAATTAAACTTTGTGAATTTCTTTTATTCATTATTTTACTTATATTTTTTAAGTCTTGTAAACTTTAATTTTCACAGAATGAATTGTATTACCGCCTTCTTCAACCACCAACGCATCATGCCCTTTCCAAATATCTAAATATTGAAAAAACGAATACATACATACATATGTATATTTTTAATTAAACTTTATACAATTTTTTATGTTTGTTATTATTTTTATCTTACTTTTTCACAAGCACCATTATTTTTTTTACCACTTTTGTACATTTGAATTTTACAAACCGAACGAACTTTAAATTATTTTCAGTAAAATTCAATATTTTTAATGTTTTGACATATGTATATTAGATGGTTCACTCTAGCATATATGTTAGAGTAGAGCAACTATAATAACTGTTGAATTGAATGTAAAATTGTTGTAAATGTGTTAGTAAAAGAATGATGTTTGTGTTAGTTTCAGTCATTCATTTCTTGTAGGGTGTCGCTTACGATAAAATTGTACAGTCTGTATCTTCAAATTTATCAACAATTTTGGAGTTTTGATAATTCTAAACTAAGGGTAGCCCCATAAAATTTTAATTTCAATAAATAAAAGTATATTTTCGATAACATGTCGCTTACGTTAAAATCGAAAAAAGGGCTTGATATTCGTAGTTGTATTTGAAATACGCCAAGTACGATAAGGCAGAATGAGTTAGGGCGTTTTTGTATTAAAGTAACGATATGTACATATGTATGAGTTTTTTCTTTTAATTAAAATTTATCCACTAGTATGTACTTTATCAGCTTTTGTAAACAAAAATTTATTGATAATAATGGACGTTAATGAAATTGTTGTCGACCCAGTGATGACATCATGATAAACGTAATGGTTATAAAGCGACTTATAGATCGCACAGAGCGCAAAGATATTTTATTTTATTTATTTGTGTATGTATATTAGGGTGGGGCGATTAGTGTGGAAGGAAAAAATCTTAATGGGCACTATGCGTTTCTGATTCTTAAGATTGTACTGAGCAACAAAGTCCACTAGACCATACGTCTACGGTGAAAACCGAGCTTCCAGATTTTGACTTGCAGTTTTTTCTCAGACTTGTCACGTTTTTTTTTGATATTTTGGCCTATAACAGCCAAACCATTGAGATTTTCGATGCAATACTCAGACCAAAAATTGTAGCCAAGACAATAGTTAAGAACTCTTTAGTAGATCGCAAAAGCATTGGAACGCTCCTTCAGGCAGTTTTGGCCTTGTGAAATTTGGTAATTTATCAATATTAGATGTTCAAATCGCAACACCCTAATGTATAAGCTATTTTTATTTTGTTATATGTATGTATGTATGCAAAACTGAAAAGAAAATATTTATTACCGAAATACGAATAATTCACAAAAAGGGCACAAATATTTTGTTTACATTCTGCCGCTAAAACAAAAGAAAAAAAAATTTACGCAACGAATTTTTTGGCAACGTATACTTTCTGCTGCGCCGCTCAGTTCGTCATTCGTAGCAATTGTGTTTATACCACAAGTCGTTAATTTGCTGCTTAAAAAATTTAAACACTCCCAATTACTCATTCTAGCAGCTATTGAAGCCATATCGCACATTTCACTAGTCACTTGAAATGCGCATACTTTCCCATACGCTAAATGTGTTAATTTTTTGTGCTTTTATTTTGCAAAAAGAAAAAAATTCAAACTAAATTTATTAGACTTAAAACAAGTTTTAGTACTAGAAATATTGACAGAGAGAGAGAGAGAGAGAGAGAGGGAGAGAGAGCTTGATAAGCGATCTGGAACGCGCGATCGCATGCAGTGGCTAGTGAATTTGAAAAGGTTTGACTTACATATTTATTTATCAGTTGTTAAATGCAAACCAACATGAAATATACGCTAAATATAAATGGCAACAAGTGTGTGGCAGCGCAATCTTTGTTGAAGCGTTTTCGGGCAAAACGCCAGCATTGGCAAAAACTAATAGAAGAAGAGGTTACAGACTTGTGTGAGGTCAGGCAGTTAAGAGACATTAAACAAATAACTAAATAAATATACTTTAAGAAAAATTCTTTTAATATTATTTTTTGCTTTATCTTTTTTAGCATTTTCAACGCAATTCAAAATTAGCTGAATCATCGAAACGCTTAAAGTCTCAGATCTGGAGTTCTGTTGTTACAATTTTATTGGTTAAAGCCAAAGGTCTGCCCTTGGGAGAAGATGGCAATAAACTAAATGATATTCATATCAAATTTAGGTAATTAACTCAATTACTATTCACTATTACTAATTATTAAATAAAAAAAAAAATTTAATTATTTCTTACCTTTAGACTGGGCAATGAAAAGTACAAAAGTAAATCATCTTGGACTGAACGTTGGCTGGAGCAATTCGATTTGCATTTGTTCGATGAAGATCAAAATTTGGAAATCTCGTTGTGGAATCGCAACACTTTATATGGCAAGGCCACCATTGAGCTTAGTGTTTTCCAGCGTGAAACGACTCATGGCATTTGGAAGCCCTTCGAAGACTGTCCCGGTGAAGTGTTTCTTATGTTGACCATAAGTGGCACGACGGCCTTAGAAACGATAAGTGATTTAAAGGCTTTCAAAGAAGATCCTCGTGAGGTAAAAATGCTTAAAGACCGCTATCGCTGGCATCGCTGTTTTCAAAATCTGCGCGATGTGGGTCATTTAACGGTGAAAGTGTTTGGTGCTCAGGGCTTGGCAGCAGCTGATATTGGTGGCAAATCAGATCCATTTTGTGTGCTGGAATTGGGTAATGCCAGACTGCAGACACAAACCGAATATAAGACTTTAACGCCAACATGGAATAAAATATTTACATTGTAAGTAAACGTTTTTTTTTCTTTTAATTTCTATTTAAACGTGCAGCCGGTCCCAGGACAATTGAAAACCTTTCTTTTTTTTTGGATTTGTTACAATTTAAGTTTAACATTTCGTCGCTTTAGAATACATATAGTTTTGCTCCAGCGAATTTATATCTTTTGGAATATATACATGAACAACCTCTTTCTGGATCAAAAACGCATTTCACGAAATTTATTATTGTTCTGAGCATTCATTTTGCTCCATATCCATTATTTTTTTTTGTTTTAATAAGTATTGTTTTGCTGTACACGCCCCTGTATGGCAATTGCATCAAATTCTTCATAAAAAAGCGTGCGAAGTAAAATTAACTCTCGTTTTGCTTCATTTCTGCAAGAAAGAAAGAAATTAATTTAAACAAGCAATTAAATTTTAAAGAACCGCTACAAAATAATCAAATAAACTAAATTATAGAAATATTCGAAATTAAATGTTCTGTATTCCAGGAGAAATTCAATCATATGGAATTGCCATAACATTGTTGTTATAAATACATAAATATTTCCATTAATAATTCTGCTGGAATACAGAACACACCCGGATAATGACCTGAATTTAAAATTTCGTTTGCAAAAACTTTCGAAAATAGTTTCGAATTCGAAAAAAAGCTTTATGTACACTTTTATTCATAAACTTTTATCCAAACATTCATAAAATTTTTAATTAATTTAAAATGTATTTTATTTAAAATTTTTCATACAAAATTTTCCTAAAATGGATTTTAAATTCATTTTATTTTTTTATGAATATGGTGGTTAAGGTGATATATTTTTTTAACTCAATTTCCAAATATTATGAGAATAAAAATTATTCGAGTATTTTGTTTTGATATGTTTAAAAAACCTTCTCGAATAAAAATTATTCGAAGAAAATAGCTGCGAGTTTTTTTATTCGATTTTATTTATTCATTTTAATAATTTTAATTTAAAAAAATCTCTCCTTAACAAAGTATTGCATAAAATATCTTCTTCTTCATATATTATTCGGTTTATTTGTTCAGTTGAACTAAATTTCTCGAATAAAAATTTTTCTATTTGAAGACTATATTTGAAAAACTATGATGCGAATAAAAACTATCAAAAAAAATATTTCAATAAAATTTATTCGATTAAAATTATTCTAAAATTATTTTCTATTTTATTAATTGTGTTTTTTTTAAATTATTTAAAAAAACTAATGGAAAAATATATTAGAATAAAAATAACTTGAACAAAAATTATGCGAATAAAAATTATTCGAGAATATTTTTATAAAATTCTCGAATAAAATAAATTTACTCCAGACAATATTATTCGAACAAATATTATTGGAAGGAAATTTTTGCAAGAGCTTTTACTCGATTTTTTTTTATTCTTTAATATTCGAAATTTGGTTTGACATTTCGCACATGGCGAAAGACACCTACTTTTTTTTGATATTTATATAAAATATGTTCGAAATTCGATGAAAAGAATCTTTACGTTTCTAACTTAAAACGTAGTAAGAATTAAATAATTTAAAATTTTTGGATCTTCTGGTTGGAATTTTAACTATATTTAGAAGTTCGAAAATTAGTTCGAAATTTTGAAAACTCTAAAATTATTTTTATCCTCGCAGTTTTTTATGAGATATTTTATTTAATGAATGAGACTTTCAGTGTATTTTTGGCAATTTTGTGGAGAAAAAATTTCGAAATTCGAATTTGTAATATAATGAAAATGAAAGTTTTTTAACTTTGAAAACTAAACTTGTTTTTGACGCTGAGTATTTGAAAACTAAATTTAGAAATTCGAAATTCGAAAACGCTAAAATAACTTTAACCTCGCAGTTTTTTATGAGACATAAGGTTTAGTGATTATTTATTTAATTAAGGAGACTTTCAAATCATTTTATAGAGAGCAATTTGAAATTCGAACTTTTAAAAATAATGAAATTAAAAAATTTTTTACTTTTTGACTTTGAAAATTAAATTTGTTTCTGAAGCTGAGTATTTAAAAACTAAATTTAGAAAATCTAAAATTTGTCTGAAATTTCGAAAACTCTAAAGTTACTTTTATTTTCGCAGTTTTTTATCGAGATATTTTATTTCAGTGTATTTTTGACAACTTTGTGTAGAAAAAATTTCGAAATTCGAACTTTTAATAAATATAATGAAAATGAAAATTTTTTTAACTTTTTAGTTTTGACAACTGAATTTGTTTCTGATGCTGAGAATTTGAAAAGTTTAGAAATTCGAAAATTATTTCGAAATTTCGAAAATGTTTAAATTACTTTTATCCTTGCCGTTTTTTTAGATATTTGATTACACATTAAATTATTATTTATTTAATGAGACTTTCAAAGTACTTTTCTCCATTTTTTGGAGAAAATTTTCGAAATTCGAACTTGTAATATAATGAAAATGTAAACTCTTAACTTTGAAAACTAAATTAGGATCTGGTGCTGAGTATTTTAAAACTAAATTTAGACATTCGAAGATTAGTTCGAAATTTCGAACATGATAAGAGTACTTGAATTTGCGCAGTTTTTTTATAAAATATTTAATTCTTTAAGCAAATTAGATTTTTTAATTCGATTTAAGTTATAATTTCGAAATTTTCTTAACATTGTTATTGTTTACAGCAACGTCAAAGACATAACTCAGGTACTTGAAGTCACTGTCTATGATGAAGATCGGGACCATAGAGTAGAATTTTTGGGCAAACTTGTTATACCGCTGCTGCGCATTAAAAATGGTGTTAAAAGATGGTATACATTAAAAGACAAAAATTTGTGCAGCCGTGCTAAAGGAATCTCACCACAGGTTCGTATGACAACGTTTCCACAAAAATTATAATAATAATCAACATGTATTTTCTTTTAGATTTTACTGGAAATGCATGTGGTTTGGAATGAAATTAGAGCAGTTTGTAGAGTTTTACAGCCCAAAGAGGAAAAATTAATACAACAAGAGGCTAAATTTAAAAGACAATTATTCCTACGTAATGTGAATAGACTGAAAGTAATAATAATGAATATATTCGATGCCGCTAGATATATACAGTAAGTGTGAATTAAAATTATTTATAAGTATACCTCAAGAAAATAGATCTAAAAATATATATTTTTTTTTTAATTTGAATCGTGTAAAGATCTTGTTTTGAATGGGAAAGTCCTTTAAGATCGGCCATTGCTTTTACTTTGTGGGTGATAGCGTGTATATATGGCAATTTGGAAACTATTCCTTTAGTATTACTGCTGATTATACTGAAGTAAGTGAAGAGTATTTATACATTTACATTTAATGGAAATAAAAGCAATTTTTTGCTTTTTTCAACTTTTTCAGAAAATGGCTGGTTAGATTAATAACTGGACAATCAGATACTGGTAGCGCTAATTATGATTATGACTACGATGAAGATGATGATGATGACAAGGAAAAAGAGGAGAAAAAATCAATAAAAGAACGTTTGCAGGCCATACAAGAAGTATCACAGACGGTGCAGAATACCATAGGATATTTGGCTTCGTTGGGAGAGAGCACTAAGAAGTAAAATTTGAAGTCTTAAAATTTTTCATAATACATTTCCAAACTTAGTTACTTTAAACGTTTCAGCACATTTAACTTTTCCGTCCCGGAATTGACCTGGCTGGCAGTGGTTTTACTTGTTGGTGCTATACTGGTCTTACATTTTATACCCATTCGCTTTTTATTATTATTTTGGGGCATTATGAAATTTACCCGCAGAATATTACGACCAAATACCATACCAAACAATGAACTATTGGACTTTTTATCCCGCATACCAGATGATGAGGAAATAGTAATTTTATTAAAAAAGCTTAAAATTAAAAATTATATAATAATCATACAAATATTTCAATTTCAGAACCAATACCGCGAACTTCTGCCAACAACTGCAAACGATGCAGCCCGTAATAATCCCAAAAAGAAATTTAAGGCCTCATAGTCCATAGCAAGCGCGGATGAGACCGATATTATTATGGATTTATATGGTGCCCGTGAGCCATCATCGAACAAATCAATGGCCGTATTACCCCAACATGTTGTCAATATATCGCAGCGTTCTATGCGCAATGTCTCCAACATGTTTAAGGCCAGCACTGATAACTTTCGCCTGGCAGCATTTAAAAAATTAAACAAAAGTTTTCACAAATCGTACGAAAAATTAGATTAAATTCAAAATAATTGAGGCCTGTGGCCCACAATCAAACTTTATATTGAAAGAAGAAAAAAGAAAACAAATTTTTTAGTACATTTCGTCGATCGCACGTCCTCTTAACGACATCGTGGGCCAGGCTGTTAATTTCCTACAATTTTCGTTAATATTTTGTATGTCTGTTTTTTTATAGAAAAATTTATAAATTTGAAATTGAAATTTATCAAACCGCGTCTTCACTCAAATAATAATAATAATAATAATAATACAAATTTAAATGTAAAGATTACATTTTCATGCGCACTTTTTATTCTGTATTATACACTTTTTACATTTACATTTTTTCCATTAAAATTAAGCGTTATTTAAGTAGCGTGGAAAAATTACCAATTTAAATACCAAACAAACAAAAAATGTTTCATTGAACTAAAAGAAATCAATCGCACAATAATTTAGAAATATTTATTAATAATAGTAATATAAAAAAAAATATGCCCAACTCTATTGTCATTGTTATTTTCATTTGCAAAACAGCAGATACATGAAACAAGTTTCTTTTTGGTAAAAAAACCGAACTAAAATAAGAAAACCGGTTCGGAACCGTATAAAAAATAGACTAGTTTGACGCTGATAATGTATTTAGCTTTCCATTGCTGAAAGAACTTTCAAAATCGGTTTAGTGGTTTGGGCGTGAAACAAACAAACCAACTCACTTTAAAATTTATAATATTACTAAAGATTACTTAAGAGAATTATTGAAAAATTTTATTCGAATAAAAACTAATCGTAAAATATATTCGAATAAAAATAACATGCGCAAAATTAATGCAATTTTTTTTTTAAAATACATACGTATGGTCCAACAAATTCTTGAAGAAAAATTATTCAAACAAATATTATTCGAAATTTAAAAAAAAATATTCGAATAAAAACTAATCGAAAAATAAATTCGAATAAAAATAATTTGAACAAAAACTATACACATAAAATTGTTTCTTCAAATACATAAAAATTCTGTGCTTAAAAATTATTCGCACAAATATTCGAAAAATATTTTTTTTTGTATTTTTGCATAAGAATTATTTAAATAAGTATTTTTTTTTAAATTTATTCGAATAAAAAAAACTAATTGAAAAATATGTTCGAATAGAAATAACTTGAGCAAACAGTATGCGACTAAAAACTATGCGAAGTAAATTATTCGAATAAAACTATTTTTTGAATACATTAAAGAAAATTTCAAATATTATTCGATAGGAAATTTCTGCGAGAGCTTTTATTGGATTTTTTTATTCGTTTGAAAAATTTTTATTAAAAAAAGTTCGTATGTCCTAATAAAATATTAGAAAAGTTTAATAAGATCCGAAATAGCCAGAAAAAAAGTTTCGTCCAAGATAGTATTTTCTTAATATTTTATTCGGTTTTAGTTGTTCAACGAAACTAAATTTTTCAAACAAAAATGTTTGTATTTGAAAACAATATATATTGGAAAAAACTGATTCGAATAAAAACTATCAGTAAAAATAGTGCAACAAAAATTTTTCGAATAATAACCCAAAAATTATTTTAAAAAAAAACATTAATTGTTAAATAACTACAACTACCTAACTATTAATGTAACCTAACTACCTAACTATTAATGTAATATCTTTTATATTTACATGAGAAAAATAATAAATCGAGTAATTTTTTTTGCAATATTGTTGCTAATAATTTTTATTCGAATCAAAAAAAATTAAAATTTATCTTTGAATTGAATTTAATTTATTGAATACAAATTTTTCTATTTAAAAAAATCAATATTCAAAAAAAGTATGATTCGAATAAAAATTATTAGTAAAATATTGAAATAAAAATTATTCGAATAAAATCACTGGAATAATTTTTACTGCTTTATTACTTTTCTTTTCTACAAATTATTTGAAAAAATTTTAAAATTTATGGGAAAAACCATTTTAAATAATGTGATGCATTTCAAACGATTTTGAGAATAATTTTTGAGTCAACGTCAAATTACTAATTTGTAAAAAGCATTCATACATATGTATGTACATACATATATACATACACACATTTGTATAAATTTTGGAGATTTTGTATTCGTTTGTTTAATGTTCTGCTTTTTCCTATCTAGCGATTTATTTATATACTTTTTTTTATAAATTAAATTTAAACCATCAAAATATTTTCAAAGAAAATTCATACTTTTTACTAACTGACCCACTACAACGACAGAAAACGTTCCATCGATCTACTTCTTGTATTGAAAACAACAATAAAATAAGAAAGTTGTTTTTGTTTTTAATAAAAGTTAGCGATTGGACGTTTTCGTGATACAGGCAGTAAAACTATTTATTTAAAATACCCGAAAAAAACATCAAAAATAAAAACTTTCAATATTTTACTTTAGATAATACTATTATTCAAAGTAGCATCTGTTTATAAGATATTTATATTCTGCCCTCCGAATTATATTTATATTTAAATTAAAGAATCGTTTTGTTAAACTAAATTCTATATAAACAGGGATAACGTTATCTATGTATATACACACATACAGTGCCACACATAACTATTGGCACAGTAATACTTTTCGACTTGATCATTATTTTACAACCATTCCATTCTAAATGAAAATCGGTCCAGCCGTTTGGTCTGTACGTGGACACGGACAGACACACAGATACACAGACACACAAATATTTAATTCCCTTTGGAAATTTCCCGAGATTTGGAAAAAAAATAATTCCCGGGAATTCTCGGAATTTTTTCCCGTGTAGAAACTCTAATTTTAACTCATAATACGTCCGTTATCTCTGTCAAGGCGACATTATTCTTAGAATATGTAAAAATAATTTTCGAATACAAAAAAGTGAATTCAAACAGTAAAAAAACATCGAATCTCTGTGCAAAATAATACTGCTCCTGCGGAATGACGGCAAAGAAAGTCGTTTCACAATTCGTCGTATTATTAATCGCTTAAAAAGAAAAACAAGCTTCAATAGTTCTAATCGAACAGGCCACCCTAGAGCTTTAAGTGGTCACAAAAGCAAGCGAATAATGAAAAAAAAATTATTATAAATTAATAAGTCGCCGACCAGAGTTACAATTTTTGTTAATTAAATTTTTTTAAATTATGCTTGAAATCGCATTAGTGTCCACATATCGAAATTCTAGTTTTGCAATGCTGTATTAAAAAATGCTATTGCACCATAAATATCCCTGAAAAATTTGATAATTCTATTTACAACTGAAGGAATAAAATATAACGTCAAATACACCTAAGGTCCGCGACACACTATTCTACACAATCGTGTGATTTTTGAGAAAATACAAACCTGTGGGTCTACTCTGTAATTCGATTCGAAAGAAAATGTTTTCCAATTTACATGTTATAAACATACAAATTCGAAATATTTTTTTTTCGATTCGAATTACACAGTATACCCCCTGGTATGATGATGTCTATGAAAATGTTCAAAAGACAATAACAATTCATCAGATCAGGGTTGAATTTTTTCGTAAGTCGTGCGATTGTGTAGGGTAGTGAGTCATGGCCTTAACCAACATCAAATTTAAATTTACAACTACGAATTTTAAAACTGTGTACTCCTCTCCAACCTTCTTCTTCACAACTGCCACATTTAAACCCAAAAATTGCTGCAACAATTGCAATTCATGTCTGGACGGGAACTAACGGTATCTTGTGTAACCATGAAATTTTAAGAGATGATGCGAGTGTTGCCAATGAGTTAATTTATTAAAAAAAGTAAAAACTGAACATTGTTTTGCTCAAGTTATTTGAACAGTTAAGGGTCGACATGAGCAGATAGGTAATGGCGGTCTGAGCCCTGTTTTGGGAATTCAAAACCGGGAAAAAACAAAAATGTTAGCAACCCTGTTACAAATTGGGGGGTTTTGGGATTTTCAAAAGCAAAGAGCAGATCAGGTTATCAGGTTATTTGTTGAAAATCCCCGAAATTCCCCATTTGTAACAGGGTTGCCAACATTTTTCGTTTTTCCGGTTTTTAATTCCTAAAACAGCACTCAGACCGCCATTACCTATCTACTGACATATAATTGGGGTTGAAATTTGGTTTTTTGCGTTCCCATTTTTTTGAGCATTTACGTGTCTTATTGAGAGTAATTTTTACTTACTCTCATTTAATCGAACTTTACCCATGAAATTACAAGTAACGATTAAAGTTAACTTAAGCTCACGCTCAGAAACTGGCGCTAAAAAAACATTAAAAAGAAATAATATATTTAAGTTAATTTTTAATTAGTATTTTTCGAACTTCATTTGTTTCTATATTTATGATTTATTTTAAAAATAATAAAAATAATATAAATTAACTAAGTTTTTAAGCAGTTTGTTAAAAAAATCGAAAAAAAGCATCCCAATAAACAACATTTAACTAAACTTCTGTTTATCGCACAAAGCCAACATTGAAAGATAAGAGAAAAGAAGTTAAACCAAAGTCATCTCTGTTTATATAGAACATATAGATAAGTTACATTTGTTAAAATTAAAATATATTATTTTCCATAAACTATGTATGTATTTATTTAATCTTAGCAATGAAATTGTAGTGTTAATATATGAAAAAGATCTTTTTACGCTCCATTACTCTCTTCTAAAGTATTTAAATCGTATTTATTTTCTAATATTATTTGTAAACTAATGCTCCTATGTAACCTCTAAACGAAACATTTATTAATACAACAAATATTTAATACTTAAATCATTTTTTAAAAACAATTTTGTGATATTTTTCCAAGAATTATTTTTAGTGTTAATTAAAATTATTATTATTACAAAAAAAAAACTCGAATGAAAAAAAATTTTAAACAATTACATATAAATTTGCTTAAAACTAATACTCTCCTTAAATCTGCTAGACAAATTCAATTATTTAAGTTATGCATTAAACACATTCACCACAGCAGTCTACACGAACACACGACTTCAAATGCCGCTAGCAGCATTTGTCGCCTCGTAGCCAGCTACGTAATTATTTTGGAGACGGCAGCAGCACCATCTGCACCTCATATTTAAGTATGAATACATATGTAGTTCGGTATTGCCACCGTCAAATATTTCGCATTTATATAAATTAAATCACTGTTTCGAAATGTACGTAAAAGTATAAAATGAATCAATTTATTCTTTACATCAACTTATGGGTATTGTTTCTCTTAAATAATATGAAATAATTGTACGATATTACTCATTCAACATTTTGTATTATATGCCGACTTCCTAAACGCAAGTTGCAATGCACAATTTAATAAAATGCGTGTGCAATGCTAAGCATGTATTAAGAGCAAACTTGCGTTGCGGAGACATTTTTAGCATTTTATCGGCATTTAGGAACGTCGCTATGCAGCTCATATCTATGCCTACAAAATAAAAATGATGCGCGATTTTGACAAATGATACTCATTAAAATGAGTTGCCAAACGATTAGGAGCATTGGACATTGCCAGAAAGTTTACATATGCGTTTACGAAGTGTATGCATTGTAAATATGAATTGCAACTTGCGTTTAGGAAGTCGGCCATACTGGTGACACTGAATTTTCTCATTGTAGCCAAAGAAATAGAATTTAGTTTAATTGGACTACCACGACAAAATCAGCATGGACAACAACCTGCCGCCATGTTGCATTGCCGTCTTCAAAAGAATCACTCTCATATAAACATGTGTAATTCTATCTTTGACATTTTGTAGTCGGTAGCCTGCTGTGTTGAATGTGTTTAATGCATTATGCAAAATAAAATATAAAAATTAGTTGCCTTTTTAAATTAAATACATATGTATATGCATATAAATAAAAAATTAATTCAAAATTTCGCTGCACCTGTTTGCGAGTTAAATAAAATTTGTTTGTTCTTGAAAATGGCTCAAAACAAAAACCTTATTTATGGCTTAAAAAAGCAAAAATATATATTTTAAATAAATACTCTAACAAATTACATTTTAAAAAAGATAAAAGTATTAATTAGATAGTTTGCAAATACAAATAAATAACTTTCCTTTCAAATACTCACGTTTTTCGTCGCACTCCGTCTCACTCTCATTAGTCACACACCTTTACACTCACAAAATGAAAAGTACCTAAAAATATATATATTTAATATATTTTCATTATTTAACAGATGCATAAATAATTATTATATAATACGAGTACATTATACTTATTAAATAAAAAGAAATATATTTATTAAAATCCTTTACTTAAAACAAAATACATTATTACAAACAAAAATCCATTTCAATTGTAAATTGTTCAATTAACTGCGATTCTTCCTAAATTCTTATATAAAATAACAACAAAAAACAAACAAAAATCAAATAAAATTTCAATTTTAATATGCATTTAAATTTGTTTCATTTTAATTGCATTTATTTTCGACAAATTAAAATCATCGAGAATATGTGAAATTTTTTTTGCACAGAAAAAAACTTGGCAACTCAAGCTTTTATTTTCACACAGTCACACACAAATTACACTGGCCTACAAATTTGGAATAAAAAAAATCACTGCACAAACGAAACATGTTTTTTAACTAATCTGGTTGCGCAGAATTCGTATCTGGCATGAAAATGTTAAAAACGTTTGCGTACTCGAACACAGCTAATACTTTTCAACTACAGTGTTGCCGCTGTTGCAATTCTAAGTTAAAGCCAAAATTGGAATATTTCTGAAAATTTCATAAATTAGATAAAAGTAAATTATGAATTATACGCTAAATAAAGAACTTCAACATGAGGCACGTTGCATTCACTGAAAAAAAAAAGTTAAAAGTGTAGAAAACTTATGATCTTCCTGGCCCAAATATTTACTTTACTTTCCTAGTGATATTGAAATCCAGGCATTTTTATTGGTTGCTTTAAGGACTCCATTATATAAATTTTTTTTAAGCCGTCGTATACTTTTCTAACAAGAAACGCGCATTCTAATATCTTTTGGTACGATGCTTCATTCATTTTTTATCCCTCCCAAAGAGAAAGTCCATAGTGCCATAGTTAGAGATGGCATCATTATATACCTTCTGTTTGCAATGCTTTCTATTCGTTAAAAAAATACTCCTTGCTTTCTTAAGTAGTGGAAATATAAATTGTATCCATTTGGTCCATCGATACTGAATTGCAACTGCTTTCGCCAGAAAAATATGCATTCAAAATCTATCAAATTAAATTCCTTATTCAAGTGACTGGCAGTTTATACGCTTACATACTCATACATACCAGTGATCTGCATGATTGGGAATCAAACGGCATAATATTGCAGTTTCTAAAATGAATATTGGGCTAGCACTTAACATTAAAATAATGAATGATAATAGCATCATAGCAGGATTCATATGAATGAGACTGTTGTTAATAAATGCATGCCACTGCTTGCAATCTCTATTCATTCATATGAATCACTAAAGCAATGAATCAGTATGATTGTTTTGAATACTTTTTAAAACCCCTTCTGACAAATACAGTTTTATTTTTATAAATTGTTTTAATACCAGAAAAACTATTAATTAATACGCCACATTTTATTAACTTAAGAGTGAATCTTTTATTTGTTATTTGATTGCTATACAAAACAATCAAACAACAGTAAGAATTTTTATTGATTTTTACTAACAGCACCAAAAAAAGAGTGTGAGTTAAAGACAGTCAGTTGTTAGAGAGGCAACAGTGCAAGCTACATGATATTGATATGATATTAGTACATATTGATGTTAAAAAACAAATACAAAAGCATTGTAAAAGTGAGTGGACAGCGAAAGTGAATCAACTCATACAGTTCTCTGATACTTACAGCCAGAAAACAAGTATCTAATTTTTGTTTGGTTAAGCAGGATATTATGCATTTCGTTACTGTTTAAGCAAACTCATCATCATTTACTGATGAGTTGCTTAAGCAGCAACAAACAAGCTTTTTCAGAAAAGAAAAATTTTTATCTAATAAAACTTTAAAAAAAAAATTAAACCGACTTCAAAATTAAGCACTAAAAAGCTAAAAATAATATGGATCTACTTAAATGAAATATCTTTACATATGTATGTTACCTATAGTGTTGTTTGAAGTTGGTGCCAGCAATAATGGTAACTAAACCACGTGAAATGTTATAATACATTTTAATGGGCGTAGCCTCCGACCATTTTTTCAACTTTCAAATTGTGTAATTACAAGAACCAAAGGTGTTTGCTAGATTTCGCAGCAATCAAATGAGTAGAAGATCGCAAAATCAAATTAAAAATTTTTACAATGGGACCAATGGGAAGCTATACCCTCTCAGACAACAAACAAATTTTTACACCATCGGTCTAAAATTCACCGAGTTATGAGCCTAAACACCTAAAAAGAAATAGAGACGAATGGTTAACCTTCTCTTTTTTTGAAGTCGGTTAAAAACTAAAAAGCACCTGCCCCCTCTTTACAAAATCCTGACGGGTCGACTTGAGTAGAAAATGAACGTACATAGAATGTACATATGTAAGCATGTATGTACATATGTATGTACATACATATATGAAATAATTTTTTAAATATTTTCATACAGATTTTCTAGACGAATAACATTTGGCATTTAAGTATAATATAATTAAAATTTTCCTATTTACATAGTTTTTCGCTGCTTTTTTGTGGATTCTTCCTATTCTTATTTATTTATATTACTGAACCAATAACGTAAAAGTTCAAATTAAATTTCTTATGCGTATCGCATTGTGGGGAATTTGTGACCTCATACAGATTTACATATGTATATGCATACGTACTAGAGTTGAGCGATATTTCGAAACCTGTTACTTTTTCACAGCGATTGAAAAATCACTAATCACAACTGCGATTGTATTTATTAAGTAATAGGTTTTGAAAATATAGTTCTTTCATACAAACTGTGATTGTTCATCTTTTGTCAAGAAAAAATCGTCAACTCGCCTCTTCTGGTAACTTGTGTACAGCTCTCACTTTTTTCTTTTCGCAATTTTATAGTCTCTCTGCCTGTTATACAACAATTCTCAATATTTGGATGGGGTTAATTGCTAATTGTTTGTTATTGTCGCTATTCTTATTAGTATTTCAAAACACTAATATTAGTACACACTTTTACAGCAGAAGAGCTGAAATGTGTTAAACCGTGATCACAGTCACTGTTTAATTTCCCTGTTGCTCTTCTTATTAGTTTTTCTCAAGATATCAAAACTGCTACAAACAAAATATTTCTAAACTGTGATCAGTCACAATTTAAAAGAACAGCGATTTAGAAATCACGTTAAGGAGCAATATTCTTAAAGAATAACAGTTTCGATCATCTCTAATACGTACACACATACATACACACATAATATCCATACAAATTATATACATACATATACATATGTACCCTTAATTATGAAAGTAGTCTAAGTCATATATTTCTTTGGTCGAGATATTTAGTAGATTAGAGTTGCTCTAGTCTCAATTAATACAAATTTATTTAATATTTATTAAATATTTTTTGGTGTTTTTTTTAAGTTTTATTTAATATTTCGAAGCAGAAATGCATATGACTTAGACCACTTTCATAATTAAGGGCATATAAGTATGTAATTTCTGCTTACAAATAATTTAAATTAAGAATTTATTCACACACATACATACATACATAGATATGTATATCGGTGCCTTAATTTAGAAAGGCACTAACTCATCATTTTTTTAATCGATATTTTTGCAAAATTCGATAGAATGTAGTTAATGTAAATTAAGTTACATACATACATATGAGGAATGTTACATGTGAACCTCAATTCAAAAAGGTTTCTATTGAAGTTCATTTAAGTAAATGTCCGTCCGTCTTTCAGTTTAATGAAGCGGAATACTGAATCTGTTATATTTTAAATACATATCATTCTTATCATGTACAGCCCCTAGTGACAGTAAATTTATCACAAGCTCTTATCAAAATTTAATAAATTTTGTTAAAATCAACAAAATTTCACTTTAACTGATAAAAAAAACATTGACCAGTAAATTTATACAGAATTCTTCATTTTTTATTATTATTTTACACAACTTTTAGTTAATCCAATAATTTGTTTTATTATTTTAACACTAAATCTTACAATTTCTTAAATTATAAATGCACGTCTGGTAAAGTAACCGATTGCTTTGGAAGCACTTGGTATACATTATGTATAAATAAGAATTGATCAATCGTATTTTGTATTTTTCATGAAATCATAGACAACAGAGAAATCTTTGTTGCCTAAGCCATGAGCCTTCAGAGTGCGGTACATTTGGTGAGCCATGGCACCCATGGGAATGGGAGTGTTAGAAGCAGTGGCCACACCAGAAGCCAAGCCTAAATCTTTGGTTATGAGATCGGTCGAGAAACCGCCCTTATAATCATTGTTGGCAGGAGCAGTGGGAGTAACACCGGGCACAGGATTGTATACTTCAGAGGCCCAGCAACGACCGGTGGAAGAGTTTATGATTTCCGCAAATGTATGGGCATTCAAGCCCAAACGTATGGCCAAGTTCATAGCCTCGGAGACACCAATCATGGAAATGCCCAGCATCATATTATTACACAATTTGGCAGCTTGGCCCATACCGTAATCACCGCAGTGGGTAATGCGCTTGCCCATACATTCCAAAACGCCCTTGACAGCATTATATTCTTCCGTAGTACCACCCACCATAAAGGTCAAGGTGGCCTGTTCAGCACCAGGTACACCACCTGATACGGGAGCATCAATGAAACGTGCCCCCTTGCCACTAATCATCTTTTGCAATTGCTTAACCAAGTTGGGATCAACCGTAGAAGAGTCAATGAAAATTGTGTGCTTATTAACACCATCGGCGGTCATTTCTTCATAAGACTTGTTGACAATGTCATTGTTGGGCAACATGGTTATGACAAAGTCCGAGTTCTTGGCCAATTCACTGGTATTCGTGTAAACTTTAGCTCCCTTGGCCTGCAAATTTTCGCAAGCGGGTTTGGAAATGTCAAAAACATGCAATTTGTGACCTTTATTAATCAAGTTCGAAGCCATATGTCCGCCCATGTTGCCCAAACCTACGAAGCCAATATTCTTGCCTCCAGCTTGGCTGGACATTGCACGCACAAATGTTTGACCCATGCTGTTGAGAGCAGGGCTAATGCATACCAAACGTAAAGCCATATTTTCTAAAACGATTTTCTGTTTTTAAAATCCCAGCAACAAGTGTTTTGCCATGCAGTTATGTAACGAAATGGTAGAAAAAATATGTATACGATCTATTAGAACTAAAAAATTTCACACACACACGAAATTTCTACAAACCACAGACAGCGCACCAACCACGAACTAGAACCACAACACGATAACTGCTCTACGAATGCCAAGAGCACACTAAACTGTGCCGTATAGCTTTCAGAAAAAACTCAACGTCACCATGGTTCAACTTTTCCAAAATAAAAATATTGTATGTATGTAGATACATATGTACTTACTTATCTATCTGTGTATAAATGTGTATGGTTATACACTGAGTTCGTAAAAAACAACAAGCTCCACCATTGATAAAACAACAACAAGTTCCATGTTCTCAAAACATACCCACACCACAAAACAACACAATTCTATTTTTGTGCCCACACCAGCCCCCTGTATAAACAAAACACAACAAAGAAAAAACAGAAAAACACATCAACTTATCGAATCAGTGTTACCGTTGAAAATTTCACGAGTAGCACAAGGGAATTTTTCGATCACAGAAGGAAACGGTTAGCATGGGCATTTTTTACATTTCTCCATGCCATTTTCGAACTCTCAGCATTACGTCGGTTGGTTTCTGGTTTGCGGCACAGTATATTCAAAGTATATGATGTCTGCAGCAAACCAGAAACCAACCGAGGATTAAGCGTGTATATAAAGCGTGTATAAAAGGCATGAAGAAAAAGTTAAAAAAAAAGTAAACAAGGTGGACTGAAAAGGCATAGGTGAAATTTTACTTAGTGTGATTTAAAAATTCATAATTAAACCACGAGAAATAGTGCAATGACCATTGTTCAAATATTTTGTGATTTGGAACAATTTTCCGTCATCTCACGTCACATTTGTTTAATTACCTTACTGTTTTCGGGATGACGAAAAACTGTTGCAAACGTATATGTATCTATATATGTACATATACATATTTATTTATACATTTACTTTTTATTTAGCTGTATAAAGTCTTCAAGATTATAAATCTCTAAACTGTGCGCCAAACCAGTAACTACCCGACGCTATGAAACACTGTTTGATTCAGACAAGTATTTATTAATAGCGGTTTCTTTTCTGACAAATATGTTGCATATATGTATGTTACATGTTTTACACTTCTTTGTTCGTTTGTACAAAATATACAACTGTGGGAAAAATTAAAAATTTCTTTTCTGAATATGTTGCATGAAAAACATGTAAATATGTTACATATTTTACCCTCACTTTATTCAAGGTGTACATAGTGCCATTTTTTCCAACTGTGATAATGAATTTTTTAGTTTGCATGTCATGCTTAGGCCCCATTCACATTAGGCAACTTTACTTGCGCAAGTCTTGTGTTTGTGGGTGTGAGAGGAAAGGTCGGTTGAAGGGAAAAGAATTGCCGAGATTTGAGTACAGACTTGCTTGAACTTCGCAATTCTGCCACAACTTGGCAATTCTGCCACAAAACGTCAACAAATTAAGAAAACTCGAGCATAAGAAAATTAAACTTGCTCAACAAATGAACAGAATGTGAACATAGAAGCAAGTCAAAAGAAAATAAATAAAAATGAAAATTATACTTGCGCAAGTAAAATTGCCTAATGTGAAAGGGGCCATATAGTTTCGAGAGAAGGTTTCTTAGATAGAAAATATAAAAATTATTATTACAAAAATTAATATAAATAAATATTTATTTAAATATAGTGACTGTTTTGGTTTTTCTAAACATAATTAGTGATGTCAATGTGTGCTTATATATCATAATAGTGTGCGGAAAACCTCTCAAATAGCCTTAAAAATCGCTAATGAAGTACATTAGTGATAAAATGTTACCGTTGTAAATAAAAGCAGCTTATTTTGTTCGATTGTAGTAACAGAATATGTAGCACTTTGAGTGATTATAGGTAACAGTTAAAAATGCTACACATATATAGTGTAACATATTTTCTTCAGTAAAGAAATCGCCATAAGTTAAAGAGTTTCATACATAAGTAATAAAGAATTTTAAAGAAAGCCAACATGATAGGAAAATATGTAAATCAGAAATTAGTAGTTACACTTTTTTGGACACATGGCACACAGATGTATACTCGGCCGTAGCACTTATAAGCCTAGAGTATCTTTAAACTATATAAAGCAAATTTATATTTTTTTTCTGATAGCGGTAGCACTTATTGGAGATTTGTAGAGTTCTCACACTATCAGTACTGTTTTACACACATCAGTTTTTCAATTACGTTTTATAACTGCTTTTCTGTTTGTTAATATAATATACATATAATTAATATAGCGAATGATATGGCAAAAGGAAATTGAAGTAGCTTTTCAGTACAGGCACTTCGTTCCTGTCTTCTTTCATCTCACCGATCACTTGTTTAAAAAAACTAATCTGTCTAAAACATGACTTATTTAGGAATGAAAATTTGCAATATGGGGATTGCACTTTGAAAACCTGGTAGCACTGCTTAACTCTACTATTTACTCTACAAAAGAACAAAGAAATCGGGGCTGCCGTAGAGTATAATTGAAAAAATTTTAACTCATATAGAATTATAGATGATCAAATCAACTAAACAAACGTACAGATGGATTAAGCCTAGATTTCAGTAAAAAAAATTTGTTTACGTAAAACGTACATAAGAAACATGCAAATATCTAAATTTACATCACCTTACATTTTGCCGGCGTTGGAAATAATGCAACGTCGGCGTTGTTATCTGACTGTCATTTTGTAATGTTTATTTTTTATTTTCCTTTCATTTTTTAGAACAGCATAAATTATACATTAAAAAAATTATATGTATTTATTTTATTGTACCTTTGAAATCGTAGATTTTATTTTTTTTATATGCAGTAATGATTGCTTCTAATAAATCTCTAAACAAGTGCGAATATTCTAGCAACAGTGATTCCTCTGTTGTAAATCTTTTGTCAACCGATGATGAAATTTACTCCGTAGCAAGTGATGTATGTATGCTTTAACCATGTTTTAAAATGGAAATTGTAATAAAATGTAAATTTTTATTATTCCCTAAATGTAGGACGATCACAATGCGTTGTTTAATCCATCCGCAACATTGGGTCATTCCATATTTGATCATGGAAGTGCACAGAAAATGAAAAAAGATATAATGATACACCGTATTTTGGGACCACCCTGTGGCTGCAGAAGAAAATGTAGGGAGAAACTAGATAACAATATTCCAATTCTTATTTTCAGCACATTTTGGAATATACCATCCAAATATCAACAGAATTGCTATCTTCTTAATTGTATAGAGGTTGCAAAACCAAATCGTTCGTACTCAAAAAAACCTACCATAGGCCTCGAATCCAGAAGAACCATCACGGCACATTATTCAGTTGAAAATGGTAATGGAGAATTTGTTAATGTATGCAAAACTGAATTCATGAGCCTACATGGACTTCAGAATTCCTATAGCAGAATCAATGGCCTTGTTAAAATGAAAAAGGATGGACAAGTTTTACCTAAAGTTGGTAACCACGAGAGACACGTAAAAAAAGTTAAAAAAGAGAAAGTAAAGTATTATCAAAATGGCTAATCGTTGCGAAGTGACAGTGACTTATAGGGCTAGGATGAAGATCAAACATATACATATACTATGTATAAGTTAAATGTAGTAAAGACTTAAAATATCAAAAGTGATTAAATATTACTATTGACTAGAATACACATTATAAATTTCATTTACACACACTACATACATATATACTAACACACTCTACTATACTCTCGTTGAGGACCACTACCAGGACCTTAGTCAATAAGTCATGTTAATCTATGTACATAAATGTGTTGATTTGTTTAAATTGTGCGACAAAAGGAGATGGGTCAATGCTGTTTTATTGTTATTATTATTATTCTTGTTTACAATTGTGAATGTACTTTTATTATTTTTTTATCTTTACTTTTTAAACTTAAGGTTGATCCTTATACAAAGAATTTTTTTATTTTATTTTTTTATCAATTTATATACATATGATTTATGATTATTTTTTTTTTGTATTAATTTTATTTTAAAAATCCACTTATAAGAAAACTGAAAATTGCTATTCAATTTAGGTCCTGCATTGCCTAATATGAGCTTTTGCTTAAAAGCAAATGCACTATACAAGTATAGAATGCCATCAATCTAAGCTTTAAGAAATTTAAGTTAAAATTCTCAAAACGTAACTACACAGAATAAAGCAATTTCAAAAATTCAAACTAAATACATAAAAAACAACGCAGTAATTTGGAATGAATTTGTTTAAAAAAGCTTTAAATGCATATCAATTGATTAGTTTTAAAAAATCCTTTTTTTATACATTTAAAATTTATACTTATATAAACTATTTTCTAGACACGAAATTTGTTAAAGCACTAGCAAGAAGATCTTATCAGCTAAACCCAATAGAGCAATCGATCAAAAAAAGCTAATAGTTATCCAAACGTCAAAACGTTTAAAAATATACAATAAAATAAAATGCATGGAATCTCAACATTTGCGAAAATGCTAAATATTAGAACCAGTATTAGTTAACATGTCTTAAGCCATAATTGAACAAATAGCTCATGGCTGTTATGCGTAATGATTACATTGATTTATAACTTTTTAAATTAAGCTTAACTATAAACTGAAATACTAGCCCTCGAACAGATAAGTCGTTAAGAAAAAGTGCCCAAAAAAAAAGGAAGTAAATGCAAATTTCAAAAGGAAATAAAATTTTAATATTAAGAACTTTTAATTCTCTTATGAAAAATAAAACCAATCGTGGTTATTTAACAGAAAAACTAATGAAGTGAATTTAATTATTTATAAGTTTTGGTACATGTATGTTTGTATGTATATATTTATGTATATTATATTAAGCACATGAAAAATGTACACACCAAAAGCACCTCTATACTGAATAGAGTATTGCGTCGGGATCGCAATTCATTTGCCTCTAATAACTGAAGTTTTGCGCATAACTTGTGGAATCTCCTTGCAAGAATGATGTAAATAACATAATCGGCAAGTGGTTTTAGTCACTCCGCCCATTTTTAGTTTGAATAAATAAACAATTAATAATTCTCTATAATTACTTATTTAATTTAAAGTTTGCTAGATTCCGAATCGAATGGAAATGTTTCCGAATTTTAATGTTAATAGTATAGAAATTCGAACAGTTTCCTTTTCTAATAGAATTACATAATAACCCCCCTGTTCCGTTTCATTTCAACCTGAAAACATTTTGAAATAAACTGTAATCGAGCTTTTAGAATTTAAAAATATACGTCCCTATGTATAACCAAAAATTGGCATGAAGTTAGCATAAGTGGCAAAATTTAACATGATCTTAAAGAGTTTTGCGATGAAACTTCAAAATAAAAATTATGCTAGGACTTAGAGGCGGGTTAAAATTAGGTAATGTTACCATGTCTAATGTCAAATTATATGGAGGGACTCGTTAACACCTAATCCAATTTCTTCACTTATGCTAACTTCATGCCACTTTTTGCTTATACATAGTGCCGATAAATTTTAGAAGCTTATATGAAATGAAAAATCCCTCAGAGGGTTATTATACGACAGCATTTATTATTGACTAAAGGCAAAATTTTGTAAATAGAAAAGTTTTTTCCGTTTTGAAATTTGTATGGAAAAAATATTTTTTGAAACGAATTTTCGTTATTTTTCATACAAATTTGAAAGGTTTAGAAAACGAAATTTTTTTAAAAATCTGCCTTAGTGTAATACATGCCACGAGAATGATTTAATAAAAAAAACAATACGTATTTACATTTCAAGACTGCTTACGCAGGCCTCTAATGTGCATAATTAGTAAAAAATAAACGACAATGGCAAGACTGTTGTAGATTTAGAGATGGTAAAATTGAGCTTTCATTACAAAAAAAAAGCTTTTAGCAAATTATTGTACGATAAATCAAAACAATTCACATATTCCATTTGCAATAAAGGCTGAGCATATAAAGCAGAAATCTACATCAACTGAAACCACACACAGTGGGCCAAACACAAAAAAAAAGTTGATGAAGGTGTAGTAGTCTTCGAAAACAGCTAGTTGTTCCGTTCTACTACGTGTTTGTCAGAATATTTACAATTAACTTTGTTATTATTTGTTCATTAATATTTATCACATGTAATTTGGCTTACAGGGCGCTACGAACGTTTTTAGCCCAAACAAATCATAAATATATGAAAACGATTGTGATTAAAATTTTAAATGGCGTCTATCAATGTTTGTCTAACTAGGTGGGTAGCCCTATTTCATATAATGTTTTTTTTTCATGTGCTTTCTAGCTGACGAATGTCAAAAACTACTTTTGGTGTTCGTAAAATTGTGTTTATGGTTTTAACATTTTTTCGGTTCCTAAGTCCTTGTCCAGACTGTCCACACAACTGAAGAAATAAAATAAATAAAAAACTTCAAATACAATTAAGAAATTGATATAAACAACTACAAATTTCAAATCAAAAGAGAATTGCCGAGCAGAATTTTTTTAGAGATTGCAGCAACAAAAATTGCAAGTCTGGACGAGGACTTACACAGCCATGGTCGCTGTATTTTTTACAGCAAATCCTTATGCAGTCATCTGGTATAATTTTACCGTGGCCTCTACTCTGGGGGGTCTAGTCTGTATTTTTAAACTTATGAAAATGCTTTCGAATTTTTATGTGATTACAATTCGAAGCATTTACTTTCGTTTTGAATTACAAAGTAGACTCCCTACATTTCGATTCGAATTGAAATTTTCTCTGTTTGGCAACTTTGATATTCTGCATTCCGTTTCGTTTAAATTTTACGAGCGGTGCTACGATTTTGCAAATTTTTACTTTAGACTGCGCTCACACAAGACAATTTAGGTTGACAAACTTTTTAGTTCATTATCTCCTCTCTCCCGCTTCCATAAGCTTTAAAGTTGCTCAACTAAAATTAACGTGTGTGAAACCATTACTACAATCTGTATATTTCTCACATAAAAATTATCTTCCAACGACAATGTAATCATAAAATTGGAATAACTTAATCAATTTGTTTATGTTTTACAAAAAAAAAATATATAAAATTTCTTCATTTGAAAAAAAACAAATTATAAATCTTTGAAATTATAATCATAAATAACAAACAGCAATTATTTTCTTATCTTTATCTACAACGTATCTTTAAATTTATCTGTTTGTCCGTCTGCTTGTTTGTCTTTTAAGCAATATTTGGCTTCATGTTACGTTCAAGTTTTCAATCCATAAAATATAAATGTTCGCGGTGAAACAGACATTCATGAGATCGTACTGTAGCGCAGACTGAGATACATTTATGTGACACATTATTGTAGTTTTTGATGGGTATTATTATAAATTATTTTCTTTTATTTCGATATGAACGCCACTTAGAAATTTTATCTATTCTTTTTAATAAATATGTACATATTTATTTTTTAGTTGGCTTTAATCAACTTTCGAATTTATTTGTAATAGATCTACAGGTATGTAGTACATATGCTTTACATAATGTAGAGGCTGTGATTGAAATTTTACTTTTGAAAATATGGTTGAATGCGAGAAATTTAGGGGGCTTTTTATGATAACATAAATTGTATGATAAATAACACATAATTTATGACATTTTTGAAAATCATGGTTCTGTTCGAGATACATATCGCATACTACGTCCACTTTACGGGCAACAAAATTGTCCATCAGAGCAATTAATTCTATTAACTATGGAACGTTTTCACACCACGTTTAATCTAAATGACAAAACGCATCCATAGAGACGTCGTACAATGCCACGTTATTGCCGATATACGGCCACAAATGTTGGAAAAAGTCATAGAAAATTTTAGCTCCAGATTAGACTACGTCCGAGCCAGCTGTGGCCACGTTCATATGCCAGAAGTCATAAAAAACACCCTTTACATTAAAAAAAGAATATTAATAAATTCATGTGGCAAGAAGTATTTTTATTGCAAAAGTACATACTTTTTCCTTAAAGAGCTTGTTAAAAAAATAATTTTTTTTAAATTACCTTTTCCTAAAATTATCTTGTATTAAAAGTACCTTTTCCTGAAAGTACCTTTACCTACAAGTACCATTTGCTAAAAGTACCTTTTCCTGAAAGTGTATTTCCCTAGAACTACCTTTTCCTAAAAGTACCTTTTCCTTAAAGTATCCTTTCTTAAAAATAAAATTTCCCTAGAAATACCTTTTCCTAAAAGTACCTTTTCCAAAAAGTACATTTTACTTAAAGTATCTTTTCTTAAAAGTACTTCTTTCGAAAATTACCATTCTTAAAAGTACCTTTCCTAAAAGTACTCTTTCCTAAAAGTACTTTTTCCTAAAAGTACATTTTCCTGAAAGTACATTTCCCTAGAACTACCTTTTTCTAAATGTACATTTTTCTTAAAAGTACTTTTTTCGAAAAGTACCTTTCTTAAAAGTATCATTCATAAAATTACATTTTTCTAAAAGTACTTTTTCCTTAATGTACCTTTTCCTAAAAGTACCTTTTCCTGAAAGTACCTTTCGCTAGAAGCATCCTTTCTTAAAAGTACCTTTTCCTAACAGTACTTTGTCTTAAAAGTACCTTTTCCTGAAAGAACATTTTCATGAAAGTACCTTTTCCTAACAGTACCTTGTCTTAGAAGTACCTCTTCCTGAAAGAAAATTTTGATGAAAGTACCTTTTCCTATAGACAAGTACCTTTTCCTGTAGACAAGTGCCTTTTCCTAAAGTACCTTTTTCCAAAAATACTGTTTCATCATTTCAAAAGAGTACCATTTCAATAGATAGTTAAAATCGCTGACGCTACACATGCGCTTATGCAAAAGAATAGAGAATTATTTAAATTAATTAACAAATGGTGGAGTTCTTGGAGTCTGCTCTATTTTTCGTATCGAAAGAAAATGCTTTCGAACTACATACAACTTAAAAAAACATTCTTAATTTCGATTTGAATTAATTCTGTTAGACTGGGTTCACACACGGCAATTTTAATTGAACAGTTTTTTAGTTCATGGACGAGAGAATAAAATATAATGGCTCCCCTCTTCGTTGTCTTCTTTCCTCTCTTTCTTCGATAAACTCAAAAGTTGCTCAATTAAAATTGACGTGTGTGAACCCAGTGTTGGGAACCGATATTTCTTTAAAATCAGACATCTGTGCAGAAAAATACATACATACATACAATCGTATGTACATACATACAATCATATGCACTTACATACTAGTTCAACTTTAAAAGGCAAGTACTAGTCTGATACTCCATAAGATAAACACTTTGTTGTAATCTTTTAAAATGTTGATTTTATATTTTGTGTATGAGTCTGTGCGTGTGCGTTTATTATGAGGCCAAAACCATCAGTAACAACAACAACAAACTTAATGGCATAAAATATAAAAGATTTACAAATTGTAATACAGTTTAAAAGCTGAAAACTACATGAGGTATTTTGCAAGTGATGTAATATTTCTTACAAACTTTCATACAAGTAGCCGATGGCTTGTATTTGATTTAACTACACTAAATATACTATGTATGTATGTAATATACTATGTATGTATGTATGTATGTATGTATATTTACAAAAAAAGAAAAAACTAAAAGAAATGTTTAAATTTATGGATAAAGCAGTACAGCTTCCAATATTTCGGTTAAAACTGGTAGACTAGTGGAAAAGTACTTGAAAGAGTTTTTTTTAAATGGGTAAAATTAATATATTATTGCATGCATTTTTTTTTTTGCATTTAAAGTTTTATAAATATATATGTATATATATTTAAGTTTTTTATTTATTGCTTACTAATAATATCCGCACGCACAAGAAGAAATCTTTAGGAAAATAACAAGTCAGGCCCCTGACTGAAAATTAGCAAAAGTGTTGTAATATACATAAGTAAAATATTTGTGAAAATATATGTATTTGGGGTATTCAAACCGTAGTCATAAGGTTTATAGTGTCATAATGTTTTAATTTAATTTTTTTTTTTAAAAAAAAAAAACGAAAGCAAAAACAGTTATATTAAAATAATTTAAAACATTCAGCCTTATCATGAATTCCACATGTGAACATTTTCGAATAAAATTTTTTGTTCACATGGACTTTATTTTCGTATTATCAATTCACATAAAGTGATCTTAATTCACCAGCTGAAATAATTTCCCTGCTGTCAAATGAATCAAAACGTTAAGAAATATTCTGACAGCAGGAAATTTTACACTAACAAATATTCAAGGCGAGAGTTGCAAATCAAGACCACATTCAGCCCAACGGGTAGTTTTTTCTCTTCCCTATAATAAGCAAATAAGCAAAGCAAAGGATCAGCTGTTTAATGTTTACATATTTTTCTGCACTAACGCAAGAGTTCAGCAATAGAAATTTAATAAAAAAATTTTATGTTTTCATTGTCAATAAGATTGCGTGTTAATATAATATTTGTTTTTGTTTAAATAAAAATTAAATAAACATGACATGACATGCGGAATTACTTTGTGCTGAGAAGGTGTAGTGAAAACTGAGCCAGGTGCAGATGCAAATGGATTAAATTCCCAAGTACTGTGTGTACAAAGGAAATTGTAAATTTAATAAAGTTTTTCTTATCCGTCTTTATAAATTAGAAGGAAACAAATCTATTATGTGAACCTAAAGAAGTCCTGCAAAATTGAGTGATGTTTTTGAAGTGCATGAGTGCAGGGTTTAGATAAAAATGCAAAAGGGAAATATAATAACTCGGTATTTATTTAAACTTTTTGTTCTAAACAAATGCTTATACTATTGTTTTGCAACATTTATTAATATGATTTTTAAATTATAACATTACTTTCTTCAAAATGTTTGGAGAGAAAACTCTAAGCAAATTCCCCCTCCCCATCATATTTAGAATACCAAAGTTTTTTCCGGGGAGTTTTTTCTCCCTCTCCCTCATGTTCAGAATACCTACTTTTTCCCAGGAGTTTTTTCCCGGGGAAATTAATTTTAATTCATAATCAGGGCAATCATGCATAAAATTTCTCGTGAAATTTTTCCCGGGGAACAATTCCAACTAATATAGGGCTGCCATACATCCGGGTTTTGCAGGATTTGTCCTGGACTTAGACAAATTGTCCTGGTGTCCTGGACTTAGACAAATTGTCCTGGTGTCCTGGTCCACTCTTAAATTGTCCTGGTTTTTTTTTGTACAAGAAAATGTACCAGCAACTACAATAAATTTAAACGAGGGCCACTCTGACTCAATTTTTGTTTCAACTAAGTGAATGAATTTAAATGAATTTTTTATTTTTGTTTATTGTTTTGCATCTATAGTAATTTTTGGACTTAATTCTGCAATATATGGTTGATAAATAAAAAATTTTTTTAGTTAATTTTTAAACAATTATTTCTTGGAGTATATGTACATATATATGTATGTATGGTTTGTATGAGTGTCCCGGTTGACGGGCTCATATTTCTGGCAGCCCTAAACTTATAGCAAGTAATAGGGAAAACAAAAAATTCTAATTGGAAAAGGGAGAAATTTCCCGCGGAATTTTATTCATGATTGCCCTGAATAGGAGGAATGGGAAAAGGGAAAAACTCCCGGGGAATTGCTATTCATAATTGGGCTGCTTGTGTCAATTCGCCTTGAGTAAGAATTTGCATTTACTCAGTCAATGAATTGTCATTTTTCGCTCTTAATTTGCATTCTCATTTACTGTGTTCGCGTGTTCCAGTAAAAACCAGTAAAAAAATTGTAAGCAATTTTAAAAACTTTTGAGTTCTCGAACGCATCTAATATAATACATTTTGTGATGCTTGGCTATTAAAAACAACTGACCAAAAGACTGCTGTGAATGGTGAAGCACATCATAGCCATTTTCAACTGGTCGAATTGGGACTGGAGAGCGTATGGTTGCAAAAAGATGGAGCATACACTCAGAGAAGATAACAATTCTTGAATTATTAGTGTTTCTGTGTTGCCACACAAGTATTTTTATTAATGTTGAATATTCCCTGTCGAAAATTTGGCTAACTTTAAACTAACTTTAAGCTAACTATTTCGCAAGTAGTACTGACTAACACTTGGATTACTTCGCAATGTAATCAACTGACTACTTTAACATTGCGATGTCCTAGGCGGTAGTCAATTGGCTTACACTGCATTACTTTCAGCTAACTTAAGGTTGACTTTTTTAAACCATGAAGTCAGTAAATTAAAAAAAAATTCTGGGATTCGAACGTGTATCATCACAATTTGTGTACTCAACGCGCTACCACTCAGCTAAGCTAGCATCTAAAATAACAACAGCAAAATGTTAATACAAAACTTAAATGAGTTTCAAAGTAGCTGAGAATAAATTTGTTGGCTCTCATAAAATTCGACTACGTACTCAACTTAAGAATTAATTTTGGGTTTGTTCTGGATTATATTGCAGTTAGCTTTTAGTCAGTCTAAGAAAAGTTAACTATAAGTTAACTGTTTTTGTAGTCAACTACACATTCTCCGATAGGGTTGCTACAAAAAAATCACATGCATATTTTTAAAATGAAAACGTTACAACAACATTATGCTTGACGGAGTCTATTTTATATTTGTAATACTATGATTTAACTGCAGCCATATAATTCAATCATTTTTTTTTATTAAAAAAAAAGTAGAGTTAAAGAACTCAAAGTACGACTACATCAGCTGATAACTTTTGTGCCAACTTGTATAATTAATTCAAACTTTTTAAAAATTTAATCATTTATTAAAATCATTTCCGTGATATTAAAGGGGGAACCAAAACTATAAATGAGTCCGTTACTATTCCGAAATCATTTCCGTGATTCCGTTACGTAACTTTTTCTTGTGTAAATTTAGAAGTTGAAATTCAACTTGTCTTCATAATTTCAACAATTTACAAAAAAAAAATGTGGGTAATAAAAATATCATTGATCTTATTTCGTTAAAATAAAAACAATTTTTTTAACATTAATGAATTTTTAATATAAACATACTGACCGATATCGATATGCTGATGTGTGTATAAAATGTATATTCATATGTTTATGTATGTGTATATATAAATTAAATAATTATATACTTCATTATTAAAGAGTTACGTGCGTTACATACTTCATTTAAAAAAAAAAACTTACATCTACTTAAAATCGCTTGTCAAATGTTTAAACCTGCTAAAAACAATAAATATGCAATTCACAAAGAAAGTATTTATTTATTTATACATACACACATACATACATAAATACATACATGTATATGTATGTATAGAGACATACATAGATACGTAAAGTAAGTTCAAGGCATATTATACCAACATACAAACTCAAACCTGAAATGTAAAACAATACACTCCAGCGATTAAAGCTTTTATTTCCAAGACATGAGAAATTTTTAAACGGTCATGCTTTATGACAAAAACCTGCCAAAGATCGAATTCGAAAAAAAAGTAAAATATTCAATTGTTATGCGCTGCAACTCGTATTTCTAGCAGACAAGACGAGATGACAAAAAAAAATAAGAAATTCAATATTTTTAATTTTTTTTATATTTTAATTTGACCATCAATATTGATCATAATTGCTGCATAATATTCTGTGAATTGCGATTATGACTCAATGAATAACATTTCGATTATTTATTTGTACTTTAGCGGCGAAAAGTGCGTATGAGAAGTGCCGAAATATAAAATAGAAGAAATTAATATTTTTATTAAAACTGTATATATGCAAAATGTACAATGAATGTATGTATGTATGTATGTATGTACAATGTAACAATGTAACACAGCACACTTTTTTCTACTTTTTTCTGTGTCACAGCACACTTTTTTCACAGCACACTTTTTTTCTACAGAAAAGTTGGCTGTGTCACAGCACACTTTTTTCTACAGAAAAGTTGGCTGTGTCACAGCACACTTTTTTCTACAGAAAAGTTGGCTGTGTCACAGCACACTTTTTTCTACAGAAAAGTTGGCTGTGTCACAGCACACTTTTTTCTACAAAAAAGTTGGTTGTGTCACAGCACACTTTTTTCTACAGAAAAGTTGGCTGTGTCACAGCACACTTTTTTCTACACAATAGTTGGCTGTGTCACAGCACACTTTTTCTATAGATAAGTTGGCTCTGTCACAGCACACTTTTCTTATAGAAAAGTTGACTATGCCACAGCACACTTTTCCTATGGATAAGTTGGCTGCGTCACAGCACACTTGTCTTAGTTGGCTGTGTCACCGAACACTTTTCTTATAGAATAGTTGGCTATGTCACACCTCACTTTTATTTTTATTTTATTGTACTTTAATTTCTTTCATTATTATTATTGTTTTTGTTATTATTTTTGTTATAGATGTTTTGCTTTATTTACTTTCTTTTCAATAGCCACACAGTGAATAATTTATGCTAAACTTTAATACATGTTTAATATTTAATTTCCCTTTTATTTGGCCAATTGAACAAAATAAAGCGCAGACTTTTTTGTGCTTTGCAATGAATTGTAAAGTTTTTTTTTTAATATTGATTTAAATACGTGGTTATTATTGGCTGAAAAGAAGACATGTGTGTTTTATTGTTTTAAAGATTATACATACAAATTATGTACACACACACATATGTATGTATGTACATATGCAAGTTTGTATGCATTTATTTAATTTTTATTTCTTTTATTTTAACAGCGCTAAATATACATATAAAAAAATATTATTAGAAATCGTCAACAATTTCTTGCATTTCCATTTAAATACTGCAAAATGTTGAAAGTGAAATTTCATTATTGCTTTGAATTTTTGTTTTGCATTTTTGGACATTACATACATACATATGTACATACATATGATTGTATGTATATTTACACGCAACATGATTGAAAGTTTTTTTTAATGTTTTAATTTTAACCAAAAATTCACTTAAAATTTTATTACCAATAACTAACAAATGTTGACAGATAACCAATCATTCATTCATTCGTAACATCAGGAAGGAAATTAATTTAAATGAAATTTTCAAATTAACACAGAAATTCGCAAATAGTTCATGGCACTTTATAAATCAATATAGTAGAAAATGTTGTGTGTTATGTAGATACATATATTTTTGCGTGTCTTTTTTTTAAGTAAACACCGAAATTAAACTGGTTGTTTGTTGATAATTTTTTTCCTGCTCCTTACAGTAGACTGCTTCTGTTACTCAAACAAATCCATGATGTACATGGATTTGTATAACCAAGACTAAATCTTTAAGATCAAGTTAATGCCACCACTTGCTTGTTGCCATATTAAGCATCGGTTTGGATACAGGAAGTTGAAAGCGAAAACAGTTTTAAAAGCTGCAGCGTTAAAAGCGGTTTCTGTTACAACTATTTTTAAGCTTTTCGTGGATTTTTTATTTATTTAATAAACATGCGCATATACAAGCACTTGTTTTTGGTTTTTAAAAAAAATTTAGCAGAACTTTCTTTAACAACAGCAGTAGCGAAAAAATGTTCCATCGTACATATGTATGTATTTGTAAAATAATGGGGAAAACTTTAAAAAATAAATTTTTTTGGCATATTTTATATGGTAAACTTTTCATAATTGCCAAACAATTTTCTCTAAAAAGATAAAACTTTTCAAAAAAATTTTCTACAGAAAACTTTTCAAACCCATTTTCTATAGAAAACTGCTCGAAAAATAATTTTATAGAAAACTGCTCCAAAGATTTTTTTTATAGAAAACTGTTCGAAAAAAGTTTCTATAGAAAGAAGACTGTTCGAAAAAGTTTTCAGTTCGAAAATGGTTTCTGTACAGAACTGTTGGAAAAAAATTTCTATAGAAAAATGTTCAAAAAAATTTTCTATAGAAAACTGTTCGAAACAAAATTCTATAGAAAATTGTTGGAAAAAAATTTTTTGTAGAAAACTATTTAAAGCAATTTTATGTAGAAAACTATTTCGAAAAAAATTCTATAAAAAACTCTTCGAAAAAAATTTTTATAGCAAACTGTTAGGAATATTTCTATAGAAAACTATTCGAAACTATTTTCTATAGAAAACTGTTCGAAACTATTTTCTATAGAAAACTGTTCAAAAAAGTATTCTATAGAAACTGTTCGAAAAAATTTTCTACAGAAAACTGTTCAAAAAAGTATTCTATAGAAACTGTTCGAAAAAATTTTCTACAGAAAACTAATTGAAAAACTTTTCTACAGAAAACTGTTCGAAAAAAATTTCTTTAGAAAACTATTCTAAAAAATGTTCTATAGAAAACTGTTGCAAAAAAATTCTATAGAAACTGTTCGGAAAAAGTTTCCACAGAAAACTGTTTGAAAAAATTTTGTAAATTTTCTATAGAAAACTGTTCAAAAAACGTTATATGTCAAACTGTCCGAAAAAAAAATTCTATGTAAAACTGTTAAAAATAATTTTCTATAGAGAACTGTTCAAAACAATTTTCTACAGAAAACTGTTCGAACAAATTTCCTATAGAAAACCGTTGGAAAAAAATTTTATAGAAAACTGTTGAAAAAAATTTCTTTAGAAAACTGTTCGAAAAAAGTTTTTATAGAAAACTGTTCGAAAAAAATTTTTATAGAAAACTGTTTGAAAAAAATATTCTACAGAAAACTGTTTGAATGATATTTGTAGAGTAATCTGTACGAAAGTTTTTTCGAATATGTGTAGGAAACAGTTTTCCTCATTAAACTAATCGAAATCATTTTCTCTAGAAAACAAAAAAAATTCTATATGAAAATGTCTGAAAAATTTTCTCAGAGATAAATGCTTAAGGCCGTGATGCACTATCATACAAAGTCGTGCGATCTACGAGAAGTTACATCCCTGGTTTGATGGAGTTTATGAAAATTTTCAAAAGACAATAACAATTCATCACAGCAGGGTTGTAGTTTTTAGTAGATCGCACGACTTTGTATGATAGTGTATCACGGCTTTTAATAAATTTGAAATATACCCAATTTTCTATAGAAATTTTTTAATTGTTTCAAATAACTTTTACAGTAAATTATGGCATAATATTTACTTTTAGCTTATGTTTGTACAAGTGATGGATGTTTAAATGTATAAGTAAATATTTATTGACAAGAGTCACGCTGCTGATACTGCTAACACATAAATACGGATTACATAATTTAAATTATTGGAAGTTGTTCAGGGTAAGTGTATAATTTGGAAGGATTTATTTCATAATAAAAGTGGTATTATGCTTTAGTTTAACAGGAATTAATATATGTTATTATATTAAATGTATGATTTAAACAAAAAACTTGCAAAAATAAAAAAACTACATTAAATAAAATAAAAAGTAAATTACCATAGGTCATAAACCTTTTCACAATTGTCAAAAGAAAATATAAGACTGACTTAGTAAAATTGAAGTTTTAAAAAACATTATATGCATGTTTCATTGCTGCATAACGCCTTTCAATCAATTTTTATTTCAAGTGCGTGTGCTATTATTAGTAAAGTGGAAAGAGTAAAGAGCTTTTTGTGTCTAAAAGCAAAATATAATTATAAAATGAAACTAAATACATTCAGACATGTTTTGAGTTTATTTTTCTTTTGTTTTTTTGACGTGTTTAATTTTAATACAATGCCAGCACATACACGTTCATGTGACTGTGAGTACTTAATGAAATTAAGCATTGAAAATATCAAAAAATAGAAAAAAGTTTAAGGTGAAAATTTCTTTTTAAACTTTTTTAAATATGGAATTTATAACAAAAACAATTTATGTATGTAAAACTTTTAATACAAAGCATTACTTATCATACATACATATGTATGTATATGCACATGCGTATAATTAATTTTTTTTTTAATTTTTATAACGTCATTGATATTAAAAACTCAATAATAATAATAAAAAAACAATTATGGTCATGTAGCTTTCAATTGCAAAGGAAAAAAAAGAGTTTATTGCTTAAGTCTTTTGTTTTTGTGAGGTAATACTTGACTATACAAACAATTATACATACATACATGCATACATACACACATCCATACATGCGTACGTTTGTATGTAATTTTAAAGTACTCGTACTTGCCTTTTATAACTGTTCAATATCCAATTATCCATGGAAGTCACTTTGAAATGTTAACACATTGCGACACCTTGAGAAAGTTCATAATACTCGTAATATTTGAAATATTTAGCTTAAGGGAACAATAGTGCGTATACGTTTATTTATATTTTATTTCTATATTAGAAATACACAATATACTTGTACACTTTAAATAACGCAAGTGAATGCAATCAATCAAGGTTAATACAAACTTGAAGGTCTTACTTAAGCTGTCTATGCACCCCTTATCAAATCCAGTGATGCCACACAAAGTTCTCACAGCACACTCAAAGAACTACGGCCTTTGTTTTCCAAAAATTTCAAAATCATTTTATTGCAAATGATTTTTTAAGCTCTGCTTTGTTTAAAAAATTATTTACATAAATTAGCATTTTCTTTATCACTATCCACTTGTAAATTACATCCATCTTCTTTGCATAATTGAACTCTTTAATCTCAGCAACCTAAATTCTTAATAAATAAAGTAGCAAGAAGACAAACAATTATTACAAGTGGCTGCCACTTTTTTTGTTCCCTCAAAGCATTCGTTGAACTATTCCATGACCTTCACTTATTAAGTCAGCGGATTTCATTTTCAAATAAAGTGTGAGGGAGATTTATTATAATCAACTTAATTTTCCCACCTTAAGCAGGCGCGTCAATAATGCGGAAACAACATTAAAAAATAAAAAATAAAAAAAGATAAACAAGGAAAAAAGATTAATTGTTGTGGGAAAATGTTTTACATTCTTTTAAAGTTTTTATTAGTCATGCTTGTAAGATTTAAGAAAGAAAAAAAAGCAAAAGCCATGAATAATTTGTTTTCAAAATTATAACAAATGGTTTTTATTAATATATTTTATATTTGCTGAGATTTAAAATTAAATTAAGAGCACACGTTGCGGCTTGTTATTGCATTTGCGCTATTGTTAGTTAAATAACAATGATGTAAAGACCACAAAGAGTCAAATATTTAAATTTAAATTTGAGGCTTGTTACAGGGTTTCATAATTAGAGCAATTGACCAGCGCTAGTCACAACTGTATTAAAGATCCTGTTTATATCAAAACATGGAGTCAAAATTACGATCTGCTACTAATGCTGAGCACACTCTATGACATTTTGTGAAATTGCAATAGTGTATTTGGTAGCAACGTTTCCATATAAAAAAAATAATGAGAACGGCATTGCACAAAAAATGACACCAGAAAAGAATAACACAAGAAATGCCAGAAGTGTACTCGGCATAACAGCCATACCTAAAAAAAAAGCGGAATGCGATGTGTTTTATGGCGCTTAGCTCCATACTTAAACAGGAGCATCAACTTTTTGCCGTGAACATTAATGTTAACCCACAAAATGGAAATAAAATACAGAGATAAAACCGCCAGATTGACCTAAAAGCAGCTAAAGTGACATTACTTTTTAACAATAACACAAAAATTTTTTTAGCAGCCAACTTCACTCCTTAACACTCTATCAAAGCCGAATTTTTCCAGTTAAAAAGCATTGCCACCGCGTTATTTTGGGTTGCTTCACAGAGTCTATTTCAGTGTTGCCAGTTTAGGGGATTTTTTGCGATTGTTGGATCTTGGGAGTTGTTGAGGATGATAGCAAAATCTAAGGAGATTTTTTGTGGATTTTTTTTATAACTGATGGTAACAATAATGATTTTTGAACTAAGAAATATGCCTCTGCCAAGTTTAAAAATTTGTGTTATTATTCACTATGAATGGTTTCTAATAAAGAAGAAGTGTCAGAGCAGATTAACCAATAATGAACACTACCAAAACAAAAGTGCGTAACAAAATGCAATATGATGGTAGAATTACTGAAATTGTATCGTGCTGTTGCGTGTCAGCTGACAAAATCCGTAATAGGCATTTTGGTACTTGTTCAAAATGCGTTGGCAACGTTTGCTATGTAAAAATCTAATTTCTATAGAAAACGTCAACTTCTAGATTACATACATACATACACACACGTATAAAGCCAAGTAACAGCTGACACTTTCGCTGGCAGCCTCACGTTTTTGCTAACTAACAGCCAGACTTAAACGATACGACAACCTCAAAAGTAAGACGATACGATTTGATTAACGAAGCCATGAATTGTTGCAAGGAAGCACTTCTTATAATAAACACACACTTTAAAAATAATTCAATTTGTTGTGACAAATTTAATACTTGTGCTGATATACTAAAACTTTTTTAATACAAGAACTATGTACGAGAAAGTTTTTGAGGCTGATGAATCAGAAGATTTCGATTCTGAAGTTTTTGAAATGGTAAAATTTGGTTGTATTTTTTTCTTCACAAGTTTTATAAATACAAATTAAATTAATATGAATGTAAATAAGTAAAGCTATCAATATAAATGAACTTTATTTAACAAATACATGTGTATGTTATTTTTGTCAATATTTTTTAAATAAAATTATAAATGTATTTTTTTACAAAATAAAAATTTTAATAAAAAACTCCATTTGGGGATTTTTGGGGATGACAAATCAAAAACTGGGGATAAGCTCGAGAAAAAAAACTGGCAACACTGGTCTGTTTAGATGAATCGCCTGCGAGTCGTGTTTTTTTGGCGTGAACTGAAGAGAATCTGGCAAGGTAGTAAAAGTCGCACGCAGAGTGACCGTTTGACCGACTAAAGTTGCAAATTGCCACTTTTTCGATTGCTTTCATTTTTTAGAGTGAATTATATAAAAATACGTTAAAAATAAAAAGTTTAGTGTAGTTTTCTCGTTTTTTTTTAATTTTGCAAATTTTTTAATAAATCCCCTTTTGGTGCCACTTTTTGAAAAATGTCATCGGTCACCCTGGTCGCAAATAATGAGAATTTAAGCGACAATTTAACTCTTCTCTTTGACATATCTTTTCCACTCATATTTTTGTAATGTTATTTTCGAGCAGTGTTGCCAGTTAGATTTATTTTTAATGGTGTTGGGAAACAAGCGATTAATTAATTTATAACATGCATGGTATAATCAGTTATAGTATTTATAAGCATTTAAAAAAAATAAAGTAAAAAGAAAAAAGGAATTATTGTATTTTGGTGAGAAATGAAAACAAAGTAAATCCCTGTTATACATAGGTATATGATCTAAAGGAGTAACATTATTAAAAAATCACGGGATCGCTCATCCCTAGTGCAAACACAACATGTGTTTGTGTTTGTTTACAATTTATTGGGTGTCGTAAAATGAATTTCTTAGTCTTTTTTCAGCACTGAAAGAAAAACTCGATTCCCTTCGAGTGACATTATTAGAAAGTTTCATAAAATAGAAATTGATTTTTTTGCAAAAAAAAACTTATATTGCAAAACTTAAAAATGTTTTCGTTCAAAACAAATTCATATAAGATGTACTCGGCTCAATTCGCTTTCTAAAATTTATACTTTTAATGAGCAAAGAATGTATTGCTAAATTTGTGTTGACATCCAACATATGTATGTATATTCAAATTACAAGCGGCGAAAAAAGTCAATTGATCGATTGCGACCACCTATTAATTATTAATTTTTGAAAAAATAGCTAATAATTTCATTTAATTTTCTAATTTTTTTTAAGCCAAATGATCTATTTTAACTAATAGTTACATATACATATTTTCTGTTCAAATAGGAAATCATTAAATTAATGAGATAATTTTTATTTAAATGACAGCAGCAAAATTACTTATTGGAGTGTTATGCAATCAAGCATTTATGACACTTATCTCTTGATCTTTTAACTCGATTCAATTAAGTCAACGTCTACTGCCGCAACCACTTTTTAGCATTAAAATAAATAAATAAATATATACTCGTATATACATAAATAACAAAATTTCACTTTTTGGCTGGTTTGGCAAATAAATTAAACAAATTGAAGCATCTTTGAGGATTTCATGTTGTCAGGAAACCATTTGCAGTTTGCAAATGAAATTCATTAAATCATATTTGACGTAATTGCGTTATGGATGCTTTGACTTTTTTTTTTGATAAATTTATTTCCTCAAAGTAAACGACAAAATGTAAGTGATAGCAAAGAAATAAAAGGAACTTATATTAAAGACTTTTTGATGTTTTTTTTTTTGTAAAATATTTTTTGGAAAATATTAAGTATAAGTAATGTGGGGGGAGGGGTAGAATTCTAGTTAAATCAATGGTGAACCATGATAATAATGATTTTCGCAACAAAAATATTATGATTTTTCAATGAGCTTCGCTAAAGAGCAGCAGTGGATAATAAAATCATGGAAGCTATACAGAAAAAACTTTTTCATCTGTTCTATGGCAAAAGAAAAAAGTGCTTAAGCCAAATTTTATTGTTTTGTAGGAGAATACTTTTAAGCTTTCAGGTCGATTTTTAGAAATTTATTTCTTTTACGGTTAAATTAGAAAATTCTCTGTTAGACTTTATTTTATCAAGCAAACGTCGTTCTATACGTTGTAAATAATACATTTAAATTGAAATATACGAAAGTATAACCTAAATTAAGTTATTATTCCAAATGAAATTAAAAGTCTAAAAAAAATAAGTCGCAAGTCATAGTGATATAACTTCTTGAAAAATCACACAAATTAATTGAGATTTTGACCAGGGATACATTTAAATATGCAGATTACCTTGTAATGTCGTCATGTGTCGTGCAAAGCGAGCAGCTGTTTGATAGAAAAGAACAAAAACATTATATTTGTGTGGCCAGATTGTTGGCAGCGCTGGTATGCTGGCGTATGCACCGGCTAGGGCTCGCCGTCTTGGGGTGGAGTTCTTGCCAGCCAATCTGGTGTTTATTGCTGCCTACGACATTAACAAAAAAATATCATACTAGCTTTTAAACATAAAAATTTAAAAAAAAAAATATGAGGCCCGAAGCAAACACTTTTTCCTTGTCTCTCCTTAATAACACGTGACCTTAGCAAGATGACCTGGCAGATGTTCTGCCAGGCTCTATACCCACCCTACCATGACATCTTGTATATGTTTCGTTAGACGTCCCAATACATTTGCCCTTTTGCTACAAATTACCCCTTACTCACCTCCTCTCTTTCTAAATTTAGTCCATTATATGGAAGCGTGAAATTTCATTGATTAGATACAAATGTCTGTGACATATTTATTTAATATAAATGGTATTCATTAAAACAATAAATTACTTTAAAAAACCTTTAATTTAAATTTTACATTAAATTACTAACATTTCGATTTTCTGTTGGAAAAAAAACAAAAATCTCAAAATAAAAAAAAACCACAACACCTTTTTCTTCACCACTTGTGCACCGTCTCACAGTAAGTATCAGATTGATCTTTTATTTTTACAGAGTCCATCCAGCACCGTCAGAAGAACCGCATTCTTGGAAGAGGAGCCGTTTTCTTTTTTTTTTGTTTCTTTCATGATACGGTGCTCTATGTATTTGTTTATTTATCTTATTTACTTTTTTTTCTTTTATTTACTTTTGCATGTACTCACAGCTGGCGCGAAATTTATCAGCTATAAGCTGTGAGTACTGCTTTATCTGTGCTGTGTTCCCACCAAGTGCACATGACAACCTAGATACCATTAATTCAAAATTAGCTAATCTCGACTTAAGCATTTTTTTCTTTTTGTCAGAGAAAATAAGAATTTAATTTATTTAATTTAAATAAGAATTTAACTCCTGTTTCTACAAGTCAGACAGGCGACACTCCACTTTGAATTGTGTAAACAGGGGTTAATTTAGTTTAACACAGTTTCTTTATACTGAAGAGTCGAACTGAGCAGAAAATTTATATGAAAAGCAATAAATTGTTTGAGCGAGTTTCATAAACATTTTTGGTGCTAGTCGCCTGCGTGGATTGTGGAAACTGATATTAATTAATTAATTACTTTAAAGTTCTTCATTTGATTGAATTAAAAATTCCAACTTTTAATTTTTTTTTTGATGCAAGTAATTTTAAAAGCAAGAAAAAAAGTGGCAAATATCATTGAGAAATAATTTGAAATTCTTTTTGCTTATTAAAACGGTTTCCAAATAAAAGTTGTCCCTGAAAACCATAAACGAAAGACTCAAGACACAAGCACGTTGCTAATTATCCACAACGACCGCCCGCCCGTATTGATTAATGTAGCGTCTCACAATTGCACGAAACTTAAACAAATGAACATTAAACAAGTATACATACATACTTACAAATAAAATAGATAATTTTATTTATTTATTTATTTAGTTTGTGGCGACAATTTAACAATAAAAGCGAAGAAAAATATCAATTTGTTCGCAAATTTTTGCTTTGCATTATTTGCCATAACAAAATGGCTTAAAAATAATTTGAATAGAAAACGAAATGATGAAATAAGCGAACATAATAATAATTAAGCTTGAACTTTTTGGCAAGCGCACTTGCGCGTTTCAGTATAATCAAACAAACAAATTACCCAATTTTTCCTTATTATTATTTTATTAAATATATTTTTCTTATTATAAATCTCTAGTTTGTTAAGGTTTTGTTTAATTAAAATGCTAACTTGCTAAATAAAGTACTTGTAAATTTTTAATTTATTCAAATGTTAGAAATTCAAATAAAAAAATAAAAATAAAACATGACAATAAATTGTTGGCCCCACCGTTTCTTGGCTACAAGGAGGCTTAAGCAGGGATTTATTTCAAAGGCATAGTTCAGTTTTTATTTATTTTTGTTAGATTTTTTGTCATTTATTGCTGCCATAAATATTTGCCAGGGTCAACGTTTAATTAAATTAAGCATTTGTGTTGTTGCAAACTACTTGTTTGCTGCTGGAAGAAAAAATAAATAAATAAAAGAAATAACCCACCATCGAAATTTACATTAAATTACCATATTTTACATTGCAGAACAAAGCCAAACACCACTCCACTGTCTTTTTCAAATTGTTTCTAGTAAATTAATTTTAATTTGCCGACATAGGTTTTGAAATCTTAAGTTTTATAGTCTTGTACGATATGCTATTCAGAATATTTGTTTTGTTTTATTTTATTTTTGTCTTAAAGCTGTTGAATTGTTGTGGCGTTCTATAAAATGTGTGTGAATTTTTTGGCCAAATATTATACAATTTTATACGAATGCATTTAATAAAATCGGATATGGAAGCTGTTACTTTTATTTTATTTAATTTATTTTTTATTTTTATCACTTGAGCAGGAAGTTAGAGATTTGCTTTATTGCTTTGAGAATTTAGTTTAAAGTTTATGTTTATACGGAAATAACTTCCCCATTCTTAAATGGGGAATAATATATTTTCAGCGGACTATTATTTAGATAAGAGCAATTAATTATAAATTGCTGTAAAACTTTTATTAATTTTCGGGCTGATTTAGTTCAATATTCGATTAATTAGGGAAAGAACTTGAAAGATTTATTGTTGGGAAATAAATGTCTAAAATAACCTGGGAAAAATTATATTATGTAATTAGTTGTTGTATTAGTAAACTTAAAAAAGTTTAAAGGCGTAGTTAGCTGACTGTAATGTAATGTAACTGCAACGTAGGAAACAGTTGATCGATATTTTTATATGAAAAGTAGGTTACGTTACATTGCGGTTCTATAACCATTTTCATTATTTTTCACATAACAATATCGATCAGCTGTTTCCTACTGTTACTGCAGTTACTTTACATTACAGTCGGCTAACTGAGCCTTTAAGGAGTAGCTAATTTTTTAATGTAGAGAAAAGAGAGACAGTTTAAATTATGTTAAATACATACAAAGTCAAAAAACTTTTCTTTCGTTTTGAAATACAGAGTAGACTTCTAGATTGAATTATTTCATTTATAATGGAATTGTTTCTGAGATGGTAAAAAAATTGGCTCCATGAAAAATCGCCCAAAGCTAAATCGCCCAAAAATAAAAATCCAAAATCGCCCAAAATTTCAAAATGAAAAATTACCCAAAAAATTTAAAATCGCCCAAAATTGTCAAAATGAAGACTCAATAAAAAAAATTAAAAATCTCTCAAAAAAAAATTAAATATCGCCCAAAATTAAAAAAACCAAAAAAAAATATTCAAAATTAAAGTAATTTCTAATTATTATTTTTCGAACTTCATTTGTTGCTATATTTATGATTTATTTGAACGGGCTAAAGTTCGTATCGCATTTTTAAGCCAAATTACATGTGATAATTATTAATGAACAAATAACATCAAAGTTAGTTGTAAATATTCTGACAACACATAGTTGAACGGAACAGTTAACCGTTTTCGAAGGCAACTAAACCTTCATCATCAGCGTTCTTCTGTGTTGGTCCACTGTGTGTGGTGTCAGTTGATGTAGATTTCTGCCTTATATACGAAACTTTCTTGCAAATGGAATTCGTGAATTGTTTTGATTCATCGTATTTCGATTTGCTGAAACGTGTTGTGTACACTAAAAAAAAAGACAAGTAAAAAAAATTTCTAAGTTTAAGTAATTTTTTCTAAGTTTAAGTACATTTTTACAAAAATCTAGTAAAAATTACTTAATATGAGTAAAAAATAAAAAGTTCATATCCTCAAAAATAGTTCATAAAAATGCACAATAAATTTCTCACATTTCAGGAAATGTTTACTGACTTAAAGGAAATATTTACTAAGAGTAGGAAAATGGTTATAAACTGAAGGAAATTTTATATTAAGAACTAGTCAATTTCGTCTTAAATCAAAAAAATAAACTTTAGGAAATGAATTACTCCTGATTAGTTCATGAAATTTTACTTACTTAAAAGATGTAAAAAAACTTACTAAATTTTAGGAAAATATTTACCAGTTTTAAGTATTTTTTCTTTGAATTATAGAATTTATTATTAATTTGCATTTAGCAAAAAATCTAAGTAAATTTTTCATATTTTCAATATTTTATTTTTCAATATTTGAACTTGAAATTTATTTTTTTGTAAATAAAATTAGATTTTAAGACTCAATAATTTCAATGCTTATTCAGGCTGCCTTTTTGGGCATCAGAAGCTTGCTGGTTCAATACTGGTCAACTCTCAAGGAATTTATATGTATGTATGGTGAATGGTGAATTATAATTAAGAATATAATATGAAGATAAAATAAATAACATATCATTTGGTATAGAATTTAATTAAAAATTAAAAAAAGTACCAGAATTATTATTGAGATCAAAGACGAAAAATTTTTTTTGCAAATCTCCGAATTTTATTGGAAAATTTTACTTAATTTTAGGAAAATTTTACTTAAATATGAAAATATAATTACTATAAAATAGTTCATTTATGAACTAGAAATTTTTTACTGGTTTCAAGTAAAAGTCAGCTTTGGCGTCGTATGGCTTTTTTTTCTTCAAATTTAGAAAATTTTCCAAAGTTTTAGTTAATTTTTTTTTGAGTGTAATGAAAGCCCAAATTTACCATCTCTAATAATAAGTAATTTCATTTTTATATTAAAAATAAAAAACAAAAGTTATAACGAAGCGTAAATAATATTCGTTCGTTCCCGAGTTTTCTACACCATGGTGTTTTCCGACACGGCGCTGCCTAATAAAGATTTTCTGCTTTGAAAAGTTTTCCTGCATAAGAACGTTTTGTTGCACTATCGGCCTTTGGACGGCCTTACGGATTTTCTCTACCATGGTATTTAGGTGTATTTTACTCTTTAATTTTTAAATGTTTGAAAATTTTGTATGGAAAAATTTTGGGTGATTTTTAATTTTTATTTTCGGGAGGCTTGGTTTTGGGCGATTTTTCATGGAGCCAGAAAAAAATTACTTTTGAACATATTGTTGATACAAATTTTTTTTACATTTTGTCTGATTTACCATGAAGTAAATAAACAGAGATTTTGCGGGCTGTTTTCCAAAAAAATTTCTGCTGCTTTTTATGTTACAAAGGATCACGATTATTTGAGGTCGTTTATATTAAGGCTGATGTAGCTGCGACAACACTTACGTTCTCCTTTAAAGTCCCTTCTTAAGTCGACGCACGTTTACATGAAGACTTTTGTTATTAATTTGGTCAATGCTTTTTATCAGCGTTAGCAACTTGGTGCGTTTCGCACCTAACGTGTCCTTAATTATGAAAGTTGTATAATAGCCTGTTTGTAGAACGCGACAAGGGCGACTCACGACGAGCCATTTCATCGGCGACTGACTACGTAATGAAAAGCGTTTGTATAACGCGACTCGACTTTGTCGTGCAGCTTACGTTAATTCGTCTATATATCCCACCCTGTAGCAAAACATTATGTTGCCAACATGTCCAAAAATTGTTTTCATTTATCTGTTTTCATAGAAAATTATAAATTCAACTTGAAAAATTTATAACCCTATTCTTGTGTTGAAAAAAACACAATTGACAATTGAATGAAAAATTATTTTTATATATTATTATCATTTTGTTACAAAAAATTAATTGTTCTTCAAAATTACTCTTATTATTTGAAGAAAAAAAGTGTAATTTTTATGAAAATATGTAAACTGTATGCGGATGTATGTGTATAGTCAGTATTTTATGTATTTTGGTGCAGTTTTTTTGAACACGATTACAATTTTTTAAACGCTCATCTTGACGTTCATAATGAGCCAAACCGTGATATACAAACTCAAATATATTGACAGTTGTTACGTTTTTCAATTAAAATCGTCAACAGTCGCCATCTAAAAACCAAAAAAAGGAAAATGCTATTATGCTAGCGCTTATTATGGACGAGTGGTGTTCTACAAACAGGCTGTAAGTCATATATTTCTTTGGTCAGTATATTTAGTAGAATACATTTGAACACATCCAAAAATATTGTTTTATTATGCAAGAATAGTATCAGTCAATTGACCGCTCATTTGATCGGCAGTCATGCTGGATATATTCATCATTGCGTAGAACAAACTTTCTATCACATTATTAAGGGCAAAATGAAAAATGTGATGGAAACTTTTGTGTACGTGTTATGTTGTATCTCTCTCTAACTCTAATGAATATAACATATAGTTGAACTGCTCACTCTACTGCGTTTCACTTATCAATGATAGCACGGATATAAGTAAGGTTTTATTGATCATAATTGAAGAATGAACTTTTATTAGTTTTGAATTCTTACTATTAATCGTTGATCTTTGTCAAAAGTTTTGTACAGAATTTATGAAATTAAAAAAAAAATATTATCTATGTAGTACAAATGAATATAAACATATTTCCTTAGTTTTTTTAGGTTTTATTTTCTGTTTTAACTCTGAACTGTAAAAGTCTGTTTTATTGCTAAATTTTTAACACAAAAAAATAATATCATACTTTTTATGCAAAATTAATTCAATAAACATTTTAAACTAAAAAAAAGCAATTCTAAACTTGGTGCGTTTTTTCTCCATTTTGGTGCATTTTGAAAATTCAAAGTTGACAACGCTGTTTTTTATTCGTTCATTCGTAGCAGTGTTGCCATAAAGGAATTAATTTTTAGTTTGGGAAATGTAGAATCAATATGTTCACATAGTTTTACTTTTTTTAATTTACCACCAAAATACAATAATTTCTTTTTTGCTTTTTATTTTATTTGTTTTAAGTTCTTATACTATAACTGATTATATCACTAATTCTGTGGCAATAAGGAAAGTGTCCTTAAGTCATATTTGACTGTCCTGGTGCAAGGGCACTTTAAAAATAGGTTGAACTGGCAACACTGTTCATACATAGCATAAATAAAATATGAGAGAAAGAGATATGTAAAAGAGAAGAATTAAAATTGTCGCTTCAGTTCCAATTGAGTGCGACTTTTAAGGTGAATTCAACCCTTTTTTTCGGAACAAAATATTTGTTGCGAACTAAATTTGTCCTCTTCTTCGCTCTATTAAAAAGAGAAACGTCAAACTCCACATAATAAAATTTTCTCCGAGCCAAACTTTTGTTCTGAAACAATGGATGAATCCACCTTTATTATGCCGCAAGCTTCTCTTCACTCTGCCTCACAAACCTTAGTAGCAGGTGCCATGTTGCACCTATGTCACCTTCATCTTAAATCGGATCTTTGCAGTTCTATAAGGGCACATGTGACCTACGAGTATATGTCGTGCAGCCAGTGATGCCAATTTAGCCATTTTTTTTTAAATTTGTTGCTGAAAGAATTCTGGCATAATTTCTTGTAACATAACAAATCAACACCGGACTACCGAAAGAAAATGTGTATGTATACGCAATCATTGCTCACAGATCATAAATATATTTAATTTTTATATCTCACTTAACTTGTTTCGCTGTTTCTTTCCAACACTTGCATATTTTTCCTGCAAAAATATTTTAAAAATTTTACAAACTCCTTCTTATGGAAAAATTTTATTGACTCTACCAGCAGCAAGTTTCATTTTTTTCAACTCTGTTTGTTAAAGTCAAGCCAAATATAATGTTTTGTAACACTAATTTAGAGAAAAGTAATCAACAGCTTAAACAAATGAAACGAGATCATTAAACCATCAAGTATGAATGTACGACTACATACAACATTAAGTGTTAATAAAATTACTTCTTTTTTTAGTTTAAATATAATTTGAAAAACAAAGAAGCAACAAGTGACAACAAGCTATTTAATAAATAAGAAAAAATTAGACTTATTAACATTGTTAGACTTTAACGAATAACGTTTTATGGAATAATTAACAAAATTATGATTACTTTACAAACTAAATACACAGCGTTTGTCTTGATAATTAATCAAGTGCTCATTAAAATTTCTATTGCATAAAGAGCGTAAGTAAATAGTAATGTTGAAAATTTCTAATTTGAAAGAAACTAAAAGTGGTTTTAAAAAAAATAAAATAAATAACTCAATTTGTTTAATATAGAATTATTAAGTTAAAAAAGAAATTGCGTGAGTGGATGGCAAAATATTTAAATGTCAAAGAAATAACTTAAATATAAAACAAATTTGCTAATAATTATAGTTACATATATCGAAGCCTTAAGCAAGTTATCGAAATCTGTTTAATTAAACACAAAATTTATTTAATCAAAAATATTTTATGCGGTTTGGAAAATGGACCTCACTTGCTGTAATGCCTTGTATCACACTGCAGATGCATTGCAATACCATTGCAGTGCAAAGCACTTGGGCTATAATGAAGGATAAAACTCACTTTTGCAAATTAAGCTCCCGTATAGCTTAGCATGCCCTTGTACTGGTTAATATTAAGTTTAGTAAAATTTCTGAAATATTTTATGACTTACATTGCATTAAAATAATTTTTCTAGGTGAAACTTAGTTTTGGAAATAAAGGATATGTGAGGGAGAGACATATCCTTGAAGCGATTGACTTGAAATTTATCGACGAGTTTAACTGTATAGTTCTACAAATAGTTACGAAATTTCACTGTCTTAGGGGCTATAATTGTAGTTAAAATTATATTATTTATATAAAGGATGCATATATGGCAAGCTGAAATGTCCTTGTAACAACTGAAAATAAATTTTTTTATACGATTACACATTTGTACAGCATTTTGATTCTGATTGCAGTTGAAATTAATTTTTCCAAATTAAGGATATACGGGAGATTAACATGTCCTTTTATAGATTATTATTAATTAGCCAGAGGACTTACTTATATAATTTCAGTTATATTTAAGACTTACGACACATTATAACCATAGTTCTAGTTAAAACTCAATTCTGTAAAAAAAAGGATATATGAGGAACAGATATATCCTTGAAGCGATTGACTTGAAATTTATCAAGGAATTTAGCTTTATAATTCTGCAAATAGTTATGAGGTTTCACTGCCATGCAGGCTATAATTGTAGCTAAAACTCTATTATCTATATAAAGAATATATAAGCAAGCAATTGTAACGACTGAAAACACATTTTCTATAGAATTTTGTATACGATTATGCATTTGTGCAGCATTTTGAATGTGATTGCAGTTGAAGTAAATTTTTTTCAAATTAAAGACATACGAGAGGCTAGAATGTCCTTGTATGGATTGTTATTTAACTAACCAGAGGGCTTACTTGCATAATTTCAGTTATATCTACAGTCTTACTATACATTCTAATTGTAATTCTAGCTAAAACTCAATTCTGCTAATTAAGGATATATGAGGGACAGACATATCCTTGTAGCTATTGACATAAAATAAAACGAGCAGTTTGATTGTATGATTTTACAAGTAGTTACAAGGTTGAAATTGAATTTGTTAAAATAAAGGATATATGGGAGGAAGACGTGTCTTTGCACCGATTGAAATAAAATTTAACAGATAGCTTACTTGTATAATTTCAGTTGTATTTACAGAATTACATTACATTATAATGATAATTCCAGCTAAAACTCAATTCTGCAAATAAAGGATATATGAGAGACATATATGTCCTTGCAGCTATTAACATAGCATTTATCGAGGTGTTTAATTGTATAATTCTACAAGTAGTTAGAAGGTTTCACTGCTCTATAGGCTGTAAGTGAAGCTAAAATTTAGTTGTTTATATTAAGGATGTATGATAAGGTAGTGTGTCCTTGTACTGGCTAAAAATGAGTTTTTTAGAGGGTTTATTTGTAAAATTCTAAGAAAAGTTAACAATTTTGGGTTACTTTTCAATTATAATTCTAGTTCAAACTCAATTTTTAATATTAAGGAAATATCAGCATAGTATGCGAGTCCTTGTAGCTATTAAATTGAAATTCGTATGATGTTAGAGAGAACTAAAAGTTTGTGTTGCATTTTGAATATAATAGCAGTTGAAAATAAATTTTTTAAATAAAGGATGTATGGGATGTATGTCCTTGCAGCGATTGTTATTAAATTTACCAGAGGACTAACTTGTATATTTTTAGTAATATTTACAGACTTGCGACACATTGTAATCATAATTCTAGCTAAAACTCAATTCTGTAAATAAAGGATATATGAGAGACAGCTATGTCCTTGCAGCAATTAATATGAAATTTATTGAGGATATTAACTGTATAATTCTGCAAATAATTGTAAAGTTTCACTTCCATACAGGCTATAACTGTAACTAAAATTCCGTTATTTATATTAATGATATATGAAAAACTTTTCATGTCCTTGTAACGTTTAAAAATAGTTTTCTTTAGGTTTTTTATGCATTTATAAGAAAAGTTAAAAGTTTTGCGTTACATTTTGCTTATAATTCTAGCTGAAACTCAATTTTTACAATTAAGGATATAAGGTAAGCGAGTCCTTGCACTTATTAAACTGAAATTTGTATAAAGTTAGAGAAAACTAAAAATTTGCGCAGCACTTTCATCATGATTTCAGTTCAAATAGAATTTTTTTAAATAAAGGATATATGGGAGGAAGACGTGTCCTTGCACTGATTAATATGAAATTCAGCAGAAAGCTTAACGATATATATTTTGAAGTAGTTACAAGTTTTCACGGCATTTAAGAGATAAACGTGGTTAAAATTAAATTTTTTTCAATTGCGAATATATGTGAAGTTACTATGTCCTTGCCCTGTCCTGCAAACAAGCTGTTACGCTTTGTGGGATTAATATAAGTTTGTACAGAAGAAATTTTTAATAAATACATAAATTAAAAAATTTAAAAAAAATTTCTTGAAACCTAAAATTTTCTTCTTAAATCGCATATCACTTGTGTGAGTAGAAGGAGTACTGTGTGTTGAAATTTCATAAGAATATACAATTATTACATGGAATATATTCTGACCATGTATTATTTTAATTTGGCTGTCTTAATTGAGACTTTAGATGATGAGAGTCAAAAATATTGATATTTTTTTCTATGAGGGTACTTAAAGTTCACGATCTACAAAGATCTAATCAGCTTATGCAGCTTCCATAAATTTCAGCCAGACTACTGCCAGTTCTATCTATTTCTATTGAAAACAAAAACAAATTTGAGTGCTTTGTTTTAGTTTTAGGCAGACGAGAATTTTTAATTGTCTTCTATAAACTGGCAGTTAATTCAATGAAAATTTTCTGACCATTTTTGGGATGTCCTTTATACATTGAGCACACGCGGCTCTTGTCTTCTTGTCCTTTTTTTTCTCTTAAAAAAATTATAACAATAAATCGATTGTAGAGTGACTGACTGACTGTACATTTTACAAATACCGGGATCATACAATTTTTTTTTTTTTGAATTCTTCAACTAAATTTCATTTGCATGACTCTTATGTTTTAGCGTTTCATGTGTGTTTCTTAAGTCTCTTGTTTTTTCAACTGTTTATAAATATTGTTTTTTTTTCTGTTGTCATTCATTGCAGTTTATTTACTATTTTCCACTTCACTTTTTATTCCAAGCTTATTAAACTTTGTATGAACTAGTTTCCTAACATCTCACTGTGTAATGTTGGAATTGTAAGTGCAACGAATTCTACTTATTTTTACTTCATACGAGTACCAAACCAATACCATAAATGCTGCAACAAAACTTAAAACAACAAAACAACTCTCTATAAACATACACATATTGAGCTAATCAATAAAAATAATTTAGTTATTGTTGTTTTTTTTTTAAATTGTATATCTTGTTTTATTTAATTTAATTTTGTTCAGCTACAAAACTACAAAATACAAGACGGAAAATGTGTTATAATTTTCAGTTGTATTAAGAGAAAAAAAGAATATGCACACGATATTAAAAGTAAACATTTTGTTTCTTTTATCAGATCAAAAAGTTGAGTGAAATAAAAATTTATTTTAATGCAAAATAAGCGTAGGATAAAATAAAAAAATAAGTGAGATTAAATGAATGGAATCGTGAGTTGTGTACTTTGGAAAATAAAATAACTTGGAAATTAACATTCTTTAATTCGAAAGGTTTGAGTTGAAAACAAGTATCTTATATACCCTTTACCGAAGTACGTATGTATTAGTGATGCACGAGTATTCGTATTCGTATTCGAATTGTTGAATATTCGTCCATTTTTTACGAATGTATTCGCATTCGCTAAATTCAGGTGGATGCGAATACGAATACGAATACGAATATTTATAAAATATAATAAAAACTTAAGCATTGAATTGATATTTGTGCACAAATAGTATAACTTTCATGTTCACACCATAACCTAATTATAGGGTTTTGATTCTTTAAAAGATCAAATTGAATTAATTGAAGATGCGTCAAAAAAGTAATTGTGCTCTAAAAGGCAGAATAAGTGAAGATATTAAAAATAAATTAGATAAAGTTTAACATTTGTTAAGGCACTAATATTCCCAAATTGTTATTTAATTATTCAGTAAAATATTTTTTTATTATTAAAAATACATTGAAATTGATTATTGAGGGGTTGAGCTGTATCCTATACACATTTCACGGTTGCTAGTGCAGATTATCAGGGAACCTTTAGCCAAATATTTTCTTACAACAACTAGAGTTATTATGTTATAAACTTTCAGTTAAACAATTGAGAAGTTCAACAAATATCAAAGTTAAAACCAGAACTCAATAATCAACAAGTTTTTTTATTTTCTTACTTTACCATTTCTGCATTGGGTGACTTTTTTCAGCTCAAATTGCAGTTGTAAGAAGTATGTAAAGAAAATAAATGTAAACACAACAGCTATTCAACAATAGAGTGTTGCCACACAAGTATCTTTTTTTTTTGACATTTGTTTAAATGAAAGTTTAACATAATAACTCTATGTACTTTTATGTTCCACAGCAATGTTTCTCCTAAAATTTTACATAAAGCCGCTGAATACATCTCATATCCAAAATGTAAAGTGTACAAGATTTCAGACTAGTGCCCTAGTTCAATAAGAAGATTTAGGAAGTTTTTGTTTTTGATAATGAAAAACAAAAATATTATTGCCATGTTCTTAAAACATAAAAATTCATTAAAAGTTTTATACAATAGTTTGAAAAATATATGAAAAAATATATGTTGGATATAATGTTTGGTGCAAAATCATAAAGCAAATACAGGAATCTTCTAGCACGCCCAATAAATAATAATTGTTTTAAAGAATCACAAATGCAGCTTTATTTCGTCCATAGATAAGACGATACTATCGTCCTACAGAATTAGGGTATAAACGATTTATTCTATTTATATGTCTACGATATCTATTTTTATTTGTTTGCCACTAGAAAATGTTTAATTTTGTTGTACAGTGTAAACAGTACGTTTTACATATTTGTGTATAAACAATCAATAAATCATTTTAAGACTCTGCATATCAATGACACGAGAGGGGGTTGGTTGTTCGTTTAACTCTTTAAAGTGTATGAATTGATGAATGAATGAATAGATGTTGGCATGAGTGTGTGTCTGTGTGTGTAGTTTTAAATTGTATTATGCGACTATTTCAAATTTTCTGTTATTGTTTGTATGGGTATATTGTGTCACAAAAGCGGACAAACCATAACAAACCTAAGCCGATGTCAACTTTAGCTTCTTAAACTGAACTGAACTTAAGAGGCAGCAAGCAACTGGCTGCTGGCTTTAAAGTGATTGCACACATAGCAAACGAAAAGAAAAAACCTGAAAGCAGAGCAAACACCAGCATTTGTGTGTGGCGCTGCCAAGACCGCAATGAAATTAACAGCTTCAGCTTTTAAGCCACTTAAACAAACCAACCAACCAACCAACCAACCAACCACTCTTACTTACTTAGGCAGCAGACGGTTTTCATTTTTTTAGTTTCTTCAAGAAACGCAAACGATGCAGACGCATTTTAACGGAAATAACAAACAACCTGTGCAATAATTTCAATAGTAGCTAATCTAAAATATATGAAATATATAACAAAGTAGAATTGAGATACAAAAAAAAATTAAACGAAGATTTTCATATTGAAAAATAATTTTGAAAAAAACAGTGTAAAAAAATTTAAAAGAATTGCCAAAACGAATTTAAAAAATTGCTTTAAAAGAAATCACAGCAATCATTAAATGAGTACAAAAAAAATTTTAAAATAAAATTCAAATAATTACTCATACAAATATAAAAAGTGAAAAAATTAATTTGTGAAAAAATTAAAAAAAAAATTTTTGGAGTAAAAAACTTATTTTGCACACACTAACGAATTCAAAAGTCTAAGGTTGTCTTATTTCCTTTTTAAATATTCGTCTGTCTTAACTGGGATTTATTTAAGCCAAATTAAGTATAGAAAGGTAAGTATTTTTTTTTTGTTCAACTGAAATTTTATTATTTATTGGCAACTATTGCCAGTAAATTAAATTTTAAAAGTTAGACATGCAATTTACAATTTCACAAACGTTAAACATTAGTTTATATGACTGGTTGTTATAAGTGTACGAGTATAATGAAAATGGCAACAACATTAATACACTAGATACGTTTTAAAGCAAAAAAAAAATAAATAAAAAAAAGCCAGCAAGAAAGTATTGTTTTATGCTCCAATTATCGAGAAATTTGTTGAAAGGTGTAGCGAATAGTTTGCTTATTTTATGCAAGCCAGTATTTGTTTCTTTGCCACACATGGTCTGTATTTTTTTGCTAAAAGTGTTTTTGAAAAAGCAGATTTTACTTTCATATTAAAAATTTATGTTTTCAATAAATAGTAAGTACGAATTAAATATTGTTTAATGAAGAAATATATATATACAAAAAGAAAAGTCAAGTGGAGAAAAACATGTGGAAAAAATCTACTGAAAGAGAAATTAAAAATTAAAAATTACAATTAACAAGACCTTGATATTTAATAATTTGTTTTTATTTTATTTTTTTCTGAATTAAATTTAAGTTAAAAATTGAATTTAATTTTATGTTAAAAAAAAAATAACAAAGCAAAACAAAATTTTTTTGTAAACATCATGCTCGTTTCTTGAGTCTTTTGTTTTTTTTTAAGAAAACAATATTTTGTTAAGCAGCAAATTAATTAAGATCATTAATCAATTTTATAAATATTTAAAGGCTTAATTTTTAATCTAAACTATTGAATTATGATGTTTTTTTTGTTGTTAAATTCAACAGCGAGCAGGAAAGTGTGGGAAACTCAAGGTTAAAGTAACAGCAGAGAAGAATCTCTGTTTATAATTTAATTTTTTAATTTTTAAGTTTAATCAAACGTCTAATATTTATGAAAAAAAATTAAAATAATTATATTAATATTTTAATAATTATTTCACGCATGACTAGTGATGTGTTGCTTGAGCAGCAACGAAATGCATCCAGACCTACAACAATAAAAAATAATTGTTTTATATTATAACAATTACACTGTGCTCAAACAGCAAATTATTTTTGAAACAATCTGTTGGGGATGGGGAGGGGGTAGAGAAAAAATTAGTTTTTACATACTTTTAACGATATTTTTCAATCTTAACTGCATTGAAGAAGAAAAAAAATTTTTTCTGCGGGAGGGGGGAGGCATAACGACTGTTGATTTTTTTATTAATTTACATTCTATTTAAATTTTATTCACGAATTGAATATTTTGTTGATAAAATGTCTCTTGTTATTTCACTTTTTGTTTGCATTATATTCCTTTTATCAACATTAATTTCATTTTAAACATGCATACATTATTTTTGATACATTTATAGTAGTCCCGTAATGTTTTTGAAAAATTAAATTTTCTCCATCATTCTTAATCGTCTTCATCTTCAACGTCTAGCTCATTTAGTTCAACAAGCCAAACCCATAAATAGATCTTTATTGAGGGGTGCAGCATCCGAAGCAGGTTGATATAAATCATCGTGTTCGATAGCTGCTGCGGCGGCAACTGCCACTTCTTTTTTTCTTTAGCTAAATTGGCTTGCTCTGCTAATCTTGTTTCAGAAGCCACGGTACCAGAACTATCAGCTTCCTGTGCTTCCAAAGACAGTGCAGCTAAATCCAATTTTTTGTATTCCATTCCTTCTTCATCATCTTCATCGCACTTGTACATTTCAAAAGCAGCGTCTCCATCCTCCATGGGACCATAATCAACCAAATCTTGGTTAAAGCTAAACATTTCTCTGCCAGAAATATTTTTTTCTTCTCCTGCACTTTGCGTTTCTTGCAAGCCAGGAAAGTTTCCAAAGTAACTTTACTTAGTATTGGCACACAAAGCAGCTCTTTCTTTTTCAATTAAATCTACTAACGATAATTCGGAAGCTTTATTTTTATCTTTCTTCAAAACATAACCCTGCGGCAGAGCATGACGATAAATACATTTCTCACCATTAGGACACTACCAAAACCAACCATATTTAGATTTTTCTACTGCCTCAAGGAACTACTTGTAGATAATATCTGTTGTGGGTCTTTTCTTGATCTACAACTTCCTTGAGTTTCGCATCATCCCAGTTTCTCATATCATCTTAAGTATCATCACGCATATCTACCTAAATGAAGCGTTTCTCCACATTATTTTCAACAGATAAATCATGAGAGATATTACATCTATCTACAAAAGCCTTGCTTGAAAAAGGCACATACGACAGATTTAGGATAAGTACCCTTCTCAACTTTTTGGAATTGCACTGGCTTAAATATGGATGCCAGCCAGCTCTTTCAACTCCTGCAATTTCTTTTCCTTATTATCCTTCTTTTTATTGCCAACTGCTTTGGAATGATGACCACCACTTTTTACTTGCTTAGAAACTTGTTGTATAAACTTCTGCTGCTGCGCACCTTTCTTATTCTTTAGGCCAAAAGTCTTGTCCTCAATAAATTTCTCCTTTTTCTTCTGTTCAGTCTTTTTACTTGGGCCAGGAGCTTTTTTTCTGAGGCATTTCTACTTTTTAAATATAGCAAAAATAAAATAGGAGTAATAATAAAATAGGATCCAGCTAAACCCCCCAATAATCAATTTCAATGTATTTTTAATAAAAAAAAATATTTTTTAATCAGAAATAGTTTTAAGTCAGGCTTAAGTTCAGTAATTTCAATTCTTATTGAATGAAATATTTTTATTAATTAATGTGAGTATCTAAAGAAGAGAAGAAAAATTAAACTTAGACTTTAAGCTGGGGGAAGTACCGATACTTTTCTGTGCAGCCACGCACTTCATCAGCATGATTTCATATATGATGATTTCAATATTTCATTCAATAAGAATTGAAATTACTGAACTTAAGCCTGACTTAAAATTATTTCTGATTAAAAATCACTAAAAGTTCAATTAAAAAATTTACAAATGTTTCACTTAAATAATCATGGGCACGTGAAAAAATATGTTCACTTGGCAATCACTGTTTACTTGGCCATCACAGTTTCAGAATGCTGGAAATCCAAGTAAAAACTGTAGAATGCAACAACAAGTAACATTAAGCCACTACAATTATACTTACATGCATGTACCGATGGTACATCGAATAAGTAAAAATAATTAATGTGATGATCGTAAAAAGATAAGTAAGAATAGTTAAACATACTGAGGTAGAGTAAAATAATTTCGTGCTAACCTAAATAGAAAAATGAAAAATTGGAAAAAACAGAAAATTAATAGTGATACTTATAAATGTGTTTACCAAAGGTAAATCAATTGTATACACAACAATCGTTTCTCATATTCCGTTTATTGTACATTTAAGTTAAATAGCTGATGTTAATAAGAATCTCTACCCAAGTAGATAGACTAGGGTGCTGATGAAGTGCGTGGCTGCACAGAAAAGTATCGGTATTTCCCCCAGCTTAAAGTCTAAGTTTAATTTTTCTTCTCTTCTTTAGATACTCACATTAATTAATAAAAATATTTCATTCAATAAGAATTGAAATTACTGAACTTAAGCCTGACTTAAAATTATTTCTGATTAAAAATCACTAAAAGTTCAATTAAAAAATTTACAAATGTTTCAAAAATATTTTTTGCTTAATAAGTAAAATAACAATTTGGGATTATTAGTGCATTAAAAAGTCCTAATTTACACTATGCAAGTCTTATTGCTAAGCTGATTAGTTTGTTAGGAGAGAGAGAGAGAGAGAGAGAGTGACGAGTGGAAATGAAACGTTTCTGTTCCCCTCGTCTCTCTCTCTCTCTCTCTGTCTCCCCCCCCCCCCACAAAATAATCAGCTTAGCAGTAAGACTTGCATACCGTGTTGTCAGTTTAGGGGATTTGTCCCCAAATTGGGGATCTTTTTTCGCGATTAGGGATGAAAATTTCGTGTTGGGGATCTAGGGATTTGCTGGGGATGATAACGAAATTTTAGGAGATTTTTCGGGAATTATTTTATAACTGATCGTAACAAGAATGATTTTTGAGCTAAAAAATTTGCGTCTGACCAGTCCAAAAATATCTGTTACTATTCATAGTGAATGATTTCTAATAAAGAAAAAGTATCCAGGCAGATTAACTACTAATTAACACTACCAAAACAAAAATTCATAACAAAATGCAATATGACTTGTTGGGAGCACTTCTTAGAATAAATACACACTTTGAAAATAATTCAATTTGTTGTGACAAATTTAATACTTGTGCTGAAATGCTTAAGCTTTTTAATACAAGTAATATGTACAACAAAGTTTCTGAGGCTGATAAATCAGAAGATTTCGATTCTGAAGTTTTTGAAATGGTAAAATTTGGTTAAACATTTTTTATACTTGTGTTTATTAAACTAAGTGTAATTTTTTCTTTACAAGTTTTATAAGTACAAATTAAATCAATATGAATATAAATACAGCTATCGATATAAATGAATTTTATTGAATAAATATGTTATTTTTGTCATTATTTTTTAAATAAAATTTAAAAAAATTTATTTTTTCACAAAAGGAAAAATTTTAGTAAAAAAAACTCAATTTCGGATTCTCGGATTCTCGGGGATGACAAATCAAAAATTGAGGATAAGCTCGGGAAAAAACTGGCAGCACTGCTTGCATTGTGTAAATTAGGAAAAAATTTTAAACTTAAACTGTAACAATTCCCATAAAAAACACTAAATAAAATAGATAGTTACAGGCGATTTCTAATAATTTTAGGGTTAGCAACGTCCCTCACCCCTCCAAACCCAATCCGAATAGCATTTCTACGCCTATGATTTGTTTTGTAAAAATAAATTAACCTACAAAACGATTAGCACTACTGAATTCAGCTCACTCGAATTATGACATTTTTTTTAACTGGCACAATATTATTACGAGTCTTATTATTATCGAACTTGTTTCTCAAGTCTTTTGTTTAACTAGATTTAAAAAAAAAAATTTATGACAAAAGAATCTTTTAAAAATGTTAATAAAATGTAACAATTACTCGTATTGGGCGGACTGCAATTGTATTCATCAAGTTCGTGTCCAAAGTCTTCAAAAATATTAGTTAAAAATTTGTGTAACAAATGAATATTTTAAAAATTTGTAATAAACAATAATCATGAGGCTACAATTGTATTCATCAAGTTCATAGCTTAAGTCTTTTGTTTTATTAGATAAAAAGTTTTCGAAACAAGCGAACCTTTAAAAAAATTATCAAGTTCATGTCTCTAGTCTTTTGTTTTATTAGGAGGCTGATAATAAAACGCAATAAATTTACTTTTAGAGTTTTATTTTATTTTTTTTATTTCATAAAATTCTACATCTTAAAATCTATGTAACTATTTTTATAAAATATACCAAAGGTCAATAGTTTTATTGGAACTCAATACATAAACTAGAGATTCCGACCAAAATTAAACAGTTTCAATATGTTATAAAAGGCTGTTCAGTTATTACGCAACGCTCCAGGCGGGCGCAAGGGGGATGGTTAAAGGATTTGTTACGGTTAAGAAAATTTATACTGAAATTATTATTAAAAGGGGAGGGGTGGGGAGAGGGTATAAAAACTCCGAAAATAGCGGGAAGGATCCCGGTTAAGTTTTGAACTTTTAATTAATTTTTGAATGTAATAATAAATATAATTGTATTCATCTAGCATCTTTCCTAAGTCTTTTGTTTTATTAAATTAAAAGTTTTTTAAAAAAAAGTTTTTTAACACTTAAGCAATTTTTTATTCGACATATTGTCATAAGTTTATTTTAATTTGAATTTATTTATGTGCTGGTGGTTCGTTCAGCCAAGTCTATATGCATTTCATTGTTGCTTTAACAAATCGTCAGGGGACTTCAACCACATATTTTGAACAGCCACAAATCTCTTAACTTAAGCGCAGACTTTTTTTCTAGCTTAATAGAATCTCTCCCTAATATTTTAAATATATGTTTTACTGAAGATTCAGTTAAAATCAATCATTAAAATAAAATACTGTATTCCTTATTAATTCGAATGATGAAATCAAAAATTTATTTCTTAAATTAGACTAGTAGAGTTCATTCAAAAATAAACACTTTTCTCTTTTATCTTTTTTTTTTTTCTAATAAATGTGGGAATAAAAAAACTCCCCGGGGGAAGAAGTGGGTATTATGAATGCAGCTGAGTGCACAAGAGAGTTTACATAAAAGTATAATAAATACTTGTTTTAACACAAAATTTATATAAATAAAATAATATTTTAAAGTATTTGTACTTCGAAAAACACAAATAATGCCCAACATACATCATTTTTAAACTTTATTTTAAATATTTTTTTTCAAGTTGTTGCTTGCACGCAAAAAAGGGAAAGAACAAAATGTCAACAAAAAAAATTAAACCACTCGCTGCGTAATGCGGTGATGCCACTCATTAGTGTTTTTCATTCCCAAGGAATTTATGATTCTAGGATTTTTTTATCGAGAAAAGTATTTTACGTGAGAAATAAATTTCGAGGGAAGGAATATTTATGATTGGGCTGGCTGTATTCTCTTTTAATTAATTGTAATAAAAATTTTCTTTTTTCTTTTTGTAGTTCTTGATAAAAACTAAGGAGCCAATTTAAAAAAAAACAACTTAAAATTGTCTGTTACTCGTTTCTTATTGATTGAGTGCTATTGAAAAGAAATATTACATCTAAAATCTATTAAATTTTTTCAAAATGATCTCTCGTTATAAATCGTGATCTAACAATATTTCTGTGAAACAGTTTTAATAACTTTAATGCAATATATAAAATTTAGTTTGAAATTTTTATAGATAAAACTTTAAAAAATGCAATTCAAATACATACAAGATGACAGATCATGATGCTGGCTTATAAATTTCTTTAAAATAACAAGCAATAAATTACGTGAGGCAGATTTTATTTTTAACTAAACTGTTATTACTTTTTTTTTGTTTTTCTTTTAAATATACATAAATATATTAAAAAAAAATATGTTTAGAAAGTATTATTATGGTTATAAATAAAGAAAAAACTCACACGGTCGCTATCGTTTAAAATCATATAATTTTTTTAATGTCATGAACTATGCAAAAAAGAAACATTTAATTTAATTGAAACGATTCGAGTTTTTAGATTAATAGTAGTATAAAAGTGAAGTGATTAAACAATTTAAATACTGCCAGCTTGTTGATTACATATAGAATTACATAATGAAGAGAAATATCAACGGATTCGCAAGCTACTGAATAATAAAAATTATTATACGATAAAAATGTTCGACTTGCTGACTTGTGGTGGCAGTGCAGACGGAAATACGAAAAATGTATTGTTATTTGCCATTTGTATTTTAGTATTGAAATTTTTTAAAAATAACTTTTTACAAAAAGTTCCTTTAACAAAAAGTACTTTTCACACAAAGTACCTTTTAGAAAAAGTACTTTTCACAACAAGTACCATTAACAAAAAATTCTTTTCACAAAAGTACTTTCCAAAAAAGGTACCTTTCAGAAAAAGTACCTTTCGAAAAATGAACTTTTTATTTAAAGTACTTTCCAACAAAAAGTACCCTTTACAAAAATTAACTTCCTTGAAAAGTACCTTTTACAAAAAGTACTTTCCTCAAAAACTACATTTAAATAAAAGTACTTTACTTTTACCCTTCACAAAAATTAATTTCCTTGAAAAATACCTTTTACAGAAAGTACTTTTCACAAAAACTTCTTTCTACAAAAATTGCTTTCCCCTAAAGGTACATTTTACAAAAAGTACTTTACACAAAAAGTACTTTTTAGAAAAAGTACTTTCGACAAAAAGTACTTTCCACAAAAAATATTTTTTTCAAAAAATAATTTTCACATAAAGTACCTTTTACAGAAAGCACTTTCCACAAAATTACCTTTTACAAAAAGTACTTCCAACATAAAAGTAACTTTCACAAAAAGTACCTTTTACAAAAAGTAGTTACCACAAAAAGTAAAGTAGTTTCAACAAAAGGTACATTTCGCAAAAAAGTGACTTTTACAAAAAGTACTTTCCACAAAAAGGACATTTTACAAAAGTTAATTTTTACAAAAAGTACTTTTTACAAAAACTACTTTCTACAAAAAGTAATTTCCACAAAAACGACATTTTACAAAAACTAGTTTTCACAAAAAGTACTTTCTACAAAAAGTACTTTCTACAAAAACTACTTTCTACAAAAAGTATTTTCCACAAAAGCAATTTTCACAAAACGGTATTTTTTACAAAAAATAATTTTCACAAAAAGTACCTTTCGCAAGAAACGTACAGTAAAAAATTACAGCCTTATTTATAAAACTTAAAAAGTCTTAATAAATGGTTTTTGAAATAAATTTGCATACAAAATTTTTCTTAAAAAGCCTTTATAATGCCTTAATAATTTTTATAAATAAGCCTGTTAAATATTTAATAAATTTTTATTAAGTATTTTTTAAACTCTTCAAAATTTGCATAAGCTAAATACAACTTATTATATTGATATTCTTACAGCCTTATTTATAAAAATTATTAAGGCTTTATAACGGATTTTTAAGAAAACTTTTGTATAAACATTTTTTTAGTAATCCTTTATAATAAAGCCTTAATAATTTTTATAAATAAGGCTGTTAATCTTTTACTAAGTTTTAAAGTTTTTCTTTTACATTTCAACAAAAAAAAGCGAAAGTTTTTTTCTTCTATGTTCGAACAATAGTTTGGAACAAACAAAAGTAAATAGTTTTTTTATTTGCATTTGCATTAAAAACAAGCGATTTAAACAATGTCACTGTATCAACGAATTCATTAAACTTTTTAACAAGATGCAGCAGCAGCATTTTTACTGCGCATTCATTGCTAGTGAACAGCATTTGAAGATCATGATGTTTGTTTGATAATGATGATGATCACGAACAATAGCGCACACAGACACGCAGAGTCCCAATTGTTGTCACTCAAACATTTGAAAAAAAAATTGTTTAGAAAATAAATGTCTGTGAATGAAGCAAATATTAACGGTACGGTCTTTGAAATTTTTGGCGGAGAAAGAAGTAAAGAAAAGAGAAATAAATAAAATAAATTGAATTGAATATGAATTGGTAAAAAATATAAATTAATTAGATAAAAAAAATCAGCCACATTAGAGCAATAAATTAAAAAAAATATAATTGCAAGCTTTTTATTGGAGTCTTACGTGTAGTTTAAACAATGGTAAGCAAGCGATTTAAATTAAATTAATTAAATTATAGCGATAACTCGTTGCACTGATGTTAGGAGTATAATCATTGCCGGGCATCTGGTGTCAACTATGTGCATTTGGGGCCAAAGGCTGTCACTTCACGGATTAATTACAAAAAAGTTCAAGGGCCGTGAAAACTGAAAGTGCGCATGTGTCACGCATGAGTCACGCATGAGTCATCCATGAGTCACCCATGAGTCACGCATGAGTCACGCATGCGTCACGTGTGAGTCAGGCGTGACTCATGGTTGTATTTATATATAAAAACGAATTTAAAAAAAATTTATTTTTTCTTAATTTGTATAGGAATTTGTACTTGTTTTGTTGATTAAGCGCCGTTTGTATGCATTTTGTTGATGCTTTGGTTTTTCAAATTACAAAACAGTCGTGTTTATTAATTAATTAATAATTACTTTGACACATGGGAGGTACTCCTATAACCCCAAAATTTTGATGGAACATTCAGTTTGTTTTACTAGATATCCACATCAAATTTAGTGTGCCTGACTTATGTAGTTCTGAAGATATAGGAAAAATTATTTTGTATAAGAGGTATGCGTCTTTCCTCTCCTACACCGCCAAGATTTTGTTTGTACAGGCAGTTCATTTTAAGATCTACTTATATAAAATTTGTTGACCCTCACTATTGTTGTAGTGGATATATAAAAATTGATCAGTGAAAATAAAACCTTTGACCCCACTGTGCGATATAGACGCTAGCTTATGTATATTAGATAAATCTATAACTGAGTCCGGCCAGGGAGTGAATTCGGGCACTCAAAGACCCTGAGTTGATTTGTAGTCAAAGCACTAACTACAGCATCCTCAGGGGAGGTTAAGTGGCGGTTCAATCTTCACGAGACTTTTTGAATTTCCCGCCTCTTAACTGAAAAGACAACAATGTTCCAGGGATAAACAATTAACTGTCACTTGAGTCTTGTCAAAATGTTGAACAAGCTGCTTCATTTTCATTCTGTTTTTAAGCCATTAGTAGATATCAAACTACCTCACGATTTGAGAACAAAATTAATATTTTTGCGCTTATTTTTTGGTGCTTAAAATCAGTTTTGAGTTGCATGAAAGTCCCAGCCCTGCTGCTAACTAACTAATGATGCATTCCTAAGCATAAACATAAACATTTATTGAAAAATCACTTTTTTAAACAGTTTTTTATTGCTTTTGGCTAATATTTTTAAACAACAACAACAACAGTTTACTTTTCCTTGCTTATTTAAATATACGAGTATTTTATAATTTATGCTAATTAGGCATTTGCCTACCTTAACATTTTCGATAAAAAAAAACTTGTAAATTAATTTGTATCCATATCTACATGTACGAGTATGTATGTATACATATTTGATTTTAAAAATGAAAGTGAAATTATTTTCCAACACGCACCCACTATTTTAGTATTTGGTTTGAATTTTTTTTTCAAAGCTTTTGCTTTCTGCTAAGGTCTGCCTGCCTGTGTATTGTTTGTTTTGTTGTGTTATAATTTCTTTGAAATATTATTTTAAACTTGCCTTTTGGTACGTGCTTTTACGGCCAGTCACTGTAGTTTATTGCTTTAATTTTTTGTAATTACCAACGGCGCGTTTGGAAGAAGAAAAAAACAAAGCTGAAAAGAAAACTGAATTTCTTTTTTCTTTAACTTTCATGGTCAAAATTTTATTTAATTGACAAATTTTTTTCTCTCTCAAAATTTCTTTACAAAGTTTTTTTTTCTTTTGCCTGCATTAATCAAGTAATTTGTAGACGTTTGTTATTTATACAGTCTTCATTTAATGTTCATTAGAGCTTGAAACAAAAATTATTTTTGAATTTTCCTAATTTATTGTAAGTACATTAAAATTTTACAGATTTTTTTTTCTTGGGCCAATTTCAATGAGTTTTACAAATCACTGAATGTTTTCTAAAAAAAAAGAAAAGAAATTTTTGGAAAGAAATACAATTTTTAACAAAGCAATAAAAAGAAAATAAAAATAATTTATTATGGTTTGTTCGGTGACATTTTTTTAAACCCAAAAAAACAAAAGACTTAAGACTTAAACTCGCTTTTTAATTTAAAGCAAAAATTAATAATAAAACAAATGAATTTTTATATAATTATTTAAAATTGTATCAAAAAAAAAGGTAAATGAAAACAAACTAATGAATTAGTGCTGATTATAAAAAGATATATTGTAGTAGATAAGAGGTGTAAGGTGTTTGTTGTATGTAATGAAGAAAATTGGAACCAAAATTGTGGCACCAGTTTTTTTTTTTTTGTGAAAGCTTAAAACCGTAATTTTAAAGCTTAAAAATATGTTTTAGCTAGTATTTGTTAAAATATTTAAAGATTACAAAACCGCAGACTGTTGGAATGTTGTCATCGAAAGTTGTGAGAAGTGCGTCATTATGTGACATTATGTAACACCCAAATGTGTGGCGTAACTTGTGAATGCTGACCAATGGTTCCCATAAATTCATATACATACGTATGTATAATAAAAGCATCATACTAAACAACGGTATTCTATATTCTATTACCCTTATTTGTTAAAATGATTAAGGATTTATAAAGGTTTTTTAAAAATAGTTTCATACAAAATTTTTCTTATTAAAGCCTTAATAATTTTTATAAGTAAGGCTGAAGGTTTTTTACTTAACTGGCTTCGAACAACAGTATAATAGAATTTATATTAATAAATTGTTAACCCAGCTAAAAAAATTATATATGGTCCATATATTTTTAATATATGAATGTATATAACTATATATGAATATGTATGAATTCATGTATGGAAATATATGGGATAATACATGGCAAAACTATTATATATGAACTAATATATGGATTAATATATGAAATGTATTATAACATATGAGCTCATATATGAACATTTAATTATTAAGCTCTTCATATGTCGATCCATATATAAATATAAGATTTTATATATGGAGCCATATAAGAATGTATGCATACATGATATCTCACATAAGATTGTTTTTTCAATCAAAAAAGCTTGGAATTTTATCACTGCTGAATTGGAAATTCATTAGAAAATACATACGGTATGCAAAGTTTATATGCGTACCCTCAATGTTTAAAAAAGAAAAACTTTTTGTTACAAAAAAAAACATTCTTGTATGATTTTATACATTGTGGCCCCATTTAATATATCAAATAATCAAAAGGATAATCCAATCATTAATTTTATAGAAAATAACAAAATTCTCTAGATAAGAAACAAAGTTCATATTACTGTATTGAAAACTATTGTTAGACGGATTATTTTTTCTTTTATAATTAATTGCATTAGTTTTTAATCTGATTTCTTAAGCTAAATGTTATGTACGAATATGATTTATGTGTTTTTTAAATAATTGATTCAACTTTTGATGAATGAAATGACTTTTAGTTCGTTTTGAATTATTTGTCCAAACAAATGTTTCATTAAATACAACCTCTCTCTCTCTCAAGTCTAAAAAAATTTAATTTTAGTAATTTAATTTATTGCACAGCAGTGCGCTTTTGTGAATCAAGAGTGTATGAATATGAACTTTGCATACTTTGGAGGGAATTTACAGATACATGTATGAAAATGTATGAATATATATATATTCATATATGCCCATATACCCTCATTTTTCGGATCCGAACCATATATGACATATCATATATGTTCCATACATATTTTTTTAGTTGGGAAATTAAAATTTTAGAAGCAAATATGTTGAAACAGCTTCACTAATATTTATACAGGTTGCCTTTTTATGAAAACTATCGATATCGATAACTATGCTTTGTTAGCTGAGAATGTCAAACTGTATTACAGTACAGTTTGACAAGTCATCATGAACAGTTTAACCAGGGTGAGCGATGACATTTTTCACAAAGTGGCACCAAATAAGGGATTTATTAAAAAAAAGAACGAGAAAACTACTCTAAACTTTTTATTTTTAATGTATTTTCATACAACTCACCCTAAAAAAAAGGAGGCAAAAAATGGCAAGGCAGTCGAGAAACAAGACGACACAACTTGACATACAGAGCGCTTAAAAACGATTTATTGCAACATTAATTTGGCGGCAACTTTATTTCCAAAAGTGGTCCTGTTCACTGGACACCTCATTTGAGGGATTTAATGCATCGGTATTACCTTTTATGAAAATATTTTAAGTCATTGGCTTATGCCCACAAACAAGCAAATTTCGTAGCATCGTAAGCCAATATTCAAGCCACAATTGACGCGATACGGCCAGATTTGTTAGAAAAAGTTGTAAAAATTAAATTTACCTAATGGCTTACTTAAGTCGTAGCCACGGCGGACATATGCTGGAAACTATTATTAAAAACTAAATTCCATGACTTTTCAACAGATCATAATTATAAAGAAAAATTAATTTTAACAATATTTCTATCTTATATTATCTCATACAGATCTTTTGAACTAAGAATTTATAGCTCAGCTAGTGATAATTCCATACGAATATTCCAGAGCTTTACGATTTTGATACTGTCATTTGCAATAGTGTTTGCCTCTAGTAATTCTTTGGCTTTACATAGTAATGTCATGTCATCTGCAAGTACCAGTTTTTTTTACTTTTTCAAGTAAACTTAATTTTATTACTCCATCGTGCATTACGTTCTATAATAATGGTACAAGTACAGATCCTTGGGGTACTGCTCCAATAATCTTGCATCTTCTCATACCTACAGCAGTGTCATAAAGTTGCTTCTTATTTCGAAAATAGTTCTGCACTATTTGCCAGCAAATATCCTGGGATTTCTAATCAACGTAAGGCAACAACAATTTGCTCCCAATTTTGTGTACGTCTAGTTACAACTACACGCAAAGAAAAAATATGGTTGAGGCAACCATAATCAAACAGCAACATACTATGATTGAATAATATGGTTGTAGTTTAATCATATTATTGTCAATAGGAAAGCAAACTTTTAATAATATTATTATCTGAGTTAATAATAATATTATCAACAAAAACAATGAACTTTGTTACACCTAATCTTATTTTTGTTAATATGACAGTGTTGTCATTGTTAGATGTGACTAAAATATAATTGAGACTCATCGTACCATGTTCTTATATTATAATAACATTGTTAAACACGACAACAGTATTATTTAATATAATAATAATATTTTCTTTTTCAACCATATATTTATTGGTGGATCTCTTGTTTAAAACAGCTGTGCGTTAAATCCGAAATAAAAATAAATTAATATTGTTGAAATTAAATGTATATATAGAAATCTATACTTACATATGTGTGTTTACTCGAAATACAAACACTTGTGTATAAAGAGATAAACATATGTACATACGTATGTATATGTTTTTATTTATCTACCCTTTTTTTGTTTCTGCTTTATTTATTTATTTAACACGACGCGTGCAATACCGATAGCTTACAAACGAAACACTGAACTGACAGATGTTTCTGAAAAAGATTTTTTTTAAACTTAAAATAGTATGGTTTTGGATAACATTATATTGTTATTTACATTATATTATTTTTAAATAATAACAATAATTATGTTGCAGTCATAAATTTTTAACAAAACTATATTGTTAAACTCTAACCATATCACACTTTTTTATGAATATAATAATGTAAGTATTAAATTCAAACATTACTTTGCTTACCGTAACAAAATTAATGTTTAAAATAGCAATAACTCGTTTTCAACGACCACAGATTTGTTTCTGAGAACATAATATTGTTTTCTCAACCATTCTACAACCATATATTTTCTTTGCGTGTACATAGTCTTCTTATGTAATTTTTCTCGTTCCTTGGATAAGTCTACAAGCACTTTCTACCACAACTTCGATAGCGTCCACTGTTGACCAAATAGATTTTATGATATTTTGACACAGCTAGCCTGAGTATAATTTTCAAGCTTTCTACAGACTACACTATGTGGCAATTATCCACATAATTGTATATCTATGACTTACAGTGAGCGAAAAGAGGAGAGGCCATCTAGAGGTTTATTGTCCTTAGGCAATAACACTAACTGCTGACTCTTCCATACATGTGTCCTGGATCATGCATTCTTTTATTCATTCTTAGAAATTTTTCGAGACACAATCTAAGCCGGGTACTTTTTAATTTGATTTTATAATATTTTACTTATTCGATTGCAATGAAACTTAGCACAATCCATGGACTCTTGTAAAAATTCAATCCCGAAGTTGAAAAAATTAACGGAGCCAGGCCCATCTAAAATTATTGATTTATATCTCTCTCCCTGAGCCCCTAACTAAGACAGAAAATTGCATTTACAAAAGTGGGCCAATTTTTACGAAACTTGAGACACATGCTGAACTTTAAAAATACTTAATGTTGCACTTAAAAAAATGGGTGGGCCACGCCCATCAAAATTTAGTACTATATTTTACGTGCTTTCCCTTTGTTGATTTTGAGGAAACTAATGGCTAATGGCTTGTAGGTAGCAAGCAGTCACATAAACCATTCACCCAAGCTCTTCAAGTAAACAAGTTTTGTCAAATTTGTGTTGCAATAATAAATTTTACTTTAACGATTAAAAATTTTAAAATATAAAACGAAACAAAGTTATATATGAGATTTTCAAGCAATTGCTTGGCAAGCAATTTATAACATTTTAATGCAATATAGGCTTTATTTTAAATACTCCTAGTATATTAAATAAAATTTTACACAATTTAAGCAGTTGAAAGAGAAAAAAATAAGATTAATGGCATAACGAAATACAACAACTTCCACTCATAATATGTTTTATTTTTCTAGTCATTATCATTTGACCATAATTTTCTTACAATTTAAGCAAAATTACAACATAAACATTTTTCTTCACTTCATTAAATATAGACATAGAGCAGCAACTATTGAAATAATGGTTGGTGCCATAATGTTTTTGGCTTACAAAATTGCTCCCATTTTTCTTAACTTTTTTCCATCATAAGCCTAATAAAAAAAACTGAAGCTCTTTGTAATTTTTTTTTTGTATCAACTTTTTATATGCAAAATATTTGTTCACAAAGTCTATTGATTTCTTGTTGTCTTTCTTAGGCCAGAGTTTGGTTCAATTTTCTTTCCACAGCTTTGAATACATACAAATATATGTATGTATGTATGTATGTATATGCTCCTGCCTGAGACAACTTTGCATTGGCAAATTATTGCTCTGCAAGTGCAAAATTTATGTCTGAAGTAAATTTCTTTTTTACCTGTTTCTTTTTCTTTTTGTTATTGCTTATTATTGTTTTTATTTTTTTTTCTTCTTTTGATACAATTGCTAGTATTGCAATAACAACATATTTATGTGCATCTGAACATAGATATCGTTACCTTAATATAGAAAGGCTCTAACTTGTTCACCCCTATCGTGAATATGTTTTCCCTAGAAATATTTCTTTTTTCCCTAAAGCTGCAATCGTGAATTATTTCCACATGAAAAAACTCACATGTTCAAGAGAAAAAATATGGCGTCGCCGATTTCTTTTCCCTAGGGGTTTTCCCCAAAAATGGGAATGCAAAGGAAGCACAATGTAAGTCATGTTTTTCTTGAAGCAGTTCTCTTAAATTCTCTTTTAAAACTGCTCGATTGCTTATACACAGACGGTTTCTTGTTCAATTTTCCTATTATTTTAATGCAGCGAATGAAATAACAAAAGAGAATTTAAGTAACTTTCTTGTACAAGCAAGTCAGTGCCCTTATTCTTTCTTATTTCCCCTCTCTTCCAGAAACTCAGACTTGCTTCAAGAAAAACTTTCGAGTCTAAAACATGAGTAATGGCGTTTTCTTTTCTGGTAAAACTGTAACTTTTTTTAACTTTCTACTTAAAAAAAATACCATTTAGCGTTCGTTTAAAGAAAAAGTTTAAGCTCGGAAGGGACGATACAATAATTTTTAATAAAATATACATTTCAGAAAATCATTTTATTGCGAATTTTCATTAAAAAGTGTAATAAGTGTAACATTTTTTCCAGAAAAGAAAATGCCATAAGTAGTTTTCTTGTTCACCCCTATCGTGAATGAATACATATTCCTCGAAATATTTCCCTTTTCTCTAAAGTTGAAATCGTGAATTATTTCCACATGAAAAAACTCGCATGTTCAGGAGAAAAAATATGGCATCGCCGATTTCTTTTCCCGTGGGCTTTTCCCCAAAAATGGGAATGCAAAGGAAGCACAATATAAGTCATGGTTTAGAGTGGGCAGTTTTTCTTGAAGCAGTTCCCTTTAATTCTCTTTTCGAAATATTTCCTATTTCCCTAAAGTTGCAATCGTGAATTATTTCCACGTGAAAAAAACTCACATGTTCGAAAAAATATGGCATCGCCAAGTTGTTTTCCCGTGGATTTTCCCCCATAAATGGGAATGCAAAAGAAGCATAATATAAGCACTTTTCGTATTGTTTTTTAAATAGTTTTTAAATAGTTTTTAATTGATTGATTTTATGCATGCATTCATTTATTTATATACATACATACAAACATATGTACATATATAGTGTATACTGCCAATAATTCTTCATTATTTCCTTTCATTACTTTTGATAAATACATTTTACTGTTCAACACCTTTTTTCTTCTTGTTACAACATAAATCTAAACGAAATGCTATTTATTTTGCTGAATAATAATAATATGTTAAGAAGATGTAAAAAATAAAATTACATCAATTCACAACAGATCAATCAACTTGCAAGAGATGTTTATTCTATTCCCTAACAGTTGGCAATGCCAATTTGATGCTCATGGTGATAAAAAAAATTACTCCCTCAAATTTATTCACTTGAAATTCGCGATAAGGGTAATAATGAGCTTTGCAGTTTCTATGGAAATGTGTAGAAAAAAACTAAATAATGATTTAGGGCCTTTCTATATTACATTAACGATATGTGGCTTTATAAAATCCCTTGCATCATGTAAAACAAGTCATTGTTTAATACACATGTTATTTTGTTTTTTTTTTCTTCTTTCTACTTTGGATTAATCTGTTTATGGTAATGGAATGTATGATTTTTCTTTGAATGTATTTGCTAAAAATAAAAATAAAAAATAATTATGGACAAAAAAATCCCCTGCATGATGTGATTGCACTCGCATGTGTTGTACAAAATAAATGCAAAATATTTCTTTTTTATACAAATTTAAGTTTAAGTAAATCACACTAAAGGAGTTAATTTCTTCTTCGTTCAATGAACTTTAAGCCATGGCTTAAAGGAAAGTGGAAAAGAAACTAATAACATATTTATAAATAAATATGCATAAGCATATGCATTTGCAAGATAATAAAATTATTTAAATGTCTCCCAGTAAAAAATAAATTTTTTATTTTGATTGACTACCACGCCCGCTGAGCAAGAAAGTTTTGCAAGTGCCATTAATTTAAAAAAAATTAATTTCAATTAATTTTAGCTTTTGAATTTCATATGGAGAAAAAATTCAAATGTTGAGCTGACATTATTTATCTTGTAAAAATTTAAGAAATCTTGCAAAATAAACTTTGTTTTGCAAAACATTTTACATTGCCTGCAAAATTATTGCATTGAAAATAGTAAATGTATTTTTCACCAAAAATCGAAAAAATCGCTTAGGTTAGGATAGGTTAGCAGACTGCTGGTAAGGAAGGGTGAAATTTAGAGTCCAGCTCACTTGGGTCCAATACAATGGTCCCTTTGTGCTACCTGTTAGTTGAAGAGAAAATAGTGACAGAGGGTGATAGGGAAGTGATAGAGAAGACAGGTTTTTGAAGGAAGAGATAGAGGAAAGCTTCATTCTTTTACAACTCTGCTCTTTGCACGCTTTTTTGATAATGCAGTGCTGCAGCTCCTTCTGGTGTCAAATGAGGCGAATTAAATTTTTTTTTTGAAGTTTTGTTTAGTAGCCTTTTATTAGTTATTTTACTTCGCTGATGATTCTGCTACATAACGAAGGAAGAAGGCGCTCTGATATTACATTAGGATTAGTATCTGATAAAGTCGGTATAGTTTTTAGTGACCAGTCCCTTATGCCTGCATCACTAGAACTTTTCCCACAACAAATGATACAAAGGACACTAATGCACATCAGAAAAATGCGTGGTGTTGTTATTTTTAATGACTGTCGGAGACCGGGATTAAACCCAGGACCTTCGGTTTTGTAGTCAGCGTGCTAACTACTTCAGCTAACGCCACCCTGAAAAAAATAGCTTAGTTTTAAAAAATATCGAAATTGAAAAACATCGACATTAACAAAAAATCGTCAGAGACAAAAAACTGACCTAAGAATAAAAATCACTTAAGCTGAAAAATCGCCTATACTTCAAAATCACTTAAGCTAACAAATCGCTTAATCTCAAAAAAAATACCGAAATGGAAATATATCGACAACAACGAAAAATCGCTAAAAAGAAAAAAGATCGCTTAAACATAAAAATTTCTTGAACCAAAAATCGCCTAAACTTAAAAATCACTTTATCCGAAAAAATAGCTTAATCTTAAAAAAAAATACCGAAATGGAAATACATCGACAACATCGAAAAGTCGTTATAAGGAAAAAATCACATAAAAACATAAATATTGCTTAAGCCGGAAAACGCCTAAATTAAAAAATCACTCAAGCCGAAAAATTCGTTGATTGTTAAAAAAAAATACCGAAATGAAGAAACATCGACGACATCGAAAAATCGCTAAAAGAACAAAATCGATCTTCAAAATCACTTAATTTAAAAAAATACCGAAATGGAAAATAATCGACAACATCGAAAAATTATTTAGAGAAAAAAACGCCTAAAATAAAAATTTCTTAAGCCGAAAAATCGCCTAGATAAAAAAACCACTAAAGCCGTAAAATTTATTTAACTGAACAAAATACCGAAATGGAAAAACATTGACATCAACGAAAAATCGTTACAGACAAAAAACTCGCCCAAGCATCAAAATTGCTTAAGCCTAAAAATCGCATAATTTTTAAAATCACTTAGGCCGAAAATATCATTTAATCTTAAAAAAAAAATACCGAAATGTTTTTCATCGACGACATCAAAAATTCGCTAAAAAAGTAGAACTTAAAAATCCTGAAGCCGAAAAAAAGCTTAGTTAAAAAAAATAAAATAACGAAATTTAAAATCATCGACATGGAAAATTTTTTAAAAGAAAAAAAACATCTAAACTCAAAAATAGCTTAAGCCAAAAAATCGCCTAAATTTAAAAATTACTTTAGCCGAAAAAATCGTTTAAAAAATATGGAAATTTAAAAACATCAACAACATCGAAACATCGCTAAAAGAAAAAAGTCGCCTAAGCATAGAAATGGCTTAAGCCTAATATATCGGCTAGATATAAAAAAAAAATTACTTGAGTCGACAAAATCGCTTAATTTTAATCAAATTGAAAAATCGTCAAAAACCAAAAATCGCCTAAGCTTAAAATCGCTTAAGCGGAAAAAATCGCTTAAAACGAAAAAAATTGCCACAACAGGAATACATCGAGAAAAGGATAAAAACCGTCAATACAAAAGAAATCGTCTAAGCATAAAAGTCGCTTAGACGGAAAATCATCGACAACAGATTTAAAATTATCAAAGCAAAAAAAATTGCTGCGATGCCAAAACAGAAAAATCACTAAAAACAAAAATAACAGAAAAATCACTAAAAACACAAATAACATAAAAATAAAATCCATTGCTGCACAAAAATTAACAAATATTTATACATATTTTTTTGCACCCTTGCCCCACTGTTCAGCAGCTTGCTACATAGTTTTTTGTGCTTAAGTTTTTTATTCTAAAAATAGATTTTTTTAAATGTACAGACAGCCAAATTTTTAGTCTTAAGTTACTCATTTATATGCATTTATGTATGTCACATTTTTCTAAAAAATATTCACATAAATTATAATTATTTTTTTTAGCACACAGACTGCTGTAGGTTTGAGACATACAAATTAAAATATTTCAAATATGTTAAAAATTTTTCTGAATTACTCAAGACACTTCCACAAAATTGTGGGCAATTAGCAAATGAAAGGAAATAACAAAGAGGCCTGAAGCTTGACTTAAAACAAAGAAAACATTAAAGGCAAATTTAGCAATTTATTCTTAAAACAAAAACTAAACATAAATTTTGCAAAACTGCAGGCAAAACAACAGCCAAATTGCACAATAATGTATGTTAAAGTTTAAATTATGCAATTTAGTTGAACATTTGTGGAAGGAAACATTTTTACAATACTTTTTGTTTTTTGGTTTCCGAAAATAATTCTTTTTGTTTTTTTTTTTGCAAAATATAAATTTTCCTTGATACTCGCTCGCCTAGACTTTGAATGACCTTCATTCATAATTTTCAATAGCAATAATCGTGATATATTATATATTTTGAACTAGAAAAAAAATTCTTAAACTTATAAATATTTATTAGGAGAAACAAACTGTATAGTATTTGTATTTATAAAAAAACTTGTAATGAAACTTTAGATTGCTTTAGTTTCTCTAACTACAATTCAATCTCAATGATCTCACTCGCGATTAATTTTTGCCATGAAATTAAAAATGTAGACCACAAGAAACTGCAAATGCATTTAAGACAAAATCAAAAACAAACCCACATTAACTGCAACACAAGCGACTGTCTACACATACACAAACTATGGCTACAAAATGTATATTTGAAGTTTTAGTTTAGAAGAAGAAAAAAAAATAATTATAATAAAACTTAAAAGTCACTATACAAATAAAAACCTTGTAATGTAAAGAATACATGTAAAATAAAATTAAATGGCAATTGAAATATTTTTCTAGTTTTATCTAATACGACTACTATTAAGGAACTGGGTAATGTTTAGTTTGATAGAAAAGAATAAATAAATGCGGAAATCTGCCTTCATTAAATATTTGCAATTTTAATATATATATTTTCTTAAAATTAATTAAACATACCGGGTTATCCATTTATTGATTTTAAAACTACCGGTCTGGCAAGGCTGTTAGCTGTTCTATCTATCATCTGAAGCGTCGTTTTATTTTATATTTTTTTTTAAGTAGGACCAGCACTTAAGGGACAACCCCTACTCCTGCAATGCATTGTGCTAGAACTAGGAAAATAGTTTATGGGGAGGAGGATAGAGGGAGTAGTGTCTGTGCACATTCGATTTAAACCTTCCGACGTTGAAAGTGACAGGAAACACTTCCGCAGGTAGTTTATTCCACATACGAATAGTACGGCTAAAAAAGGAATTCTCTCTGTAATACGTAGTGCAATTTATTGGCCAATCGACCACAAAAGGATGTGCCCTGAATGAAGCTCGTGTTGTGCGTAAAAATGTTCGGGTTTCAGGAACATATTCCCTAATTTCATTAGAAAACATTCCATTGTAGTAAGGATAGAACAAGGAAATGCACCCCACATTGCGTCGATGCTCCAATGAGTCAATAGAGTTGGATACCCTACTGTCACCAATGAGCTTCTTCGCCCTCTCTTGTACGCGGTCGAGCAACTGCAAAATAGACTTTGAAGCGCCGGCCCATACATGAGAGTTGTATTAAATTTTTGGTCGGATATAAGTGGTATAACTAGTAAGAAGATCAGATGGGGTGAAGTATTGCTTGCACCGTTTTAAAAAACCTAGGCACTTGAATGCTTCCTTTGAAACCTTAAAAATGTGCTCAGTCCAACGGACATCACACTGAATTTTCATGCCAAGATTCCGATTCCTTAATACCTATATCACCCATAGTTACAGAGGCAACAGCATTTACGGTCATGCGCCTATGAGTAACGTACAGCATTTTGGGTCTTACTGGCGTTAAAATCGACCCTATTCGCATGACCCCATCCAGAAATGTTTGCTAAATCGCTGTTTAATGTCTCATTCATTGTTTGTCGCATAGACTCATCCTCCGGCAGGCTAGGTCTATTGCTGAATGAGAAAGAATGACAAATGCTGCTGAAAGGGTTGCCATTTACTCGTACGAGCGTGAGTGAACAAACGAAAAACGTGTTAAAATAGTTAAAATTTACTAGAAAAGTGGTGCATCAAACATGACCACTTTTTGGGCAATACGAAATAATTATAATCGTCAAAATTGACCTACTGTGCAAGGAAATGATAAGCGTTGCAGATGTTGTCAGGCCTGTGCATCACCACAATGTGCTAACTACCGAAAATATCGCTTCTGTTATCGAAAATGTTACGAACAATCCGAAGAACCGTCACCGTCAATTCAGAGCGCTATGGCCGCATGATAATTGACTTTTTTGTCTGCAATTAAAGACGATATATGGTTTTAACAAACCGATCTATATTCCTACAGCCATTTCTATTTAAGGAGTATATTTTTTCCCCAAGTTTGTAAACTTAGTAAGTTTAGCCGTCCCCCTTAAACATTATTATTCCAAATTCTTATATCTCTTGTCCCTCAAACCACCAAGCGCAGCTGCATTTAGTTAAACTACAACTATGCTAGTTTTTCTATATGAATCACTGTCTATCTGTAGCAGTGTCTCTACTACGAGTAGCATAACTGGTTCTAATTGCAATGGTTTCATTCAATGCATTATAAATTTTCTAGGTTTCCATTAAGCTTTGTTATAAAATGTGCTACGTCCCGCAGTTACTTTAAATCAGAGGCTGAATTGTGGAGTAGTGGCGGCTGTTGCTGCTGCTGCATTAGTATCTACCGTAGTGCACCCATGAAGTCATATGAAATATAAATTTTTCCCACAGTCTGCCTATTTATAGGATTTAGCAAAAAAAAACCAAAGCAACTATAATCACAAGTGTTTGGAGTGTTTGCTAATTTGATACGTTTGTTTTTGTTTGCATATGTACAGGGTGGCCCAGAAAGACCGAAGTGGTGTGAATTCCTTATAACTTTTTATTTAAGACATATTTTTTTAATTTTTTGTTTTTTAAATACAGTAAATTTATAGGGAATATTTTTAGATTAGTTATTAAAAATTGTATCCCGCAAGTGGTGGCCATTTTCTGCTTCGCACAAATGTGCTCTTTCCATTTCCATTATTCATAACTTATTTATGAGTGACGAAGCCCATTTCCAATTAAATGGGTTTGTTAACAAGCAAAACTTTAGGATATGGGCTAAGGAAAACCCGAGAGTACTTCATCAACGACAATTACACCCAGTTAAGTGTACTGTTTGGTGCGGTGTTTCTTCAGAAAGGATCATTGGCCCATATTTTTTGGAAAATGAAAGAGATGTCGCCATTTCCATCAATGGTGATCGATATCGGGCCATGTTGGAAAATTTTGTAAGGCCAGCCGTGGAATACCATCCGCAAATATGGTTCCAACAGGATGGAGCCACAGCGCACACTCCGAGGGCCACAATGGCTATTTTACGCGACATCTTTGGGGAAAGAATAAATTCGCGTAGAAGCAATTTTAATTGGCCTCCGCGTTCCCCGGATTTAACCGCTCCAGACTGTTTCCTTTGGAGTTATTTAAAAGGGAAAGTTTATGTTAATAAGCCTAGGACTATTGAGGAATTAAAAACCAATATTCCAGACGAAATTAACAACATAACACCGGCAGTTTTGCGAAAGGTCATGGAAAATGTGTTGAAAAGAGATCATTTGTGCGATGCAGAAAATGGCCTCCACTTGCGGGATATCATTTTTAACAACTAATCTAAAAATATTCCCTATAAATTTACTGTATTTAAAAAACAAAAAATTAAAAAAATATGTCTTAAATAAAAAGTTATAAGGAATTTACACCACTTCGGTCTTTCTGGGCCACTCTGTACATGTTTTAATAAAATAGCAATGCTGCTAAGTTAATGCTTAAGGAAATTCCAATGGAAAATAATATATTATGCTTGTAGTATACCAATATAATGTTCTTTTAGTAGCCGGAAGCTGTTGTATAAAATCGCTTGGAATTCAGTGATTTTGTATGCAATATACACAAAACTGAATAAACTGTAGTTTGAGGTAAGGCAAACATTTTCGTTCAGTTTTATATCGTCAATGAAATATGTATACATATATGTATGCATTCTCTTAGGGACGACTTATATGTATAAAATTTAATATACAGGTTTTGTACGAAATTGATTTGAATTCGTATTTCCAAATCGCAACGTTTTACTTTTGCTTCTTCAGCTCTCGTACGTTTTTATGAAAACGGAAAAAAATTGAAATCGTATTATTTATGTTAAAAATATGGTCACATTGAAATCAGAACAGCTGGTTCAGCAACCGGCGCCAACAATATCAGTCCGGCTCCAGACAAATTAAAAGAAAGTAAACAAACAAACTAAAATCAATTACGTTTTCAATTTGTGACCATTGTTTTATACGATTTACAAAAATATTAAAATTTTCATACTAGAAGTATTTAAATAAAAGTTTTTTTAAGTGAAATTAATATAGACAATATTTATAATTAATTTGATTACAGTTTTTCACATTTTTCGTATTTAAGTTATTAAAAATATAAATTTCACTTAAGATTTTAAGACTGTTTTCAAAATGAATTTTTTGATCGTTTTACATTTTCTAGAGAAGCAAATACGTTTTCGTTTTCAAAATCGTACAAAATTTCGCTCAGTGACATGGCTGTTAAAACATTTTTACCTGTTTATGCAAAAAAAATAATATAAAAAAAATTTTTTAACAAATGTAATGAAAATTTCGTACGTATTTCCTACTCAGTTATAAATAATACGTCATGTCCGAAAAACAAACTATCAAGGATAAAATTCAAGCTCTACCCGAAACGTTAACAACGTATTAAACCATTTTCCATCGCACTAAAATTAGCGACGCAATATACAAATAAATTCAGGAAAGTCCAACTTTGCCTCGGTTTTTCAGGTTTTTGGCAAAATTTTTTAATATTGACGTTTTTTGTAGTTGGCGTTTTTCCCCATTTTTTGCCGATTTTTTTCCGTTCTTGGTAATTTTTTATTTTTATTTTTTTGTTTGTTTTTAAATACATATTTTAGTTTTAGCGACTTTTATAGTTTTGGCCGTTTTTTTATTTTGGAGATTTTTTCGGTTTTTGGCGATTTTTTTCATTTTTGGGGAACTTTTTGAGGATTTTTTGACGAAAAATCGCCAAAATGAAAAAAGCGCGCAAGTAAAATATAAAACCATAAATAAAATAAATTCCCAAAAAACGAAAAAAATCGCCAAAAAAAAACATAAAAAATCGCCATAACGAAAAAAGCAAAAAAAAAATCGCCAAAAAAAGCTCAAAAATTAAAAATACGCTAAGCCCAAAAATATTTATTATAAAAAAACAATAAAAAATCACCCGAAAGGGATAAAAGTCACCAAAATAAAAAACGCCAAAAATGAAAAACCGTTGATACTACAAAAATCGCCAAAACAAGCGCATAAATTTAGAAAAACGCTAAACCTAAAAATGTATATTGTAAAAAACAATAAAAAAATTCACCAAAATCGGTAAAAGTCACTAAAATAAAAAAACACCAAAACTGAAAAAACCGTTGATACTAAAAAATCGCCAAATAAAGCGCAAAAATTTAAAAAACACTAAAACTAAAACTTGCATTGAAAAAAAAATTCACACAAAAATCTCCACAAACAGATAAAAATCGCCAAAATGACAACAAACGCCATAACTTAAAAAGCTTTCGATACTAAAGAAATTGCCAAAAAAAGAGCATAAATAAAAAACGGTAAAACTAAAACTATTTATTGTAAAAAAACCAAAAAAATCTCTACAAACCGATAGAAAAATTAATTAAATTAAAAAAACCCCAAAACTTAAAAAGCCGTCGATACTAAAAAATAGCCAAAGAAAAGCGCAAAAGTTAAAAAAAAGCTAAAACTAAAAATTTATATTAAAAAAAACACAAAAAAATCTCCACAAACCGATAAAAATCGCCGAAATAAAAAAAACACCAAAACTCAAAAAACGTCGATACTAAAAAAAATCGTAAAAAAGCGCAAAAATTAAAAAAAAAACGCTAAACCTAAAAACATTTTTTTAAAAAAAGGAACAAAAAAATTCCCGAAATCGCCAAAATCGAAAAAACGCCAAAACTGAAAAACCCTTCGATACTAAAAAATCTCCAAAAAAAATCGCAAAAATTAAAAAACGCTAAACCTAAAAATATTTATTGTAAAAAAAAACAATCAAAAATTGCCCGAAACCGATAAAAAGCACCAAAACGAAAAAAGCCAAAACTGAAAAAATCGTCGATACTAAAAAATCTCCGAAATCCAAAAAAGCGCAAAAATTAAAAAATAAACAGTAAATGTAAAAATATTTATTGTAAAAAAAAACAAACAAAAAGTGCACGAAATCACCAAAACCGAAAAACTCGTCGATACTAAAAAATTGTCAAAAACCGCCAAAAAGAATCGAGTGGAAAAACTAAAAATATCGTATAGTATTATATATTTTTTTCCGTGCGAAACCCTTCGTGTGCAAATTAAAGTCGCTCTTCATTGAATTTATTTAAATTCTCTTCAGGCTGGTTGGTACTCTGTTCGAAGTTGTGAAAAAGTTTCAATACCATTGATTATTTCGCTTGAAAAATTTCACATGTACTAAATGTAGCCCAACTCGCGGTTTTTTTATAAATTTTTCGATTTTATTGCTTGAAAGTATGCACAACATTGTTAAAATTTGTTGTTTCGCAGCTAAACTAAAATGATGCCAGATTAATTTTGCATGGCAAAACATGCTGCCAGATAGATTTTACGTGTTTTTCGCAACGAGAACAGAGTACTAATTTGGCAAATTTATTTCGCAAATATTTCATACCAAATAAAATACTTTTATATGTAGTTTGACAGCATTTTGCACAAAATTGCGAACAGAGTACCAGGCTTTTCAAGACAATTAAGTTTATCTTCTTAGATGTGAATAACACTGCAGCCCACTACACGTTCAATAAATCGCTTTGAAACCTCTCACGCAAATTTATAGTCAAATTTATTTTATAACTACCCCCGACGAAGAAGCAACTTAAAATGGCAGCTTCACTCAATGTTGCTGCTGTGATCAGCTGTTAAAATTTAATATAGAATTGCCAGATAAATGTAAAGGTGAAATTGCAAGCAATATAATTAATAATTTAAAAAGTGTGAGTGTGTTAGTTAAACAAAGCTTGTGTGTATTGGAAATAGAAAGGAATTGAAATTATACAAAAATCACTATTTATTTTTGGTGATTTACATAAAAATGTTCTTAGATGAAACGGCTAACTGGGTTGTGGAAACAGTGGGTTAATCTAGTTTTAGCTACCTTAAAAAATATTTTTAAAGCAAAAAATAACAGCAAAAGAACTTCCTGGCAAATATATGATATTTTAAGCTTTGAAAAAAATGTTTCACACAAAGAGCTAAGATTTTCACATCACCAAATCATGTAGACATCTATTAAATCAAGCAAAAAATTATGCTTAACCTGATTAAAATGTTGCAATATTTTTAAAATGTATGTACTCGTAGTTTTGCAAATCACTCTTGCATTTGCTAATTTAAGGTAATTGACTAGACGTTTTTTATTTTAAATTTCTTGGCATAATATTTTATGCAAGTCATAAAATAATATCAAAGTGGAATTGCATTGGCTTATTGAATAGATAAGCAAGATTAATTTAAAGTCACTTGCATTCATATATTCGCCGCTTAGTTTAAGCACATTCAAGTTGTTTTGCCATTAGCGAGAGGCCCAACTTTGGAGGAGTTTTTAAACGAATGCGTAACAAGTAAAACGTGAATTGCATTAATTTTGGCATGAGTACATATTTGATGTTTATCTGAAATTTGCCATAATTTAGTATGGAAATTCAAAGTGTAAAATTAAAATAGCACATTGCAAAAAACTACTATCAAATTGAAACATTATATAGAGTAAAGTTTAGAGTAGTTGATTTTTTTTTTATTTCTTTCAGCAAAAAAAAACATTAAAAACGTGAGCCTAGTTTGAATGTTTCTTTTATTGGTCACATAAAAAAAAGTTGTGCAATTTTGAAAAATATTTATTGACTGCTTGTCAAGCGTGCGGGATTGTAAGCACGTCTTGATGAATATAACAGTAACTGCTGGTAAGAGTAATTCAAAACAAAAGACTTAAGAAACAAGCTTGCTGGGACTTCTTGCCATGAACAGCGTTACCATATGCGAAGATTTTTTTTTTCGAAGTTTTTCGGGATGTTAAAAAGACTAAAAGATTTCTTTGTTAAAAATAAGAATTTTAAGAATATGAATGATATTTGGTTCTTTTAGTATATTATTTAATGCCCTTTTGAATAAAATACTGGCATATTTTCTTATTTCCTTTATCAAAAGTATGAATTATATGCATGCATATGTGTATTTATCTTATACATGATCTATTCAGTAAATATTTTCCCTACAAGAAATGAACGACTGAAACTCAGACAAACAAAATTTTTTCACTAACACATTTGCAACAATTTTACATTGAATTCAATAGTGACAGTCAATTGACTAGTCATTTGATCGGAAGTGATGATGGATTTATTTATTAACTTTAGTTGCTCCACTTTAGCATATATGTTAGAGTAGGACATGTAATATATATATGACAAAACTTTTAAAACTCGAGTTTTATTTAAAAAAAAAATACAATTCATATTGTCTGTAAAAAAAGATAAGTAAAAACAATAGTGACTAAAAGAAATTTATAAAATTTAATTTAATATATGTTTCTTTTAAAAATTTTGGCATTGAAAATGTGTGAAGACGGATAGATACCGACTAGGTTATTCTGCTTTTGCTTATTTCTATCTCTATTTTTAAATATTTTATTTGCTTGTATATTTTGAATTGACTTTTTGAAATAAAAATAAAAAATAATTAAAATAATAAAAATTATATTTATTGTCAGTATATCAATCATTTATGATTTCTTACTTGTGGGGTATATATTAGTCAATTATGATTAGTCAAACTTGATTAATATTTATGCTATAATTGATTAGTAAAAGGCACTCGAGTGAGCAGTTCGACTATATGCTATTTCCATTAGTTAGAGAGAGAGAGAGATGCAACATCACACGTACACAAAAGTTTCCATTACATTTTTCATTTTGCCATTAATAATGTAATAGAAACTTTGTTCTACGCAATGATGAATATATCCAGCATGACTTCCGATCAAATGACCGGTCAATTGAATGCCACTTTTCTTGTACGATTAACTCATTTGAAACAAAATAAATTTTTCCTGAATTTGAATTTAGTAAAATCAAGGCATATTAATGTATCCCAGTGAAAAAAAATGGAAGTCATTCTAGCGGAAGTACATTTTCATTGCTTCCAAAAAATCGATATTTTTAATTTGCCGAGAATGAGCAAAAAACCATGTAGAAGCTTATTTTAGTCACACAAAACCTTGTAACTCCTCCATAGTGCTAGAAAATACTCACCAGAATTTAAAAAAAAATTATTTTTTTAAAAAAATTTATGAATTATTTTTAGTCTAAAATGTAAAAGTTATTTGCTTAAATTTACATGAAAGCACTGTTTCGGGCTTAAATTCGTAGAAAAAGAAACGAATTGTTAAAAAAGGCAACTATTTCCCCTTTTTCCTAGATGAAAATATTATCATAGAACACAAAAAAGAGAATTTTTCTTAATATCGCTTCCAATTCAGTGGCCAGGCATCGAAAAAGAGAACTTCTTGCAATGACAACCCTATGTAAAAATCATTAGATCGGATCGAAATTTGCACTACTTCCGCATCGTAAACTCTACATTTTCATGACTTTTTTGGAGTCTCTTTTTTACTGGAATTTTGAGTAAAATCACTAAAAAGAAAGATTTTTTGAGTTTAAAATTTATTAACGAACTAATAACCCAAATTATTATATTACTTATTCAGTAAAATAATTTTTTATTAAAAATACATTGAAATTGATTATTGAGGGGTTTAGCTGGATTTTTAATGAGAAAAAAATATTTTTTTCGTTTGACTTAAAGGTTTTTGAGAGAAAAAAATATGGCAACGCTGGCCATGAAGCATTTTGTTATTTAAATGTGTGTGAGAGGGTGTGCGCGTGTGTATGGCTCTCAGTGTTCGAAAGGAAAAATTAACCTTGATTTTTTTCCTGTTAAGGATTGTTATCAACACAAAACTAATTACGTATGGCAGGTGTGAACTTAATAATAATAAAAAAGGCAAAATAGTTAATTTAAGCGCAAGCAAAAATTGCAATAAACATAAAAAGTACTTATTTACTTTTTGGACAAATAACTTTAAAACCATTTGCTTTAGAAGAATTGCAAGTTAGTCTATTTGCGCTAGTGGTTTTAATATTATGTACTTCGAAATTAATTAAATAAAACTATTGAAATTGTAATAAAATAAGTAAAGTGATATTTTTAATTGTGTAAAAGCTTTAATTTAATTATTTTTTTTATTTTTGCAGTTATTTCTTGTTGCGATTGAAATTGTTTGCTTTTGTTGAACTTATAGTGAAAGGTGAGTTGAATATTTATTGAAAAAAAAAACATATTTTTAAGTTAAATTCTTCCGTAACAGGGAAAAGAATAAATCTATTCACGTTTTTGTCGCATATATATATTTTTGGCTTTTACATTGCATGTGTTCGATAACATTAAAAAATACATAGTAAATTATATTTCTCCCATCATCGCCTTTAATTGAAAAAAATATCACAAATTCCATTAAAAATTTAATTTAATTTAATTTAATTCAAATTTTTAATTAATTAATCTTTTTAACAAAAGTTTGGTTGACTTAACAAAGGTTTAATTAATTTTTTAACCAATAAATTTTTTAAACAAAAACTTAACGGACTCAATGCAATTTTTAATTTATTACACTATGCAATAAATGGAGACTTTTGGTAAAACACAAGGACTGGACAGTATAGGTGCGATAGTACTACCAAAGGTTAACACAACTCTATACTCAGTTTAGCAATTTAGGTGACCAATTTTTTTTATGGGACTCCAAAGGTTTCGAAAATCAGTGAGCCCTATAAAAAATAGTGTCATCAGTTTTTGGCCAACAGCTAAGCTAATTCCGATTTGGTGATAGCGCTAAACTATATATGGCCATAGTTTTGCCAAAAAAAAATAATTTCTTCCTGCACTTTTTTGTATAAAAGTGAAGGAAAAAGATTTTTCACTTTTTTTAGAATAACGTACAGGGACTCTTTATTTTTTTGCCAAAAAATACTTCGCAATGTTGTGGCTACGGTGAGGCGAACTGCTTTTGTAAACATATCATTATAATCTGAACGTGTCTAGGGTCCCAAAAGCTCATGCAGACCTTGTGCTTTTTCCGAAAGTCAGAAAACACAGAAAATATATTCCTGCAATAAATAATTTCAATTGAAAATAGAACCAAAAATCAATCAATTAGATTTTGTAATTAATCGAAATTTTAAACAATAGTTTAATTGACTTAAATAAATGTTTTAATTCGTGTTTATTGCAGCAATATTTTTTTCTGTGTGGTATTATTGTTGGAAAAGAATATTTTTTTTTCAAAAATAATTTCAATCAAGGCGGAAATGCAGATGAGCTATTTTTTTCAAATTGAAGTTTATCAGAAATTTTAAAAACTGTTTACTAAATAGAAATAAAAAAATTTAAAAAAAGTTTCAATGAGACGTTTTTAGATTTGATTGAACTGTAGTGAATTTTAATCACAAATAAATTCTTATTCGGGCTTAAGTTAAGTAATTTCAATTTTTATTGAATGAAATATTTTTATTAATTAATGTGAGTTTCGAAAGAAGAATATGAAAAATATTTTAGTAAAAAAATTCTTTGAAAACAAATTTAAAAATATGAAAAACCCATTAAAAAATTGTGAAAAGTGCTAAACGTTGCAAATTAATCATTTTTATTGTTATTATGTTAAGCAAATTATATTTTTGACATTTTGGATTAACTAAAGGTCATGTTTTTTTTATTTTTGTATTTTTTTCATTGTTTTTGTAATTCTAGAAATAAATGTGCCTTGATTTGAATATTTGACTGAAATTGAGAAATTATATTCACTCCTATCGTGAATAAAGGGAATAAATACCCTTGAAATATTTCCCTTTTCCCTAAAATTGCAATCGTGAATTATTTCCATTTGAAAAAACTTGCATGTTTCAAAAAAAAAAAATAGCATCGCCGCTTTTTATTCCCATGAGTTTTTCCCCAAAAAAATATGTGTATTTTTTATAAACGTTTTGTTTTGGGGATAAAAAAGTAGTTGTTTATATGTTTTTTAAACTTGTTTGTATTATTTTTAAAAGGGGAGAAAATGAATTTATTTATATTCATTATGTATATACTGCCAACAATTTTGCATGTTTTTCACTTAAATACATTACTTCCGTTAAATAAAGTGGCTGTGATGCATCTTTCAAATTTCATCTATTTGTTTTTTTTTTTCATAAAAAAAATCGGAGCAAAATTATAAATTTTCTTTAAAAAGCCTTAATAGTTTTTATTAATAGGGCTGTAATCATTTAGCTGAATAATAATAATTTATTAAGAAAATTATAAAAAAAAACTCTTAAAAAGTAAAAAAATACCATTACCTCAATTCACAATAGCATGTTCGACTCGCAACAGATGTTTATTTTATTCCCTAAGAATTACCGATGCCGATTTGTTGTTGGTCAGGGGAATAATAAAATTATTCCCAAAAATGTATTCCCTTGAGATTCGCGATAACGGTGAATATAGTTTGTTTGGCTGGTATAATCAAAAAGTTTAAAATATATTTCCAACTTTTTTTTAATAATTCCTTCACGCCTATTATAACGATTTCGAAAAATAATGTTGTCAAGAAGTCATTGTATTTGATGGCTTGACAGCACTTTTTACGGCATAAAACATGATATTTTTGTAGATACACTCTCCACTCAAATAAATTCATTGAAACTTGGCCAATGTGAAACCTGACGGAACGGATTGTTGTACACTTTCTAACATTGACAAGACAACTCTGTACAAAAGTAAATTGTATACATACATATGTACATACATTCATATAAATTTCAAAATATTGTACTTTTTCTCTTTTCTCTCTTCTCATAAGTAAAATAAACAAGCTAATTTGAAAATTATTTACATTTCATTATTTTAAGGTTTATTTCGAAATGTTGTTGTTTTTTTTATTTTAATTAAATGTTAAACACAAGACATCATGTTTATATCTTTTTATTAAAAACATACCAACATTCAAATTATATTCATAATTTTCACGTGAGTGATAAAAAATATACACCTATAGATAAGTGTGTAAGCTTGTGGAAAGGTGTAAATTAATTTGAATAAATATTTCTCTAGACACATGCATGCATACATTTGTGTGTATGCATGTATGTGTATGTGTATGTGTGAATGTGTGTTAAAACAATTTGAAAACTAATTTATATAATCATCACAAGCGATTAAGGAAATTCAACAGAGTAATAAAACTTTCTTAAGAATCATTAATGTCGTCGTGTGTAAGTCAATGAAAGCGAAAGTTTCAACAAGTTTTGTTTTTTGTCTGTTTGTATAATAATTATGTCATGGGTCTTGTGTTGTTGTCAAATTGATAAAGTTCGTTGCACACTGTTTACACAAATATTATATGTATATACATACATAATATCTATGTATGTATATACGTATTTACGTATATATGTATGTATGTATGTATATTATTAGCTAATACTTTATTATTATTTAAGCTTTCAAAGAAATTGGCCGAAAAGACAAGAAGAACATAAAGTGATGACATTATATTTATTTAAAATATTATTAATAGAAAATTAAATAATTATAGTTGATTTTATAGGCAAATAATAATTAATTACACTTTGTAATAAAATCGACCACATTTGATTATGATTTATTGTATTCAAAAGAAAAGTAATTGAGTAGGGATTATACTCTACAACACAAACTGACCAACCATTTTCCAAAGCAACAAGGCTCTAACGACTGGTTCTTGAACAAAAGTCAAGATAATTCTGCCAAAAAAACTACTTTAATGCAAACATCTGATAGAACACATATGTAACTGAAAATGTGCCACACAGCTTGAAATTGACAATTTCATGACTAAAACTTAAATTAGACATGTCATGGACATAACTAAAATCCAATTGGTTCATATTACCGTTATGCAGAGTCATCTATAATTAAATACAGACTTTCTCATTAGTTTGGTTCGAACAGCTGTTTTATATCGTTATGGTTATGGCACGTCAAATTTAAGCTTTAAGCTTAACATTGTGTCCACACCTGATGATTTTATATCATAACTCGTAATATAATGCCGGCAGAGCAACTGTAATTTTTTCATTAATATCAACACAAATACTTGCAAAATGTTTGCAAAAAAAATATATAATTTGGGTGTTGGTTAATTTTTTGGTTACAAAATTGTTACGTTAAATGCACGGTTACACATAAAATTACATATGATATCAAGATGAATTTATCATTTATACCATAACGCTGCCATAATACTAATAAATTGAGTCTATATGTGGTGAAGTTTCATCATGATATCATCATGATATAAATTTATCATGTGTGGACACTATGTAACGCTCCTTTATTTATAAAAAAAAAACAAACATGATCATCGCCAGCGTTGCCAAATGCGAAGTTTGTTTATTGTTCGTTGGGATTTCTTAAGGCTCAGTTAGCCGACTGTACTGGAATGTAACTGCAACGTAGGAAACATCTGATCGATATTGTTATGTAAAAAGTATACTCTTTCTTACTGTTACAGTTACATTACATTACAGTCGGCTAACTGAGCCTTTAGTCAAGTTTTGATTGTATAATGAAAAAGAAGAATATAGGTACACAAAAGGTGGAAATTACTTTCTTATCTCTTTCATTTTTTATCAAAACTTGAGCAAAAAGAAATGTAGAGGTTTTTTTTCCGTGGACTCTCTTTGAAGCATATGATGTATGTATGTATGTTTCTCTTAAGGTTGAATTTAAAATGCAAAAGAGTAAAGAAAAAAAAATTTTTTTTATTTTAATTATAAAAGTTCAAATATGTAAAGATAAAATTTAAATAATCTCCAAAATATTGTCTACTCTTTGACATGTTCAAGTTTCAATTTACATTCCATCAAACTAAATCAAATGACAATAAAAACAACATCAGCTGTTTTTGATAGTGTGGTACTTTATATGTATTAAGCAGTGAAGAGTAAAAGTTCCCAATATTTAGTTGTTTGTGGTCAAAGATTTCGCAATTGACTATACATATACATATATGTACATTGGAGTGGCCATTAATTGTATGGAGACTTTTTTTATTTCTTTTACTCTCACCCCCCAAATCGGTTCAGTTTTATTTTAAAAAAATACAAAAAAATTCATACCGATAAGTTGTGTTTTAGGGGGTGCGTCCGTCCCTCAAAGTTGGCCGTCAAGCCCAGTTTTCAATGTAATTTTTTGCATATGACTGTCTTTTTAAAAAATCATTTAACAATAATATGACATATGGCAATATTTTAGCCCTTTAAGTCAACCACATTAGTCTCAAAGAAAGTTCGTCCGTCACAGGCTATTTCCTCAGGAACTGTAAGAGCTAAAGATCTGAAATTTGGCCGCTTCAACAACTAATATATGAGAGTTAAAAATTAAAGGGTGTTCCAAAACACTTGTAAGGATAGTGTATTTTTATACACACTACAAGAATTAACCCTAAAATGTTAAACATTTAAATTAAAGGGTGTTCCATCAGTTAATGTAATATTGTCTATGTAATTTTGAAAACTTGCTGTATCTTGGAAACCGTAAGAGGAAAACTCTTGAAAATTTCAAAAACGGTAAAACTAAAAAATCCCAAAAAATTTTAAAATCGCCAACCCGAATAAAAAATTTCCAAAAACTTAAAAAAACCGCCAAAACGAAAAAAAAAATTGCCAATATTAAAAAATTTCTAACACTATAAAAAATCGCCAAATTCGAAAAAATCGCCCAAATTCAAAAATCGCCAAAATGAATAAAAAAACGCCAAAAACCAAAAAAAATTGCCAAAACTAACAAAAATGTTTATATGAAAAAAAAATCGCCAAAATTAAAAAAATCGCCAAAATTAAATAAAAACGTCAAAATTAAAAAAAACGCCAAAAACCGAAAAAAGCGCTAAAACTAAAAATAAGCGTTAAAACTTAAAAAATCGCCAAAACCGGATAATTACAAAAAGAACGCCAAAACTAAAAAACAGAAAAATTCCTAAAAACGAAAACAATGCCAAAGCTATCGACCACGTTCTCAACACCATTTCGTTTTGAAACCGACAAAAGCTCACTTGTTGCAGCTATTTATATTTTATCCGAACTTAATTCCGAATGCACTAAATTATCTGATAAGGAGAACACTGTTTTTCATTTTCGAAACTTTGCGATTTCAAAACGAAATGGTTTTCAGAACATGGTCGAAAGTATTAAATTTCATATAGTATTACATATTTAGTGATCGTACGGAACCCTTTGTGCGCGAGTCAAAGTCGCACTTTACGGAATTTATTTGAAGTTGGTTAAAAATACATATATATATCGTTACCTTAATATGGAAAGAGGCTAATTCATTATTTTATTGAATTCGATTCGAATTGTATCCAAAAATGTAAAATTCTCGATTTCAAAAAAATATTGAGTTAGGGCCTTTCTATATTAAGGTAACGCTATACATATGTACGAGTCATTAATTTATTACATATTATTTGTCTTAATTTTAACCTCAAACCGCAATAAGCTTAACAGCTAATTAAATTTCCTTTTTATTTGGCCACTTAAGGCAAATTGAATTAAACAATTGTTTGAGGCATAACTATAAATTCAATTGTCATATCCTGTCCATTGAACAGTTCTTCAAAGGCAATGAAAGTTGTTACAGTTATTAATACAGCAGTAAGCTTAAAGCTTTTCTTGCTGTTGCTGTTAATAAAGTTTGCTCTCGTACAGGCATATGAATATACGCCGAAGGAAGTTTTAAAACATTTAAATCAGGATTATAAATTTGAATTAATTATTTTCCTTAAATTAAAATCAAATTACAATGTTATAGAATTTGAGGAGATGTTGCAAGAATTTGAGACTCCCAAAATGGTGGCAAGTGAGTTTCCAAACAATGATCGCATATTACAAATTCGTACATTCAGCAATAAACACTGCCTGACAGTGATTTATATGAACAGCAAAAATCTAATGGAAAGTTTTGAGTTAATGGAAAAATTATTGTGGAAATTGCACTTCACTAATATTCTATTAATATGGGAATCTAATGACGACCACTTAAATTCTAATTCTGAGAAGGTTATATTTCAAAAATGCTGGGAAATGGGTTACGTCAATGTAATACTGTGGCATCAACGACAATTGTTCACTTATAATCCTTATCCCCTAGTGCAGAGTGTACAATTGGAAACTTACGCTGCTTACAGAGAAAGAACATATTTGAGGAATTTCCAACATTATGCATGGATTGTGCCTTTTTTTCAATTCTCTCCACGTTGCTTTAGCTACACTAATCATAGAGGAGAATTGATACGCTCTGGCGTTATGTTTAAAATCGTGGAGCTTTTTATAGACCATCACAATGGCACTATGAATATGTATGATGTGAACATGTGGTTACCAAATATTACCCAACAGATTGCGGTGAACTATTTCAAAAAAAATGGTTTTCATTTCATAGTTAATGCCATGTTTAAGGACAATTCCTATGATACCAGTAACACATTGTGGATATTAAACCGCTTCTTGATAGTGCCAGCAGCCCCAGAAATTCCCCAACGACTTTATGTAATAAAAGCCTTTAGTGCTTTAGTGTGGTTCATATTGCTAACTGTTAGCATATTAATATTTTGCTTAGTTGTGCTGGAAAACAATTGGAAGGATAGAAAGACTAAACAAAGCTCCCTGCTGGAATCCATAGCCATCATGTATCCTTACTCTCATAAAAGATTGCGTCATAGGAGATTGTTTACCGCCTGTCTGGTGTTTATAAATCTAGTGTCTACTTGGATAGTGTCGAGCTGGTATAACAGCAATCTTTCAAGTTTATTGGTAACCAAATTATATGAACCGGAACTAAGAACACTGGAGGATGTGGGCAAAACTAATCTCTCCATCTACGAATACTCCTTGGATATTGAGTATTATAACAATAGAAGCTTTTCACCCACCATATATCGTCGTTTGATTGCCGGCAATAATTCATACTATTACCATCATCGCAAGAATTTAGATGTCCATTTGCACATATATACTGCCACAAAAGGAGTCGCCGATTATTATTTAGAGCAGCAGCGCAACTTGAAGCATCCTAAGGCCAAGTTATTGGAACAAAGTTTGTATGGGCAATCCTTTTACTTTGCCGTAGCTCATCGTCTACCCGTACTGAACCTTTTCAACCGTTATTTGCTGTATATCCAGGAAAGTGGCATTTCTACTAAAATGGAAGAGAAAAGTATTTGGGATGGCTTTGCAAGCGGCGATGTAAAATATTTCATCACTGAAGACCTCGCTCACTCATTTACATTGGAACATTTTAGGTTTGCATTTGTTGCCTGGATGGTTGGCTTGCTTACGGCACTTGTATGCTTTTTGTTTGAACTTAATTTTAAAAAAATTAAACTTATTTTGAAGTAAAAAAAAGAAACAAATTCAATGCACTAACTATTGCAAATGTATATGTATGTATTTGTGTTATTAAAATTTAAATGAAAATAAAATTAACACTATTTTAATTTAATGTAATTAACTTAAGCAATTACTCAGAAAAAAATAATAATTTTTAAGCAAATCAAAGCTGGTGAAAGGCGTTCAAATGTAAAATTTAAAACTAAGCAGCCGGACCTTAGCATTATTATCATCATATTTTCCTTGAAAGCAAAAAACTAAATATGTTTAGTAAATCACAAAAGAAAGCTGAGCCGCAAAGTAATTAAATTTTTTTGAACGGGATAGATAAAAAAATACAAAATCTAATTATCTCTGCTCATAAGCTTTTTTTAAAGTTCAATGGCTTTTTGCAGATTTTTGTAATAATATTCAAAAGTATGTACAATATCGCTTATTTACTTCAATAGTGTTACAATTACAACAAAAAAATTCAGTAAAGTGCACACGAAGGTTTCCGTACAAACACTACATATGTAATCAGTGTTACCATATGTGAAGATTTATCTTATTTTTGAAGTTTTTAGACTTGTTAAAACGACAAAAAAGATTTCTTAATATGTGACTTTTGGTACTTTTAATATATTATTGAGGGGTCTTTTGATATATGTATGTACATATATTTGACATATTCTATACACCAAATATTTTGTGTTATTTGGCCTTAAGTTTAATAGTTCAGTCGAAACAAAATAAATTTTAACTTATTTCTATTCAATAAAACAACTACAAAAGAAAGATTTTTAGTTAAAAAACGAAGATTTTTTTTGATCGACTTGAAGATTTTTGAAAAATAAATATGGCAACACTGTATGTAATACTATACGAACTAGAGTTGTCTCCAACCGCTCTTTTTGTACTAGTTCGAGAGCGTTCGAATCAAAAGTTGTTTCAAACCCATTTAATTTACATTGACGTTTTTGATCGAACTTGTGTACAACAGAACGAACCAGTGCAAAAAGAGCTCTAATACGAACTTTAGCATATACGAGTGTTATCGAATATCTTACCTTATGTAGATTTTTTTTTAATTTTAAGTATCTGGTAAACTTTTTTGGCGGTTTCTTTTCGTTTAGGTGATTTTTTGGGTTTTTTTTGCGATTTTTTTTAATTTAAGCGATTTTCTTAATTTGGGCGTTTTTATCGTTTTGCGGTTTTGCGGTTTTTTGGTGTTTTTGGAGCATTTTTTAGTTCTCTGGAGACTTCTTTACTTTCGGTGCTTTTTTTCTGCATTTCAGCGATTTATTTTATTTTTGGTGATATCGCTGGTATTAAGTGGAAAGGCCCTAACTCAAATAATTTGTAACTTTGCAGGTGAAGGTAAAAACATAATAGAAACTATAATATGCAATACGTACTCGTAACAAATTATTGTCTGAAACAAAATTTAGTTTTAGTAAATACTTTTTATTGATCCAGTACATTGTTTGTTAAAATTTTATTTGTGGTTTGTCGGCTACTTTTCGGCAATTACATGTATGCAACACGATCAATCAAAATAAACAACAACAATAGCAAAGCAGCATGTTGGACAAGATAAACACCAACACACTTAAACAACAAATTCTCTCAGCCGAACTCAGCTAGATTTGAATTGTTATAAAATTATTCACAGAATTTACAAAATTATTTGTAGGACCGTATTCATATAAAATATTTACTGATTCAATAAATTTGGTTACTGAAAATGAAATTTAGTTTTTTCTGTGCATTGGAATCACTGAAAAATGCAATTTCATATAAAATACCAGTTAGGGCCTTTCTACTTGAGACCATCGACTACATACGGTCGCACTTCTCAAACATTTGCTCAAAAATGCGTAACCACTAAATGCTAATGAAAAATCTTTCAGTTCAGAGAAAAGTTTGTCAAGTTAAAGAGTAGCCAATAATTGTTGGATTCTATGACATTATCTATTAATTGTGTTCTAAGCTGTTTAATTTGATAAAAAAGTGTCTGGATCAAAACTGTTTGATCCAGTGTTTGTTGGTTACACTTTTTTGGGAAAATTTTGCACAAGTGTACCGTAGCTTTAGATTTATTTTGTCTGAATATTTTTTCCACTCAAGAATAGAAATTGTTATTGACTTGATCCCAATTGCTGGGTGGCATTGTTTTCTTTTCTGCATTATTTTTATTTATTTTTTTTTTATTTATTTATTTCCATTGGACTTTAAGAATAAAACTCTTTTATAGTAAAAAAAATGGACACCGGTAAAAATCAAAAGATTTATTATACAAGTGTCAGTGGCAAGTCATACATACTATAAATTCATATTTTCGTTTTTTAATTTTATTTTATTTGTTTATAGTGCATTTACACCTGCACAAAATCTAGCAGATTTTAATTAAAATCTTTATGAAAATCTATACCGTTTACACCAAGTTTTTTTTACATATATCAAGATTTGTTTATCCAAAATAAAACCCATTAACTAAAAAATTCCCAAACCTACAACCAAATAGCTGCAATGTAGCAAATTCATACACCTTTTTCAGCAGACCGTAGCTAATTCAATCATCTTTTGTATAAATGTGTTGCACAGGGTGGTAAAAATGAAATAAAAGTATTAGATTTTTAGTAAATTTCCTACAAACCTACTGACAAATTAGATTTCCTTTTGCATGGGAAATCGAGTAAAAAGCAACTAGGCTTAAGCTATGTACAGACGGTTGTCAGATCTTACAATATTAGCAGTAAAATGTGCTCAAAATTTCTTACAACCGTGTGAACTGACAAATTTTGTCAGACGTCGTTGCCAGAAAAAGCATTGTCAGTCCATTGAAAGACTACAACAACAAATTGTCAGACATCTTACAATCGTGTGAACACACTGTGAAATTATTGCCAGATATTTGTCAGACGTTTTAATATTGTCAGATGTGCAAAGTTTATGCATCTGACAATAGCATCATTATTATTTCTATGGGCAACACTACACACGCTTGATTTTAAATAAAACATTTATAATAAAATATATGCACACAAAATCATTGCAATTGCTTCTTTATGGTCCATAATAATTTATACATTCACTTTTTACATTTAACACAAACACAAACGATTGATATTTAACAATTTCTAAAAAATGCTTTGAGTCTGGCAAGGCATGAAAACATATCTGACAATTTGTGCATATGACAACCGTGTGAACTGACAATTTTTGACTGACGATTTTGTCAGATTAATTTTTTGCCATACAACCGTCTGGCAATAAATTGTATGATTTTCTTACAATCGTGTGAACTGACAAGGAATATTGTACTGGCAATTTTCGATTGCCAGTACATTGCCAGCACATTGACAGATCTGACAATATTATAAGATCTGACAATCGTCTGTATATAGCTTTAGCTTGGAAGCTCGTAAGTACTAGATTTCCAGATAATGTAAATGCCCTATTAAAATTAATGGATATCCAATTAGTTTATCTAATTTTGACAACTTGCCGTATCTTGGCAACCGTTTGAAGAGGCAAACTTTTGAAATTCACAATAACTAAAAAATCCCAAAATAAAAAATCCCCTAAAGTACTTGTTGAATGAATAAGGAATTAGAAATGTGTTCGGCTTATGGAATATCAAAAAAAATATATTTAAATTTTTTAATTTGCTATTAATAAAAAAAATGTGAATTAGCAACAGAAACTTCAAATAATCCCACTTATTTCAGTTGTCGACATCGATGTCACGTGTAGCCCATTGTCACGAGTGAATTTCCACTATGTGACCCCACTGGATTATTCCTTGTCCATAAGAGTTGTTGGTTTAATTTTTACCCAACCTTTTTTCATTTTTTATATTAACATTTAAAGTAATTCATTTGAGTCACATAAATTAAGTAATTGTTTTAGCAAAAATTTCTCAAAACTCTTGCAACTTATTTTACTTAAATACATATGTATATATATATTGCAAAGCTACTGCAATATTTCTGCATTAATGTCCAATTTTATTTGATTTTGTATTATTTTTTTGTTTCTACTACTCGTACGTACAATAAGACCCCAAAGAAAACATTGAAACTTTCTGCTCTACTTAATTGCAATTCATCAGCGTGTCAGCTCCCACAAAATAAATATAAAAAAAAAACATTATCAACAACAAATAACAAGCAACAACTTAATAAATAATTACCAACAACCAACACTACCATTTTCAGCAAATGTTTAACAAATCAGCGTCTCAATGATAAAACAATTAAGTTGCTGGCAAAAAAAAAGACGGGCCGGGGTGAGAATATTAATTCAAAGTGAACTTTTTTTAAACTGCATACAAATTAAGATACTCGTACTTTTTTGCCTCCACCATTGAATTTACAATTTTACATTAGTTAAGATGCGATGATGTCGGAGTCCTCTAAACCTAACACCCACTAACCGAATAAATAATCAAGATGTACGACTGACTGACTGTTAATGGGTAAAAAGAAATAAAACAAAAATACTGCAAACTATAAATAAAAACTAAAAATTAAGGTGCAACTAAGCATTGCAATTACACGACATTGAGTGATTTTATTATGATGCAAATGATAAGAAATATATTTAATTTCTTGCTGAAGTATATTGAACGAATATTGAAATTGTTAGAGTTAAGGAAGGGACGACTAATAACACTTTACAAATTCGAAAGAAAATAATAAGATTCTAAGGGCTAAGTTAGCCAACTGTAATGCAATGTAACTGCAACGTAGGAAACAGCTGATCGCCAAACAAAATGTTTTTTTTTCATTATATTTATATTTATATTTATATATTTAAAAAAAAATATGTGAACACATGATCTCTATTATTTTTTGTGATTATTCGCACCCGGATACATATACTCATGTGTATATTTAATTAAACTTTTAATCTCTTTTCTCTTTTTATATTTCAGATTTTATAAAGATCAACTTGTTTTGACCGTTTTGTTTGTGTCAATTATTTTATGGTGAGTTTTTTTTATAAATCTTTTCGTATTAAAAATTTATTTATTATTATATCATACCATTTTTTATTTCAATGCCATGATATAAACTTAAAATAAATATGTATTTATTTTACATAATCTTACTATTTGTTAATTCAAACCCAACTCACAGCAGCACTTTCAATTGTTGCAAACAATAGAGTAGATCATACTTTTAAATTAAATTGTTCATTAACATTTTTATTTTGACATACACACTTTTTCTATTATTGTGGCTTAATAAAGAAATAGTTATAGAATAAAAATCAATTTGATGCCTTAGGGCACACTCAGCTTTAAGTTTTGTGGCATTTTAATCCTATTAACCTTGAAGCTGTTTACAATATATGAAATAAAAGTTTTTTTATAAAGTTTTCTTAAAGTCTGAACCATTGAGAAATAGTAGATGTGAAATGCGGTTAAATAATATGAAGAATGGATTTATATAATAGAAATTATATTTTGCAAAGTCTAGAGTTTGTAGAGGAAATTTGTTTAAGCATCATATAAATTTCAATACTGAAGAATTGATTTTGAGTAAGATTTTGTGCAGTAAATATGTAGAAACAAAATTTTTTTAGTGTGGTGGGGGCATTGCCGCACCTAAGATTGCTGTTTTCTTTCAAGATTTATTACAAAATGCCTGTAATTATTTATTCTAAAATTACTCATGAAAATTACCAGTCATAATTCCCCCTAGAAAAAATTTCTAACTACGCCAATGGCTACTAATATCATAAAAATACCAATATTTATTGAAAATTTTTTAGCAAAAATTTCAGTGTACATATTTGAAAAAAGAACTCAAATAAAAATGCAGGAAAAAACATTTTTGCATGTTTAAAATAATAAAATTTCAAATGTAAATCTAATATTGCCAATATTTTCACAAATACTACAACAATTACAATTACAGATACGAATGCAATTTCAATTACAATTACAATTACAATTACAATTACAATTACAATTACAATTACAATTACAATTACAATTACAATTACAATTACAATTACAATTACAATTACAATTACAATTACAATTACAATTACAATTACAATTACAATTACAATTACAATTACAATTACAATTACAATTACAATTACAATTACAATTACAATTACAATTACAATTACAATTACAATTACAATTACAATTACAATTACAATTACAATTACAATTACAATTACAATTACAATTACAATTACAATTACAATTACAATTACAATTACAATTACAATTACAATTACAATTACAATTACAATTACAATTACAATTACAATTACAATTACAATTACAATTACAATTACAATTACAATTACAATTACAATTACAATTACAATTACAATTACAATTACAATTACAATTACAATTACAATTACAATTACAATTACAATTACAATTACAATTACAATTACAATTACAATTACAATTACAATTACAATTACAATTACAATTACAATTACAATTACAATTACAATTACAATTACAATTACAATTACAATTACAATTACAATTACAATTACAATTACAATTACAATTACAATTACAATTACAATTACAATTACAATTACAATTACAATTACAATTACAATTACAATTACAATTACAATTACAATTACAATTACAATTACAATTACAATTACAATTACAATTACAATTACAATTACAATTACAATTACAATTACAATTACAATTACAATTACAATTACAATTACAATTACAATTACAATTACAATTACAATTACAATTACAATTACAATTACAATTACAATTACAATTACAATTACAATTACAATTACAATTACAATTACAATTACAATTACAATTACAATTACAATTACAATTACAATTACAATTACAATTACAATTACAATTACAATTACAATTACAATTACAATTACAATTGCAATCGCCAAAAACGATTACAATCAAAAGTAATTTCTAATGAAAACATATCCAAGTAATTGTAATTGAAGGTTTTTTTTACTGCAATTATGTACATCTCATAATTGTAATTAAAGAGTAATGTAAGAGCATGTAATTGGAATTGAAATGTATGTGATTGAAATGGCCCAAGTCTGGCCTGAAAAAGCAAATAACATCAAATTTAAAAAGATGAAATTTCATGTAAAGTTTCATAATTCAAATGCGGTATTATTTGTGAAATTGATTTTATAAATTCCCAAAAAGTTGGAGCGATAGAAAATTTATAAATTTTTAACCGGTTTGAGGTTGAGCTTAGCTTAAAAAATGCACGAGAAGGCATGCGAGGTCAATAATTTTTATTACATTTGTACATACATATTTCTATTCATTAGAAAATTACTGCTCAAACCTGTTGAATTTTTCCATAGATGTGCGATTGCATGTGATTGACTCACTGCAGTCACGTGAGCGTAAGGTGCTCAACTCTGAAACAAGTACGAAATTAATGCATGTATGTATGTATGTATGCACATAAGCAATGAATGAACTTTTGCTTTCATTATCATATTACATATTGTATTCGCAGATCTACAGGCGTTGGCTGGGCGGAGAACGGCGGCTAATGGAAAAAAAGTATTATTATGTTTTAACAATTATTTTGTTTATTAATCAAGTTTCAAGTGCATGTGTACGCGTACTGCCGCTGCTGCCGTTGGCATCCGCTTGTACTCGTAGTTTAAGTCAAGTCATTTCAGTGGATACGAGTACTTTTCTTTCTTTCTTCTTTTATCTCACCTGCCATTTCTTTTGCATGGAAGTTTTTATGCATTTTTTTGTTTTCTACATTTTTTGTAGACTATTCGATTTCTTACACTAGCCCAAAAAAACTGAAAATGAAAGTGATCATGAGTGAGTGTAGTAAAAAATCGTAAATAGCGATCAAGATTGTGTTTGCATTTTGTTTTGAAGTGCAGTTTTTTGCCAGAGAGTTTTTGTTGTTTTTAAGTTAATTTGTTTTTGTTTCTTTTTTTGGCTTTGAGCCATATAAAGTTGTTGGTGCATTTGCAAGAGTTTGAATGCAAATATGTGGATGTGTGTGTATATATGGATGTATGTTTAAAAACAATAGCGGCTGTAGAGTGACCAACTCAAAATGTTAGAAATTATGTATGTACGTATGTGTGTATACTTGTGTATGTATGTCGATATGTTTATATTATTAATCAAGTGCAGTTAATGATTCAACGGAAAGTAATTTAAATTGCACAGTGTTTTTGGTAATGGCAAAATATGGGCAAATGAAACCAAAGCATTTGGATCAGTATTTTGTATTTAAAATGAGTTTGATATAAAAAACAAGATTACGAAACCATTTTAAGTAGTTTTAATTGAGTTTTGTTATTTTCTAACACTACATATGTATGTTTATTTGCTCATGACATCTTAAGTTTATATAATGTATTAAAAAATTGCTTTAAATCATTAGACAAAGAAGTATGTATAGGAATACGTTTGATTTAGATGCTATCAAAAATATTGTGATGTAACTTAATATTTGAAATAATTTAAGTGCTAATATTTTTTTCTTATAGCTTAACTTGAAAACCAACGAATTTTCGGCAGGTAACAGAGAGCAAAATTTCAAATGTGTATTCTAATTTCAGATTTATAATTTACTTAAGTTGAGTTAAAATATAGACAAACATAATTCTAATTTCTTTGAGGTCGTGATACGCTATCATATAAAGTCGTGCGATTTTTGTGAAAATACAACCCTGGTATGATAGAGTCTATGAACATTTTGCAAAGTAATCACCGCTATCGGGAATAAAATAAATGCGCAGTGAATGTAAAAAACGGGAAGAAGGTTTGTCAAGCTTAAAAATTACTTTTAAAATCATATAAATACAAGTTTGATAGTAATAAATATAGAAATTTTGCGTTTCAAATGAAATCTTTTTCAGTGTAAAGTTATTTTTTTTTAATATTTTAGGTACCATGGAAAATAATCCTTGTTATACACTATCGCCATAAAATCAATACAATGCTTTATTATAAATAAATAATATATAATATATTATAAATTATAATATAAAATATTATAATATTTTGTATGGAACCCCCTTAAGGAGCCCAGATAGAGGGTTGATAGAGGTTTATAAAAAATGTAGGGTACAAAATATTAGTGGGATTTTTTTGTGAAGCTATTTTTTGATTTTTTTCGCTTTCAACTAGTTTTGACTCCCATGAGAACATATTTACCCCCATCCCACCAACATAATTGTTTTGCTCAATATTCCAGCCCTATCGCTTTTAATATAATTTTTTGTTTTTTTTTAGCTTAAAATCTTTTGTAATTTTACCATAATGCGAGTAACACAACTGGAACGAACGACGAATTTCGTCTAACGTGGACGAATTCGTCGATAAAAGTTCGTCGTGTGAAGCACAATAACGATGAATTTACTCAGCGAATTCAGCTCTGATAACTGGTAATCAGTGTTGTCAACTTTTAAATTTCAAAAAGCACTAAAACTATGAAAAAACGCGTAATTTAAGTAAAAAAGCACTAAATTTAATTATTTTATTATATTAAAAAATTGTTATACATAAATATGTATATAAGATATATAGGGATCGGTTGACCTTGCATTTTATACCTAAAATATTAGTAAAATAAAATGATAACTATTGTTTAACTAATACTTTTTGATTACATTCATTATATTCTTTCTTAAAAATTTATAAAAATAAGTGCTCGCTCATCTAAGTTTATCGTGAAAGATATTAACTTAGTGCAGAAATTGGTTCGGGAAAACCAAAACATAATAGAAAATCAAAAAAAAAGAATGTATTACAGCTAAACACAAAGAAGATGTTTTACAACGTACATATGTATGAAATGTATACAAAATTGTTCACCACAGGATATTATGTTATTCACAAAACATCAATACTGATAAAGTTTACAACGAAGCAGCTGTTGTATAAAACTATTTCTTAACCAATGACGTTTGGCGGTTTAACTAATGCTAAACCAAAAGCTGTGAATCAAATATTATTGGTTAAACTATTGCTATTAGCTAACTTAGTGACTGTGAATTTGGGCCTAAGCGAATAAAACGATATAAAGATATAAGAACAAAATTCTTCAATTTAGATTGCAGAGATCTTCAATCTTGAAATTCGGTCAGTAAGATTGACGTTCTCAAATTTAACATAAATTCTTAATTTATAGAATGAATTCTTAAAATCAAAAACGTGGTCTTAAACTTTAATAGCGCAGTCTTAAAATCAAGAACGTAATATTAATTTTAAGATTATATCCATAAATTTTTAAGAATATGATCTTAATTTAAGATTTTTATTAAGAAAAAATCTTGAATTTGATTTAAAAAAAAATCAACATTTTATTCTTGAATCAAGAATTTTCGCATTTAACAGACTATAAATATTAAAATGATTTGAGTTTTGAGCGTAAAATCTTGATTTTAGCACGTTTTTCCCCTTAGTGTATAAAAAAGTATATTCGCAATTCAATTTTCTCGTTTCAGACCTTTTTTATTATGAAGCAAAGTTATAACAAAGTGTAAGGATATATTGTTACGTTTGTTAGACTTAAATAAAGTCGTAGAGGTAAAAAATCTACTTCTGCGCGCTTAAACATTGAAGTGACAAAAGATTGATGGAAATGCAGTTTTTGATAATGCCTCAAACGAGTTTATATCCATTAACTTTATATAAACTTATTAGATTATACTTCTGCCCAAAACTCAACATTGGACTCAAAGTTTCTCCATTCTCCATCCATTGTTATAGTAACTAGACAAAATGATGCTATTAAACTATATTTGGGTACCTACTTGCTTAATGTCTTCTTTACATTAATTATGCTTAAAATGCTAAAGTTTGAGGGTATTTCTGCAACCAGACATTGTACAACCTTATTCGAATTTTTTGAAATGTAATGCTTTTTTAACGATAGCCTCCCTCGAAAAAAAATAGATATGGAAATTAATTTTTGAATTTTGGGTCTAGTGCCACCGCCACGAAACAAAAAGCACTAAAAATTAATTTGAAAAGCACTGAGCACTAACTTCAAAATTTCTCGCGTCGATAATTTCAAAAAGCACTAGAAACAGTGCGAAAAGCACCGAGTTGACAACGCTGCTGGTAAGTTTGGTTATTGTGAGTGCAAAGAGAGAGAGAGAGAGAGAGAATTGTTTTTTCGTCCACGTCGACGAATTCGTCGATAACCATTCGCACCGAAAAATTCGTCGTTCGTCCCAGTTGTGTTCCTAGCATAACTGAGTTAGATTTACTGTTACAAAAATGTATGAATTATTGATGAAAAAGATAACTTGAACATGTACATATACATATTTAGTAAGTAACCAGGCTAGTTGAAAATCATTTAGCCATTGAATTTTATTTCTATCTCTTGTAATTGTGCCCTTAACTTGCATAACATTTTTTTTACTTTTATCTTTAAGTTAGAGGGCAAATTACAGCATACAATATCGTTAGGAATTTAAAAATATTTCCATACACATTTCATTGAAATATTTTGAAATTTTGTAACGGTATCGAGTGGCGTAATTTGCTACCAAACTTATCTGTTTCAGATATCCATAATATCATGCATTATATTGTTTGTTTTAATAATTTATTATTATTTTGTGTATTAACAAAAATATTATTTTTTTTTTAATAATATTTTAACAAGTTTTGAGAGTGAAAGTAATATATACAACTCTTTAACTTGTCCGTTAAATTGTTTAATAAATTACTAACAAAAAAAATTAATGTCAAATTTTATATTTTTCAAATTTTTATGAACTGCTGCATGAGAGACTTTAATGTTCAAGTAAATCACTTGAGATACAGATTGTCAAAAAATTTTTGTTTATGTTTTTCTGCATGAGAGACTTCAATGCGGAATAAAATTACTTTAGATACAGTTTGTCAAAAATATATTTTCCATAGGCTTGTTCATTTACTAAAAATTGTTACGAATTTGTAACAATTGTTAAGGGAAAGTGTTCTTTAACACAAAAAGTTTTAAAGGAGAGAGCGTAAAAAGAGAGTGAAATTTTGAGATACAAACAAATTCCTACAAATTATTATTAGTCAAATTTTTACTTGCAAGAATTATCCAACCACCTGTTTTGTGTTCTTGTTGTCAAATTAATTATTTCAAAAATATCTGAAAAATTTGCATTTGTTCTTAAAAAAAACATGTAAACGTATGTAAAAAAGAAAGTATGTTTTCTTAATTTATTGTTTTTCTTTCATTTAGCCACATAAATTAAATTTTAATGGCAAAGAATTTTGTTTGTTTCTCATATATGATCAGAGATGGAAAATCTAATTTTTTTTATTTCTTAATGGAATAAAATTAAAAAAGTATGAAAAATTCATAAAAATAGTAAAAATACATAAAACTGTGTAAAGAATTTCATATTAAATGTAAACTTCTGAAAAAAATTGCAATTTAAAATATTATCAAACAAAATACACCAGAAAAAGTACAATTGTATCATGATTCCTATCCATGGTTCTGATATGAATAAAATTTTCTGGCAAGTTTTTACAAGTAAAGCCTTCATTTACTCTTTCATGTTTAGGAGAGTAAATTTGTAAGTTTCTACCTTATTCTCTCGTTGCTAGTTTCTGCTGGGAAAGTAAATGAACAGACCTAATAACGGAACTACAAAAATCCAAAGAAACGGTTTATATTTGTGATCGTTATGTTGCAAGAACTTACAGATATATATTTAATCTCTTCGGGGTTTTTTTTTTTGAGAAAAAGTCAACCCCCTCTTTGCACATGTCAGTCAGTCGAATTGTCTAGGATGCCCCTGTGGCTGAGTGGTAGCGATGCTAGCCTCTCAGTCCAGAGGTTGTGGATTCGATTTCCACCATAGATTCTGGGTGTTTTCCGCAGACAAACTAATCGCTTTACGGATTGTGTTTGTTCTTAAAAAAAAGTATAAAAAACTCTTAAAAACATTTAAATTTTTCTTTACATTTAATTTTTTAATTTTTTTTCTTTCTTTTATATTCTTTTCAGGCTAAACAATGACGAGACACCTGCAATTTATATGTGCCTGCACTTGTTTATGCCTTTTGGCTTCCACACACAATACTTTAGCTTTAGAAAAATGGTCACGTCAATTGGAGGCAGACGATCCCGGTGTATCGGATACTTTTGACTGGATTCCCTTGGCTCAGCCGGGCGATAGTTCGACACAACCTAAAGATCGTTCGAGTAATGGTCGTCTTTTGACTTACTCTCAGGCATTTCCTTCCAACGGCCACTTTAGCGATTTGACTAAAGGCTTTGGTGCTGCTCCTCTTTCTCAGAAAACTTCACATTTTGATTTTCCCTATCAATTCCAAAGTTATCCCAATGTACCTCAATCTCAGCCGCTAAAACAACCTGCAAGTGGTATTAAATCAAATGCTTTTCAAAGCCAGGATCCTACATCTCAATCATTTTTCAAATTTGAAATGCCTTTAAGTCAACAAAGCTCACGTTTGAGCTCATCTCAAGTGAATGGTGGTTCTGGCGTTAATACCGGCTATCAGATATCTCATGCTTTTGGAGGTGGAGCCCAAGCTACTTTGTTCAATTCCCCGCTGTACAGCCAACAGCCTGTTTTTCCTTCGGAATTCCATCCCGTGCAGCCGAAACCTCAGGCACAGACTCTGCAGCAGAAACCATTATTGCAGCCCAATTTTCTGAACAACGAACCAATTTCTTTGAAAAACTTTTTCAAGGACAATAAACCTACCCCAGCATCCTCATTGCAGGCGGTGTCACCACAAGTTTTTCCACAACAACTTGACACGCAGGATAATGCACCTTTCTCCTTGAGATCACCCTTCAACACCATACCATCGGGACCTGCTCCTTCAGCACCTTCACCTCAACAGGATCAGCAATTTCTGTTTGTACCCTACAATGACATTTTCAATCAGGCACCACAAGCCCAGCCCTCAGTTCATAACCAACCACAACAACACCAACACCAACAGCAACAACAACAACAGCAAGTGCAGTCTCAAGTACAACTACAAAACCCTTACGAATCCCCTTCTAAATATAACAGCAATTTGCCCACTGTAAATCCTTATCAAATTAATCAATTTTATACACCGGACTCGTTGGGACAGCAACCTCAGCTCAAATACTATACCACCAGCACTACCAGTACCACTCTAAGACCACAGACAACTTCCTCGAGACCTACGAACATTTTCCAAAACTTTGTCAGTCCCCAATACACTACCACACCCAAGCCAAAGCCAAAAGCTCATCAGCCTCCGTTGGCGATGTTCTTGTTGCGCTCGTCAACAAGACCCACAGAATCTGATGTTGTTGACATTTTAGGCGCTTCCAAAACCATTTCCGTCATAGATGCTCCCACACAAAATCCACCTGAAATTTTTGTAGGACCTTCTGGCATGCCCACACCTAATGGTTACATTAAATTTGATTTACCTTATCTCTCGCAACTGCAAGGATCCCAGAATATTAATGATATTTCTTTCTTCGTGGCTCCCTTAAGTTATCGCACTCCAGTTGGTTTCAACAAAATCCTTTTGCCTGAGCCTCATGTGGGCTCCATTGTCATTAATCTCTCCAAGTCAGGTGAATCTCAAGCACCACTATCCCAGTACTATCAGCCTCAACAAGTGGTAGAGCAGACAACCACAACAACTTACAGACCACGAACTTCCCCACAAAGAGTTAAATCACAACATCAAAATTCGAATAATAATAATAACAATAATAGAGGCAACAAGTTTAATTATTATTACGATCAAGATCCCATACAGGAAGTACCTTCACCTCAGGTATTGCGTAAAGAACGACCCAAGAAGAAGAGACCTCAGTCGGTAAAGATAGAACAACCGACATTTAATCAACAGCTTACCAATCCCTATGCTCAGTTCAATCCCATACCCAATCAAATATCAACAGATGAATACTATAAACTACAAAGTAAACCCTCAACAACCTCTTCCACATCCACTACCTCAACCACATCAACCACCAGCTCCACTACTTCGACAACAGCTGCTCCTCACAACTATTTCGCCTACAATACGCATCCAGAAGTCGAATACCCCGGTGCCAGTGGTCATCTTTATCCAGAACTAAATCAAGTTTCCCAACAACCAGAAACCATCGAACAAGAAGAAAAACCCCGAATAACTACGAGACCCACAGTATCTGCGACAACAGCTGAGGAGGAATATCGCATGAAACATTATTATAGAAAACAAGAGGCCAATCGTCATCGTCCTCAGGTTGTATCCCCAACCAATCCACCCTATGAGCAAGTTCAGTACACCCCGGTTAATGTGGAATATGAAATACCCAAGATCACAACCACAAAAAAGCCAAGGATAACCTTCTATAGTCCTACTCCAGCACCTGTGCAGGACGATGAATATAATACCGTGCCACCGCGTCAACAGCAGCAGCAACAACTGCAAGAGCAACAGCAGCAGCAGCAACATCAGCAACAGCAACAACAACAACAGCAGCAAGAGCAACAGTACCAGCCACAATTGGAACAAAACCAACATCAACATCAAAACAACCAATTACCTCCCAACCATCGTCCTTCTTATATACAAAATGAAATCACCGATAGTCCTTTGGAATACGAACCCAACCCCTACCAGTTACCCTCAGAGTTGCCCCAACTGACTCCTAATTTCCCCGGCCTAGTTAACAATCTCAAAGATCAGCAACAACACAGTAGCCAGGAACAAATAACTTCTACTCAGGAACAAACAACTATACCTCCATCATTTACTTATCAAGAGCCGGAATCTTCTACAAGACCCACCAGAAAACCAATTAATCGCATACGCAAACCCACTAACACAAGAGTCACCTCATCTGTATCCTATTCCGAGTCAGAAACATTCACAAGGCGACCCATTAATCGTGTTAGACGTCCATATGGTTCACGCAACACTGCATCCACAGCCAGCGCAGTTAATCTAGATTATGATGAAACCACTACAACTACCTCAACAACTAGACGTCCTTCGTCACCTGCCCGTAATCCTTTAATACGTAATCCTAACCGCATACGCTATCAGCCCACGCCCGAAGAGAGACAGACGCTGAGACTTAAACCTAAAAGAAAATACAATGGCTCGGGCAAAGTGATAAACGAACATGAAGACTTGGAGTACCAACGTGATGTTTTAAAACAAAATTATCCTGTATTCAAGCCCAGCAATACACGTAGACCCAGTGGTAGCAGTAGTAGTAGTAGTAATCCTACAGCCATTTCCGCTACATACGATGCTGCCACTACCGAAGCCGCCACCGCGGAAACTCAGCAAATCTATACGGTTACTCCCAGTAACAGCATAGATAATGATCAAAACTTCCCAGCCGCACTATTAGAACCCATGCACATTGCTCAACAGTATCATGAATATAAGAATAATTATGGTCCAGGCTATTTTCCCAATCAAGAAGATGTCAATCCTACCGAACCTGTACTAAGAAATGAAATAAATCCCATTTATACAACATTAGCCAGCACAACGCCTTCTACCACCACATCGACTACAACAACTACAACAACCACAGAAGCTCCAACAATAGTGATAACTACTAGACGTTCGCCCTTTATAAGGCGTAATTATCCCAGATTAAGGCCCACAACAACTGAGAGCACGCTCACCACTACCACACCAGCCGAAGAGGAAAAATCATCGGTAAGTTCATAAAAAAATCTCAATTCAATTTCATAAATATTTCTTTTTTTAAAGACTCGCAATCGTCTGCCCGCCCGCAAAGTTGTCAAGATACGCGCCCGTACGCGTCGTCCTTTACTCTCATCTACTTCCACACTTGCACCGGATTCAGAAGAAGAAAATGAGCCAACAGAACCGCCCAAGCAAAACTATCGCAAACTGAATCGTTTCAATCAAGATTTATACGAAAACGAGGTAAGTCTGCTGTATATTTCTTGAGGTACTCGTATAATAAAGAGTGAGCGAATTTTAGGTTAGGAAGTAAATTGGCTGTCAAATGATGAAGTGGCAAGAATTGAACGGTCACATCCTTTGACATTTATTTAATAAAAGCTGGGAAATTTTAAGTATGAAACGATAAACTCTTGAACTACGAATTTTAATTGTGAAAATTTACTATCAAAATGGTGAAAATTTTACTATATCATAATAAGGCTCCTTCTGAGATCACTGTCCGTAATTTAATCACTAAATTCGAGACTAGACTCACGGTAGTGTTGTTTACAGATGTGTTTTAGATTAACGTGAACAACTGCCTTTATGGCCTAAGGGTGGCGTTGGCTGAAGCAGTTAGCACGTTGTTTGCAAAGGCAAAGTTTTTGTGTTCAATCCCTGTATCCAACAGTCATTAAATAACAACTCTACTCATTTTTCTGATGTGCATTAGTGTTCCTTTTGTGACAGTTGTTGTAGGAAAGTGCAAGTGATGAAGGCACTGGTCACTGGTCACTGAACTTCAGCAGATACTAATCCTAAAGTAAGATCTGAGAGCCATGCTTCGTTGATTAGCAGAACCAACGGTGAAGTAAAATATCCGATAAAATGGCTACTAAGCACAGTATCAAAAATAAAAAATTAATACGCCTCATTTAACACCAGAGGCGCTACAAAACTGCATTATTAAAAACATGGAAAAAGGAGAGCTTTTCTCTGTATCCTCCTTCACCGCCTGTCTCTTCTATCACTATCCCTTCCCTAAAGAAGGTAACAGATAATAATAGTAGTAGGCTAAGTGTTACTTCTTTTTCATACTTCTCTTTCAAAAAAAAAAATAATAATAATAATAATAATAATAAAAATCACGGTGGTCTAAACACCGGGTGAAGGTTAGACGCTTACCATCGCCCCCATAAGTTGCAATCTTTGAACATAGTTATCCCTGTACTACGTTCAAGTACCTTGCTGAGGTACTTAGAGCTATCTAAACTATTGCTGCTAAAACATTGTCAAAGCAGCTTCTGTTGTATGGCAATAGTGTCTGGCTGACCGTGTGACAGCCATCAGTAGCATTGATTTAACACTGAGAAGCCAATACTATTCTCCCAAGATTTTTGGTAGCAAGTGTAATTGCTTACATCCACAGCGAGGTCTCCAAGAGAATTCCTCACCATTAAAGGGACACTCAGACTATTATACTTTGTATTAATATATGTCAAAAATTCAAATGATATGTGCATGTGCAAGTGCAATATTGTGAATGCAAAATGTCAATACGACTGGTAAATAATACGATAAAAATTTGACATCCTAATATAAAATACTTGACCATTTTTTTAAATTTTTCTAAACGATCATACTTTTTATCTGATCAGAGTTGCAATATTACGAAATCCGAACTAACAAGTGTGCTTTTCAGCCAATTTACTTGCTAACCTTAAATTTGTCCATCATTTATAAATAAACTTTATATATTCTAAATTTTAGACTCCTCGACGTCGTTACAAGCAAAAGTTCCAATTGGAAGGACAAGAATCCCAATGGGCACCTTCTGCTAAAGTAGGACCCACCAACAACTTCAAACCCATCAGCCCGAAGGATAATAAGAATCAACATAAATTTGAAAATGAGCCAGAGATTGTTACAGCTGGACCCGAGCGGGACAATAAGGAGAATTACGAGGTTAAGGTATCGGCCAATTATGGATCGGCTACAAACATTAAGCAGCCCAACTTGAAGTGAGTATTAGAGAAATAATTCTGCCATAAAGAAAAACCGATTTCAATGTAAAGGAAATTTTCGAAAAAAAACTTGGGACATAAACTCTTTAAAAAAAAATTTTTTTCCAAATCTGTTGATTAAGAAGTACGTAAAATTTTAAATTAAATATTAATGGCCGTGTATCCGCCCATTTTTTTAAATGCAAGATTTTGAGTTTTTCAGAGAGAGAGAAAGAGGGTGTGTTAATTTTTTTGTTAAAAATCGCTAAAGTAGAACCAATTAAAATAAACTATTAAATTTGTATTGGCGTAACTCCACCCATTTTTTTAATCAAAATATTGTGCCTATTGTAGAGCTCAAAGCGTGTGTCTATTTTTTAACTCTGGGTATGTGCCAAGCTTTGCAAAAAGTAGTATAAAACAAGCAGGTGATATATATTACTAATTTTTAGGGGGCGTAGCCCCGCCCATTTTTGCAACTTGAAAATTGTGTAGTTAGTAAAAGAACCAAAGGTGTTTGTTTGCTAGGTTTTGCAGCAATCAAAATCAAATAAAAAACATTGTGGGCTTGTTCCCGCCCATTTTTTTTGCATGGAACCACTTGGAAGCTATACCCTCTCAGACAAAAAATAGTAATTTTTATAATCGGTCCAAGATAATGTCAAAAACAATACAGACGAATCTATTAGCTCCTCCTTTTTTGAAGTCAGTTAAAAATCAAAAAAAAAATTTATTTAATTTCATGCTTTTTTTTCAAGACCGGAAAAATCGTTTGCTGAGCTGCTGGAGGAAGTTATGGGAAAAGCACCGGAGGAGAAGCCCTTGGAAACGACCACAAGTCCAGAAATATCGACAGATGGTACGGCTTTTGAAGCACAAAAAACTACACTTGCTAATCGTATATTGCGCCGAGGAAAATGGAAGAAAACACGTGTCTCTTCCTCTGTCAGCTCTAGTAATGGCAATGGTGAAAGTTTCGAGACGGCTGAATCGCAAAATCTGGGTTCCCAGCTTTATAATAACTTGCACAAGACTGACAAGCCTGCTGATTTAGTGGGTACAGTGAAGGATGTAAAAACTACCACGCCCATGACTACGGCAGCTGAAATAAATTCTATGTATAATGCCCTTACAACCACACCCCTGCCCTTGAGCTCAATGGAAGAATATAGTATGTCCACGGCCAGACCGCAAGAAATTATGTCCACCACTTTGCCCATGAATGTGGATGAGGAAGTTAAAGCAGTAACCAGTCAGGAAGAAAGTGCCACCAGACGCATGGACGAGGACATGGGCATGGAAGATGATTTGGAAGTGCAACCCAGTCTCTTCTCCGAAGTTAAAAAACAGCTGCATGAACTTTTCTCCATAGAGGAAAATGATGATACAGCAGTTACGGCCGCCTTAGCAGCGGTGGGTAAACGTCGTCAAGAGTATAAAAATATAAAGAGGCCAAAGCTGGAAACGACTACAGCTTCAGCGATAGATCTGGTTTCCATTACTGAGCCCATGTCACCAGAGGACAAGAAGGCCTTTCATCGAGAACTAATGAAGCATGTGGTGTTTGCTACATCTTCACCAGTCCAACAAGAAGAAACATCAGATGCTGAAATATGCTACAGAGGGCGCTGCATTAAGTCCGATGATTTACCATCTAATCACAAATTAAATAAATAGAGCGAAAATTTTCTTATTTAAAATAATAATAACAATAAGGAGTAATTATGACACTACCATATGCTATTTTAACTCTGCTACAGCTGTTTTTATTAACTTTTTAGTTGGATCAGCTGTAGCGTAACTTTTCGTCTAGAGATTGTGATAAACTCAAAATGCACTCACTATCTTTTCTTGGCTCTCTACTCACTGACTCTCTTGTTTTTCTTTTATAGCCTTTTCTTATGGCCTTAGGTGTCATTTATATACTTTTTCCAAAAGAAAAAAAAGTCATATCTATTTTAATACATACTTGAAACCTGTTTAGTTTTTATAGATTTCTTTACGATATAAATTCTTTTTTAAATAAATAATTAATATCTAGCTTTAATTCTAAGCAAATTTTAATTAATTTAAACGAAAACACATTTTATTTTCGCTGTTTGTTCTATATCTTCTATAATTCTCTGTTCAAAAAAAAATCTTTAGATTTTACTTTAAACAACCTGATACATAAGTATATATATATATGTACGTATATACATATGTGTATGTATGTATGTATGTCAGCATGCATGAAGTTAGTAAATTTTTTTCTTTAAAATATTGAACATTTCATTATTTAAGTTTATTAGTATTATGTAATTTTAAGTTTTGTAATATAATTAATTCATTTAAATAATTAAAACAAAAAAACAGTAAAATAATTAAATTGTACGATATGAATACAAAAAAGAATAAATAAATAAAACTGTATCGAAAATTATTATTTAATTTATGGCGTGTGTTAAATTGAGTCAAGTAGTAAACAAGTTTTAAATTGCCTGAATTTCGAAAAATGGTCTGTGTAACTATTTTTTGGTGGCAACAATCCAGTCTGTTCTGCAAATTACGACATGTCATAAGGTCTGTCTGCGTACTTTTCCAGTAGCAAATACTCAGTAAACTTTTTTGGGAGAGTAAGACCAATTTTACTCTGTCGACTGAAAATATCTTAAAAAGTACGCAGACAGTAGGTCTGTCGGTCGGTGCCACGGTCGCACTGTATATTTGGACGTTTCTAGCATGAAATAAAGTGTTTTGTTTATTATAATTTATTATAAACGTTAAAAATCAACACAATTGTAACTATTTACCTCTGCCATTGTTAAATTTCAATTTCTATTTTCATTTCACAAAAATTATTTCATTCAAAAAGTAATAAAAACAGCTGTTCAAACTAGCTGCAAAATCTTGCAATAAGAAATTTCTCCAGTAACATTTTGCAAGTTCTCTAACTTCCAACTGTCAAAAAGTTATCTTTTTGGCTCTCTCGCTGCAAGATATTTGGAGTACGCAGACAACATTTTGCAAGACTTTGTAACATTTTACACAAAATTATTAAAAATATACATATGTACGCAGACAGAACTATAATACGACAGAAAGTTAGGCCGGGCTTACATACATCTGTGTGCCAAATGCCACACAAGCGTAAAAAAAGCATTTGATTTGATTCAGACATGTATTTATTAAGTTAAACAGTTTCTTGAGTTAAAAACTCACTAACAAGTCATCTTTTAACATTTTGTTTTTGAAATCACCGTACATTTTAGAACAGATCTTAATACACAAGTATTTATTGGTCGTTTTACAAGACTTACGTCCCTTTTCACAATGTATGGTTAAGAGTTAACGTGAATTTTAACTGACAGTTCTCCATACAAAACTTGCCGTTAAAGTCCCTGTTACAGTCGTTAAGCAGCTCTGGGTCGGGGAACATCTCTCGCGTCATCGTAATTATTTCTTAAGTGCGGCCAGGCTTGTGTGTGTTCTTTGGTCTTCGAGAGTTTTTCGTCTCGCTCGCACTGGTTGACTGATTTGCCACGGATAACCGTATAATCTTGCGGTTTTTTGTGGAATTTCTTTAACAACCACGTTGCCTACTTCCTATGTGAAGGCATAGGTCGTGTACAGTCAGTCACAAAACCTCTTAAAATACTGTTAATGCCATTTTGGGCATATGGTCTACGTTACTCCGCCCATATTTGTGCAACACCATATTATGCAAATTTACTTTGCATTAATATGTTTAATAAATAAATAAATAAATAAATAAAGTCCCTGTTAGTTTTTAACCATACATTGTGAAAAGGTAGGTTAAAAACACAATCAGTCCAATTAAGGGTGGCACTATCGATACTATCGATAGTTAATTGGTAGCAAAAATAAAATTATACAAAAGAAATAAACGAACTAAATATAAAAGTTGAATTTAATATATAAAATGGAGAATCAACCTACAAATGATTCCGCCAATAAAGTACTTATTGTACCAACCTTCTCCGTCGCTGCGTTAATGTCAGTTGAAAAAGGCGAAGTTTAACGTATGACGGATTCATTGTGTCCCGGCCTTTAAGTGCAACCTTGCGTTGAAGAGAAATTTTTTGCATTTTATCGGCATTTAGGAACGTCGCTGTGCAACTCAAACATATGTTTGCATACAAAATAAAAATGATTCGCGATTTTGACAACTGATACTAATTTAAATGCGTTGCCAAACGATTGGGAACATTGGACGTTGCCAGAAAGTTTACATATGCGTTTACGAAGTGTATGCATTGTAAATATGCATTGCAACTTGCGTTTAGGAAGTCGGCCAAACATTTCGTGCCTTTCGTGTAAATTTTCCTCAACATGAAACGACCCAACTATGTCACGAACACTTCGTGCCACGAAAAATATACGACAGGCGCCCATCTCTAGTAGTCTCTCCCCCATATTCATAAGAAAATAAAATTAATTTGAAGTCCATTTTAGGAAAATTTATGAAAATTTTTAAATATAATATATTTCAATATTATTTTAAATTTTATGAATATGGTGGTCTATATTTAAAGTAGATCGAAAGCTCTATTTTTAAAACTTTTATATGTGTATGCATATTTTATTAAAATTTTTATTGGTTTCATATATAATTTCCATGGAAATAACAGCATGAAAATATATGTACATATATGTATGTATGTATATATGTATGTATTGTAATATTCGTAATATAAAATAAATTAATTATGTGTGTATGTAAATAAACATCGCTTTAGTTTATTATAATTAAAATAAGTTTTACATTTAATTGATTTAAGCAAAACTAAAAAAAAATATTATTAATCTATAGTATAAGTAATATATAAGTATATATATAATACATAAATAAATGGAATGGAAATTAAAAATTAATCACCCATATTCCAGTTGTCAACATGGACGTCACAAAACCAAACAAAAAAAAATGGGGTTTCTCCGCCCCTTATTGAAAACAAATGAATGCTATTGACATTACTCATCATGCTATTTTCTAGACCTTAGTGATCAGAAATAGACTGTCAATTGCGCCAAATTATTCTCGAAAGCGAGTATTCACCCTTATTCCAGTCGTCGACATCGATATAACTTTAACACAATACCAAAAAAATTATGCTTTTTTACTCGCTCTCGAGAACAATTTTGTGCTGCTGACAATCTTTTTCCGTTCCATTCGGTCTAGAAAGTTAAACAATCCCCAATTCAAAGCGAATTCACATAAGGTGAACTTAATTCGCCAGCTGACATAATTTCCCTGCTGTCTAATGAATCAAAACGTTAAGAAATATTCTGACAGCAGGAAATTTTACACTAACAAATATACAAGACGAATACGCAGAGTTGCAAATCAAGACCACCTTGTGTCAATTCGCCTTGCCCCAATTGTGTTAAAGTGACGTCGATGTCGACAACTGCAATTATATGTGATTATTATGACATGACGTTAATGGTGACAACTGGAATTGGGTTGACTAATTTTTCCATGCACTACACAAAAAGCACAATTTAAAATTAAATGGTTTCATAAAATTAAATAGGATTTGATTTTAGAGGCTCATTTTCGGACGCCTGCCAAACGTCCTCTACTGCAGGGCTTTGTTCTTGTTCTGGAGAGGAAGATCTCGAGGTATGGTTTTGAGCTCTGGGCATATTCCAAGCACGAGGACTGGTGCGCCCAAAGATAATAAATAATAAATTGCCAATGAAATAGAAACCAGCTGTGATATAGAATACAATGCGCCACTGTAGAGGATTTGTCTAGAAAGAAAACACATTAAAATATTCACAGACAGCATTTACTTTATTTTTTTTAACAATTTACCTCATCCGTAACTATTAAGCCCACTGCAAGTGGTGCTATAATACTCATTATATTTGCTGCACAATTTGTTATGCCCATCAGTGTGCCTGCAAAGTTGGGCGATAAGTCTATGTGATTCACCTGAAAACCCAAATAGGTGGCAGCATTAGCACCCACTGCTATAGTTAGCAAGGCTATAGCCAATTTTGTACCACCTCCAGTTGTAATGTAGCCCAAGCCAATCAAAGCCATCATGGGTATCCACATGCCCAAGGTATTAAATAGTTTACGTGAGAAAAACAAAGGCATTACACTATTGTGATTGATGACATCGGCCACAAATATGAAACCATACGAAAGTAGTGTCATAGCGAGATAAGGCAAAGCCGACAATGGCCCATTGCTGCGTATATCCATGCCCAAAATATTCTTCATATATGTAGGAATTTCGGTAAGTAAAGTCCAGAAACCCCAATTATTGGCACAATGAACAAAAAGTAATGTGAAGAAGGGCACTGAGGTAAATATTTTCAACCAGGGCGTTTTCAATTCAGAGACCTCAATACGTCCAGCATCTGAAGCTCTTCTGCCCGCTCCCAATTGTGTCTCGATGTAGCGTCTTTCACTTAATGTTATGCTTGGATGTTCGGCCGGTGTACTGGCGCAATAGAAATACCAAAATATAGACCAAATTAAGCCGGCCAAGCCTGATACATAAAATATGCTGGGCCAACCCATCCATGAAGAGGCAATAAAACCACTTATAGACAACATTATTACAGTGCCAAATTGTGTTCCAGAATAGCAATAGCTAACCAATCGTCCTCTTTCCTCAGCTGGAGCCCATTTCGAGAGAAACGTGTGTGTCGAGGGAAATATCATGCCTTGACATAGTCCTTGAACTGCACGCAATATCAATAGCAAAGGCCAATCACCGATTTCAGCTACTAGAGGTGTCAATAGTGCGAGTAGGGAGCATATTAGTATACCAAAGAAGAATGTAAATTTAGCACCATATTTATGGGACAAATATCCACCAGGAACTTGTGTGATCACATAACCCCAAAAGAAACTACTAAGCAAATAGGACTTTATGCCTTCGTCCCAGTCGAATTCCTGCAAAAAAATAAAATATTTTAATTTATAAAATTAATACCAAATAATTATTATTTATACTCCTTCATTAATGCAAAAAAAAATTGCTTATAAAGTGATTTTCAAAACATTTTGAGGGGTTTTTATTTGGTGCACGACACGCACAAAAATTCACTCATGCACTCCATTACACACGAACTTAAAAGATTTTTACGATCACGCACGTTAACGATTGCTGCAGTCATGGTATTCGAAAAAGTTGTATGCATACATACATACTTAGAGATGTAATTTTGGGGGGTTTTTATTTGGCTCACGACACGCATGCTCACGAACGAAAATATTTCACTCACGCACTCTGTTACGCACGATCATGATTGCTACAGTCATGGCATTCGTAAAAGTTGTATAAACACTCAGAGAGAGGAATCAATTAGATTATATTTTAAAAAGAATTGTGCTGATTATATAATTCCTTTTTAAAGAATTTCTGATAAGTAATTGATTACGATTATACTAATAATGGAAAAGTAATCTGAATTACTAGAAATTACAACAAAATAATCAAAAAGAATCAAAAGTAATCAAAAAATAATCCGACTACTTTCAAATAGTAATAATAAACAATCAAAAGAAATTAAAAGTAATTTTTAAATATAATCAGATTATTTTTGGATTCTATTTGATTATTTTGTTGTAATTTTAAGTAATTCAGATTACTCTTCCATTATTAATAATCGTAATCAATTAGTAATCTTGCGAAACTGAATATAATCGCAATTTAATCATTACTTCACCTTTCAAAAAACAAAAAAAGTAATCAAATTAGTAATCAGTACGATTACTAATCATTACCTAACAGCTACGCTTAGTGCCAATTTACACCAAGCAAGTCTTATTGCTAAGCTGATAAGATTAAATTTGTTAGGAGAGAGAGATGAGGGGAAATGGAACTAATCAGCTTAGCAATAAGGCTTGCATAGTGTAAATTATGACATAGAGATGTGAATTTGAGCGTTTTTCTTTTGCTCATAAAACGCACGCTCACGCACGAAAATATTCCACTCAAAAACTCAACTTAAAAGATTTTCACGATCACGACTCACGCTCACGATTAAAATACTTTGATTGAATTACCGACAACCACGTACGAGGGAAGAAAAGAATTGAAAATATGTAAGTAGTTTTAAATGCTAAAAAAATTGACACGCATACATACAGAGAAAAAAACATGGCAAGAATTTGGTTAAATGCGTTCACGTCATGACGAACTGATTCGATTTAGAGAAAACATACATGATTTTTGTATTAGATTGTTATTGGAAATCATGTGTTTGTACGCGAATTTAAATAAATTATATATGCATATATGCATATATATATCGTCACCTTAAATGCAAACGGACGTACATAACAACACAAAAATTCGAAATCGAGTTTTTGATTGATTATGGTTCACTTTATCAAACTACATGTTCACGAAAATATTTATACCTCTGCGATCAAAAATTACGGACTTTATTAAAGAAATTAAAACGGACGTAATTACCAGTGCATCTATTTTATATTGCAAGTGAAATCTCAAATATATATAAAAAGAAAATAAAAGGTTAAAATTATATAAGTATCCATACTACAAGTAAATTTCGAAGAAAATTTTCAAGAACTCTTTTATTATTATTGATTTTGAAAAGTTTTTTGTTTCTCTTGTAAAAAAATATAAAAATGTGGTTACGTCCGTTTCCATTTAACGTGACGATATGTATGTTCCTTAAACTCCCAATGGAGCATAGGGCGCCAGTATAGGCGATATAACCTTGAGAACTGCACAGAGGAAATTCTGTCGCAAACCCTGAGTCCGTAAAGAAGAAGGGATGGAGTGTCGGTGAACCCTGAATGACCTAGGGATGAAACGATACGAGTAAATACAAGTAAGTACTCGATACTTTTTCTTAGAAACCAAGTACTTTTGGTATCGATACTCTCCTACCGAGTACCAAGTAGGTATCGGTCAAATATACTAATTTCTTATTGGCTACAAAAAGTTGAACATGACACGCCAGTTTAACACAATTTTATTTGTTCGTGTTAAATGTGAATTTATATGTATCTAGAATATATATTAGAGTAAGTTCGTGAAAATGGGACCACCCAAATTAAATATTTTGTAAAAAATAGACGATAAAATTTGCTAGCTGCAAAAATTTTTTTAAAAGCGTGAACAAACATTTCAAATGTCATCTCTACTATAACTTCTGCTCTAGTCCAGTCCAGCCCAAACGTGGCGATTTTTCCACTTTGTTTGGCGTCTAAGTTTTTGATTTGGTGATTTTTATGGCTATGTTTTTAACAAAGTTTTACTTCATAACTGGGGGTCTCCACCTGGTATGGGCATCATGATGTCGGACATCGCAAATGGCTAATGGAGACCGCTCATGTTCAACTTTCGTCCATGCTCTGACATCAATGCCCGAGCATATGTCTGAGCAACAATGTTCGCCATGAGATTCGCCGTTTGCAACCATTTGCAATAGAAAGAAAAGAGACAGAACGAAATTGGTAAATATTTCATCTCTATTGCACTACCGCAAAATACTTTTATATGCCTGAACATGGACATAGCACGTGTTCACCACAACAAGGAAGTTGACCAATTTTTCCAAGTTGCTCTGCCGGCGTCATGTTCATGTCATGTCCAAGTCGATGGCTAGTGGAGACATAGGGTAAATAAATTTACCGATGCAAGTAAGTATCGATGCTTTTTATTCGATACTGAGTATGTATCGATACTTCTGAACCGATGCCGTATCAATTAAAAGTATCGATACCTTAGTGGTATCGTTTCATCCCTAGAATGACCTTAAAGCGCCTCAGAAACTAGGAAGAATGCGAACACTGAAAATTACAGCACATTTGGGTGATCAGATAGCAGCCCTATCACCAAACTTTGGAATTAAGGTTAGCAACATGTTACCTGAAATTAAATTGCTACCGAATCGCTAACAAATAATGAATAATGATTTTAATAAATTGATTTCCATTAAAATGAATGCATTGGACCAATACTTATTCTCTGAAATTGAAATTGAAAGAAAAATATTTATTATAAGTTGGTGATGAGCTCGTGCGTGTTCCCTGATTTTACAACTTTGTGAATGTTTTCATCACTGCAATAATGCAATAATGATGAATTTGTTCGGATTTAGGAAAGCGTCAAACATGAATGCATTTCATGTAATAATTAAGAATTCGTGAAAGAGACAAGCTGTTTGAACTATTTCAGTTAGAGTTGAGCGACATTTTGAAACCTGTTCTTTTTTCACAGCGATTGAAAAATCACTAATCATCTGTGACTGTGACTGAATTTATCAAGTAATAGGTTTTGAAAATATAGTTCTTTTATACATACTGTGATTGTTCTTATATGCTTACTTAACATTAGATAAGGCTACCACATGAATTTTTTTATACCTTCAGCTTTTGTCTATAAAAAAAATCGTCAAATCGTGTCAAATCGTCTTTTCTGGCAACTATGTACATCTCACATGTTCATATTTGCAATTTTTGTCTCTCTGCCTCTTATACGAAAATCTCAATATTTAGACGGGGTTGATTGCTAATTGTTTGTTCTTGTCGCTCTTCGTATTAGTATTTATCAAAATACCAATACTAATAAAAGTATTTATTAGTATTGGTATTTTGAGCAGAAGAGCTGAAATGAGTTAAACCGTGATCACAGTCACAGTTTAATTTCACTGCTGCTCTTCTTATTAAATTTTCTCAAAATAACAGAACTGCTACAAACAAAATACTGCTAAACTGTGATCGCATTCACAGTTTAAAAGAACAGCGATTTAGAAATCACATTAACAAGGAGCAACATTATTAAACAATCACGTTATCGCTCATCACTAATTTCAGTTTTTTTTTGCTGGGTACATATCGAGCCATAACAGCCAAAAAAAAGATAATCGATTTTCGTCAGAAGACAACAAGTTCGAAAATTATGGCGCTTGGCGGTTATGGCTCAATATTATCAACACATTTATCCATATGATTTATATTTTATATTCTCTATTTATTTATTTGAACACGGTCTGTCTAGAAAAAAATCGTTATTAAATTTATGCAAAAACCGGGAAATTTTAAACAACAAAAAACTGATTTCTGGCAACGGCTTGCACATCTTTACGCACAAATAACTAAGTTTGAGTGGTTTTTATGCTCTTATAAGCAGCGTTGCCGTTGGTGCCACTAAAGTAGCAATTTGCCACTTTTTCAAATGCTTTGATACTATTGTGCTACTTTTACAAAATGCACCCAAATGTGATACTTTTTGTAATTGTTGCCACTGTTAATACCAGACTCGTTTGTCTGGCTTAACTTATTTGTAAATGGTTGGGGTTTATCTAAGTGGTACAAAAGGATTGAAAACGGTTGGTGGTTTTTATCCAAGTGGTACACAAGGATAAATAAATTGCAATAGGTTATGGTTTTATCCAAGTGGTACACCAGGATACAGTGTTGCCAGTTTGTTTCTAGAACTTATCCCCAATTTTTGATTTCTCATCCCCAAAAATCCTTAAACTGATATTTTTTATAAAAATTTTTTCTTTTGAGAAAAAAATAAAATTTTTTTAACTTTTTCTTAATTTTATTTGAAAAATAATGACAAAAATAACATATTTATTCAATAAAATTCATTTATATCGATAGATACGAGTATATTTACGTTCATATAAATTTAATTTGTACTTATAAGGAAACTTGTAAAGAAAAAATTACACATAGTTTAATATACATCAGTATAAAAATTTTGTTTTACCAAAGTTTAGCATTTCAAAAACTTCAGAATCGAAATCTTCTGATTCACCAGTCTCAGAAACTTTGTTGTACATAGTATTTCAGCAGAAGGAATAAATTTGTCACAACAAATTTAATTATTTTTAAAGTGTGTGTTTATTCTAAGAAGTGCTTTGAAAAGGTTGTATTGCATTTTGTTGCGTATTTTGGATTTGGTAGCGTTCATTATTCGTTAATCTGCCTTGATACTTCTTCTTTATTAGAAACCATACACTATGAATAGTACCACACATTTTTAGACTTTCCAGACGCATATTTCTTAGTTCAAAAATCATTCTTGTTTGACCATCAGTTATACAAAAAATCCCCCAAAAATCCCTTCAAATTTGATTGCATCCCCAACAAATCCCCAGATCCCCAATACGAAATTTTCATCCCCAATTGCGAAAAAAAATCCCTAATTTGGGTACAAATCCCCTAAACTGGGAACACTGCCAGGATAAATCAAGTTATGTATTAATCAATTAGTTATTCAAGTAGTACACCAGGATAACATAATTGACTTAACGAGGTGTAGTAGATGACGATTTAAATTGCAATCACAAACTTTATTGAATAACTATGGTATTTATACAAAATGTCAAAAATAACTTAAAATTAATACAATAACAAAAAATAGAATTAATAAAAAAATATGAATAAAAACATAATTTAAAACGGCCAGAAATTGTTTAGTATTTTCTTGCTAAATTATTTCCCATCGTAAGCTAAGCAAAACAGATATTCAATTTCACTACTGTCTGACTGCTTATTTTAAGCACACGTGGAAAAGAAAACTTTTTTTTGACATGGTGATTCTCATACCTGGCTTGAGAAATGTGTGAGAAATTAATTAATTTTATTTTAATTAAATTGTGGGAAAGAATTAAAGTTCACTTGAGACTTGACAAAAATATGAACAAAAAAAGTTAAACAAAAACGGAGTAAGCGTTTTGTTTAAAGTTTAATTCGACTAGAGATTCCTTTTATTTTGATACCAAATAAAAAGAATCAAAAGAATTAACGGCCACTTTTTGGTAATTTTTATTAAATGAAGAGATACTTTTTTGTACTTTCTTTTTTTTTTAATCTTAGCTTTAATATAAGTTATACTGTTTTAATATATATTTTAGTATATAAGCAAGATTTATGAAATCTTTTTTCTTGTCATGCGTGGTTAGCTTATATTATGCGAGTTGTTACGAGTAATATGTACATATTATGACAATATATAATAATCGCTTAAGTTGACTTGCAACCATTTTATTTTATTATGCTGTGTTATGTCCCACTTACAATGCTAAATGTCCAAAGAAAAGATTGCACGAAAGTATAAGCAAGTGTTACAGTCAACGGTAGCGTCAAAGTTTCCAAAAAAAAAAAACTTCTCTTAAGTAGACTTAAACGATTGCGTATTACATATCGCTAAAGATATGTTTAAAAAATTTATATTTTGATATTTTTTCAATACAATCCAAAAATTTTGTTTATCAGAAGCTATGTAGTAAAATTTTGTCAAGAATTAAGAAAAGCGATAAAAAACTGAGTGTATTAAATTATTTAGATCCGGTATTTATTCAATTAATTGAGGACACCAACAACTTTAAAATTGTTTCCGTTTATAGTAATACAGTTCAACCTTGGTATAACGAATCTCAAGGGGATTAGAAAAAAAAACGTTATATCGTATAATTCGTTACAATGAGGTTCGTTATATCGAGGTGAAGTTGTACTTCTATTCGTTATAACGAGGTAATAAAAAATATATTTCAGCCGTTAGTGTCTAAAGCGTCCCATACACTACAACAGCATGCATGCGCAATCAAGTGTTTGTGCCAGCGGTTGGGTCGTGTATGGGCATTTTGTGTGATTGTACGTTTTGCTGTAGTGATATCAAATAGAGTTTGATATTTTGCTGATGGTACAAGCTTGCTGGTGTTGTGTATAGTGAAGTTAGCTCAGTTGAGTGAACTTGTTAAGGAGTAAATATTCATTTAAAAATTGTAATTTGTTTAAAAATAATTTTTTTTTTAATGGAAAATGGAATTTGAGCACTTTAGTTGTACATAGCTGCTAATATTTACAAAATATCAAAAAAAATTTAAGCAAACAACTGTGTCACTATATAGAACAACCCTTCTTTAATTTTTTTAAAAAAGTGAATATTGTACCAGCTTGCTGGTGTGTTATGTGGGTCGAGCATGATTGCTTAATAGCTTGATTACGCGTGCATGCTGTTGTAGTGTATGGGCCGCTTAATAATGCATGCTGCTGTCGACTACGATGGTTTGCTGGAGACCTTGTCGTTGCAAACACAATAATTTTTTTTGTATCTGTTTCATATAATTTGGATTAATTGATGGAAATCGTTATGAAAAGGTTGTAAGTTGACAAAGTTCGTTAAGTAGAGTTAAATATGTAGTTCTTTCTATTTCGTTAGTCTGCAATGAATGAAAATTCGTTATAACGAGGTTATTGACAAATGTATTCGTAATATAGAGGTTTATTTTGTATCAGATCTTATGGAGCGTTGTTGGGGATTTCAAAAAATTCGTTAAGTCCAGGAAATCGTTATAGTGAGGGTCGTTATATCGAGGTTTGACTGTACATATACTTATAATAAGTGGACCTGAGGCTTTCGTAAAAGGGTTCAAGTTATTAGAAAGCTAAATGAAAGAAAAAAGTTTTGATGCAATTTTCAACCTGAAATGTTGGTACGATATTTTTTAAAAATTGTTTGAATAAAAATTTATATCCAAACTTGTATACATTGATGAGCCTATTCAAAAGATCAGATATATATGTAGTTGCAAAAAATATATGTATATTAAATACATAACGGTTCAAAATGTCTGGGAAAGGCCTTTTTCAATTATAAATTTAGTTAAGTTTTATTGTTATTGTTAGAACTTCATTTTTTCTACATTTATGATTTTATTGAACTAAGGTTCGTATTGCTTTTGTAAGCCAAATTACATGTGATAATTATTAATGAACAAATAACACCAAAGTTAATTGTACATATTCTAACAACCACGTAGTTGAACGGAACAACCAGCTACACCTTAATCAACAGCGTTCTTTTGTGTTTAGTCCACTGTGTGTGGTGTCAGTTGATGTAGATTTCTGCTTTATATACTCAGCTTTCATTGCAAATGGAATATGTGAATTGTTTTGATTCATGGTATTACAATTTGCTGAAAGCTTTTTTTGCAATGAAAGCGCAATTTTAGCATCTCAAAATTTAATGTACAAAAAAATTATTCATCTATTGAGAGTTCAATGTAAAATAAATTTTCTCTAAAGTAAATAACCTGAGTTGTAATTTTTTTTAGTAAATAAATACGAATGCCAAAAAAATAGTAGAGGTATTCATTTCAGTTTTTTTTTGTTGGAAAAATGGAAAAACGTAATTTTTTACAACAAACACAGTAAAAAAATTTGTTGTAAAAAAATTTTATTTTTCCATTTTTCCAACAAAAAAATACTGAAATAAATACCTTTCGTATTGAAATGTAAATGTATCTTTAAAAAATTTTATTAATTTTTTATTATAAACACATTAAGGGACACATACACACTAGTGATGCACGAATATTCGTATTCGTATTCGAATTGTCGAATATTCGGCCATTTTCAGGCGAATACGAATATATTCGTATTCGATAAATTCAGGCGGATGCGAATATGAATGTATTCGTACTTTCCAAAGAAATTAAATAAATAAATGCATAAATCCTAAACGAAATTTAAATATATGACTAAAAATCTTAGTTTGTACAAATACATTAATTTTTTTATAGAAAATTGTGCTTTGTATCATTTTCAAATATTATTCAATGACGATCATTAAAATTTAGAGTACTTTTTATTAACTTTAAAGTACGGCAACAAGAGTGTGATGTCCTTTTTCATAACAATTTTTTTAATTTTACATTGCATGTAATATTCGTATTTTTTCCTCAGAACTTATTTTTTGTTTCTTTTATTTCCGTTTTTGTTTGTTTTACTTTCTTTTTTTCAGTAAAACTTCAAATTTAAAAAAAATACATATGAGTGTGAACACAATGTAACGATTATTTATTGCGGTGCGGTTTTCCATACGATTTTGAAGTAAAAACCGCAGTGCGGGACGGAATAAAATTAAAATCTATTTTATTTTCATTGCGGAGTTTCTTATTCTCTCAATTTTTGATACTCTTTCTCTTGCTGACGTTGCCGTAGTTTTTGAATAATTGGCTGTGTTCACAACATGTTTGTAAAAAAAAAACAAAAATTTTTGTCATAGATTTATAAAAGATTAAAAAATATATCAAATATATCTACGAATGTATAAAATGTTAATAATTTTTTGTTTGTAGTTATAAAAATGTATGCACAAAAAAAATTAACGAAAATTTAAACAAACAATGACAAGTATTGCCGGCGCCGTCTTCCGTGGTATTATGTTTATTTTTCTCTCCCGTAACGAGAAATCGCACCGCACCGCAAACATTGTGTTTAGACTCTATCAGAAAAATGAATAAATTCATTTTTTGTTCATTTGAAAAACTGTCAGCAGTATGAGTTCATTTCAAAATCAAAACTATTTTGATTTTTCATACTGCATTGTCTGTGTGACAAATACATTAACAAAAATTTAAAATTTACCAATACATGCTTATCGCATGAGTATGAGCAGTATTTGTGTATTGGCCCCTTTATAATAGTATGAACTATTTCTTATTTTTTGTGGATTTTTGGTATCATATAATAAATAAATAGAATATTTTTTATAGGCAGATTTTGTAAAATATTTCGTTTCTAAACGTTTCAAATTTGTATGAAAAATCACGAAAATTCGATTCAAAGTTTGTCTCTTTTTTCTTAGAAATTCCCTTTACGGTGCCACATTAAAAAATAAATTCCCTTCTTGTGCCACTTTTTGAAATTTTTCAACGGCAACACTGCTTATAAGAATTTGTAAATAAAACGGCAGACACAACACAAATTTGTTCAAACTGGTCGGACACACACAAAAACTGCACAAATAAAGCGGGTATGTTCAGTTTGAAAACATTGTAGAAGAAAGAAGCACATATTGCTTGACTTGTTGGTTTTTTCTTTATATAAACAAAAAATAATTAATGAGAACGCCCCAATTTGTGCAAAGCATCTTTATATTTTACACAAAGTTAAGTAAATAGATTTAATTTTATGTATTTGAATTACAATTGTTCAGAAAATTTTGGTTGGTGTTATACTGAAATACATACATACATATGTACATAAAAACTTGGTGGGCCAAGCATCAATTGAATTAATTTTTTGTTGTAATTTGTGCAACAAAAGCCTTCAAAAAAATGGAAAATGCCAAATTCTGGCAGGAATTTTTCCAAATTTATAAAGATTTGCCTGCCTTGTGGCGTACAAAGAGCACGGAATATACCGATCGTGTTTTAAAGTCCAACTGCTATTTGAAAATCATAGAGAAATTAAAAGAAATTCATCCAGATGCCGATAGAGAAATGGTTGTACGGAAAATTAATAATTATCGCACGTCCTATAGAAAAGAATTGATAAGATTGAGAAAAAGCAAACAAGCGGGCAAAATATATAAACCTACACTTTGGTATTTTGATTGCCTGCGTTTCCTGGACGATCAGGATGAAGGTGGAGGAGAGAAGTCCACGAACGAAGATGAGCATACACAACAGGTAGTTGATTTTTTTTCTTAGTACATTGAATTAAAGTTTTAATATAATTTAAGACAAAGCACACCAGCCAAGATGGAATGAACAAAATAAACTGCAAAAAATTGGCAACCAAGCGTTATGGACCTTTCAAGGACAGCGAGGATCTGGTTAGTAACAACCTTATTTACCCGCTCAACAAGAGTAATTAGAAATTTTTATGGGAATTGTTACAATTTAATTAGAGTTTGCTTAAAGTTTAGCATTTGATAATCTCGTAATCTTTAGGAAGCCCCCGTAAATACCATTTCCATGTAGATTTTTATTTAATATCTTTAAGGATTTCGGATCAACTTATATATAGTATTAAAATCCGTCCATCCATATACTTATATTGTATATGTAAACAAATCATAATTTGCCTCTATCTTTATTTTTTAACCCCCGACCAAAAAATGGGGTGTTATAAGTTTGTAGTGTGTGTCTGCACGAGTCCACGTACAGACCAACCGGCTGAACCGATTTTGATTTATTATTATTAATCTGTTTGAAAGGTGACTTGATCGAGATTGTTCTCAGTTAAGTTTGAAGAAAATCGGTCCAACCTTTTAGAACATATAACATATTTTCTGAATATATCGGGGGTTTTTAAAATTTTTAATTGTTATATTTATAATGAAGATATTGAGCAAAATTTTACTTTATTTTCAGCTTTTACCTAGCACATCAAAGAGAGAAAAAGTAGTTCATCATCATCACAAGAAGCCGGCGAGAAAAAAAGTGTCAAACGAAGAACAACAGCAAGCTAGAATTGATGCAGATATTTTAGCCAAATCATGGGCTCTACAATATAATGAATTATTGGGAAAGCAAAAAGTGATTGCCAGAAAACTAATATCTGATATTTTATTTTATGGCTGTATGGGTACATTAGATATGAATCATATTATTGAGGTGCAAGGAATATTTCAAAAAGAATCTAAAGACTTTTCAACCATGGGTTCCAATAGTTCATTTAGTTTTGCAGAACAAGAAGTGTTCAACACTTACACGAGCAGAGGGTCACCTACAGAACTTAACACTTCCAGTCCAATGAATTTTATCACAGATTTCAATGCTACTGATATTAAATTAGAGGAGACTTAATTTGTTGACTAATATAAGTTTTAGGATAATTTAAATTTAAGAATCTTTTTTAATAATAAATATTTTAAATACTATTTCTCATGCCTGAAAAAAAAAGTTAAGTAAACTTTCAGCATTTGAATTAAGAAAAAAATGCTTTTATTATACTAGCCAAGGCGAAGCCATACTAGATGGTCGCAAGAGATCATGTGACTATTTTCGCCGCTTATAATTTAAATATACGTTGGACGTCATACATTTTTTGACATTTAAAATTTAAATTTTCGCAAAGCGAATCGAGCTAAGTATACCTTACATATGTACATAAATTTTCCTTGATACTAGCTTACTGTAAATATTAAATTCACTCACATTAATTTATTTAAAGAAGTAAAATCTAAAAAAAACAGAAAAAGTACCAAAAGAACAAATTTTCACCCGTTTTATCCCCTAAAAAGTACAATATCGGCCATATGTATAATCAAAAATTGGCATGAAGTTAGCATAAGCGGCAAAATTTAACATGGCTTTAACGTGTTTAGGCATATAATTTTACATTAAAAATCATTCTGGGATTTAATCGTGTATTAAAACTACATTATGCAGTGATTTTTAATTGTCAAATACGTAGTTCAATTTTGTCACTTATGCTAATTTCATGCCAATTTTTGATTATACATAAGGCCGTATATTTTTACCTATCGAATTTCAGCCAAATCCATTAAGTCGTTTTCGCTTTACAGTGGAACAAACTCAAACCTACTACAAGGAGAATTCAACAGTATTAGGTGACCTTTTCATCCCGGCTGTTGATGCCAAATTGAGCAATTTGAACCGAAATATCAAAATTTGCTTGGACATCTTCTGACTGATTGGCACACTAAACTACATGTTGTTTTTTGTGTTGTAAAATTGTTGTAGGGATGAGTTCACCTCGTACTGAATTCGCCTTGACCTACAACAGAAATTTCAACTATTGGGTTTTTGTTACACAGTGTAAGGTTTTGCTTAACTTTCTTCATTTTTTTTCTTTCATATCATTCTTCCTTCTACAGATATTAACAAATAAAACAAACAAAACAAAAAAGAATTGGGGATATCGGTCCAGCCGTTTACGCGTGATGCAGTGACAAAAAGAAAATGGATTAATCCCCCTTAACGTATTTCGACTTCGACTACGACGTTTTTGTAATAGATTAAAGACAAAATTTTGCCATGTTCTTTAATCTATTACAAATTTCGTAGTCACAGTCGAACTACGCCAACCACGATATGGGGGAATTTTTATATATCGAGCCATAACCGCCAAAAAAGCTTAAGCAACACATATTTTAGACCTCGTTTTTTTACGAAAATCGATTACAATTTACGTTAGCAAGTAATCGATTTTGGTTAAAAAAATCAAATTCAAAAATTATGTCGCCTAAGCTTTTGTTGTATGCGGTTACGAAACGATATATAGATTATTTTATATTTTTATATTTATGCTATGATTATCCAGCAAGGTTCAAATCTAATTTTCCATTGAAGGACCGAATCGTCGTGGTTTCAACTACATTTTATAAATAATTTTTTAATACATATGTATATTAATACATATATTATTAAGCTGAACATATTGAAAAAATATATCAATCAGATTTATACATACATATTGTCACCTTAAATGCAAACGGGCATAACTACACAAAAAATTCGAAAACGAGTTTATTGATTGATTATGCTTCATTTTATCAAACTACATTTTCACGCACTTATTTAGACCTCTACGATCAAAAATGACGACTTTATTAAAGAAATTCAAGCAGACGTAATTACGAATGCATCTATTTTTTATTGCAAAGAACATAACTAACATAAAAGCTTAAAAATATATAAAAAGGAAATAAATGGTTAAAAACATATAAGTATCTATATTACAAGTAAATTTCGAATAAAATTTTCAAGAACTCTTTTATTATTATTGATTTTGAAACGTTTTTTGTTTCTCCTGTAAAAAATATAAAAGTGTAATTACGTCCGTTTGCATTTAACGTGACGATATACTATGTACATACATAACTTTGTACTCGTATTATAAAGCTATACTTCACAAGATCATTTCTGTAGGGAGTATTTATTTAATTTCATTGCAAAAAAAACTTGTATTACGTAATTTTTATAAGATTGTCTCTTATCAGCATTTTTAACATTGTCTTGCATTTTAAAATACACGTAGTAAGTAGCAAGAGCAAATTTAATAACTATTCAAGTAAAAAGTAATATTATAAAATTTCTACTTTGAAAGGGAAGTGTTGTTGAAGTACATACATAGATAATTACAATCACTTCAAAAATGTTTAGGATTAATAAAAAAAAATAAAAAATTACAAAACATATATTAACGTTTTAGTTAAAATTGTTTTTCTAGTAACAATTTGGTTTCGCTGAAATCTCATTTTAGACTCCTTATAATATCTAAATACATATGTATTGTATGTATATTGTTTAATTCCGCAAGTATTAAAATTATTATCTAAAATTTACTTCTTCATACATACACATATGTACATCGAGTACATATGTATGCATATATACATGTACATAAGTAGTTATTCCCTGCTAGCATTTTTGGAAATTTTTAATTAAATTCGATTCTTTTTTAATACTTTGAAGTGATCAAAAAACAAGAATATGCGCTCGTTTTCTGAGCATAAAAGATAGTTTTGTCGGGAGAAAATGGTACCCTACCTTCGACTCTTCTTGAGGAGTCTTTTATTACACGCTTTTCTGATCAGTTTCGACTCATTTATGACTCATATATTTTAAAATAAATAAATAAATTACTTTTAAAGCATAAGCACGACTCATTTTCGAGTCTTTTTTCAAGCGCGCAAGTGTTTAATCAGTTTTTAATCGTCAAAACGAGGAAGGCTTAGTTAGGTGATTTTTGATAAAACAATCTTCCAAATGCTAGTAGGGTTTAATTAATATACAAACAAACATAAGCAATAATTTATTAGAAACATATGCCGCAAAAATCATACACTATATTCGCATGCCTTAAGAGTATATTTACTATTTCATAAAAGTTTGCTTGAGAATTTTGAACTTTTTCAGAATCGTATTTTCTTTTCAAACTAAAAATATAAAAGTAATTTTCGCGATTTAGATATTTCACGTATTTTTTTGCATTTTACTCGTATCTCCTTTTAAGTTAAACAGTATGAAAATTTAGAACTCCGAATTAGAAGGTCGAAAATCACTTGCGACATGGTCAAACGAATAAACCAACTCAATTTTGATTTCATATCTTTTAGGATTACATACTTGTGTATGTATGATCATATGTAAGTAAAATACATGTGTGCATATGCATTCACAGGCTCAAACCACAAATCATGGCAGTTCATAAAAAAAGCATAATAAATATGTATATATGTACATACCTCAAAATTGGGATTAGTAGCGTTCTTATCAGTCATAGCAACTATGGCCACCGAAAGATTAACCCGTAAAGCATAAGCTACTGCTAAACCAAAAAATACCAAAAAGCATTGAACATGACGCACACCGAACCGGGGTCCTAAACAAAGAAAAATATTGCAACAAATTAGGCATGAACATTACAATCTGTTAAATTTACAAACCATAAAATATCCACATACATACACATACATACATACATACATGCATATGTACGTATACAAATATATTTGTATAATAAATCTTAAAATACCTTGTCCACCGCCAGCCGCTGCAGATATCTGTTGATAATCATTGCGCTGAAAGCAATCACACCAAAATACCATTTTTTTGTATAGAAACTCAAGCAAAAAGAAATTTAACACAATGCAAGTTTAAATAATGAAAATTTATATTAACTACAGCTTCAACCACACATATGTATGTACATAGTTTAACACATTTTATCTTAAACAAATAAAAACTATATTATTTAGACAATTAGTTGATGACGAAGTTAGAAATCCATTAACTCAATGCTAACTGAAAATCTATTGTTGGTGAAAAAATTGATGCAAAAATTAAAAAAGCAACAAGAAAAATCTGTAAAGCATGTGTATGTATGAATGTATGTATGCATTAGCAAGTGTTTACGAAAAAGCAACAACAACAAACTTCTAATAACAAGCACACAGCTGTTGTGGCTGTGGTGAAGTTCTCCAATTTTCTTTTGTGCTTTGTTTCATAGCATGCTGACTCCAGCAATTCGGCAACCCTTACATATGGATTATTTAACGGAACATTGTTTACTTTGAAAACCGTTAACAAAAACGTATTTTTTGTATTAAGAATTGCAAAGGAAATGACATACAAGAGTGTGTGAAAATAAATTATATATTTCATATAAATGCATACACGCATACTTACATACATATGAACATTAAAATAAATTAATAATATACATATGTACATCATGTACTCATGTTTTTCATAGTTTCCAAGAGGAGGAAAAAAATTTAATAAAAAAAGATGAAATATTGATACAAAATTTTTTTAAACGCAATTTTTATTAAAAACACTTTACAAATTTAGTGCTATATTAGTTTTATTATTATTTTTTAATTTAGTTTAGTAATGGTCTATCGAAATATGTAAAAATATCGATTTCGAAAAATTATGAGTTGGGGCGTTTTCGTATTAAGCTAACGATATGTATTTGTGTAAATATGTAAATATTTACATACATATATGTATGTATTTCCTTTTTAATATTATAAATGTGAAAGTTAGTTTGTTTATTTGTTTGTTTTTGACGCTTTCACACCGAAACCGCTAAACCGATTTCGAAAATTCTTTCACCAATGGAAAGCTACATTACCAGCGTCGAATAAAGAGTATTTTTTATCCGGTTCGGAACCTGTTTTTTATACCTACGTATGTATATGGTACGGATTATTTCCGATAAAGACATTTTTGGTCTGGTTGAGGGAAGTTTTCGTTTCGGGTTTGATAGTTTAACCATTTTTAAAACCGGTTTTGATGTATTTTTTAAACAGATCAATGCGATAGAAAATTTTTATGAAAATCACCCCAAAAAAAATTAGTGGTTTTCATATAAATTGTACACTCAAGTAGACTGTCTGGGTTATGGAAACAGGGCATAAGTGAAATTCGTGTAAAGTTTCTATAACATAAAAAACTAACCCCTGTTTCTACAACCCATGTAGTCGACTCGTTTAGAAAATTTTTATGAAGATCACTCAAAAAAATTAGTGTTTTTCATATAAATTTTCTAGTTAATTCTACCGTTCGTGTTGTAGAAACAGAAAGTATTTTTGTCTAGAAAGCTTACATGAAAAGCTGTCAAGTTTTTTAATGATTCCCATACAAATTTTCTGCACAAGTTGACTGTTTGCACTTTGGAATCTCATTTAAAGATTTGTGTGGAAGTAAAAAGAATTACGTTATTGCGCAGATACATACATACATAGTTATTTTATTTATAGACTAGGGGGGAAGGAGAGTAATTTTATCATCCCATGACAAATATTTTGTTTTTAATATTAGAGTAGATAGATAAAGTCAATGTAGGGTTGGTAATATCACTTTTCTACGGCCTTATTTTACTACTCGTAATAGATAAAATTAATCTTTAACAAAGGTCAAGATTAGATTTTGTTCTACGACTAAAACGATAAATACATACTTGTTGTAATTACATGCATATGAAAAAATATCATGTCGTGTCTGTTGATGCATCAATAGACATATTACATGCCAATTTGTTTAACATACATACAAACCTATGCAAGTATGTATGTATATACATACATACATACATATGTACAAACTTACATGCATTGATCTAAAACTTCTTTAGAAAATTAGATGAAAACATTTTTTTAATATAAAATTACACGTTTATACAGAAACTTTTTACTTTCCACTCGCGAGAAATGCTTTTTCTTAACACGGCTTTTGTTTTTGTAACTTTAATGATCTTTTCTAAGATTGCTACTGTAAGAACTCAAATAAATAGTGAGTCAAAGTGTAAAAAAAAAATAATTATTTTCAATACCATAAAAGTGCATAAATTTTAAAAATTTTAGCAACAATTTATCAAAAGTTACCACCACTCTACAGCTTTGAAAATTATGATCACTGCTTATTGCAAAAACCATCCTCCTCGTACTGCATAGTTTTCGCCGAAATAGAGTCGAATAATTATAGTGATATATGGCTTGATATTGAAAAAATGTCAAAAGATTTGATCCATCATTTTCATCATGAAAATCTATTTTTTGGAATTTGTGTTGAAAACTGTAAGCAACTGTTTGATAAGTTGTCAACAACAGAAATACAAAGTTATGCTAGAAATACGACTTTAAAAAATGAGGTAAGTCCATTTTGGTTATTCTTCTACAAACAATTATTAGATATGTGTTTCACTTTAACCAAGATCACAGAATATTATCAAAGGATTTACAAACGTGAGGGTGATCGGCAGAAGCGCTTAATGTATCAAAATGTTTTAGACGTTTGTCTTAATTACAGATTTCAGCAACAATTTAATTTGTCAGTAACGACAAGTATTGAATATTGTCTGGCGGACACGGAGAAAACACGAAAATTTGGTAAAATACATTTGTGAGGATTTACAAGCATTTTCAACTTTTGATCGTAGAATTTACATAAAGAATTTTCAACTATTGGTTGTGAAACTTTTTTTCGGCATAAAGAATTTTTACCTTTTGACCGTGAAACGTTTTAATTTAGCATAAATAATTTTCAGTTTTTGATCGTGAAACTTCTTTGTTCGTCATAAAGGATTTCCAACTTTTTATCTTGAAACTTTTTTTCTTTATAAAGAATTTTCAAGTTTTGGTCTTGAAACTTTTTTATACAGCATAAATAATATTTAGATTTTGTTCGTGAAAATTCTTTTTTCCGGATAAAAAATTTTCAGCTTTTGTTCTTGAAACTTTTTTTCTTTAGCATAAAGAACTTTCAACTGTTGGTCGTGAAACTTTTTTTCGGCATAAAAAATTGTTAGCTTTTGATCGTGAAACTTTTTTATTCGGCATAAATAATATTCAGCTTTTTTTCGTAAAAATTCTTTTTTCAGCATAAAAAATATTAAATTTTTTTCGTGAAACTTTTTTATTAAGCATAAATTTTAAGCTTTTGATCGTGAAATCTCTTAATTCAGCATAAAAAAGTCTTAAAGTTTAAATAATTTTCAGCTTATGATCGCGAAACTTCTACGCATTTACCGTGAAATTTCTTTATAAATAATTTTATCGTGCAACTCTTTTATTCAGCATAAATAATTTTAAGCTTTTGATCGTGAAACTTCTTTTTCCATCATAAATAATTTTCAGCTTTTGATCGTGAAAGTTCTTAATTCGGCATGAACATTTTTCAAACTTTAATCGCGAAACTTTTTTCATTTATCGTAAAACTTCTTTATAAATAATTTAATAGTGCACATTTCATCGTGAAGGTTCTTTATTTGCCATAAATAATTTTAAGCTTTTGATCGTGAAATTTCTTTATTCAGCATAAATAATTAGCAGCTTTTAACCGTGAATTTTCTTTATTCAGCATAAATAACTTTCAATTTTTTATCGTGAAACTTCTTGATTCGGCAAAAGCTTTGTAAAATATTTCTGCCACTATGAAAAAAAATACGAGCCATAACCGCCAAAAAAAAGCTCACCGGTACACTTTTTGGACCTCGTTTTTTACGAAAATCGATTATTTACAATCGCAAACAATCGATTTTGGTCCAAAAATGAAATTCGAAAATTATGTCGCTTAAGCTTCTTTGGCGGTTATGGCACCATATGCAAACTACAAAAAAAACTATTAAGAACTAATTTGCAAGTACAAACAAAATGATTTTAGATCAATCCGATTGAAATTCGTGTACCCTTGCATTCTGTAAACACGAATAAACTTAATTCGTTTTAATATTTTACCTCTTGAAGGTCGGTCGGTCATCTTGAGTAGAAATTTTATATGAAAAGCACAAATTTTTTTAGTGATTTTCAATAAAATTTTATGAACGAAGTCGGCTGCTTAGCTGGTGAAAACAGTCTTGGGATAAAAAATTTCTTATCATATTTTAATCAAATACATTAGTGCCCATAATTATGAAAGAGGTGAACATATATCCAACTAGCTTTTACTCGCGACTTCACTCGCTTTGATCTGTTCACAAAATACATAACGTTTCAAATGCTCTTAAAGTTGCTTATCGTTCAGCTGGCTCACCTAAACGAAGTTGTGTTTGAAAAGGTAGTTCAAAAGCTCTTAAATTAAATCTTGGCATCCAGTTTGCTATTCTGAACGAAATTGCTCTTGAAGCGGCGTTTCAGAAGCTCTAAAATTAGCTTGGCATTCAGCTTGCTCATTTGAACGAACTTGAGTATGAAGGGCGTTTTTAAAAGCTCTTAAAGAACTTCAGTTTCCTCATTTACGGCCCTTTTCCCAATCTACAATTAAAAACTAACAGGGACTTTAACGGCAAATTTTGTATGAAGAACTGTCAGTTAAAGTTCACATTAACTCTTAATCATACATTGTGAAAAGAGACGTTAAACAAACATGTGTTTGAATAGGTGTTTCAGAAAGCCTTAAAATAGCTTGGTGTGAAGCTTTATCATCTAAAGCGAACTTGTGCTTGAAGAGATGTTTCAGTGACTTAACCAACTTTCATAATTATGGACATATTTATTAACATACATTTATTAACATACATAGGCCCTAACTAATTTTTTTTTGTTAATCGAGTTTCTTGTATATTTCGATAGAGGAACATCTAATGTATTGAAAAATGCAAAAATCTGGATTTCAAAAAATAATCAATTAGGGCCTTTTTATACTAAGGTAACGATATGTATACTTGTGCACATTTTGTTTAGATATTTTGGATATTGTATTTTGCCTTATATTAATGATAATTATATTGCTGAATATTATATCGTCTTTGTACGATTATCGAATGAAGCTCAACTATTCCGATTTGAAAAACAATGATTTTTATAAAAATAAACCAGCTGGTGAGTATTTCTTTTATATAAATACAGCCCTTTTCCACACTGAAAAGCTTACTTTGCAAAGAAAGAAACAGAAGAAAACAGAAAGAGACTGTACCACTTGCTACCTCTGTCTTTCACACAGCTGAATTAAGACTTTGCAAAGTAAACTTTTACCCTTTTTAAGGCTCAGTTAGCCGACAGTAATGTAAATTAACTGCAACAGTTTGAAATGTAGGTTACGTTACATTACATCTCTATAACCATTTTCATTCCTTTTCACATAACAATATCGATCAGCTGTTTCCTACTGTTGCAGTTACTTTGCATTACTGTCGTCTATCTGAGCCTTTAGACACGAACACTTTTTCTTTGCAAAGTCTTGATTCAGCTGGGTGACAGACAGAAAGAGAAAGTATTTCCTCCTCTGTCTTGCTCACAGCTGAATTAAGACTTTGCAAAGTAAACTTTGCGTGTCTAAAAGGGGTATTTGCGCGCGGAAAAGGTTTAATACTATTTACACACATACATTCTTATATATTTATGTACATAAGTATATAGTCTAAAATAACTCTGCAAATAAAATAAAATTTTAACATATTTTTTTCTAGGTTATTACAATCGTTTCCTAAGTTCATTTTCGATATGTCGAAATTATTATCGCATTACCCATTTGTCATCAAAAGCCACCACCACATCAAATGAATCGGACTTGCAGTTTACCTATGCCTTTCGTGTCTTTGCACTATTTATTGTAATACTGGGCCACTGCATTATGGTTTTGATGTCAATACAAATACAAAATCCCGAATTTATAGAAAAATACTACTACAAAGCTGAAACGATGTTATTCCAAAATGGTTCAGCGATAATACAAATATTTTTTGTTTTGGCTGGTTTTCTGTTGAAATCGAAATTTGATGAAAGCAAATTGATAACACGAGAATCGAGTTATAAAACGGCACTGTTTTGTTATCTTCAAGGTTTTTCTAATCGTTATTTAAGGTTGTTGTTACCTCCCAAAAAAAAAAAAAAACTTTACTAAAAATTATTTTTGTTTCGTTTATATACATGTGGATTTTCTTGTATTAATACAGGATGTTTCCTTCTTTGGCACTAGTGATATTATTTAATGCAACTTTATTCGCACGCTTGCAAGATGGTCCATTTTGGCGTCATGTTTCCGAGTCAGAGTATACATTTTGCCGAGAATATTGGTGGAAAAATATATTTATGATTAATAATTTTATGCTAAAGGATAGTGTAAGTATGCAGACAGGGTGTATACATACATACACACACTGTACAGTATATGCATGTATAGTATTTATATGTATGTACACACAGAAAAAATTCAACTTAAAATCTACATAAAAAAAGGTTAATTTAACATTACAGTAACCTGCAAAGAAAATGTTTCCTTTTGAAATAACTTTGCGTGTGTTAGTAAATGCATCACTGCCCTGCAAATGAAAATTTAACTGTTCTAAACTGGTTCACTGAAGTAGATAACGCATAAATAAATGTCAAATATGTTATACAAACATGATTACTACTAAAACGCACTATCAGCGAACTTGTATTGCATTTTCAATAAAAGTTTGCACGTATGATGCACAGCAGAGATGCATTTACGAACACACCCTTTATTTCATGTTGACTTAGCATTCCTTTACTATTAAGTCAAAATGAAAAATCATGTTGAATGAAAGTTATTTCGATTCAGAGCAAGGTAAATTCGATACTGAATTTTATTTGTTCAGAAAAATATTTATATTGTTACGTTTTTATTCCTTTAGAAACGCTTTTACGTGGACGCAAAGATTTGCAAGGGAATACAAGACCCCAGTGTAGTTATTAGGGTTAAAAATGATTTTATTTTACCATTATTTTGTAAATTTTATTTACAAATATACCCTTTCGGAGAATGTGCAGTTGACTACAAAAATACTTAACTATAGTTAACTTTTCTTAGACTGACTAAAAGCTAACTGCAATGTCATCCAGAACAAACCCAAAATTAATTCTTAAGTTGAGTACGTAGTCGAATTTTATGAGATCCAACAAATTTATTCTCAGCTACTTTGAAACTCATTTCAGTTTTATGTTAACATTTTGCTGTTGTTATTCTAGATGGTAGCTTAGCTGAGTGGTAGCGCATTGAGTACACAAATTGTGATGATACATGTTCGAACCCCAGAATTTTTTTTTTAATTTACTGACTACAAGTTGGTTTAAAAAAGTCAACTTTAAGTTAGCTGCAAGTAATTCAGAGTGAGCCAATTGACTACCGCCTAGGACATCGCAATGTTTAAAGTAGTCAGTTGATTACATTGCGAAGTAATCCAAGTGTCAGTCAGTACTACTTGCGAAATAGTTAGCTTGAAGTTAGTTTAAAGTTAGCCAAATTTCCGACAGGGTAGTTAAACTAAACTTATCAAGAGCTTAAATACACTAATACAACTTAAATTATTTAAACATTTTCAACTGCTTACCAACCACTGCGCCTTCCTCGATGTAGTTTACGCACGTCTCATGCAACTAGCTGCGCTAGTATTGTCGCAATTCCTCTTTGTCTGCTTCTCGTCGCTTACGAGACTCACTCTGCCGACACTCACCGTTGATACACCAATATAAAGTATATAAAGTACCGGTTCACACGTTTCAACTTTTGTTGCTCAACTCGTAGTTCAGCTGTAAGAAAGACCAAGACGGAAATACAAATATCTCTTTTTTTCTTACAGCTAAATTACGAGTTGATAAACAAAAGTTGAAGTGTGTGAGCCGGGACAAACTTGCTGGCCTTACTTCCACACGTCTATAAGTTGCGCTGTTCCCTTTACTCCAGTCAACACGATAGACTCCACAATACTCTCAATACAACGACAGACTTTAACTGTCACTATAGACTGTCCTATAGTTTTTCCAATTACCAACTCACGTATTGTAAAGCACAGACTAAACTTTCAACTATTAACTCACTGCTGTATCGCAGACTGCTATTATCTCATAACTTGACTATCAACTGACTTGTTTAATTACAACTGACTCAACTGACTGACTGACCATTAGATGTGTCACCCCTTTTTATACTTCGCACAAAAACCACTAGCATTTTCCAGCAAAGTCTATACAATCTCATCCTCATCATTGAGTTGTTTATTTTATTTTATTATTTTTTAAACAACACTGTTGGCAAGACATTTGTTTCAGTCGTTTGTCTTGTGGTTTTAAGCGTTTGTTTTATAATATTTCGCTATAGTAAAGCATTTGAAAAATCTCTCATGTCTTGAAAAGTCTTATAAATGGTCTTGTGCAGGACACTACTAGGCATGTATTTAGTTCAGCGATGCCCAAACACTTGTTAAAACAACGCAAACTAATCGTTTTTCATATAAAATACATACAAATGGATACAAATACGCTTATACAATTCTCTCGGGTTTCTCTCTGTGGGCAGCACCATGGTATAATTATACAGGTGACTGCGTAACACTGAAAAAAGTGTTCACCAATTAATTAAGAATTTAATTATATTAATTAAATTTTTAATTGTATTAATTAATTTGGCTGGAAAAACTTAATTGATATTATCAAATTGTTTATAGGTGAAAATTTAATTAATTTTTTAATTGATACTACGAATATTTTAATTAATATTACAAAATCATTCATATTACTTTTTTGTGTGTAAGGATTTGTTATACAAAAATACGGCAACCATAGCTGTGCAAAGAACCGAAGAATGTCAAAAGCACAAAAATTTGTGTACCAAAACCAAAACAAAACGAAGTTTTTGACATTCGTTAGCTACAAAGCACATGGAGCAAAAAATTATCAGCTGAAGCAGCGCTGCCACCTAGTCAGATAGACCTTGGGCAGCACTGATTTAGTTGTTTGCTACTATTCTAGATGTTTCTTTTTATTGACCCTGTAGGAATATTTTCCACAACACTTGCGTTGGAATATTTTTGCGTAATGCTGCATTAACCTTGTCGACGGTCATTATTGTAACAATATATTTATAATTGGCTTCCACGACCCAGATTTGAACTCGGAATTCATCATGTGGTAGTCAATGCACTTACCGCAGCTGAATAAGTAGTTCTATTAATTTTAGGGTAAAAGTGCGGAAAAACACACTAAAATCACTTTTACATAATTTTTTTGTTTTCTTTTAAAATGTAAGTGTGCCCAACATACATGGTTCTTGGCAGCTGATATGCAGTTATATGAAGTGTTTTTATTTACGGTTATTTTGACATCTAAGTAAGTGTAAAATTAATGTATTCACTTAGGTATATTAAATAACATAATCTACTTTTTATAGATTTGAAACATATAAGAAGCCCCTCTACATCTTGTATGGAATATTTTCACTACTAGTGCCTGGTGCTTTGACATATTTCTATAAGTTGGATGCCATACACTTCTTAAAGCCTGAGTTAGTGAAAAAAACTAATATTTTATCCTAAAAGCTCGTTTAATTAATTAATTAAATTAATTTTTATTACTTACAAATTTCAGAACTTATCGTTATTTATATTTTAAAGATGCCGAAACATTCTATTTGACATATCCTCAACCCTATTGTAATATGGGTGGCTATTTGGTTGGTTTTATATGCGCGGAGTTTTATTTAAAAAATATACGACCACAAAAGCATAATAACTATTGTAAATATCGTGGTGTTATAAAATTTGAAATAACACTATTGGCTGTCATTCTCTTAACGGGAATAGGACTTCTGTTTTCTGGCAACTTGGTAACCCATGGAAATATAGAAAAACCTTCCTTGGTATTAAGTTTGTATGCCGGTCTATATCGCAATATATGGTCAATTTATTGCGGCTTTATTTTATTGTGTATGCTGATGAAAATGGGATGTAAGTTTCTGTATACATACACATATGCATATACGAGTATTTAACTACACACATATCAAGCACTAAAACTTTAATTATGCATGACATAACCATAACCATAAAAAACAGCTGTTCGAACCAAAGTAATGGGCAACACTGTATTTGGTTATAGATGACTCGCCATAACATAGTGTCCACACCTGATGATTTTGTATCATAACTCGTAATATAACATCGGCAGATCAACTGTAATTTTTTCATTAATATCAACACAAAGGGGAAGACGTTGATGATTTTATATTATTATGAATCAAACAAATATTTGAATAATACGTGCCAAAACTAACTAATTTGAGCGCTGTTTAATTGTATGTTGCGCCGCCTTTTTTAAACGAAAATTGTTTAAAAAATAAATGTTAAATACACAGTAACACATAAAATTACATTTGATATCAAGATGAGCCGTAAGCTCTGATGATTATAAAGGGTGATCCAAGTACAAATACTTTCTTCAATAGACTTTTTGTGTCGTGTCATGCTGTCATGTTATTTTTGTTTAGTATTGTTTGGCATTTCATAATGAAAAGACTTACGCCTTAACAACGACTCTATGGGCTCTTGAAAAGTTCCAAGAAGATCCGACGCTTTCGGGGCAAATTTTTTTTTGCGATGAGGCTCATTTCTGGCTCAATGGGCTTGCAAACAAAAAGTATTGCCACATTTGGGACGAAGAGCGATGTGAAGATATCCAAGAACTGCCACTTCATCCAGAAAAAACAATGGTTTGGTGTGGTTAGTGGGCCGGTGGAATCATCGGTACATATTTCTTTAAAAATTATGCCGGTGCGAACGTAACCGCCAATGGCGACCGTTATCGTGCCATGATAACCGACTATTTGATGCCTGAAATTGAAGCTCAATCAATGGATTTATTGAGAGAAAATTTTGGTGAGCACATAATTTCACGTTTTTGGCCGGTCGATTGCCCACCAAGATCGTGTGATATCAACACCGTTAGACTTTTTTCTGTGGAGATATGAAAAATCTAAAGTTTATGCGGACAAATCCGCTTCGATTCAGGCCTTGGAGGAAAATAGCACGCGTGTCCTTTGCCAGTTATCAGTCGAAATGAAAATTTGACTCAACGGATGGACTATCTGCGACGTAGCAACGGCCAACATTTGATAGACATAATCTTCAAAAAATAAATGCCGAAGAATGTTCTTTCAAATGATAATAAGGATATTCCATTAAATTTAAATTTTCTTTGTTTTTTTTTCTTTAAAAAAGTAGTTTGAAATTTATTTGCTTGTGGTTTAGCTTGGTCTATATACGTATTTCATTGGCGCTTAAACCAAATCATCAGTAGACTTCAACCACAAATTTTGAACAGTCACAAACCTCTTACTTTATGCACAGACTTTCAAAAACTATATGAGAATTCATAGAACAATAATATTTTTGAAAATCACAAAGACAAAATAAGTTTGGTAGGCTTTGAAACTCATACAAAACCCAGCAAATAATTTATATTCGATATGAATCTATTTTATTTTTCTACACCTTTTGTGACTGTTCAAAATTTGTGGTTGAAGTCTACTGATGATTTGGTTTAAGCGCCAATGAAATACGTATATAGACCAAGCTAAACCACAAGCAAATAAATTTCAAATTAAAATATAATTATGACAATATGTCGAATAATAAACTTCTTAAAAATTTAAAAAAGTAGGGATCCTCGAAATGGATCATACCCCTAGGTGATGAATATCTAATGCATTTTCATCATGATATCATTTTGACATTCATCATGATGTAAATTCTTCAGCTGTCGACACTATGTAACGCCGTACCCGTCTTCTGTCTTTTTTCCTCTCTCTCTCTCCTATAAACTCAGACTAGCTTCAAGAGTCTAAAACATGAGAAACCAATTGTATTTTGGTTTGATTATGACTATGGCACGTCTTATTTAAGCTTAAGTGACAATAATTACATAACCTTCAAAAATAAAACTCCACGGAAAGTGCTTTTTTTCAAGTAGCTTTCTGACTTCTTCTTGACTTCTCTTGTTGCAGCAGAGATACTAAAGTTAAAGCTTGACTCTCATATTGTCATAAATAGCAATAATCGAAAATTATGTCACGCCGAAAACTCCATAAGGCTCATGATAAATAGAAAAATACTGAAATGCTATACAAATATCAGAAGTAACACAAAAGTATGAATAATGATGTTTTTTGCAATTATTTTTTAAACGGATTTGTTCGCGAATTGGTTTATAATCGTTAAAACGCTTTAAGTAAATTTTGATTTATAACCCATGTCTACACCTGATATATTTTTATCATAACAAAAGTCAAACTTTATATTGAAAAATATTTTTGAAACATTTTTGTAAATTTTTCAATTGAACTTTTTTTTAATCAGAAATAATTAAGCCTGACTAAAAATTATTTCTGATTAAAAATCACTAAAAGTTCAATTGAAAAATTTACAAAAATGTTTCACTTAAATAATCATGGGCACGTGAAAAAATATGTTCACTTGGCAATCACTGTAAATCCAAGTAAAAAACTGTAGAATGCAACAACAAGTAACATTAAGCCACTACAATTATACTTACATGCATGTACCGATGGTACATCGAATAAGTAAAAATAATTAATGTGATGATCGTAAAAGATAAGCAAGAATGACTAAACATACTGAGGTAGAGTAATATAATTTTGTGCTAACCTAAATAGAAAAATGAAAAAAATGGAAAAACAGAAAATTAATAGTGATACTTATAAATGTGTTTACCAAAGGTAAATCAATTTGTATACACAACAATCGTTTCTCATATTCCGTTTTCATTGAAAATTTAAGTTAAATAGCTGATATTAATAAGAATCTCTACCCAAGTAGATAGACTAGGGTGCTGATGAAGTGCGTCGCTGCACAGAAAAGTATCGGTATTTCCCCCAGCTTAAAGTCTAAGTTTAATTTTTCTTCTCTTCTTTAGATACTCACATTAATTAATAAAAATATTTCATTCAATAAGAATTGAAATTACTGAACTTAAGCCTGACTAAAAATTATTTCTGGTGAAAAATATTTTTTTTTATGTTAGCTCTCTTTTGGAATGGAATGGAATTTGACTTTTGTCATGACAAAAATGTATCAGGTGTAGACGTAGAGTAATTGTTTTTGATTTAGGATGCGATATTTGAAATTTTATTTATTATTTATAAGGTCTTGAGTTGCTAGGACACAAGGAAATAGACCTGTCACTCCCTTTTTCCTACAAATTGAAGACCTTGCAAAGTAAAAAAGTCGTCTTAGGTCTAAATTTACAATCTATAGTTAATTTATGTACACGGTTTAACTAAAGATTTTTCTTCATTAGTTAACTAAAGATTGTGAAGTTTTATATGCATAATTATAATAATACTTTTTTGTTTATTTTTTTATTATTTCTAGGGATTGCCTACGAAATTGCATGTTTGCCCATATTTCGTGTAATGGGTAGAATATCCTTTCAATCATATCTATGGCATGTCACTATCCTAAAAGTCTTAGCTGGATTTTATCGTCAACCGGTCTATCTAAATGAATTTTACATGGCAAGTTTCTACAATTAAATTTGTTGTTTCAATAAGAAAATTTTTTAACTGTTTATATGTGGTTTATGGTGATTTCTTTTAATCGTTCCTCTATTTTTCTTTAATGTTTTGCTTTTTAGTGAGAAACTTGTTTACAAGCTCTCACATGCGTCATTTATTTTACCGCCTATCCCAGGATGTCGACAGAAAACGTTCGATCGGTTACTTTAATTGAAAACAAAAACAAATTGGATTATATTATTGCTGTTTTCAATACAAGTTGTCGATCGAACTTTTTCTGCCGACATTGTGGGACAGCCAGTCAACAAAATCAAACTTTTACAGAAGAAGCAATTTTTTATCGACGAATTTTTAAAAGGATTCTTATAATGAATATCACATTATTTTTATAAAGGTTTTCCTTTTGGCACGCAACAAACTTTTATATTCTGGCTGGTATTCTATGAGAACTTCAGTTTCCATAACCTGCACTGTTTGGACTTTTTACATTTGGTAAAAAAGAAATTGTTATGATAAGATCTTCTTTTTTATACCATACTTTACTCAAGAATCTTCTTTTAGTAAAATTCGCAAAAAAAACTATTATTTTTTTTTTAAATATGCGTATGTTTCACAACAAACTTACCCATTTCATATTGCAAATTGTCTTCAAAATCCTACGGCTTAAAATGTTCCATGCAGACATCTTCACATTAAATTTTCACTTGTGGCCACAAAAAAAGTATTCACTGCTTTTAGTAGATAAAGATCCAAGGGAAAATTTTATGAATATATTTTACATGCTTTGCATTGTTTTCATTCTTGCAGTTATTCACTCTCACTTCGTTTGTATTATTAATTCAATTATCTTTAATTAATTATCTTTCTTACGTTTTTCACTGTAATTCTTATGCACTTTACATACAAAAATGTATTTTGTTTACAACACATATTCTATATCAACGTCACACAAGCAGCTGATCGCTACACAATAAAAAAACGGACCTGCTCAATGTGCATTATTGTTTTTTAGATTCATGTGCACAGGTGCAGAGAACGAAGCCGACCGATTTTCAGCCGCGGCTAAGCCGCCGCCGACTTATTTTCAGGTATGTCAGCCGCCGCCGGTTCTGACGGCTGCTTTCGGCTAAAAATATTGCTGATTTAAACGAGATAAATGTATATTAATCGGTCATGGCACAGAGTTTAATTCCGTTCGGAAACGGGATTTAATTATCCTCAAAATGTCGAGCCGTAGCTGCAGTATAACTCAGCAAAAAAGAGCACCCAACAGTCTGGGAACACCTGACAAATTCTCGTATTTTAGTTTTCTTTTTTAGACACCATCTACAAAAATTGGGTGGATTGAATTCCGTTTCCGAACGGAATTGAGCTCTGTAACATGACCGAATGTATATGTGTTCATTTCTATGAGAAGCCAATTTAAGTTTCGCGCTCTGTTGTTACTTTGGTCAGCTATGATATACAGCGATTTCAACTTAAACATTTTAAAACCAGTGCTTAATGGACTAAGTCGAAAAATCGGAGCAGTGTTTCATAGCCATTGGCGTAGCTATAAATTTTTTCTAGGGAGGCTTATGACTGGTGTTTTTCATAATTAATAATAAAATAAATAATTACATGCAATTTTTAATAATTCTAGGGGGTCAACAGCAATTCTTGGGAGCTAAATGGCCTTCCTACGCCTACGTTCATAGCATTTGCAGAGATGTGTCTATCACAAAATTTGTGAACACGTTTTAAAAGAATATAAAAGAATATTTTTCTTATACTTCAAATATAAATAATTCATCGGACACAACTGATACAATATGACAAGCCGTTTAAAGCCGACTTTTAGCCGCCGCCGGTTCATTTTGTGCTCAGCCGCCGCCGCCGACTTTTTTCCTTCGGCTTCGTTCTCTGCACAGGTGTGTGTAGTAAGTATGTGTACTGCTTTTACCATGGCTTCTAATTTAACAAAACTCACCACAACAAATGGCAAAAGGTAGGTAGGGTTTCTGTCTGCACTACATGTATATCGAAGCTCCAAGCCATATTTTACAAGGAAGTGAATATGCTGCAATTTCAAATTAATAAAAATAATAATAATGCCATACTATTGTATAAAACGAATTATAAGGTACATTTCTTGGGCAATGTGTAATAATAGGTAAGTCCACTTAAGCAAAGCATTGTTTTCGGCGTTTTGATGCTACAACTGAGATATTGAAAGGCTCTAATGATTGCTTCTACTTTTTCCTAATCATTTCCTTGCATCTGTAACATTGGAGCCACTACAACTTTCAACTTTAACATAATGCAGCATAATAAAGCTAAATTTGTTTAACTCGACTTAACCCATTATTACATATTGGCACAGATTTTATTACAAAAAAGGTCAGAGTAATAAAAATATGCAATGTTTTTTAACATGAATGGATTTATTTTCATACATACATTTATGTACATACATAATATATAATTATTATTTACCATTTATATATTTATAGGTCTGCCAGGTAGTTTTGGCATTTATAATAACAAATTTTGTGGCATTTTTTATGACTTTGCTTGTGGAGTATCCAGTTAGTGAAGTTGTACAGGCCTGTTTTAAAAGAAGTAAGTATTCAGATATAAGCAATTATTGAAGATTTTTAACTATCACACCTATTTCTCGTTAAGAAACTTTCCGAAATCCTATTTCTGACAACGATGTGGAGTTGAAACCCCATTTGGCTCAAATACATATCTAACTGGCAATATTGTGAAACTTAAGTGAAAATTTCTTGAAATTTCATTCAATATACTATAATGCTGTTATTTGACCTTTGGTTTTAATTGTGAAATTAGTTGCTCTTAAGAAAACGATTTTCTATAATTATAAAAATAAGTTGAAAATATGGAATAAAAAATTTTAAGTAGCAACACATATTAAGAAATCAAATATTACAACTATTGCATTTAAGAAATTCTATAAAACTATGTGGAAAAAATATCCCTTATGTACTTTAAGTGGGTTTTCACTATCAAGCAATTTGTAAGAAAATGCAACCCTCATCTATGGGAGCTTACTTGAGGGTTACACTATCAAGTTTTGTCTTTTCAGTTTCAATACATTCACACTTTTTTTTACTAATTCACACAAAGATAATAATAACTCAATATCCCAGACGTGTTTATTCACAAAAGCCGCACGATGTATGACATCAGGACTACTAGCCTTATATAGAGATTTTTCATAAACTAGTTACGCTGCAGACCCACGTTCAATAAATCACCTTCAATTTCATCACACATACTGCTAGTCAATATTCCTTGAAATTGATAGCTGTGACACAAATTGATAGTCCATTTCATTTTATAAATGCCACCGATTAAGAAACAACTCAAAATTGTAGCTTAACACAATGTGTTGCTGTGACCAGGAGCAAATCGTGGCACTCGTTATCGAACGAAATTACGAAGTATTTCCATATAAACTCTATTGAAATATATAAACTCCATATAAACTGCATTGAAATTTTGTTCAAATTGAAAATAAAATTGACAGATAAATGGACAGGTGAAATTGGAAACAATCTAGTTGTCAATTTAAAATGCTTGAGGATATTGTAAATTGATAAGCACAAAAGTGTGGCACACAAGTTAATATATGTAATTCTTACAGTGTATGAATTCCCATAAACTTGGCAGCCCTATAAGTCGGGCAAAATGGCCACGTTTTCAGTTGCACAAGAAACGTCAAACTTTGTTGACGTTGACATTTAAGAGCATTTAATACTTGGACGTCGGTAATATTGGTTGTGCACGGTACTTGTTATTGAATTTATTACAAAGAATTAAGAATTTTTCAACAAAATTGCTTAAATCATAACTTTTAATTGGCAAGAATATTGTGTAATTGTGGTAACAATAAAATTATCAAATTGTAAAGAAAAAATAGGTTAAATGAAAAAATTCAGGTCGTAATACGACGTAGCAGAGCAGACAGCGCAGCGAAAAAAGCGACTAAAAAGAAAACGCAAAAAATAAATTATCATGTATTTATAACGTTTATAAATTGATTAAAAGTCTTAAAAAACAGAAGAACTAAAAATTACATAATTTAATATTGATCTCCTGTTTAAGGAAGTAGTTTTTTGGTGAAAATATGTTTTTATAAAATTTGCTGTCAGTGACATGATGTTTCGTTGGTTGTCTTCTTTAAGTTGGTTCGCTGCCAACGTAGCAGTCAGTCATAAGCAAATGCTTAAGTGTGTGTTTTCCTCGACTTTATGAAAGTCCAATTATGTTAAATAGAAAAACACGTTTTTTTAGTTAATTTTTTCAACTTGCCTTTCTTGGCAAAATATCTATGTATTTAAATTAAAAATTCAAGATAAAAGAATTTAATAGTTTTTGAACAATATGATGACTCGTTCGGTTGTTAATTTTTATTTAAAATTACATTTTCTGTGTTTAATTTTTAATTAACTCAAACATCAATATGTTGGTAATTTTCAAATTCTTTTTATATTTTTCTTCTCCATCTGCCACTTGTAGTGTTAAACGTGTGTTTTTATTTTATTTTTCCACTTTCATCAATGACCGCATTTTTAATTGAGTTTGTTTCTTTTATTTTCTATTTATTTGTGGCATTTCCTATTTATTTTACCATATCTTTTCGTCGTCGTCGTTATCTCTGCACATATTTTCTAGTATTTCAGCGAGTCTATTCATAGTCATTTCGTTGATCGCAGTGCCATGCTTAAGTAAAACTTATTTATTTTTGAGTTGCAAACGATCACATGAAATAAATATATATATGGATGTACATATGTATGTATGTACATACTGAAGAAATGGATTAATTTTATACTTAAAGTATGCGAAGCTGAAAGAAAGTCATTGTCGGACTGAAAATTAATGAGCATTTGTTGGCATTCAAAGGTGTGTATGCAGTACTGCAAACCCGTGTGGTGATCAGAGTAGCAAGCCGTACCGGCGTGGCTGGCGGCTAGCCAGTCAGCCGATTTTTTTCGACAAGCCTAGCCGCCGCCGAACCACTCGGCTTATCGGCGGCTTAGTACTAGCCGTTATTTTGTCTTTTGTTTTTTATACTTTTTCAAATTTCGTATTTAATATGATAGCGAGCGTCCCAGAAAGATAGTTATTTTTGCTTCCACATAAAAAGAAAATGTTTATGTGAACGGTAACGAAGCTGCGACAACACTTACGTTATCTTTTGGAGTCCCTTCTTAAGTACATTCACGTTTACATAGACTTTTTTGTTTAAGCGACTTTTTGATAATTAATTGTTCAAAGCTTTTTGTTTGTTGATCCGTAGCAGTGTTCCAATAAAGTAATTAATTTTTAATTCAATCGGAAAGCTTAAATAAAATTTATGTAGAAGGCAATCATGAATAAAATTCATCGAGAAATTTTTCCCGGGGAAAAATTCCAACTAATAGCAAGTAATAGGGAAAAAAATCTAATATGAAATATGAGAAATTTCTCGCGAAATTTTATTCATAATTGCCCTGATAGTCTAGAATATGTTTCTATGGTTTAAATAATTTACGAAGCTATTTTTTAGGACATAAATTACTGCAATATTCAAACTATTGAAAAATAAATAATGTTACAACATGGTGATTCAATAATTCACGTATTTTTCTAAAAACAGACTGGGTTAAAACTTTTTTTCAAATGCTTTAAGCAAATCGGCGTTAAGCCGTACAGCCGCCGCCGCCGTAAATATTTGTCTTTCAGCCGCCGCCGAAATTTTTTGCCCGGCTTGCTACTCTGGTGGTGATAGTTCAAAATTGAAGTTGATACCTACATTATTTACATACATAGTGATTTATAATTCATATGAATTTAAATTAATTTTTTTATATAATTACATACGTATGTAACTATACTTTATATAATTTATTTAGCCCCTGTTGCCACAAGCCAAACAGTCGACTCGTCTAAAAAGTTTTTATGCAAATCTCTAAATGAGTTCTTTCCATATAAATTTTTTGATCCATTATTCCGCCTTGGTTGTGGAAACAGGGGCTTACTAGGCCCGATGCATCGCGATGTGGCCACTAATTGTAAAAATGTTAATATTGAAAAAACGGATTCAGAATCGAATAAAGATGTTTGTTGTGGTATGTTTTTGTTGTAGGCTTTTCAACTTATTAACTGCCAGTTTATAGAACACAAGTTATTACTAATAAAAATGATAAATGTTTATTGCTAATAAAAATTAAAAGAAAGCACTGAAATAAATCTAAAACAGAAAAATGTATTTGTACATAATTGAGCAGAGCCGAATTTTTGTTGAAAATATTACGCCACTGTAATATTTGCAATAACAAAGCCGCTAATAACAAGTATTTCCATTAAAAAAATTAAAGCGGTTTTACTGACATTTTTTGCTTTCAAATTCTATTTTCAGAAAATACGCCAAGTTATCAAACTGGATTTTGTTACGGTAGAAAATAAATAGGCCGGATTTCTTGGATTTTACAGTACAGTAAGTTTAATACTTATCTAAATATTAAAAAAAATCTATATTATAATACATACTAATTAAGCATTAATTAAATTGGACTATTCTGACAAGGACTGTTCTCTTAGCTTCATAGAATGGACACTGTCTGCCACTAAGAGTTACTTACATAGATAAGACGCTTCATAACAATGTTGAATATCTGCCGTTAACACATTCTTTTCATTTTTAAGTATGTCAGAAACGAAGCACAATGTTTAAAAATTTAACTTTTCGGCACAAATCCAATTTTACATACGGAAATTTAAGTTGAGCAACTAACTTATTAAGTTCATGCACGAGAGAGGAAAATATGATGGCTCCCCTCTTCATTATTTTCTCTTCTCTCTTCCATTAGTTGCTAAACTAAAATTTCTCAGTTCTCGAGATTCTGCAACTTTCCCTACTAACATGGGAAATATTCGTTCCTGCTATTACTGACTTTCCGTAAAGTAGCGGCTAATCGGCTGTTCAAATAAAAGAATTTACTTAATTCCGATATATACAATATTACTTTCTTTTGTTCGCTTTTTTAATTTTTTACCGGATAACAATTACCTGGGCACGGGTTCTAATTTTTTAAATGTTGCATATGATGATGTAATATTTTTATTTTTAAGTTTTAACATTTTATTTATTGAGTAAAATTTTATTAAAAATACATTTCACTGGTGGTAATGCAGAATACAGATCATCATAGGGGGAACCTTTACCCAAAAATTTCTTAGAACAACAAGAGATATTACCCAGTGGGAAAAGGTAATGCACAGCATGTATAATTTTCATTCCCCAGAATTCATTACTGTCCTACGAAAGTAATGAATTATTTTAATGCGTACATTCCTTCTTCTGCAGATGTAATCAATGTGAATTTATTGTGTTTGATGCTTTGTCCTATGTAATTAATGACAATTTTTCCCGCTGAGTATGTTAAACTTTCATTTAAAGAAACGAACCATTCAAACCATTCAAACGAACCATATCAAAGTTGAAACAAGAACTCAATAGTCAACATGTTTTTTTTATTTTCTTACTTTAAATTGCTACATTGGCTGACTCTTTTCCAGCTCGAATTGTAGTTGTAAGAAGTATGTAAAGAAAATAAATGTAAAAAAACAACAACATCTATTTATTTATCCCTTAAATGTATGAGGTCATAACCTTTGACTGAGATCAAGAAATTCTTATGTAAATTTGGTCCCTAAACACGAATATCGAGTTTATTTTCAAGAAAAATTAACGGTTTTCGTGAAAATTTTGAAAAACAAACACTTTTTGAAAAATTAAAAAAGAGAAAAAACTATTTAAAAAATGTACTTTTGTCAAATTTTATTAAAATTCGATAATAGTGTCCCATATACAATTTAATAATAATCTCCAAAAAAATGGTACACATACTAATTATTTATTCACTTTTGAAATTTGCTTCACAAACTATTTATTTATTTATTTAAAAGTATTTTGTAAATAAATTTACAAAAAATACACTAAAAAATGGTGTGGGCTACTGGGCCATGACTGTTTGTTCCAAATTTTCATGCGTCCACTTTGGTAGCTTGCTAATGATATGATAACAAATTATAAGCAAACTTAAATGGCATTTCAAAGAAGACTTATACATCATTATTTATTTTAAAGTGTTTTTTATTGAGTTTCAGTTACATTTTTCAGCTATATTGTTTTCTATAAAATAAGTAGTGTACCATTTATGGTACGGTATGCATTTAACGGTTATTGCTTTGGCAAAAATAGAGTGTTGCCACACAAGTATTTTTGGCCAGGTGCAATAAAGTTGTTAAATACTATTTTTTTAATATCTCCCAATTTTTTATGTTAATGAAATCATACATTGACAAAAAAGACTAAAACTTATTATCAAAAAATAAAAACAAGAATAATCCTGAAGAAGTTAACCAAAGGTTAACGAAATATCGATATAAAAATAAAAATATAAAGAAATTTATGAAATTTACTGACCTAAAGCTTAAAAAAATAGTTTCATTGTAAATCAGAAGACTTGAATTCGTTACTTTAAAAAAACGCCTTTACACGAGGTGTTTTCTTATACTCAATCTCATATTTGATGTCTATGTATGTATATGTAATTTCATTTCTATTTCAAAATTAAAAACTTTATAACTATACGTGTATTTTTCTTTTTAGGGGTTTGATTGATTTGTACAGAAGTTTTTTCCTATAAAAATATGAAAAGAAAAATTCACGTGGAAGTGTAAATTTCAGGGACAGAAAATAACTGTCATTTTTAAAAATTTACATCAAAAAAGTACACATAAAAAATTATCGTAGAAAATTTTGGTTCTTATCATCATGATACATAGGTGATGTACATGCAAATTTTTGTATGACTTAAATTTGTGCCTTTTTTGATAAAAGTCCAAAAATAACTTAATTTTGACTTTTATTTTTTAAGGCAAAAATTAAAAGTTATTTTTGACTTTTATTATTTTACTCAAGAAATAAAATTTATTTTTTAACTTTTAATATTTTAAGGCAAAAATAAAAGTCTTGAATTAAGTATTGCATAGCAATACGCAACTTTTATTGCTTTTAATGCCATAAATGATAAAACATCCGTTATCACAATTTCAAGAGGCAATAACTAGCGTATTACTTTTTGTCTTAAAAAATAAAAGTCAAAAATAACTTTTTTTCTTCACGTTTTCGATAAAAGTCAAAACAGTTACGGTCCCTGGTAAATTTATACCAAGTGATTATTTTTCTGATACATACATACCTATGTGTTTTATTTTATGATTTGTTTTTATAAAACTTACGTTAAATATGTACATAAAGGTAATTCCAGAAAAAGGTCAACCAAAAAAGTTTTTGTTCTCAAACATTTTTGTTTTGTTTTTAATAATAAACTTAAAAGGTATATACTTTATAAATGTATGATCTAAAACACATTATTGGGGCCATTATTTATTTTTGGAAAACGAGAAATTTATTCGGATTCGGTTTACAGAACATGGCCGATTATTTTTTTTGTGATTTACAAATTTTCTACTCACAAAATAACCTTACGTATTAGCACAAACGAAGCAGAACATAGTTCGAATAACGGAATTTTTTTAGTTTGCTTTCAATTAACCTTAATGTCGCATCCGTCGCATAAAATCAATATTTATAAATATTTTTTTTAACAGTACGTCCTCGTCCAGACTTGCAATTTATGCGCTGCAATTTTTTAAAATTCTGCTTTGAAATTGCATTAATGTCCACATTATAAAATTCTAGTTTTGCAATTATTATTAAAATATTCTATTAAACCACAAATTTCCTTGAAAATTTAAAAATTTCATTTGCTTTTCGGTATACATATTTTGTATTTTTCATAACACTGAAGAAAGAAATTAAAATAAAACATCAAACTGTGTACCCCTCCCCAATCTTCTCACCTCTCTCACCTATAAACTCAAGAATTGTTGCAATAAAAATTGCAAGTTTGGACAGGGACTAAATAAGCATATGTTATTGATTAATTTCTTTTCAATTAAATTTCAATCAATATTTTCAAGGTTACTGCGTTTAGATTTCTTGAAAAAAAATTGTTGGGCCGAAATGGTGCTTTACCCATTAAAAAAAATTAAACAAAATTTTCATACATATATTATAAATCTACACATACATATGTATACTATCTTCTTTCACCTTAATTTTCACATTCGCAAAAAAAAATTGTGCACAAAAATAAATACTATTTTTGTCGCGTCCCTTTCTCGCTGACCTTTACTTATATCTTTTTAATATATTATTGATATCGCCCAAATTATTTTCTAAAATATACTAGGCCTTGATTGCTTTAGAACTCTTTTCCATACCTTTCTTGCTTTTTGCTAAACTTAAAGTGTACGGATGTCACGTCCGTCGCCTGGGAATTGCCCATATGTGTTGTATGTATTTATATATTTTTCAAACTTTTGAAATTTGAAAACATTTTATACAAGCAACATTTCTTGCAGCTATTTGCTGATATTTGAATATTTCGTAGACTTCCAAAGTTATGACATGTTTTAGACATTCACTCCCCTATGATATTAAAAATGTTAAAAGTTTTAAATGTTCCCAAAAGTTTTGCTATTATATGTGTGTATGTATTTAGATACATATATGTATCTATATGTACATATATAAAGCCTTATGTATGCATGAATTTCAGTATTAATTATGCGATGTATGTAAGTATGTATGCTATATGTTGGCACTATAAATTGTACGATCGTTCTAATATGAGAAAAACATGTTTTTGCTGCTAATTTGTTACTCCGATCAGTTTATTCAACCGACCGAGTACGAAAACGGGCATTTTTTTCAAATCACACTTGCATTGTTATCCGCAACAGAAACTACAACAGCAGCAGCAGTGGCAGCAAAAGCAATAGCAACAACATTTAAAAAAGAAAATTTTTTCGAATTTATTTCAACCAGTTCCTCCTTGTTAAAGAACTTGCTTTTGCACCTCTGCTCTGCTGTTTGTTTGTTTGTTTTTTTTTGTAATTTTTTTTTTTTTCCTTTTAGTTTAGTTGGTATGCACGTCTCATAATTTATTTTTTATTTTAAATTTTTCTATTTCAAAGAGATACGATTTTTGAAAGCACAAATAAAATACATAAGTAAATGTGTGTCACACACACACACACCAGCAGCAGCATATGTACATATATATTTTCAAATACCTGATGAATCGTCGTCGTACTATGACATGTGAATGCTGTGATGGTTAATACCTAAAAAACTGCTTGGCTGTCTTTATTATTGCACTATATGTATGTATATGTGTGTCTACACTAAAATAAGTTAATACATATTTGGTTTAAAAGCCCAGTCTTATTCATACATCCATACATACATATGTACATAAAATATCAATTGTAAGCTTAAGTTCAATACATTTACATATGTACATATATCGATTTTTTCGAACTTAATTCTTAATTACAGAAATTTTCTTTCGGCAAAAATATAAAGGCGTAGGGCCTGTCCCACGATGTCACGAGCGTTCGACTTGTCGCACACTTACATTCAAAACAAAAAAACAAATTTTAAAATTTTGTTATTTTTTCCAATGTAACTGTGCGACAAGTCGAACGTTGTCGACTTCTTTCCCACGGAATTTCTTTTTTTTATGTATAAAAATAGTAATAAAAAAATATTCTAAACAGATTGAACTAAAAATTAAAATTCGGCGGAGAACTTCGAATTTTCGAAGTCAGCTATTTTGTTTCCAGCTGATTAATTTTAATTGGAAGCTTAAAAAAACTTTTTATAATGAATAAACAACGAATAGCTAATAAACTCCCGGGAAAATGTTATTCAGATGCATTAAAAATTAAAAAATAATACATATTTAGCGTTATAATTAAATACTTACATACATATTTCCTCTTTTTCCGCGACAGACTAATTTTTTTTTTGAAACAAAGTGTTCACACGTTCGTTAATTTGCATGTGAAATTTTTTTTCGGCACAAATATTTGGGCTAGTATTGATCTTCAGATATATATTTACCAATATTACAGCTGTCAAAATCGACGTCACGTTAATACAATACCAAACAAATTTGGCTATTACAGGCTAATGCTATTTTCTAGTAAGGTCTAGAACAGAAATAAACGGCCCTATGTATAAGCAAAAATTGGCATGAAGTTAGCATAAGTGACGAAATTGAATTAGTTGTTAACGAGTTCCTCTATACAATTTGACATTAAAAATGGTCGCATTACCTAATCTTAATTTACCTCTAAGTCCTAGCATGATTTTTAATGTGAAGTTTCATGACAAAACTCTTTAAGATCCTGTTAAATTTTGAAACTTATGCTAACTTCGTGACAATGTTTGTTTGCTTATACATAGGGCCGAAATTGACTATCAATAGCACAAAATTGTTCTCGAGAGAGACTGTGCAAGATTAAAGAACAAGTGCTAAAAATTATAGGTATTTGAAATTCGCTGTCCTTTTTTCACCGAAATCCAAAGAGCAACCTTTTACGCCAAATATTTTAAACCGAAAACTGACAAGAAAACCGTAGATTTAGATTTTTTAACTCCCGACCAAATCAAAAAGGAGTGTTATAAGTTTGTAGAGTGTGTCTGTGTATCGGTGTATATGTGCGTCTGTCCGTGTCCATGTACAGACCAAACGGCTGAAGCGATTTCGATTTATTTTTTTTTTCTGTTTGAAAGGTGACTTGATATAGAGGGTTCTTAGCTTTGTTTAAAGAAAATCGGTCCAGCCGTTTAGATAATATCATATATTCTCTTGATATATTCGGGGGCTTTTAAAATTTTTAATTTTTCTTATTCTTGTTATTTTAACATTTTTATCTTATTTTTATCAATCATTAATAATGATTTGAGAGCACTTAAAAAGACAAAGCTTACGAAGAAATTGTGCAAAGCTCTCTACAACTTGACCAAAAATTAATGGATGCATATGTAATGAAGTATTTTAAATGACTTTCAAAACAAAAAGCAAATTATAGCAAAATGGGTCATATGAATAAAATAGTATTTGCTTTCTACTTAAAAATTAAAAAAAACACATATTTGGGGTATTAAAACAAATTTTTAAATAAAAAGGAAATACTTTCTTTTATTCATACGACACAATGTCTGAATTATGAAAAGTCGAATCATCAAAAACACAGTTTAACAATTGGTCAGTGGACTAGTAGTAGAGGAGGGCAAATTGGTAAACTGAGTCTAAGTAGACGTTGTACGGTAAAAATTAGTTGAAATCGACATTTCATTGGATCCGAAATGTTATGAATCATTTGTTTAGCAAGCATGCAGAGAGTGTGGAGAGTGTGAGTTGGGTTGTGTGCGATAATTTGTTATCAAACATGCATAATTCGAATTATTAAAATTAGATTTGAGTGAAAGAAAGTCTGTGATAAGCTGAATTGCACCATCTTTTTTAAATTGAATTCATATACAGTTAAACCTTGATTATCCGGGCATCTATCAACCGTATACATACATCTATTATCCGGCATGCATTCAATTTGTTTCTTGACCTCCATTAAGCGTGCTTTCAGCTCTATTATCCGTGCTTCCATTTTATATACTTCTATTAATCGTGCAACAAATTAGATTTAATGTTTTAAGAGAAATTAAAATTTTATGTTTTATTTAAAATAAAATGTATACTTCGTGCTTGTATATAACCTCTATTAACCGTGTTTTTGAAATATCCGTGCTAGGTCCGGTCCCGTACGACCCGTATAATGTAGGTTCAACTGTAATTGATTATATTAATGTACATATGTATATACGAGTATGTACATACATACATATAATAATAGCACATTTGTTGCTGCCTAGATCCACATAAACTTTCTTATCATGTTTTTATTATTATTGTTCAATAAGTAGCACTATATCTTGCTAAGAAAAATACATACATACATACATGAATTTATACATATTATGTACATATACATACATATGCATATGTATATACATGTATATATATATATAGCTTATTTGTCAAATATCTAACTTATATACTCAGAAAATGTTAATTGTCGTTTTAGAAGAGATCTAATAAAGCAATAGTCCTCGTACTCAAAAGAAAAACAAACCCATTTCAACGTGAGTACACTGTTCTCCCATCATTTTGCCTCCAAGAACCTAGAGATGGACATAGGGCGAATTACTGCTTCTCCAATAATATCTTAACCAATTTTGATGAAGTCATTTGATTCATAGATAGATCAGCGTAAATAAAACACGCAGGGTAAAAGAAAATAAATCAATTAAGTGTAAAGGTACGGTCACACTTGTCAAACATTTGCCCAAAAAATCGTAACCACTAAATGCTAATGAAAAATCGTTCAATTCAGAGAAAAGTTTGTCAAATTAAAGAGTAGCCAATAATGTTGGATTCTATGACATTGTCTGTTAGTGTTTGTTGGTTACGCTTTTTTGGGCAAATGTTTGACAAGTGTGACCGTAGCTTAAGACCACGTTTACCGGGCTCAGCTGGTATATACTCGTAATGCCCATATGACACTTAATTTTTCTTTCATTTATCAAGTTATAGGGAAAACTGCAAACATATTAAGGATTTTCATGAGAACTCTTAAAATTGCCATTTGTGCAATTGGGCAAACTTGCGAGACTTGTTTCACGAAGCCCATTTTAACGTTTTGTGCAAACAACTTATGTAAATTTGAAACAAACGTCAAAAAATTAATTAAATAAAAATAAAATAATAAAATTTAAAGCAGTTTTTAATTAAAAAACATATTTATAAAAATAAAAAAGTGTGTGTGTGTCTAAAAGTGCCTAAAAAAGTCCAAAAAAGCAAGAAGTTGATGTTAACAAAATGCACAATTGCACAGCTTAAGTTTATGAGCCAAAACTATTGGGCAAACTTAACACGTTTGTGTAAATAAATTTCTATACAATTCTTGAAATTTTATTTACGAGAGTGTAAAAATGCACAATTGCACAGTTTGACTAAAGTTATCGATAAAAAATGAAGATTTGTCAAAAAAAATTTAAAACTTTTCAACTTAAAATTGACATTTCAAGCTTGAAACATAAAAGTGTTCGCTATTAGCGGTTTATGGTCAAACATAGCGACTTTTAGTATGTTTTGTCTTAATACTAGAGGTTTCTAGTTACGAAAATTTTCAAAACATTTACGTCCCTTTTCACAATGTATGGTTAAGAGTTAACGTGAACTTTAACTGACAGTTATTCATACAAAACTTGCCGTTAAAGTCCCTGTTATCTTTTAACCATACATTGTGACAAGGTACGTTAAACATTTTGTTTCCGTTTTACATAATTTGTTCTTTCTAAAATTTATTGTTTCTTTCTATCAATTCAATGAAGAAAAAATTAAGTGTCATAAGGGCTTAATAAATGTTTGCTTTCAAAACAATAGATATTAACTTGCTATCAGTTTTAAATACTTATGTGTGTGTGGATTTGTTTTGTTTAGGCGCTTTTTTAGTTTTGAAACTTTTTTATCATTTTAGCTATTGTTTTCGGTTTTTGGCGTTTTTTAAATTTGGCTTTTTTTTTAATTTTGGCGATTTTTTTTTATATTAACTAACAATTATTTTGTTATTGGCGCCTTTTTCGCATTTTGGCGATTTTTTTTCGGTTTTTGGCGATTCTTTTCATTTTCGCGAGTTTTTTTTTTTGGTTTGGCGATTTTATAATTTTCAGTTGTTTTGTTTTACCGTTTTTGAAAATTTCAAGAGTTTACCTCTTAGGGTTTCCACGATATAGCAAGTCGTCAAAATTACATAGTCAAAATTGCATTAACTGATGGACCACCCTTTAATTTTAAGTTTTATAAATTTTAGTATTGTTGTGGTGTATATAAAAATACACTAAATTTACAAATTTCAAGTTTCAATATACATACATATGTACATCCAACAATTGTATGTATATTAAATGGGATTTAAATATTTTTCGTTTAATTTTTAACTCTCGTTCGTGTATTTGTTGTTGTAGCGGCCAAAGTTCTACATACTCTGTCCAAATTTCAGATCCGTAGCTCTTACGGTTCCTGAGAAAATAGCGTGTGAAGGACAAGAAGAAGAAGAAGCCTCTCATAAATTAAAAATATTTATGCTACTTATTGTGCATAATATGTTTTTATGAAAAATTTATTAATTAACGTTATTTAAACATTTTAGTGGTACTGTAACGACTTGGAACGAAAAAGGACTCTTCTCTCTCTTTTTTTTAAGTGATGCAAGCAGCAACAATGGAAGAATCAAACGGTAAATAATAAAATGCTGCTACATACATATGTACATACATACATACATATGTGCATATCGAGCCGTATTCGTTAAAATAGCTTAAGCGAGACATATTTTTTACCTCGTTTTTTTTAAAGATCGATGGGTCAAAAAATTTAGTTCGAAAACTTTGTCGCTTAAGCTTTTTTGGCAGTTATGGCATGATATGTTTATTCTTAAAATTGACAACTAATATATTTTAATAAATTCTTTTAGTCAACTTTGAACAACAACCAACCACCACCACCACCACCACCACCATGAACACCACCAATAATTATCAAGAACAAATTGATCAGCAACAACAACAATTAGGTTCTCCAACACCGGTTGCTACACCCACTAGCACAACTAGTGGCGGCACTACTAGCAATGCTACTCCAGCATTTAGCTATGATGACCTGTTCCCAGCCTTGCCGGCAAACAGTGCAGCTCCCGTGAGCGTATCGTATCTTGTGCGTGCAACAAACACCCAAAAGACTCAGGTAAAATAAATAATAAAATAAATAATAAAATAAATAATAAAATAAATAATAAAATAAATAAATAAAAATAAACTAAATACTTTTATATACTTGCGAATGCTTTTCAAAAAAATGTTTAGGTATTACATTTGGCTGGCGAAGAACGCAAATCGACCGATTCCGAAAAGTTCGGCGAAGGTGAGTCGAAACGCATTTGCCAGCAAATATCGAAGGAGACTGGTGCTCAAATTGAAATTGCTAGCGGCAGAAATCAATCCCTTACCTTCCTTATCAAGGGTAAACAAACTGAATTGCTCGATGCCCGCCGAAAAATTCTTATGTACTTTTCCGCCCAAGCCAGTCGTGCAATTAGCATTCCTAAGGAACATCATCGCATGATTTTGGGCAAGGCTGGAAAACGTCTTCGTGACTTGGAACAATTGACCGCTACGAAAATTACAATTCCCACCCAAAATGAAGATAATGACATTATTACAATAGCCGGTACTAAGGAAGATATTGAAAAGGCCGAAGCCGAGCTACGTCAATTGTCCGCTGAGCAATACAAAAAATCTTCGGACCGTATATCTGTGCCCAAAATCTATCATCCCTTTATTGTTGGCCCGTATAACGAGAATTTGAATAAAATCCAAGAGGAGACCGGTGCCAAGGTCAATGTGCCACCACAATCTATGCAGAAGGACGAAATAGTGATTAACGGTGAGAAGGATGCTGTTGCTGTGGCCAAGGCCAAGGTGGAAGCCATCTATAAGGAAATGGAGAAAAAATGTTCCACCGTTAGTGTAGAAGTAGCAAAGGCTCAACATCGTTATGTTATCGGACCAAAAGGGTCGACAATTGCTGAAATTCTTCAACTAACTGGAGTGTCTGTGGAAATGCCACCTTTAGACTCGCCCCTCGAAACAATTACCCTACGTGGTCCTCAAGTGGCCTTGGGGAATGCCTTAACCGTGGTTTATCAAAAGGCCAACTCAGTCAAGTCGGTTGAAATCGACGCTCCCCATTGGATTCACAAATATGTGATTGGCCGCAAAGGAGCCAATATGAAACAGCTTGAGGAGGATTGTCCCAATGTAAATGTTAATTGTTTAGAGGACAAGATTAAGTTGGAAGGCGACCCGGAAAATGTTGACAAGGCTACCAACTATCTTAACGACATTATCCGCAACTATCAGGACAACTTTACCTTTATTGTTATGACTGTCAATCCAGCTTACTACAAGCATATCATCGGCAAAGCTGGCGCCAACGTTAATCGTCTTAAGGAAGAACTGAATGTAAACATCAACATTGAGGAACGCGAAGGCCAAAACAATATACGTATCGAGGGTCCCAAGGAAGGTGTGAAACAGGCTCAACTTGAATTACAAGAGAAAATCGATAAACTGGAAAATGAAAAATCAAAGGATGTGATCATAGACCGTCGATTGCATCGTCAAATTATTGGCAACAAAGGTGAAAAAATTCGCGAACTGAAAGATCGCTATCGCCAGGTTATGATTGTTATTCCTACACCACAAGAAAATACAGATATTGTGAAGTTGCGTGGTCCCAAAGAAGATGTTGACAAGTGCCACAAGGATCTTTTGAAATTGGTGAAAGAAATTCAAGAGTCTTCGCACATTGTCGAGGTGCCCATCTTCAAGCAATTCCACAAGTTTGTCATTGGCAAGGGGGGTGCTAACATTAAAAAGATTCGTGACGAAACACAAACAAAAATCGATCTACCTGCTGAGGGTGACACCAACGAAGTGATCGTCATTACTGGCAAAAAAGAAAACGTCCTTGAGGCTAAGGAACGAATTCAAAAGATTCAAAACGAATTGTCCGATATTGTCACTGAAGAAGTACAAATCTCTCCAAAGTACTACAATTCGATTATTGGTACAGGTGGCAAACTGATTTCTTCTATCATGGAGGAATGCGGTGGAGTATCGATCAAATTCCCTACCAGTGATTCAAAAACCGATAAAGTTGTCATTCGTGGTCCTAAGGATGATGTGCTAAAGGCCAAGACTCAATTATTGGAATTGGCTACCGAGCGCCAAGCCACATCCTTCACTGCCGAGGTTCGCGCTAAACAGCAACACCACAAGTTCCTGATTGGTAAAAACGGAGCTTCCATTAGAAAAATACGTGATGCCACTGGTGCACGTATCATTTTCCCAGGCAATGACGATACCGACAAGGAAGTCATTACCATCATTGGCAAAGAAGAAAATGTCAAACAGGCCAAAGAACAATTGGAGGCCATTATTCAAGATATCGATCAAGTGACTGAAGGTGAAATTTCGGTTGATCCGAAGTATCACAAACACTTTGTGGCCAAGCGAGGTGAAATTTTACATCGTATCTCTGAGGAATATGGCGGTGTTATGATATCTTTTCCTCGTCCTGGTGTAGACTCTGATAAGGTCACGTTGAAGGGAGCCAAGGATTGCATTGAAGCTGCAAAGTTGCGTATTACCGAAATCGTTGCAGACTTGGATGCTCAAGTAACCATTGAGGTAGTCATTCCCCAACGTCTGCATCGTACGATTATGGGCGCTCGTGGCTTCAAAGTACAACAAGTCACTACAGAATGCGACGTCAATATTAAATTCCCCGATCGTGATGCAACTGAAGTAGTCGAAGGTCTTGAAAACGGTACCAATGGTACAATCGATGGAGTAGCTACTGACGAGCCCATTCGTCATTGTGATATCATTCGTATAACTGGACACATTGATAAGTGCAACGCCGCTAAACAAGCTCTTATCGATCTTGTGCCTATTACTGAAGAACTAATCGTACCCTATGATCTTCATCGTACTATTATCGGACCTAAAGGTGCCAATGTGCGTGAATTTATGTCCACTCACGATGTACACATTGAATTGCCACCCAGTGAAACTAAATCCGATGTGGTTAAAGTAACTGGCACACCCACTCACGTAGCCGAAGCTAAAAAGGCGTTGGAAATAATGATCGAAGAGCACGAAGCCAATCGTGCTGATCGTGAATTACGTTCGTACAACTTGCAAATCGAAGTAGATCCCGAATATCATTCGAAGTTGATTGGCAAGCGTGGCGCTGTCATCAATAAATTGCGTGCCGATCACGATGTCAACATTTCACTTCCCAAACGTGGTGATCCGAATCAAAGCATCATCACCATTACCGGATATCAGGCCAAAGCTGAGGCAGCTCGCGACGCTATTATGGATATTGTTGGCGAAATGCAAAATTTGTACCGTGAAGTCATTGATATTGACAATCGTGTGCACTCGCATATTATTGGTCAACGTGGTAGAACTATTCGCAAGCTGATTGAAGATTACAAGGTGAGTTTGAAATTTAATAAATTTGATTAAATGCATACTGGCGAAAGTGGCGGTTGGCTATTGTAGATCTTTTACATCTTTTAGCTTTGATAAATCTGGGTAAACTTAAAACAGGACAACAACAAAATACGTAAATTTTTAATTAACCATGTTGACACCATCTGCAACACTAAAAAAATATAGTAGATGATGTAATTGCATTTATTTACAAGAGTTGGTACAAAAGAATAACAAGATATATACAAATATTCTCAGAGACTATATCTCTCTTTATATCTCTCTCGCTCTCTCGTGAATTGAACAATAAACATTCCTTACAATACAGAGAATGTCGTCACACTGATTTGCCACGAACAGGGAAACCAGAAATATGCTCTTAAAAAAGAGTTTTATGCGCATTCAATATGCATTAAAACCTTGAAAATATGCACTAAAAACTCAAAAGATGTGTGTTTTAATAATAAATTAATGTGCAGTTTCTACAAAACAGACAAACGACTCGTATATGAAAATCACTCAAAAATATGAGTGCTTTCCATAAAAATTTTATACTCAAGTCGACCGTCTGGGTTGTGGAAACAGGGGGTTATTTCTGATTAAAATTCACTACAGTTCAAATAAATCTAAAAATGTCTAATAACATAAAACATAATAAAGGTATTCATTTCAGTTTTTTTCCTCGTTGGAAAAATAGAAAAATTAATTTTTTACAACAAACACAGGGAAAAAAATTTAAAAAAAAAATTTTGAATTTTTTTCCTGTGTTTTTTGTCAAAAAATTACATTTTTCAAACGAGAAAAACCTGAAATGAATACCTTTAATATTACTTTGATTGAAAATATATAAATATATGTACATATATCATGACATAACTTATTAATTCAACATTTTGGATACGCAAAGTTTACTTTACGAACCATGATATAAATATAGAAGGTACATCCATTCTCTCATTTTTTTTCTTGACATTCACCTTCTGACAAGGATAGGTATTTTGAAATTTCTGGTAAAATCGTGCTGCCGTATCAATTTAATATTTCCCATTTGTTTCCTGTTTGTTTGAAAATTTTATTAAAAATTTATTTTGAAATTGTATACATACTTCAAAAAATACAGTTTAAAAGGTAAGCAATGAACTAGATTGTAATAAGATTAACTTTAATGTGTTGTGTTGTATTAAAGAAAGTGAAAATGAGCTTTTTATTTCCAAATTGTCGACAAACAAAATGTTTTAAGTTAGTCAACAGTGGCTAGGAGCTTGAAAGCTCTGTGAAGCAGACTTGCCAAGACAGCCCATCATGTGTTCCAAACATTTTTCCGAAAATGATATTTCGATCAAAAAGAAACTAATTAGAATGAAAAACATTTCGTACCAATCACCACAATGTAATCTATGAATATATGCATATGAACGTAATATTAATGACTGAACACTTCACTGTTATAGCAAGTTTTTGTGCGTCTCCTTTTAAATGTATAAAATTGGTCTTGGTGCCAGGAGAATGTAGTCTAGCTTAACAAAAACAAATAGATATTAGCGAGAGTAATGTATTCGAGTATGTGTATTCAATTGTATAAGATGTCGATTGATGTTCACTACTCTGGTGCTAATTTGGGCAGCTCAGATATAGTATATAATTGTATGTATGTGGACTTTCGATATTACTTTTAAACGTATATTTAAAAGACGCGACAGTTATTGAAGTAATTTTCACTTTTCTTTGAATGCGTACACAAAATATTTTATTAAATTTTATTCCGTGTATTGATCTACTAAAAAAAAATTTAATATTGCATCTATTGTTTCCAAAAAATCCACAGATGTGTAGTTATATCACTTTATTTATTCTCAAAATTTTGTTAAGAATTACACATTTTGGTAAAAAATTTCTAGGAATAAATTAAAATTTTTCATAATGTGGGAACGTTTTTTTTTTATTTCTCCTAAAATAAAAACTTAAAAAATACCTATTTTTAAAAACAGAGAGAGAATGGAAGTACCTTCTATATTTATATCATGTTACGAACTCTATTTTGGATGATTGAGAGACAGAGGAAGGAAAACTTTCTCTTTATGTATTTCTCCTTTCTTTTCTCTCTTCAATAATAATGGATGTTTGAAAATTTTTTAGGATTTCCCCTGTTTCTTCTAAAAAATTTGTATGAAAATCACTTAAAAAAAAAGAAGTACTTTTCATACAACTTTATACAGCGTTAAAATATTTGTAATGTAATACTACAACAAATTCGCTACTTAATTTATTAAAATATGTATTTAATTTTTCTTTAATGTTTCCGAATTGCATAGGTTGACATCAAATTTCCCTCGCCCGAAGAAGGCAAGAATAATCCTGATTCTGTTACCATCATTGGCAAAGAAGATGATGTTGAAAATGCTAAGGAAGCCATACTTAATATGGCAGAAGATTACATCCGTGACTACTTAGAAAACTTGCCGCCATCCCCACAGCCTCAAACTGTTGGAGCATTTTTGTCCGCCGGCGGTGGCAGCAGCAACGAAAATGGCTTTGTTATTAAAGATGCTCCCTGGGAGAAGGCTGATAAGAAGCAAGGAAGATCCGCACCCAATACTCAATCGCAAGAAGATTTTCCTGCTGTAGGCGGAGCACCAATTGCTGCAGCCCCCATGACTTCAGTTTGGGGACCCAGAAACTAAAAGCAGCTTAAATTTGTTAACAACTAAATAAATATGAGTGAAACATCATTGATTAAAAAATAATAATCACACGAAGTAGGTGTCAAAATATTGAAGGTTGTCAAAAGTAATAAACACAATAGTTTAAAAAAAGATAATAATAAGAGTAAAGAAAAACTAAAGCATGATGTATAAAAAGAACGTATCTAATAACGAAAATGTAATTTAAAATCTGTTAACCAATCCAAACAAAAAGACATTCGTTTTTCTATATATTTTCTAAAAAAATCCTTTACTTGAGTTTATCTTAAAATTTTCAATGAATACAACCTCGTCAAAATTTGGACAAAGAGAATAAGTTTTGAGGTTACGGTTTTATTTAAATAGAACACTATGTTTATATTAAATTCGAATAAATGTCTAAACTGACACTTGTTTCGTGCGCTTCCTTTAAACATAATAACATAATGAAAAAAATACAATAGTTTTTTTAAGATGAACAAAAACACGCGAATACTCAACTCAAAATAATAGATGCATGCATACATATACATATATTAGACCACTGCAATGAATACTCGAGCAATGCTCATGAGTAATCTACTCTCAGTAATTTTCTCTTTTGTCTATATGAATTTTGGGTATGATCATGGTGTTGCTCGTGCCACGCTCTAATATACATATATTTATGTATATGTATGTATATAATATAGAACAAAATATTTCTGAATATTTAAAAATATAATTGTTTTTATTTCGATTCAGAAACAAATTATTATTATGAGTTGAGTCTCGAAACTATAAAAATAACAATGATGCCAAGTTTACACTTAAAAAATACATACATACATATGCATACATACATATATACAAGGCATATTAATAACGTACCTGCGCAGGCGCATTTATTCAAACGAATTTTCTGCCTTCAAATTTCTTATATGAAAAATGCAACATTATTTTTTTTATAAATATTTTTTGAAAATGAAAGAGGGCAAATTCATTGCATCATTTGCTATTGATTGGAATTTCAATTTGAAGTTTATTGAAATTTCCATCAATATCGAGGGAAATAATTTGACCTTAGCATTGCGGCGTGAATTGGTGTGAATGATTCTATGCATTTACGTTATTAGTCTGCCTTGTACACCTATAACAAGATATCATAATAAAAAATATTATGATTAAAAAAATTAAAACAAAAAAAAGTAAAAAACAAAAATATACAAAAATAAATATAATTTTTATATATATAAAAAAATAGTAAAACAAAATTGTCAAAATATTTATAAAACGTATTTTTTAAAATACTAAAAAAAATTTTAATATTTTGTCATTTATATATTTTTCATTCTTTATTATGTATATGATTTATATAATCATTTTAAATTTAAATTAAAAAACGTACATGCCTTTTAAAAAGTCATCATCCTTCTAAACAAAAACTTAAGCGAATTTCTTTTGAAAATTCTAAATACATATTTTGTTTTTTATTAAAGTAGAAAATTTATTATATTAAAACAAATAAAAAAATCATGCTTTTATTAGTTTAATATGTGCAATTTTTTGTCATTTTCAAATAATGGTTTTTGTTTGTTGAAAAAATTGTACTTTATTTTTTTTAATATCTTGGAAAACAGCAGTTTCTCTTAACAATTATGTAAACATTTATATATTTTTGTGTTTTATATCATTTATTAAAAATTTATAAAAATTTAAATATGATTACATGATTTTTTTTAAAGGAAAATTTTACTATTTTTTCAAAAACAAATAAAAAAATAAAAAAAAATGTAATTTGAAAGTATTTTGTTTAATGTGGGAGGGTGGTGCAGTTTTCAAAGAAGTCCACTGCTTCAGAGCATAGAATAATTACAACTACATAAAAAGTTTCAAATGTCAAGATTAAAAAAAGCCCACTGTGCCACACTCCCATTCAACATACATACATATCGTTAACTTAATATATAAAGGACTAGCTTGTTATTTCTTATTTTATTTTTTTTAATCGAGTTTTTTATATAGTTTGATAGAAGAAAATGTAATGTAACGAAAAATGCAGAAATTTTATTAAAAAAAGTGAGTTACGGCCTTTCTATATTAACATAACGATATGTTCATACATACATGCATCCCATCACTGTCTCGTAATGAAATTCCATTTTTCTACAGGTTGGGATGTTACGACTAACTGATATTTTAATTAGGTAAGCATTTTCAGAGTTTTTCATCAATAAGAACGATCAGCTGATTCAACTACATTTACTGACTCTATATACTTAAATATGTAGAAGCGATTTTAATATTTATTATTTTACGTTAGCATGAGTTATTGTGCTAATTTTTAAAGTTTTTTAAATGCTATTTAAATTTAATTTACTTATGCTCAATAGCGAAAAAAATTCGTAATCCAGTGCTTATACACACTCACGTGAGTGAAAGTGATTAACTTTCGGAAAGTGGTTTTTAATACCAATTCAAAAGCAAAAATATTTACCAATTGGTTTTTCTACGCACTTCGTGGCCAAAAATAAACACGAAAACTGTTTTTCTCAAATTTAATCGCGAAAGAAACTAAATCGAGTCAATCAAGAATAAATAAAAAAACCTGAGTGTTGGGAAATCATTATTGTAGAAAATATGTATATCTTCTTGTGCAATATAAATCAAAAGATAGATTTTATTGTGCCAGCTACTGATATAATATATATACAGGCAATTTTATTGTGCAACATCAATTACTGCACAATAACATTGTATGGGTACCCTAAAATTCTCCTCATACTACGTTTATACGCCCACTTCTATAGAAAAATTTCTTTAAAAAATTGTGTATACATATGTATAAATATATTGGTCGCCTTAGAAACGCATAGTTGAGTATCTCCGCTCCACTCAACAGTTGAGTAATTTTCCATCGTAAAATTGTTTCGCTACCTATAGTCAACACGTTGTGCTCAGCCTCAACAGCTGGTCAAATAGAGCTAATTCTTTTATATGCTTTGTAAGGTGGCAGAAACAAATATTTGTTAAGTTTTACATTACAAATGCGATGAAGTAACGAAATAAATATATACAATTACAACATATACATCAAGCCGTTTCTAAGAAGTAGCTGTTGGGGCCAACAGTTGCCAGTAGTTTCACAACTGTTGAGCTCAACAGCTACGTCTTATGAATGCGCCCATTGTCATTATTTTCTTCTATCAATGTTTGTTTGTGCAATATTTATTCATTTATTTCATTTTCTATTGGCAAATATTTGTAAGCGTGCCAACCTCAAGAATTCTATGTGCAAATAGTGCGTTAATTGTGAATAGCTTTAAGAGTTAAGCTATGTACTGACGATTGTCAGATCTTACAATATTGTCAGATCTGTCAAAGTACTGGCAATCGAAAATTGCCAGTACAAATTCCTTGTCAGTTCACACTGTTGTAAGAAAATCTTACAATTTATTGCCAGGCGGTTGTATGGCAATAAATTCATCTGACAAAATTGACAGTTCACACGGTTGTCATATGCACAAATTGTCAGATCTGTTGTTATGCGTTGCCAGACTCAAAGCATTTGTTACAAATTGTTAAATATCAATCGTTTGTGTTTGTGTTAAATGTAAAAAGTGAAAGTATAAATTATTATGGACCATAAAGAAGCAATTGCAGTAAATGGTAATAAAACAATTTACATTTATATTTGCAAGCACATCCCCGGTATGATGGTGCATGTGAAAATTTTCAAAAAACAATAACAATTCATCACACCAGGGTTGTAGTTTTTTGTAGATCTCACGACTTTGTAGGATAGTGTATCACGGTCTTTACAATCATGTCGTTTTTTGTATAAAAAACTTGATTCGAGACCCCTATGCATAATTATCGATAACAAAATAAAATTTAATTATACTTGCTATCGATATCTTGCTGCTTACTAAAATCAACTGTGAAAATAAAGTGTCATCCTTGGTTTTTTCAACAGCAGTGAGCAAAGTGAGATTCATTTTAGAATTTAAAGAAATTTGTAATTACAGAAAATACAAGTTTAATTATAATAATAAAACGTATTTGCTAGCATTAAAATATTTCTCGCAGAACATTTTAACCAATATTCATATTCTGAAAACGGCCACTAGATTATAAATTTAACCTAATGGAAGATCGTAAGTACAAAGTAATTTTTTAATTTACATACATAAGTATGTATTTGCTCTGCTGAATATACAATGTACATAATTTGTATATCAATTTGTTTATAACTTTTATCAAATTATTTGATATTTTATTAATTATTGGTATTTCCGAAGTAAAGTGGTCACTATGAATTTATTTCCAACATGAGAAAAATGTGACTCATGTGCGTATGTGTATGTTGTGTGGACAAATTGATTGCTTTTGTGTCGCCATTCAAAAATTCCCATACATACTGCGTGCTTATATTTTAGTGATATGTTGTTATCACAATTAAAAAGAATTGATTTTATTAAATACTTTAAAGTTGACATGACTTACACAACATGCATATAATCGACGTGGCAGTTTTTATTTGCGTTCCTTTATTAAATAGCTTTCAGCTGCAAAGTCGTATTCCGTCAAATGCAATTTCATGTGACGTCACAAAGCCTGTAACCAGCGGACGATAGAGACTATTCCAGCACTACCTGGTATCTCAAATTTTAATAAATTTGGAATTTATGAGGAACCAGGTGGACATACATACATACATATCTAAATACTAAATACATCTTTGCATATACATATATACATACATACAGTTTAAACACACCCCTCCTTTTGTTATGGATGAATTTGAGTTTTTTGAATAATAAAAAAATATTTAACAAAAACTGCCTGAGAAGTACCTGCCATAATGTTAGGTTAAGACCCAGCAAAAATTACTGCTTCCCAAAAGCGTATCTGTAAGGGAGACAATGTTACAGAATCACTTGCTGTTGCGCATGAATAAGGGCATTTTTTTTGTTCGAGATGAGCCAGCTAGAAGGAATACATTCAGCCTCCAAACAGCCATGAATTTTTTGCCTTACCAAAGTGTTTCACAGAAGTAATACTCAAATGCAAAAGTTACTAGTTTGCAAAATTGTCTGATAATTTTCTACTTTGTTGGAGAGCCCGCCTTATTTCAGTGCTTTTCAGAAGCTTTTGTTATCAAGTAAGCAATGCATTGCTTCCCTCATTTGATAGTGGTTCCAAACTAGATTTTTTTCTGGGTAAGACGAGACCAAATTTCCACAAAATCTAACACGGCGAAGAGTGGCACTTCCATGGTAATCAAGGTAATCGAGAACTCGGCTACAGTTACCTAAGGCTACGCAAACTCTGCGCTACCAATTATAATCAAAAAATACAAGTTCTGAAGTATAGGCAAATTCCTGGGCAACGAACGCAACATTTCTACACTTAGTTGAGCAAAAAACAAGAGAGAGGTGGAAAGACCCGATATCTATATATGTATGTATGTCCACAGTGTTTTGAAGCAAGGAAGAAAAAAAGAATTTAATACATCAACTGGTCCTTAAACAAATGGAAAATAGTTTTACTTTCGCACGAATAAAAATTTAATTTAAAACATTCGGATGGAAATTTCCGAATACGTAGACCATTTAATAGAAGATTAGTCCGTTTGTACTGTAAGGGGACTTAAAACACGAAGGCGGAATCGTAGTGGTCTGCGGATGTTTTTCCGGTGCAGGCGTCGGCTTACTCTATAAAATCAATGGTATTATGGACAGGTCCATGTACCAAGACATTTTGGAAAATACCATTTTGCCCTGCGCTATGCGAAATATGTCCGCTTCATGGAAATTCCAAGACAATGGCGCGAAGCACCCTGCGAGGTGTATCAAATATTTGTTCCCAACGGAAGGGATCAACGTTATGAAGTGGATTGCACAATGCCCAGATCTTGACGAATCGAATATCTGGGAAATTGTAAATAAGGGGATATGAATTGCGCAGGTGTAAGTGGAACTAAAAATAAACTCTTCCAAGCCAATCGCATGTTTGTAAAAACATAGACACAACGGTATAGATAACCCTATTGCTTCCATGCCAAAAATATAAAAATCCGTGTTTGAAAACGAAGTACTCTCCACAAAATATTAATAATACTGTTTATTCCAAAATGTTTTGTCATTAGAATTTTCGACTTTTGGTTTTTCCTTTAATAAATTTCTAACTCTGAATAATTTATGAAGGCGAACTAGTCCTTTTTTTGAAACTTAGCTATTTAATTAAATTTTAGTGAAATTGATGCCACACATAAATCATACTTTCATATATAGATAAATATAATATTCAAATTTTTTTGATATGGCTTCGCTTAAAGGTTCAAAATTGGTCTCATTCTGGTTTTTAGGGTTCCGTACACCAAAAGTGAAAAGGAACCCTTCGCTATGCTGCTCGGCACACGCTATTTTCTCAGGAACCGTAAGAGTTACGGACCTGAAATTACAGAGTATGTAGAACCTTGGCCGCTACAACAACAATTACATGAGAAATAAAAATTAAAGGGTGTTCCAAAACGAGCAACGAAATATGTTAAAATCCCATGTAATTTACATAAATGGTATGTATGTACATACATATGTATCTCGACACTTGAAATTTGTAAAATTACTATATTTTTATAAAATTAACACTAAAATTAAGAAACAAAAATTAAATTAAAGGGTGGTCCATCAGGTAATGCAATTTTGACTATGTAATTTTGACAACTTGAAATTTTCAAAAACGGTAAAACTAAAAAATCCGAAAATTATAAAATCGTCAAACCAAAAAAAAATCGCCAAAAATTAAAAAACAATCTAACACTAAAATAAGTCGTCAAATTAAAAATAAATCGTCATAATGAAAAAAATCGCCAAAATAAAAAAAAACGCCAAAATCCGAAAAAAATCGACAAAACGCGAAAAACACAAAATTGACAATAACAAAATAATTGTTTATATGAAAAAAAAAATCGCCAAAAACCGAAAAAATCGTCAAAATGAGGAAAAAAGTATCAAAACTAAAACAAATCGCCAAAAATTAAAAAAAGTCGCCAAAAACAAAAACAAAAACAAAAAACCGAAAAAATCGCTAAAACGAAAAAAAATCGCCTATATAAAAAATCGCAATAATTAAAAAAAAATCGCCAAAATAAAAAAAATCGCTAAAATTAAAAAAACACGTCAAAAAAGAAAAAAAAATGCCAAAGCTTTATTTTATATAGGCTAATTTCGTATTGAATTACATATCTCGTGTCCGTACGGAACCCTTCGTGCGCGGGTCAAAGTCGCACTTCACTCAATTTATTTTAATTACTACTTGATTGTAAATTGTAATATGTATAGTAATAATATAATGTAATATGTAATGTAATAGTATGTATTTTGTAGTAACGATGTCAATGAGTAGAATCTATCAAATGTCCGGATAGTTTAAGAACACATTTAAAAGCAAGTTTCGAGGGCACAAAAGTTAAGTATGTAACTTTTAACTTTTAAATTATACTTTTTTCTTGCACTTTTTGCTGCATTTCCAGCAGCTGCATATGCAAGAGAAATTGTTGACGGGGTTAGAGAAAATTCCGTCTTCATTGGTAGTTGTATTTCTGTGGGATGTGGGGTTTTTTTGTTGTGGCCACTATTATGAAAGCACAAATGTAAAAAAGTAAAGAATATGCAGAAAAATAAAAACGTGTTTATATCTAAGTTTGCTAAGTACTCGTATATCTGTAAACATTTGAGCCTCTATATTATTTGTAGAGTTTTCTCAGTCTCTGTGAGCTGATGTTGTTTCATGTACCACTACCAAGCTGTTAACCAGCAAAGAAGTTTGGTATGAGTGAGTGAGCATTTGCTCAAATCACTACCAAAAAAGATTTTAGTGTTATGTTGGCTACCAAGAAAATAAGAACGTGCAATAAAAGCAGATAAAAGAAAGATACGAGTATAAAAAAAATATAGATCAAGTTTAATGTTTCACAATTCATTTAAAACAAAAGAAGAGAACAAAAAATAAATAAATAAAATAAATGGAAAGATACATGCATACATATGTATGTACATGCAAATACATATCTGAACATTTGTTTTCAACACCAAAAAAATGAGTTCAAAATGTTATCACATTTAAAACAAAATTTGTAAAAAAAATAATTAAAATATTTTAAGTTATTATATGGCATGATCAAATTAGAAAGTTAAGTTTGGTAAATGTTACGCTTCACAGAGGATTTAAACAAACACCAAAACTCTGCTGATCGTACAACCGAAATAAAAAACCAAATAACAAAAATAATTAACTAACAAACAAACAAACAGAAAAGAGAAAAGAAATACAAGAGTTGAGTATGAAACTCGTAGTAATTGCAGCAAATTTATAATAAACAGCATGTCTGATTCTGAACCAGTTAGTTTAGAATTTATTGAAGATCCATATATACCAAAGTTGGATGATGTTACAACACCTTCGCTGGATTCATGCGGTGTCGACTGGAATGATGAAACTGATTTATATTTGCGTAATCTAACGCTAGATCAAATTTTCTATGACACTGATTATGATTATAGTAATCAGTTAGAACTGCAAGCGGTCGAAACTGAGTTTATTATTTCTAAATTAGCTAATCAATCTCCCTCAATGTCTATAGCGAAACGATTTCGTTTGAAATTTTTTGCGAAACGTACAATGCGCGATGTTAAAGTGACATTTGTGGATTTTTCCAAACCATATATTGCAAAAATATCGAGTAGTGAAAATTATAAAAAATTCTTGAATATTGGTTCTCCTGGCAATACAAGTACAACAACAACAACAACAACAAGTGCTAAACATCTAGCCAAAGGTAATAAAATGAAAAGGTTTCATCTATTTATATTTCGATTAGACTAAAGTATAATATGTATTTCTCTGTAAGCCAAATTATTATTCTTAAGGAACAAAATTGCAGCAAAGAAAATTGTATATTGTTATTACAAACACTAGCAATACGGAACAACAAGCTGTTGTTGTTTTTATTTATTTTTTTTTGGGTGGGGTGGGGGTGTTACGATATACATATATAAACTTTGCCCTATTCGAATCATAAACAGAGACACAAAACATATATAATTCTGCAAAGAAAAAATTCAGTAATGTGCGACTTTGACTCGTAGTGTCTTCACCTGGTTACAAATACTGGTAACAACTGCAAAACATGATGGTGCTGCCACTGCGGATTTTTTAGATTTTCAGTGCTGCCATAGTTTTCCGGGGAAGTACCGGGGAACTCCTGGTATTTTGGGAATTTTTAGCTTAGTTTTTGGGAATCGCCAATATTGTTTTTGTGCCTTTGCTTAAAGGTTCGTAACTTGAATAAGTGCTTCGTATATGGGTAATTCCAGAAAAAGGTCAACCAAAAAAAATTTTTTTTGCTCAAAAATTTTTGTTTTGCTTTAAATAATAAAGCATAAAGTTCTATACTTTACAAACGTAAAAGCGTTTTTAATTTGTGAAATTTTTGAGCAAAATATGCGACTTTTAAAAGAAATATTTTCTTTGCTGAATCTTTTTTTTAGCGATTATTTAAAGTAATTTGTATTGTTTTTCTTTTTTTGTAATTTCCAAATTTCCTACTAACAACAACTTACGCATTAGCAGAAGAAAGGAAGAATGTAGCTCTAATAAGGGAAGTTGTTTGAGGTTGCTTCCACCTATACCTTAATGTCGCATACGTCGCATAAAATCAATATTTATTAACTTTTTTCAGTAGTAAATAGTATCGATTTATTACTTTTTAATTAAAGTTCAATCAATATTAGAAAGGTTACTGCGTTTAATTCTCATGGGAAAAAATGTCGCGTGCACAAAAATAACTTCTATTTTTGTCGCGTCCGTTTCTTGCTGAATTTTTTCTTAAATATACTACTCCTTCATTGCTTTAAAACACTAAAATATATATTGGATCTTTCCATTCCTTTCTAGTTTTTTGCTCAAATAAAAGTGTACAAATGCCACGTCCGTCTCCTGGGAATTGCCTATATGTGTGTATGTATGTATGTACATGCATGGCGTTTGTATACGCGCCCATGCGTATGAAAAAGCAAACATCACAAATTTTTTCGCCACGAAGTACATATTTGCTTCTTTACTTCTATACCTATAACACTCGGAACTGAAACAGTGTTGTGCACGGTTTGTTTTTGAAGACTTCGCTACAGTAAAGTATGTGAAAAAATCCTCATTTCTTGAAGGTTATTTTAAATGGTCTTATGCAGAGCTATAATGCCTACCCCTCCGACCAATAACAGAAATGTAAAATATTTGCCGTTTTTGTTTTTTAACCCCGGCCCATGTCCACGTACAGACCAAACGGCTGGACCGATTTTGATTTAGTTTTTCCTGTTTGAAAGGTGACTAGCTAGCTATGTTTAAAGAAAATCGGTCCAGCCGTTTAGAAGATATCGCATAATTTTCTAGATATATTCGGTTGTTTTTAAAATTTTTAATTTTTGTTATTTATGGATTTTTTGAAGACAAAACTAAAATTTTATTTTGAATTCAAAATATTTTTTCGCCACTAATTTCTGAATAACTGCTTGATTTGGGGGTCATATAAGCCACGCCCATTAAAAAAATATGTTCGTGATAAATTAAAACTGACCATGGATTTGACAAGGCCATTAATGTTCGTATATTACACATATTTTTATTTAATATAAATTTTATTGCAGGACGGTGTTATATCTTTAAATTGAGAAACAACTTCGAAAATTCACAAAGCAACTCCTGGTCACATGGATTATCAGAGCTGTATTCAGCTTAACAGAGCAAATACATATTAGTGTTTTTTCATTCCTTCATTTTCAAAATTGCATTGACCACAAAAAATACCAAATACTTTGAAAACCAAAAATATATTTCCAACAATAAATTACCATCATTTTTGCAATTGGATTAAACAATTACAGCCTTGTTTATACAAATTATTAAGGGCCTGTTCCACGATTGGACAACGTTCAACTTCTCGCACACTGGCATTCAAAACAAACAAAAATTTTTTGTTTCCAATGTAACTGTGCGACAAGTCGAACGATGTCGATATCGTGGAACAGGCCAAAAGGCTTTATAAAGGTTATTTCAAAAACTTTATAAAGACTGAATAAGTTTTATAAATAAGGCTGTAAGAATTTAAAAACAATATATCGTTAGCTGCAATGAAAAATCACGTAACTACACTTTATTAAATAAAACTGAAAAGAAGTATACAAAGTCACTGAAGTAGTTAGTGTCTTTATTTTTATTTTTAGTGCGGCTGATTGTCATGATAGATATTTGAAAATTTGTAGTGGCAAATGTTTCGAGATGTAATACGCAAAATTAATTTAAAATGCGATTTTAAATTTTTTTTAGTTAAGTGATTTTGCATTTCAGCTGACGATATGCAGATGTAGCTAATTCAAACTAATCTTTTAATTTTTAATTGATTTATGCATTCATATGATGTTAATTTAGTATGTAAGTATGCAATTTGTGACACACATATATTAAATATATTATATATATATATTAATATAGAAAGGCCCTAACTCGTTTTTTTAATTCGAGTAAGTAAATATTAATATTAAATTATTGAAAACATATTTTTATTTATTTTCAAGACAATACTGGTAATAATTCACCTGCTGCATCTGTAGCATCAGCTGATATTGCAGCTGAATTTGCTGCATTAACTCTCGAAGAACAGGAGAGACAAAGAGCTGAATGGAGCCAAGTAAATAAATAATATAAAAATTTAAATATTGAATTAACCAAACACATATTTATTTGCATTAATAAATTATTGCAGGAACTTGCTCGCGTGGAAGAAGAAATCAATACATTACGCACTGTTTTGGCATCTAAAACACGCCATGCCTCTGACTTGAAACGCAAATTAGGAATAACGGTATGGAAAGAAATTACCGATGACATGAACCAGGGTCTGAAAAATGTCAAAGAGAGTTCAGTGTAAGTTTTAATTACAATAATAATTTATGAACAATTCGATTCATTTTATTACGAGTTATTCATGCGTTCGCTTAATTTTTTTTTGGCGTTTTGTTTTATGTTGTATATTATTTTTTTACTTATTTTAAGTTTTCAAACTGTTGAACAAAGTGTTGGCAATTTTACAAAAGCTGTTCATGATGCTCCAATGTAAGTAATTGTGTTAAAATAGATCTGATGGAAATATATAGTTACTAAAAATTTAGATTTTAACAATTTAAATGTGTACATACATACATACTAATTTTAACACAATGACTTTTTCATGTATGTTCCAAGGAAAAAATATTGAATCTTCGCTTAACACTTTAAAACTAACACATTTTATTTTTATATAAAGCTTTACGTGTTCATTTAGAAATTATAATATATATTTGTATATTTTAAATAATTATTTTTTAGATATCAGCGTACTGAATCTGTATTGAAATCAACTGGTGAAAAGACAGCTTCTGTTTTTAGTAGCATTACTGGTGGCATTTCATCGAAACTTTCTCAAATGAAAAATTCGGAATCAATGAGATCCATAGAGGAAAAAGTTGGCTCTGCCTATGAGAACGTCAAAGTAAGCTATGAACACAACAATTTTATGTGCCAATCTCATGCGGTAACTACAACTTTATGTTTAAAAAATTTAATACAAATATAATTTTTAAAATTCATTTAAAACAACAAAATCTGCAAAAAGCTATAACTAAAAAAAACATGCACCCAAACACGAAAAGACGTTTATTAAGTATAAGTTTTACACACAATTTTAATAATATGTACACGAAATTATTATCTTTAAGAAAGCCTTTCATCTTAAAGGATATTCATTCATTCATTCACTCATTTGGCATATTTGTTTAAAAAAAGCGCTATTTTTATTTATCAAGCTTAGGGCCAATTTATAGAAGACAATCAAACATTATCGGCTGTCTATTCATATTTGTTTTCAATATAAAAAGGCAGTCGAGAATTTTTGATTGTCTTCGATTGGCAGCTGATTTGAAGGGAGTTAAACAATATTCAGAATAAAAATAATTTAGGTTTACAAAACGTTTAAGAAACAAATTTATATAGAAAATTTTTGTAAAATAAAATTATTTTTTCTGATTTTGGCAGTTAATGTTTACATAAGAGAGAGCAAGGCAGAAATTTATAAAATTTCTCTCCCAGATACCAAAAAGTAAATGAACTCTATACTTTTAAAAACTTGCAAGAAAATGTTATTCATATCAAAACCATGGATGGAAATCATGATACAATTGTACTTTTTCTGATGTAATTTTGTTTTGATAATATTTTAAATTGCAAATTTTTTTATCAATTGACATTTAGTATGAAAATCTTTACACAGTTTCATGTATTATTTACTATTTTTATGCATTTTAATTTATTCATTAACATATACAAAAATGTCACTTTCCATCCTGATCATATATGAGAAACAAACAAAATTATTTGCCATTAAAATTTAATTGAAGAAAAACAATACATTAAAAAATCATGCGCTTTCTTTCTACATACGTATGTACATCTACATATTTTTTTAACAAAGAAATGCCAATTTTTCAGTTTTCAGGTAAAAAAAAAAAACAAAACACAACAGGTGGTTGGATAATTCTTGCAAGTACAAATTTTACTAGTAATAATTTGGAGAATTTTTTGTCTCTCAATTTTTCTCTCTTTTGACGTTCTCTCCTTGTAAACTTTTTGATTTAATGAACAGTTTCCACTAAAAATTGTTACAAATTCGTAAAAATTTTTAGTAAATGAACAAACCTATAATCACCCTTATTCCAGTTGTCAAAATCGACTTCACGTCAATACAATACCAAACAAGTGGGACTTGTCTACCCGTTCTCGAAAAGATATGAGTGCCATTGACAGGATCATGGTATTTTCTAGACATCAGGGAAAAGAAAGAGAATGTCAATAGCACAAAATTGTTCTCAAGAGCGATTATACTAGTCAAAATTTTTTGGTATTGTATTGACGTTACGTCGATGTTGACAATTGAAATAATCATCATTAAAAATACGAACCGCCTTATCTTACAAAAAAATTGTGTTCAGTAACATTTTTTTTAACTTTCCTATATAGGGAGTTACTGATTATATCAAAATTTTTTTAAATCGAGCTTTCATCATATTTCGACACGATGGTGCCCGTAGGGATGAGCGTTTGTGTGTGTATATGTGTATATATGTGTGCGTGTGTGTGTAGGCATCTCATAACTTAAGAACGGGTCAACGGATCGGTGCAGTATTCGAAAAATGTCGATTTTATAAGATAGTAAATCGATTCGTTTCAGTAGATTTAAAGAATATTCTAATGCTAAATTTCTTTATTTGTTTCAATTCAAATTTTAAACTACTGAACGTATAAAGTTCAAAATTCAACTATTAACCTCAATAAGACACGTGATTCGTTCGAGAACAAAAATTTCGAAGAAATCGTTTGTTTTAATACCTTCAAAAGTGTACTTTAAATCGATTTCTCTAAGCCTAACGGAAAGTTTCAGGGATGGCCTGCAAAGCCAGCCAATTACCATATTTTTTTTATTAAGAATAATAATAAGCCGTGGCCACCATTTCATATAAAAATCGTTAGAACTTCGCTACTACTTCTTGGATCATTTGGTTTGGTGGGAAAGCACAATGTTATGAGCACTACAACTATTAAAACCAATTATTGAATAAAGAAACTATTTAAAATTTTTTCCTAAATTCTGTCACTTGAGGAAAAATTTTCGCAGAAGGCTTAAAAAAAGCTCTTAAAAATGTATGTATGAATGTAGTATGTATTTCCATAATGATGAAGGGCTTAATATATTAATAGCATGTTTTAAATATTTATCTACACATTTAAAAACAGATGCATATTTATTTATATACAAATATACGTATGTATACTTTTACTGACTTTCTTGGATACCTCTCTCTTTATTTTAGACGAAAGTATCTACTTCACGTTCTGGTTCGGTAAGCAGTTTCCCAGATGAACTACGCGATAATAGCTCCTCCAACTTAAATTCACCTTAAAACAGTTTCAAGGTTGATTAAAACGTGGACAAGAAAACAGTTTTGTAAAAACTTTATAGTTTTAATAAATTAAAAAAAATCTATGCAACTTACATGATTCGTCAAATCAACAACAAATTTTTAAAACGCACGCAGGCATTCTCAGCAATCATTATAAGAGAGAGAAAATAAAAAAGTAAAGTTGCTGCTTTGCATTAATGAAATAAAATTTATAATCCACTATAAATATTACCGTATGTCTCTCTCTCTCTAACTATATTATTATTACATTTATATAATCAACGAGAGTTTCTAAGGCATTAATAGCTATTTGGCATAATATTGTTAATACATGCATTATTTTATCATTACATATTATTAATTTTCTTTTTGTATTGGAAACAGCAGTTAAATATGACTTAAATGAATTTAATAATTATTTAAAATTATTTCTTTAATTTTTAACTGTTTGGTTACGGCCTGTTTTTTCAACATGCATATTCTTAAAAATGTTTCAAAAAATTAAAGAAACCTTCATAATTACAACGGTTAAAAATAAAAATACACATGTAAAATAAAAATCCATTCCATTCATTTATGATGTTAGTGATAACGATTAAAATTAATAAGTGTTTTTACTTTAATTCAATATCTTCAAATTGAACGTTTCGATGCGCCGTTTTTAAATTGCCTTTAAAAATATACAATAAAACTATTAAGCATGCTAAGTTACATTAATGATCATGTTTGTATGTCTATTTCTATTATAACAAAAATAAAATCTATTTATATGTAAAAAAAAATAGTTTTATTAATAATCCGCACTGCAACATAAAGGGCCTTATCGTGGTTGGCATAGTTCGACGTCGACTGCGACATTTTTGTAATGGATTGAAGAAAAATTTTGCCATTTTCCTTAATCTATTACAAAAAAATGTCGCAGCCGAAAAACGCCAGTCACGATTAATCCCCCTAATTTATTTAGTTTTCACTTTTTAAAGAATTCTCGACCGAAGACACAATTCGTGTTGTACATTTCTTAATGTTATCTTAAAAACTTGCCTTATCGCAGCGTTGTTAGGTTGTTTCGACTAGAACAATTTTGTCCTAGATCAAAGAAAAAAATTTACCTTAACCTAGTATTAAAAATTCGGAGTCAAAATACACAAACCGCGATAGGTTTAATACTCTTCCCCAAACAGTGCACGACTTTTTCTACCCTCAAACACACTCGCCTTTCGCCCACACATTTTAAAGCATCAGTTGGACATAAATTTATGTTATAGATAAGTCTTCCGTTTGGTGGGCACATGCAAAACTATTTACTTCTCATTGTAATGACACTTTCTTTGAGACACCCTGTGAAATTATCTTTTATTAATTGGCAACCCTGAACTTAATGGAGAATCAGCTGTAATACTATTGTAAAAAAAAAGAAAATAGTTTCCCTTTGTTTTGCAAAGTAATTTACATTTTGGAAAAAATATTCCATAAAAAATGTTGAGTGAATTAACTTATTAACGAATATAGCCTTGAAATCTATTTTAACTGCTACCAGAGGAGAAGTAGTAAATACGAAACCATTATCTGCTTTTGTCATCCAAGCCGTAATATATATGTGCACACATCCACACATATGTATGTAGTATTTCTTTGTGTGGCTGACTAAAGTAAATTTTTCTTCACACGTCATGTCTCAAGTAGACTACAAATATATTTGGTCCATAGAACCGGCGCCAACGGCTACGTTACGCTCCACTTCTTCCCCACCAACATCAAGCTCATTAAAAAATACCAAAAAAGAATACTTAGAAGCAGTGCGCGTTTTACTGGTTCTTCTAGATAATGTCCTCAGCTATCCCAACGAATTAAAGTATCGTTCAATAAGAATTGAAAATAATTCTATTAAAGAAAAATTACTATCACTAGAAGGCTGTAGCGAACTGTTGATTGCAATTGGCTTTGAACGTACAGCGAACGAATACAAATTACCATTGGATGCTCCTTTAGATATAATTCGTGCATATCGCGATGTTTTAGTCAAGCGCCGAGATTATTGGGTGAATCATAAACAAGAAGTACTTACGGAAGGTGAGCTTAAATTGATTCTATTAAAGTAGGTATACAATAAAAATAATGATCTTGAACTTGAAAGAACATTCTGATGAGAAATTTACATTAAAACTATTCAGTAAATACATTTGCATGTACGTACATAAAAGTTGTATTGTGGTATAACAAAACTAAATAAATTTTTGCAGATAAATCAAGACTAATGGCTCCAGTTCAAAACGAGTCTGATATTGTAGTACCCATTGAGTGTTCTAAACCGTATAAGCAGCGTATACAGTATCCAAGAGTATTGGTAAGAATAAAACATATCAATCACTCAACCATTTTCTCTTTTTAATTTATGTATATGCTATTTTAGAGATCTTCCAATAGTTTTCTTCTATCTTTAGAACTATACTCTGATGCCGTAATGCAGTATGAAGATGAAAAGCTGTTAGCTGCCGGTCGAGAACTTATACCCATTGATGACTTAACGCTAAAAGCTAGCGAAAAACTTATGGCCATGCAGGAAGACAAAGCTACAAATAACCAGTCTATGTTAAACAATGAATTGTATATACGTGATTTAATATTAGTAGAATTAGCTAATTGGTTTAATACCGAATTTTTCGAGTGGGTAAATAATATACCGTGTAAAGTATGTGGCAGTGAAGAAAGTAATCTTAAACGTACCCAAACTGAAGGAGAATGTCGTGTTGAGGTTGGTATTTGCTGTGGTCAAGAGACAAAATTCTACCGTTACAACGATATTGCACAACTATTGGTATCACGAAAGGGTCGTTGTGGAGAATATGCCAATTGTTTTACATTTCTTTGCCGATGCTTAGAATATAATGCACGAATTGTTCATTCATTATTTGATCATGTTTGGACGGAGGTAAATATCTATTTGAAAAGCTTCGAAAATATCTCTTTACTATTACTTATTTTTGCTTGCAGGTATATTCCGAATCACAATTACGTTGGTTGCATGTTGATCCATCAGATAATGTGGTTGATTCTCCACTAATGTACCAACATGGCTGGAAACGTAATATTGATTATATATTTGCTTATTCTTGTGATGATATACAAGATGTTACTTGGCGCTACTGCAATAATCATAAGGAAACTTTATTAAAAAGAAGTTTCTGCACAGAAAACCAACTAATTGAGTCAATAATAACAATTCGCAAGAAAAGGCAAAATAATTTAAGTGACGAGCGCAGAAAGATTTTGAGTCAACGTTGTATGCTGGAATTAATTGAATTAACTGTGGAGCGGTAAGTTAGGATGTTTAATATCTACATTTTACAAATTTTGTTCTTGTAATTTTCAGCGTTCCCACAGAAAATGAATTGAAAGGTCGCAGTTCGGGAAGTCTTACTTGGCGTCAATCGCGTGGTGAACATACCTTTACTAATGTTAGTATTTTTAAAAATATTCTATATAATGAGACATTTTTTAGATTTTCAATGAGTGAATTTTAATCAGAAATAATTTCTTATTCGGGCTTAAGTTCAGTAATTTCAATTCTTATTGAATGAATTATTTTTAAAATTAATGTGATTTGCTAAAGAAGAGAAGAACAATTAAATATTTCTTGCAATAAGAATTGAAATTATTTAACTTAAGACCGAATAAGAAATTATTTCTGATTAATATTCTATATATTTATTACAAAATTTTATTAAATTAACAAAAACGTAGATATATGTTTTTAAATTAACTGATGAGGAGGTGGATAAAAAACAGTTCAATATACGATATTCCTGCTCGTCCGACACCTATGAACGTTATTTCAAAGGTTTGCTTACATTTATATTAAATTTTATATAAATTATATATTTATATAAGATGATCTTTCAGATGTTTCTGGTGTTTGCACTCCTGCATCCTTCCACAAAACATGGCAAAGTTGTCAATTTTCTTCAGACAATATTCAACGCAAAGTAGAACGTGATTGGAAAATGGTTTACTTGGCACGACAAGAGGACAGCGAAACAGCAGAGATTGTATGGAAATTTAATTTTTCTAACGGTAATTTAAAAGTTAAAAGTTATAAACTAAATTTTGAAAAGAAAACATTTGGCGAGGGTAAAGTTGAAATATTATTAAGAGATAGTAAAAATAACGAAATTGTAAATACACTAGAAAATTGTCAGGAGTTTGAAATATGTGCTAAATTATCGGGTGGCAAAGGTGATGTGGCCTGGCAGCACACACAGCTATTTCGGCAGTCGTTGAACTCCAATGGATTCCCATTTGATTTGCAAATCGAACTGATGTAAATAATGAAATAAATTCAAATTTATTAAAAGTTATTCACATACATAGGAATATTATGGTTTGTAAAAATTATGTTCTAATACAAAAATAAATATGCATTATGTGTGTCGCCTCTATGTATGTATGTATGTACATAGATATATATGTATATAAAAGTTACATTCCTAATTGATAATAATTTTAAATAAAATTCTCCAGTGATAAACTTTTGAAAACTATTCATTCTCAATGATTGTAAATAAATATGTAATTTAATCAATTTGTTTAATTGTTCGTGGTTTATACTATTGAAACTTTTTATTTATTTAATAACGATAATCTGAAAGTGGCCTGATGTAAATTATGTTGATATACATATGCAATAAAAATTTAACCTTTTTGATTTAAAGCATTTTAATAATAATCTATATTAATTTAAGAAGCCATTTACACCTGCACAAAATCTAGCACATTTTAATTAAAATCTATATGCAAATCTATACCGTATACACCAATTCTTTTTTGACATTTATCAGGTTTTTTTATACAAAACAAAACCCATTAATTGAAAAATGTCCAACTACAAGCAAACAACTGAAATGTATCCAATTCTCACACCTTTTAAAGCATACCGTAGCTAATTCACTTATCTTTTTATAAATATTTTGTACAGGGTATTAAAAAATTAATAAAAATATTAGATTCTGATTAGATTTCCTACAAATGTACGGACAAAATAGATTTTCTTTTTGTATGGAAAATTTAGTAAAAAGCAGCAATATTTGGCTCGAAACCTCATAAGTACTAGATTTCGAGACAATGTAAAGGCCCTACAAATCAAGTACGATTCTCCAAATATTTATTTTCAAATAGACATCTATTTAAATTAAAATTTTAGCCAAACTTCTATCTGGACTGGAAACACTATTCTAATTACTAATACCGATTCTAAGATAAAAAAATTTATATACGTACATATAAGACTCATAACAACAACTTTGAGTTTAATTTGTGAACGCACTATTTAACTGTTACTTTCCTTTTTTTCAGTAAACTTAACATTTTCATCATGGTAAAGTACACAAATGAACAACGTATGCAAATTATAAAAATGTCGGTGAACGCAACGTTAAAAGCGTTAACTCCAATTTTGGGTCGTTATTATCGCCCTAGTAGACAAGCAATAACAAGTTTAGTGCAAAAATTGTGTGATGCTGCCGAAGTGATGAAAATATCACTGCCGTTCAGACGTCAGTAGCAAATTATCCAAATCAGTCGATTCCTCGACGTTCTCAAGAACTGGGCAATGTCAAGACCACTTTATGGCGAATTATGCGTAAATATCAATCTGACTCAAGAGTTGAAGCTGATGGACCATATAACGCAATTTAAAAAAGTGGTTCTTATTGGAAAACCCTATACATACATATGTAGAAAGAAATTATAAAGCAATCATATTTTAATTTTCTTCAGTTACATATGAGGCTATCAGCGCAGAAGTGGTATAACCCACATCTAGTTATTTAAAAAATTGCTCTTTTTAATTATTTAATTACTTTATTACTACGCAATGTTATGAACTGTGCAAAAACAATTTTCAACTCCATTTTCATGAGAATACCAAAAGGTGATACTCTACTTTTTTATAGTTGGTAATGTAAATAATGTATTTATCACCAGAACAGCAACCAAAAAACCAATGTGGGTGCTGTGCTGATAGCTCCATATATGGTTTTATCGAGACCACCTGGTATCAATTCGCGTTGCTCTGTGGTGTAAAGAAAAATTAAAAAAAGACTAGGAGAACGGAAATTTTTATTTTTTTCTACCTTTCGCCAACAAACTCCAAAAATCGCGTTTCAAACAAACGTTGAAAAATCAACAAGTGAACTACGTTTATATGTATGTATGTATGAATATCGATATTTGTATCCTTTTAGTAAGCAGACTCTTTCTTTGTTGTTGCTATAGTTTATTTCTCATCTAGATAAATCTTTTTGTTTATCAAATGTTTTATTTATAAAAACATTTGCATTAACGCTGTTCGAATATTTTTTCGTAAAAATATACAATCTTTGTCGCTCTATTGAAGAACACTATAACAAACCAATATTATTATTTACATATGTACAAATTATATTGTTTTACGTGTTTTTTTTGTATTTGAAATTATCCAAATTTTTTAATTATTATTTAGTCTTCCGCCAGTCATGGCACATTGTTAGGAATTTGGCACATTTTTTCCATATGTCCATACCATAAAATGCCCAAAATCTAGGTGATCGAAAATACGTTATATGTCGCTAAGTAATTTATGTTTTGGAAAATGAAAAACTTACAGGCCGAATATGGATCCACCTAAATGTCCTGCATGATCAAAGAATTTCCAATCCATTATACAACCAGCCAAATCTATACCCATAATTACTTTGATTGCCGATCCGCTTGAAAAAGTTACCATGGGTAAAAATAATATACTCAATCCTGAGTCAGGATATTGTGCGCAAACAAAAGCCAATACTGTCATTATGGCTCCAGACTAAAATAGAAGAAAATTTATTTAAATTTTGAAAGACAAATGCACGACATTTTACCGCTCCTATAGATAGTCCAGTCTGCAATGTAACGGTTTTATATAAAACGCTGGTAAGGCTAGATATGACACCACCGCTTAAGTAAACTGCTAAAAACTGTTTCTTTCCTAATGAAAGTACTGTGGGATTTGAAAAACTATGAAGAGTGTACATATTAAAAAACAGATGAAACACCGAGTAATGACTAAACGTAGATAATAAAAGGGACCAGCAAACTGTGCCTGTAAATAAATTTTTCTTTATAATTATTCAAATCCGATTTGGTTTTTCACTCACGTGCAGCTCGATTTGTGCAAAAATATTTGATCATAAATATTTGTAATGATGGTATTTTCCATAATCCAAACACTAAAACATTTAGAGCACAAATAGGGACAAAAACTTTTTCGCCTGGCGATAGCTGGTCCCATACACACCGTATATCACTTGGTTTTTTTCTTAACCAGGCCAACTTTATACTGTGAGCCTTTTCCAACATTATGTTTCGTGCTTTTGTGTATCCTAGTAGTGTAGCTCCCATGAATTTACTTAACTGAACTACTTGATTTTAAAATTTAAATGGCACTCCACAAAAATTCAAACAATTTACAATATACCGCTCCTGTGAATACTAATGCTATGAACTCGTTCCCGGGAGGTAAAGAAAGAAAAGCACTTGATTTTCTGAACTAACTTCAAACATTTTTTTCATAAAAATTAACTTGAAAAAGCTCTTGAAAAATTACACCATGATTTGAAATATTACTTGCGTATTTACATACATATGTATGTATGTGCCCTTAATTATGAAAGTGGTCTAAGTCATATATTTCTTTGGTCGAGGTATTTAGTACATTATATATGAACAAATAAAAAAATATTAGTATATTATGCAACATTTAAGTTTAGAGTTGTACTAGTCTCGATTTTTATAAATTTGTTTAAATATTTATTAAAATTTTTTAAGATTTATTTGATATTTCGAAGCAAAAATTAACATGATTTAGACCAATTTCATAATTAAGGGCATACATATAAAAGCCCCCACTACGAAGGTTTTTCTATCAATACAGAATGGCATCACTATAACTTATACTTCTTCGGTATGTTGCCGTAAAAACTTATCAGTGTTTAAGGGGACATATATAATTTGAATCACAGATATTTGAATAATAATAGCTTGTTATAATTGCATTAAATTTTACACAATTTTTTATGTTTGCCTCTAGGCGAATTATTGCAATTTTATTTTTAGCAGTCATATTTATATTTATAACAAGGTCTTATTTAATGCGTTAAGTCTGGCAGCACTAGCTACTCGTAGTAATTTCCCGCAAATAAATAAATAATAATAAATGTATAATGAAGCACACAAAGCATATCTAATGCAGTTTATAACAATTAAAATAAAGCCAATATAAATTAAAACAAGTAATGAATACAAATGCAGAACACCATAAACGATATGAATATTGCACCACTCGATTGAAATACAGACAAGGAAGACAACTTAAAGCAGTAAAGGTATCATTTAATAAAAATTTTTTAGTTAACGTAAATTGTTTATTAAGCCAACTTAATACTTTTTTGTTCAACAATTTTTTACTTAAAGGTTTATACAGTGGCGAACGAATCACAAAATTTACTAATTTTTGGTGTGCCAAAGATTAATCTATCGCAAGAATTAAGGCAGCGGCTTTTACGATTTGGTAAGTTATATCATGTACGCAATGTTACTACTGAGTTTGTAGAAAGGCAATTCGAGCTGGAACGTTTTACTGAAGTGTATTGGGCGAAATTTTGTAAAATTTATGATGCACGTAAATGTAAACGTTTAATGGATGCTAAAGAATTTTATGGCGGTATTTTGCACATATCGTATGCTCCTGAATATGAAACAAAAGAAGAGCTAAAAGAAAAAATCCAAAAACGAAAATTGGAAATTGAATACGCCTTGAAACGAAGTGAACGTGCTGATGTAAAAGTACAATCTGAAGAAAATAAACAATACAAAGTTCAATAAAGCATACATGTTTTTATATTTGTCGCTCTACTGAAGAACGCTATAACAAACCAATATTTTTATGTACATAGTTGCTATTATATTGATAGTTAACATGTTTTTTTGTATTTCACATTATCCGAATTATTACAGCGCAATTTATTTAATATTATTTAGTCTTCCGCCAGTCATGGTACATTGTTAGGAATGGGACACGTTTTTTCCATATGTCCATGCCATAAAATGCCCAAAATCTAAGTGATCAAAAATACGTAATACATTATTTAATAAATTTTTGTTTTATAAAAGACAAACTTACAGGCCGAATATGGCTCCTCCTAAATGTGCCGCATGATCAAAGAATTTCCATCCCATTATACAACCAGCCAAATCTATACCCATAACTACCTTGATTGCCGATCCGGCCGAAAAAGTTACCATGGGTAAAAATAATATACTCAATTGTGTGTCAGGATATTGTGCGCAAACATATGCTAAAACTGCCATTATGGCTCCAGACTAAAATAGAAAAAAGACATTTAAATTTTGAAAAAAAGAATTATGATCTTTTACCGCTCCTATAGATAGTCCAGCCTGGATTGTAAGGGCTTTATATAAAACGCTGGTAAGGCTAGATATGACACCACCGCTTAAGTAGACTGCTAAAAACTGTTCCTTTCCTAATGAAAGCACTGTGGCATTTGAAAAACTATGAAGAACGTACATGTTAGCAAACAGATGAAACGCCGAGTAATGACTAAATGTTGATAAAAACATGGGCCAACAAACTGTGCCTGTAAATAAATTCTGCTTTATTATTATACAAATTGTAGTTGGTGTTTTACTCACGTGCGGCTGGATTTGAACAGAAATATTTCATCATAACTCCTTTCAATGATGGCACCCTCCATAATCCAAATACTAAAACATTTAAAGCGCAAATAGGGACAAATACTTTTTCGCCTGGCGATAGCTGGTCCCATATACGCTGTATATCACGTTTTATATTTTCCCACGTATCTTCTTGAATTGTTTTTTTTCTTAACCAGGCCAACTTCGTCTGCCGGGCTTTTTCCAGCATCATATTACGAGTATTTTCGTATTCTAGCACCGTGGCTCCCATGAATGTACCTAAACTGAACTGATTTTAAATGGTTGAAAATACTCCACAAAATTTCAAGCAATTTGCAACATACCGCTCCGGTGAATACTAATGCTTTGAAGATGTTCCCGGGAGGTACCGAACCATTATGTGTTTCAAATGGCTGAAGGGCGGGTTTTGACGAATTTTTGCAACGTACAGAAGTGTTTATGGATCGTTTTATCAGACAATGGCTCATTGGTGTCTGTGTATTTTTAAAATGCATACCACCATGATGCAATAACGAAAAATTTTGATAAATACATTCCCTGCGTATGGATTGGATTCATTTATTTAAGTTATAAATCGGCCTTTTGATTGATCTATCATCTTACCTAACATGTTGGTTCCAAGCACATCTTATCCCTAAACGTAATAACATAGCTTAACTAAATTTTTATAATTCTCAAAAAATTCCTAGTTCCGTACTTTGTATTTGTTTGACAAGTAATTTGCTCAACAGCTGTTTCAAATCAACGTGACGGTCAAAAATTACAGCGCAAAATTAGTGTTGCCAAGATATGTAGATTCAATTTTGGGAATTAAATAGAGGGAGAAGTCACCAGTTATTGTGACTTTTGCAATATTCACCATTATCGTGAATAAAATGTGAAATTTTTGTTCCATGAGGGGAAATATGCAATCGTAAATTTCATGGGAACGTTTGTTCCCGCTATCAATGCGTAGTGTAGTGTAGTGTAGTAAAGCTTCAAAATTAATTGAAAAGTTTAATAATAAGAAATACACATATTTTGATATTCAAATGAAATGTTATAGAGTGTAAAGTTCTGTTTTTAATTATTTTAGGCACCGCGCAAAATAAACTTTAGTATACCACAGCCATAATAAGTTAAAAATCGATTTATATGTAAAAATATCATAAATTTTAGTAAATAAAAAATACTAACACTGATCATTATTTTTTTATATATGCCGACACTGCAATGTACCTAAAACCCCTGATCATCTTATTTTCGAATGCAGACTTTTTCTACAAATAAGAAGCAGTCACACAATTTTTGATAAATACAAAGGTCTGAAAAATATATTTGAAAGTGGCAATTACTCTGTATACAATTCACTAATCCAATTCATCAAAGAAGCAAAAATTTAACTGTAATTTGAATATACTTTTAGAGTTGAACCTGACAGTTTGTGAATATTATATTCCGCCAACCTAATTCAGATTTGAAAAAAATCTGAAAATTAACAGAAAAATCTTTTAAATCATTTTTTTAGAAATTTATAAAAAAATATCGATACTTTACACATTTTTTAATTTAAATAAAATCTTAAATTTCAATTATCTCCCTTTTCAAGCTGATATCAACTATTATCGCTGATCAAATATTAACACAGGCATAATTTGCTTGCTTGCTATGATTCACTGTGCTACTTCAGTATCATATTTTGTGTTCACTGATAATTTTTTTAGTAGCCATATTTGTACCTCATATTTGACATTTATATGTATATTATATACTTTAGTGAATGAATTTAGGATGTTTCAATTCCCATTTGCAGCGCAGTGATGCATTTACGAACAGGCCCGATATTATACTCTAATTTATTTTGTAAAACAAGCACGTATAGCTAGCTCATTTACTTGAACAACGTCATAACTCAAAAAAACCTAGTGTTACAGTTTCAATTTTTCAATTTACACACAACTTAACGGAAAAAGAAAATTTTGTTTTTCTATCAAGAGTTGAATAACGATATGAATATGAATTATAACACTGTTATGCATATCGGAAAACTGGCTTGAAGTTGGCATAAGTGAAAATTTGGCAAACAAATCTATAATTTAGGGTTATTCCACTATTAACGGCTTGTCCTATGATGTCACCAGAAATCGTTCGATCGAATACTTATATTGAAAACAACAAAAAATTGTCTAATGTTGTTGTTGTTTACAATACAAGTTGTCGATCGACCGTTTGCTGGTGACATCGTGGCACAGGCCTTAACTCCTAGCATTATAAAAGGGTTGTTAAACAAAAAATTTCTAATATCACTACATATGTACATCTTAAAAAGTTAATAAAGTTGATAAGCTGATGCCCATGCTGCTCTCTCCAAAGGACGAAGTGATTCAGAAGCAGTAGTTATTTGTATGATTCATTAAATGTTTGTACACATTTTTTCAAATATGCCAGTTGAAAATTTAGCTCCGGTACAAAATAAATAACTATTAAATTCCAAATGGTGGAGGATATCCACCATGTAGAGAAATTGTTATTTATGTCAATTAATAAACTATCGTGAGTATTGGCAAGATAAAGTAAGCTGATACACAAAAAAAAAACTGACAGTTTAGTAGTCGGGGGAATAGTGTCCCCCTATAAAGTAATTGTTAATTACAACGTGCTATTTCAAAAATGTAACAAGCAGGGACCTGATGGGTAAACCTAATTCGAGTACTCTGAATCCAATGGTGCTAACCATTTTTTAGGTTAACTCTCGTTTAAAAAGTAATTCAGATTGAAAACTTGGTTAAGAGCACACAAAAACCGCAATTTTCCCAGTTTTCTACTATTCATTAATTTTTATATCAATTAAAAGAACATATTATGGATAAACATGTCTCCTAAAGACATTTTTGAAAAAAAAATGGCAAAAAATTCGAAAAAAATCTAATTTTTTTAAAGTTTTCTCAGGACGCAACTTCATCAATACATAAATTTTCAGGCGATATATATCGATATAAAGGTTAATAAATGGTAGAAATTAGGAAAAATTATGATTTTTAGGTGCTTTTAACCAAGTTTTCAATCTTAATTATTTTTTAAACACGAGCTAACCTAAAAAAATGGTTAGTAAGAATTAGGTTTACCCACTGGGTCCCCAGCTTGTTACAAAAAAAAAGTTTCGAATTCGAGCAGTGTTATGTTATATTTTGAAAACTCCAATGGTGAGAGGGATACTTTGAAGACAAAGTTGCCTAGGTTGACATATATCGTATTCTACTAGGACATTTTGTTTCTACATTAAAGCAATGTTCTTTAATCTATTACAAAAGCCTCGTAGTCGAGATACGCCAACCACGATAAGGTTGATTGAATATGCACTCCTGGTGGACTAGGAGCGGGGAGAAGAGTGCCTCTTGCAAGAAAACTATTAATTTTCCTATGTACATATTTGTAAAAATGTACTTAAAATAGTTTTAATCGGTTCGATTCGAGAGAGTTATAATTACCTTTTCTCTTCTTTATAGCAAAACTATTCGTCATTGAAGTTGTTTTTAGTTTTTTATTTTATCTTTTTTTTGGTAATTAAGAAACTGTAATTTCAATAAACTTAAATAATTTATCAATCTTCTCCTCCAATTAGTATTTTTGTTTTTAGTTCATGAAAAAATTATTTTTAATTCACAGTTAAGTGAATCAATCGATTTTGTTGTTTTATACATTTATCATTTTTGTCAGTATTATAATAAAATATTTCATTTATTTGTATATTATTATTTGTTTCATTATGTCATGTGTTTTTGTGGTTGTATGGACAATTTATATTTTTCTTGTCTATAAATTATATGCATATGTAATAAAATTTAACTCTAGTTTTTTTTTTTTTTTTATAAAAAAAATTAGAGTTTTTGCGTGAAAAGTAAGAATGTTGTATTTTTGTCTCACATAAAAATGTTTAATGATTTACAAGCAATTTATGTATTGTATAATTTTAAATAGTTCTTTCATATGTTTATGCGTTTTTAAACTTTTTTGATTTCAATTTGTTTTTTTTTCGGTGTAAAAATGTAATCTACAAATTTATTTCATTGAAGGAAGTCATGTTGTCATGCTGGTTTATAAAAAAATGTATATGCATGTGTATAAAATTTGAGTGATAATGAAAAAAAAAATAGTTGTGCAACATTTAGAAAAGTATCAAGTTTTAAATTTTACGGTTAAAAACATAAAAGTACATACACTTTGAATACAGATATTAACTTTTAAAAAGTATTTTATTTACTTACCCACTTAACGAAAATAATTAAAAAATCCTCATCGTTTATAATCTATTTAAAATAACCTGTTGTTATTTTAAATATAATTTCTTAAATGCTGTATATCATTGGAAACCTGTACTTTAGCTCTTTGTGATTTTAATTATGTTTTGCTGATTTCATTAAATATATAAACACTTAGTTTTTTTATACACCCAACATTGATGATCGATCGAATATATGTATGTATATTTAAATATAAGTTTTGCGACAAGACATTCAATAAATATACACCGAGAATTCAATAAATCCCACATTTATAATTTGGTTTTTGGTCTTATTTTAATTGCTTTACAAAACATTTTTATTAATGTCAAATTTTTGTGTGATCGTTTGAGAAATCCTTTGCTGATATCACACCTTCTTTATTGTTTTTTTTTTCTTTTCAAGTTGTACAGAAACGCTTAAAGAAAAAAACCATGTTGATAAATATTCCCAAAAAGTATTGAAATTCGTTTTTTTTTTAAGTTTGAATTTGAAATTATATTGGAATTGGAAAAAATCAGTAGCCAGCGAGTGGCGAAAATTTTCGAACTCATACAAAAACAGCTAAATTGGCAATATTGCGTGTGTAGGTTATTTTTTTAATTCGTTTCGTTCAGAAAATTGTTCTAAAGAAAATTGCTGTAAAATATTTATGCAATTTCTATAATATTTAAACTTTTTTTGTAATTAAATTAAAAAATTTTTGTGTTGCAAGGATGCATGCAAATGGCCTTGTGTATTGCACTTTCTTTGCTACAAAAATCAGAGCTGTGTCAATGAAGCTTGAGGCAAATGCATATTCAATTATTTAAACAATTTTGTATTTTTCTAAATACGAGTACACACAGACTTTGAATGCAAAAATGTAGTTCTAAACCACAGCACACCTTAAAATCAACTACCATTATCATAATGAAATAATTTTATTTTTGCCGCCTCAAAGCAGAAAACTTTTCTGTTTGCACAACAATTTTTCATTTCCTCCTTGCAAATGCATCAAGCTGAAAAATTAAAAAAAAAATCTAATGTATTTTTTTAATACATATTAATAAAAAAAAAAATCAAAAATCATTCAGTAACAATGATAAACAAATGTACATATGTAAATACTAACATATCAAAAAAATAAAAAGGACATCAAGGTTTTTATAGTTTTTTTTTATGTTTTAACATAGTTTATTTAAGGATTTAGCGGATTTTTTTAGTTTTCATTATTATTGAATAATCATAATAAATGTTAATAGAATAGGATGTGGTTTGATGAGAGAATGAAATATTTATGATTGATTTCTTTTTTATTTTGCTTTTTTTCTTCTCTTGTGTTATTATAAATATAACAAAGACAACAACAAAAGAAAGGATACACCTAGAAAATAAAGGAAAGACAAATTTAACGAAAACACATTCAAAATTGAAAACAATGCATATTTGTGTATGTCTATAAAAAAGAAAAATTATAAAAAATATATATTTTACGTATAAAAATATTTAACACGTAAATAACTTTAGATTTTTTTATTTTATTTGTATTTATTTTTTGTCTTCACTTTTTTTCAATAATAATCTTGCAATACAAAAGGTATGTGAAAAATATGATCAATCTAAGCGGGAAAACTAAAAGAACGAAAGAAAATAAAACGTAAGAAAAAGAAAACAATTTTGGTTTTTTGAGTTTTTTTTTGGTTATTAAAAAAAAACAAAATTGAAATTATTTATTAAAAAAAAAATAATAAATAATATAATGCTCTGCCTAACAAGAAATAAAATATATATAATTTTTATTTTTCTTACAAAAATTTCTTGCTTTTTCTTTTAATATATGTATAAAGATTTTTTTGTTGCAAACAAAGAAGAATAGTAAAATAATGTTTATGAGAAAAATATACATTAATGAAATATATTGAATATATAGATCAAAAAAACTGTAGATTTTTTGTTTGTTTTTTTGCTTTGTTACTGTTGGTTTGTTTTTGCACTTGTTTAATTTTTTTATTGCTAAAATTGTTTGCAGTTATTGTTGTTTGTTGTTGTTGTTGCTATACATTTTATTAAAGTAGAAAATCTTTTTAACAAAACTAAGGGCTCTATATTAGCCAGGGGGAAGAATAATATACATAATTACATAAATAGAAAAATTTAAATAAGTTGGAAGAAATCTTAACACATTACAATATTAAAGTGTACAAAAAATTTTATAATTATAGGAATATTTAAGAGAAACAGTATTTTGCGTTTCATATTGCCGGTCCAATTTCTCCACTATCTTTTGCCCATATCTTCATCCTTCCCCCTGCCTTTTAAACCTTCGGATAACACAATTTTCCATGTTTTTTTTTTTTGAATTTTTAGAAAAAGGAAACAACCTGCTCTTTGTTTGCTCGACAAGATTTTTAGCTCCAAAAAAACGTTGTTGTTGTTGTTGCTGTTGTTGTTAATTAATATTGACCATGTAAATTTATTGGTATTATTGTTGTTGCAGAATATCCAAGACTATTTGTTTAATTTCTTTAGCTGTTGTTGATTTTATTAAAAGTTTGTTTTATGTTTTCTGTTTTATTTTAATTTAGTTTTGCTTTTTAATTAAAATATTTTTTATTTCACTGCTGAATTTTTTGGATTTTCGGGTTTTTGTTTAAAAATATTTTTTGTTTTAAATTTTGTTGTTGCTGGTTTTATTTTTAATATTTCATAGTCATTAAAAAGGAAACAATTTAGTTTGGTTGTTAGTTGTCACCACCTTCTTGTGGTTCATCACCATCACCTTGGGTGTCTGAAGTCCAGAGTGTAAGGTTGTCTCTCAACAATTGCATGATGAGTGTTGAATCCTTGTATGAGTCCTCGTTAAGTGTGTCGAGTTCAGCTATCGCATCATCGAAAGCCTACATTTTGAGAAACAAACAAAATATCTATTAAAATTTATTCTATTTTTTTTAATCTTAAAAAAACTTTCATGACGATAAAAAGAAATATTTCAAAGCAAGCCTTTACTGGTTTTTATTTAACCATACATTCTAGCAAAACACATCTAAAAAATGCATTAGTATTTATTCAAATGTATCAAAATAAGACATTAAAATTGTATGCATTAAATATATTTAATATAATAAATGCGTAACTGCACGATGAGGTTTACAACTGTAATGAAAAAATATTTATTAACTGCAAGAGCGAATGAATAGACCGATGAATTGTATCAAAAAACAACTTTATAAATTGTTTTATAAAACAAAAATTACCTCAAGCTTGCTCATTATTTATATTAATTATACATGCAGAAAATATTGAATCTTTGCAATGAATATGTAAACGAGTCTTATTAGAATTTTTTTAAAGAGCATTTTTTTTATTTGATTTTTACATTTGTAATGAGCTACATTAGTTTGCGGTCGCAAAGCTTTTCGAACGAATTTAAATTTTTTTGTTGGATTCTGTATTCCAAATAGAACTAAGAATGACAAAGGCACATAGCCAAAGAGTTAGGTTATCTAGGTTATCTTACGTGTGGGAGGGAGTTTCTTTCGGAATACCCTTACAATAGTATGTAATTGGTTCCAAAATACAATCCTAGAATTTTCTATTGGTGTCTACTTGATAATGGATATTTAGGATTAACAAACAAAACAAAAACGTCATTCATAAAACATACTCTTTACATTCGTTTTCCTTTTCTAGATCTTAAACTGGGGGGGCAAGAAAAAAGCATACTATGTATGGAATTAATTCACACCAGCTTATAGCATATGAAAAAGACACGCAGAGAAAAAACGTTAAATTAGATAAAATTTACGGAGAAGAAATTACATGCTTTGTTAGAGGTCTGGTTAAAAGGAGCTTCATATTTTTTAAGGATAACAACAAATTCGAAGGTAGTGAGTGTTTTTTATGACTATGATTGTGTTAATTTTACGAAACATAAATTAGAACACAAAGCAAGAAACATTAACAAAAATTATGCTAATGTTCAGGATTTTAAAGGTTGAATTCTTTTTAATTAGTTCAAGCCTAAAGAAGAAAGCGTATTTAAAAAATTAGTTGCTTTCGCTACAATCATTCAAAATTTTAAAAATATGTAAGAGAGAAAAAACATTTGAGCAGATAATAGTAGAAATTGAGTTGAAACCTGTTTAGCTAAATGACAAGCCCGCGCTGGCGAATTGATAATTTCATAATAGAAGACGGAAAAGTTGAGTGCAAGACCTAATCTGATGGGATGTGTGGGCTGCATTTTGTTTTTTGCTATATCAAAAGCCTCCTGATAAGCCTTTTTTGAATCCTCAACCACCGCTACAATTATTAAAAGAAAAAAAGAGAGAGAGAAAAAAAAAACAAAATTTTCAGACATTTATAAAAAAAAAAAATTAAAAAAATGACCCTAATAATCCCTATTAATGTAAATATTAAAAAAACTTTATAGTTAGTACTCTTATAACAAATTATGTAGATTATGTTTTGCAATCTTTGAAATATTTCTTTTTTACGCGCAGCAGTTTATTTAAACTTTGTGTTAACCTGTTTGGCCAATTGGCAAGCTTTATCTGGAGAGTTCAGAATCTCATAGTAGAAGACTGAGAAGTTAAGTGCAAGACCCAATCTGATGGGATGTGTTGGTTGCATTTTACCCTTACTAATTTCAAATGCATCCTGGTAAGCGGTTTGGGAGTCTTCAACAACGTCTGTTTAATTTTTTGTTTTTTTTTTTTAAATAAAATTTTATTTTATTTAATATTGGTTTTAAAGGATTTCAATTTAAAAAGTATATGAGGAATTTAACATGTACATATGTAGGTATTTTCAACAAATTTAAATAACATTATACATACATAAATATTAAAGTAACAAACATATGTATACTTACTGTTGCGTGCATCTCCTGTGGCAACCTCAGCTAAATACCTGTAATAATCTCCCTTCATTTTCAGATAGAAAACCTTACTTTCTGGATTGCTGGCTTTGGGAATAAGGTATTTGTCGAGGAGACCCTGAAAATACATACATACATATATGTATAATAAATTAATTCAATCAAGTGTGTTAAATATAGAAGTTTAGTTAAGCGTTAAATATTGATTTCTATCTGTGCAAGAGCAATAAAAATTCACTGACCACAGAAAGGGGTGGGAGAAGTAAAGGTAGAAACATATTAAATCATTGTTATTTAAAGACTAATCATCATTATCAAGAGCAAAGCATAAGGGGTGGTGCAAGCTTTGAACTAGCTGATTGCTTGTATTAAGGTCATTTCAGTATTTTTCCGTTTTTTTGTTTTTCCTTGTTTTTTTATTACAGACAAGTGCATACATATGTATATTAAAAGCAGATAGTTATGAACATAATGCAAAATTATTTTCCACAAGGACTATGTATGTATGTATGTATGTAATGTATGTACTTAGTTTCTTTTTTTAATTATTCAGTGAAAATTACCATCTTTTCGCAAAGAAGGCAAAACAAAAAAAGCCACTGAAAAAATAGTTGTACAATTTTATTTTTTATGCTTCGTATTTATGGTCTCAAAAGATTCTGATGTAAAATAACATGCTATATAACAATTAATTTTTATATAGGCCCCTTTCACATTAGACAACTTTACTTGCGCAAGTCTTGTGTTTGTGGGAGTGAGAAATAATTGCCGAGATTTGAGTACAGACTTGCTTGAACTTGGCAATTCTGCCACAATTCTGTTTCAGCTGTCATTGTTGGCTTCGGATATTGATTTGTTTTTGACATTGTCTTTTATGTCTTCTTCGGTGTGTTGTCTAATTAATTAATTTTGTGTTAAGAATGTGTTAATGAATACAGAAATGAAACAAAACGTCAACAAATTAAGAAAACTCGAGCATAAGAAAATTAAACTTGCTCAACAAATGAACTGAATGTGAACATAGAAGCAAGTTCAAAAGAAAATAAATAAAAATTAAAATTATACTTGCGCAAGTAAAGTTGCCTAATGTGAAAGGGTCCATATTGCAAGTAAAATACTAAAAAGTAAAGCCCCCCTATTGTAAATAAAATGTTTCTATATGAAGGGAAATTTGCTATCCCGTATTTCATGGCAACGTTTGTTCCTGCTATCAATGCGTAGTGAATGTAAAAAACGGGAACATTTGTAAAACTTAATAATTCTATCTGCCAAAAAAAAAACACCGAATACAATGCAAAGATCTGATAGAAGTACGTGAAATTAAATTTTAATGGGCGTACGTCCTCCCATTTTTTAAATGCAAGATTGTGTTTTTTCAGTGCTCAGGGGGTGTGTTAAGTCTTGTATAAATCGGTGAACTACTTAAAATACTAAATTTTAATGGGGCGTGGGTCCGCCCACTTTTTTAAATGGAGGAGTTTATCTGTTTTAGATCTCAAGGTCATTGATAAGTGTCGTAAAAATCGGTTAAATAGAACCGAGTGTCAATATATGTACATATGTACATACAATTATATGTATATTACATGGGATTTTAGCATTTTTCGTTGCTCGTTTTGGAACACCCTTTAATTTTTGATTCTCATGTATTTGTTGTTGTAGCAGCCAAGGTTCTAAACACTATGTCCGAATTTCAGGTTCGTAGCTCTTACGGTTCCTGAGGAAATACCGTGTGACGGACAGACGGACAGCGTAGCGAAAACAATAGGGTTCCTTTTTTCACCTTTGGTGTAGGGAACCCTAAAAAGGAACAAATTTCTGGGGGAAAATTATTCAAGATTGCAGTTTGGGGAAAAGGGAAAATATTTCGAGGGAAAAACTGCTTCCAATAGTGTTGAAATAACTATAGTCTTATTGCAATATTTTTTTTATATGTATTAGTAAATAACTTCACTTCGAGTCCATTTGCGAGCCACCACTTATTGCTTTAGAAAATAACTTAATGTGCTATTTAAAAAAGTTCTCGGCAAATTGTATTAGTTTTTTAAAGAACTTAAAAGTTGCCTATAAAATCGAAATTATAAAATGTACAAAATTTATATGTACTTCTTAGCTGAACTAATTTCGTTTGGAGCTACTGTATACAGGGATCACATGACATTCAAAAATGCAGCTAAATAAAAATAAAAATATGTTTTACTATATAATTTAAAATAGATCTATTGATTGAAAACTCATTACTGTGAGCTGCGAACACAAGGTATACATACATATGTATAAGCTGAAGGACATAAAATCCCATTTACAATACAAACGAATGAAGAACAAAGGCCACATGAACTTTTATCATCATCAAATGTTTTTATTTCTTTCAACATCATGTTAGAAATTTAAAGTTTAATCGGTTGTGCAGATGTATTTATACATTCTTTACACACAAGGATATGAGTGATACATACGAGTTACATAAGAACTTAATATGCACACGAGGGTGAGTCAAATAAAAAATAATTTTATTTTTCAACATAGTCTTCTCTCGCGCAATCGCGTTTGTGCTCGTTTTTGTCAAAACGCGGCACCTATTTTACAGAAAGCTTTCTTATACCCAAGGTTATGTTAGGTTTGACAGGTAGCTGAGAAGTTTTCAGCTCATTTGGATGCAAACAACAGGGAGTCTGCCATGTATTTGGAAACGAAAGAAAATGCTTTCAATTTGTTTGTTATTAATCTTACGATTCGAAAGCATTTCTTGCATTTCGAATTACAGAGTAGATCACCAGGTCCCCCAGGAAAGGCATAGTGCAAGTACAGATGCTGAAGAGACAGATAGATAAGAGAGAAGAAGAACCTTATTTCCCTTTTTCATTTATACAACACTGCTTAACTAAATGACACAGCTTGTTTAAATTTTACCGCTAGTCAGCGGATAGTTTTCTGCAAACAGGAGCAGTGTTGCCTTATTTATCGGCAACATTCAAAAAGTAACGGCGCACAGTGGCTGAAAATCGTTTTTCATTGGCCAAAATTCTGTAACTTTTGAACTGATCAAAATATTGAAGTAATTTTTATTTTAGTGGATAGATATTTAGTTCAGTTTGACTCAGTTTTGATTACATTAAAATTGATTGAGGACTTTTTAAGGAATTCTAGCTCAAAGTTGAACTTTTGAATTTTTTTAACTTTTAGAGTGAAATATGGGTTTATTATTTTTTTATTTATTAAAAAATTTAATATATGGAAATTAGTAATAATTATAAATATGTTTTGTAATAATGGAATTTATTTAATGTTACACTCAAAAAAATTTTACACTAAAAAAAAATAGTAAAATCAACGATTTTGCTATTATTACAGAAAAATTAAAAATTTTTTGCTGTCTAATTTGCAATTTTGTTTACACTCAAAGAATAGTTACACTTAAAAAAAAACTTTAATAATATTATCTAAAAATATTGCTATTACTACAGAAAAATTTATTATTTTTTGCTGTCAAATTTGATCATTTTAAAAAACATATTAAAAATAAAAACTGCAATAAATTTTAATAGCATTTGTAACAATGGTAGGTTCTGTTTATTATTATTTTTTACTAATAGTATGCTTTTCGTACCTTAAATAACAATGAAAGGCAATTATGATTATTATTCATTTGACTCAAATATTGATTGTAAATATTCCATATTTTGTTCTGTGCTATTTCTGTTCTTTAGTAGTTTTTTGGCTTCTTCATCTAAATCCCGATGTTCCACTTTCCATTGATTTCGAATACTGGAGATGAACGGATCTGACGTTGCCAATAATATATTAAATAGATCTTCATTTGTTGAATTTCGTGAAATTTTTCTAGTATTGTGCTCTCTATAAAATCTGTAATCCTTGTTTCTTTTTTCCTGAGCCTCCTCTGATAGATCTCCAAGTGGCACCAAATGATATTTAATGATATCTTCTCCATGATAAAGGATTTTATGAACTGTTGCAGACATATTTCTCCATGGGTAGTTGGTTGTATATATTTTTGCAGTTTCCTTAGCATAATCTCCAAATTTTCTAGAGTCAATTTCTTCATTGCACGCAAGTACTTCTAGGATTATTTTAAACCTGAAAATAAGGTTTAAATCCACTCCTGTTATTTCAGATGCTGTTTCTGGATCTGAAAAGAATCTTCTTGCGGTATTGCCATCATTTGTATTGCCTGACCCTTGTTTTGGCTGATCTATAATCAATCCTAATTTGCGATATTCATCTAGAACATGTTTCTTTTTTGAACTTCTTAACTCTTTGTTGGTTTTGTTGTTTCTTATTGATCCTGAAGACCCGAAATCCAAATCATAACTGATTTTTAGTATGTGTTCCATAAGTCGTATTCTTGCATGTAGTGGTGATAATCCAAATTCATATGCATCGGTATTATCTAATGATTTTGTCGGGACTTGGTTTAATTGGGTTGATGTTGCTTGGCATATAATGCAGCTGGATGCAGCCTTCGTGTTAGTCAAAGCCTGACCTACTTTTCCATCTATCATTGTCAGCACTAATTGGTAGCTTACTTCAGTTTGCTGCCCATCTAACTGTAATTGTAATGGCTGTAGTGTTGCAATTTGGGCCTTGATATCACTAACTTCTTTGTTAATGGCATCATGAGTTTCTTTTTTGAATTCAAATTTAATTGGCCTGCAGTATTTCGTAGAAGATGGTGTCTCATTTTTCCAAATATCCATTGTTTGCGTTGTACTAGTCGAAGGCTCTGAATCTTCCAAAATATTTTTCAATCGCAATGGTACAAATGATACCATGAACATATCTGAGTCCGAAATATTTTCACATACAGCTTGTTTGTATTGTTTTTGTCCCGAGGAACCATCACATCCCCATTTACAAAAAAGAATTAACTTTGTGTTTCCATATTTCTTTAACTCATTTCCTGTTATTGATTGTAGCAAGCGTTCGGCTGTGTGATCAAGTAGAGATTGTAGTTGTACCTCTGCCGAAATTGGTGTGATTGTAATAGTGTCCTTTGATGGCAAACAGTCTATTTTAGCAGCGGTTATGTAATGATATGCTGGATACATATTTGACCCTTTTTCAATCGCACGCAGTCTGAGCTTAATATATTGCTGTTTTGTTAATTTCAAATCCAGAAATAATGCTAATGCCTCCTCATTTGTGTACTGTATTGCATCACTCGGAGTTGGTATACTTTTAAGAATCCGTTTTGTTCTCACTGGACTAGCTTTAACAACTTTTTCAATGATATCCACTTGATAATTGATAATTGGTTCTGTGATCGTAATTGATGTAGGAAAGATTCTTTTATATTTGTACAACCAATTGCATCGTTAAAATCTTTAAGTTTCCGCCTCTTAGATCTATCACTGCAGTTGCCCATTAATGATTTGCGTGGTCTTCCAGCCTTATCTTGCTTTGCTGTTTCTGCAGCGACAGTAAGTTGGCCTTCTAACCAGTTTGCACTTTTTATATAAAAGTTTTGTTTACTGTAGCTAACTTCTTTGTAGCGTTTTTTTAGTGCTTTGACGAAATTAGATAATTGCTCTTGCATTTCGGTGCTACACGAATTTAAGTTTAATTTTATTTTAACGTAACTAAGAACATCTTCCTGGTTTTTGTTTCTAAAATACTCTTCGGCCAGTTCTTTATAACTGAAGCTCTCCATATTTATCTGAATATTTTTATTTGTTATATTTTATCCGTACAATTAAAGGATTAACTTATTACTGAGTAATCCCTTATGGAATCCGTAGTTTTATACATTTTTAGATACATGTTATTCACACATTGATCTTCAATTTCATAGCAGGTAGTGCTTAAATTGAACAAAACTGCACATGTTATTCAGACCTTAATATCAGGTAAAACTGATTAGTATCTCGCCAATATGGGGTTGTTTTTTATCTTTAGTGGTTTAATGTCGCCATTATTGTTATAAAAATGTTTATGACTTTGGTTGACCCTAACATTTGATAACAGGTAAATTCAGAAAGAGATCATATGTTTACTCTAGAACCTATTGTGATAATTTTATGACTTATTTTTTGCTGATCAAAACAAAGCCATTAAACCCTTTCGCAGGTATTATATTTAATTTTTTTCGTTTTACGTAGTCTAAAGTAAAAAAAAACAAACTTTTAGGCAAAAAAGTGAAAATTTAAGACACTATTGTATACGAGTACTTATAGGGCTGTTTAAATTAATTTGAATTTTTTTTAGAGTAATTTCATTAAAATGAAAAAAGTGTTCTACCCACGGGTCGTCACGGGTGCAAAAGTATATATAGCGTTAAAGAGGACACTTTCACCTTTCTCCTGGTGGTATACGTTTCTTGTTCCCTTTTGTTCCCTAGAAGTTCTATTCCACTAAAATTTAAATTTGAGAAAAATATAGTAGTTTCATAAATATTTCATAACGCCCGTAATATTAAACGCTAGAGCTGTGACCACTTACAACAACTAAAGACTATAGTCCTACCAACATTATAAAAAAGACCGCAGGCCGTTATCGATGATAGCTTGCGAGTAGTAACCATTTATTTTTGATAAAAAACAAAAGAAAAACACCTTTTTCTGAAATTAAACAAACGGTTGAGTTTGACAGCATGCCACGCCCACAATTATCAATAGTTTAACCTAAGTTTTTGGCTACCTTAATCTGGATATATTAGCTACAAAAAGGCGTAAAAATTTTAAAAATCGGTGACAAAAAAAAATTAGACTTTTGGCCAATGAAAAACGATTTTCAGCCACTGTGCGGCGGTATTGACCCGCCCTCGTACTTACCACAAATTTTTATATTTATTCGTACAATTGGTTAAGTAGACCTTTGTGGTTGTTATACATACATAAGATTTAATACTTGGCTGGAAATTAACTGAGCGCCTGATACCAAATTTATGATTTTTTTTTTGCGACATTAAAAAGGTTATGTGTCACACAACCATAAACATTTTTACTACATTTTTCAATACTCTCGTGTCACAATTCTAAAAATAGCCACACTGAGTTCTGCATTACATACTTTCATAAATATGTACATACATACATGAATGTGTACATATCGTTACCTTAATATAGAAAGGATCTAACTCATTTTTTAATCAAGTTTTTTTTTATATTTTGATAAAAGGCCATCTCATCTAATATATCGTAAAATGCAAAAATCTCGATTTAAAAAATGAGTTAGACACTTTCTATATTAAAGTAACGATATGTATGTATGTATTTACATATATATGAAAAACCACGACTGATTTGCCGTTTTCAATTTATTACACTTTTTTCAAATAAAATAAATAAAATAATTTCAAATGTTTTAAGGACACTTGTAAAAAAAATTGATTTTTCCTTAAAAGCAGAAATCGCTATTGCATCATAAAGAAATTTTCTACAAAAAAACTTAACACCAAAAAATGTGATTTGCACTTACCAAGACCTCGTAACAGATTTCCCTAAGTTCCTTTTCCACACGTTCTCTGTACTCGCGGGCGAGCTGTTGTTTTCTGGCGGAGGCTTCGGTTTTCTGCTCAATGGAGGAAATTACTCTCCACGATGATCTACAAAGGGTGTCAAATAAATAATAAAAAAAATAAAGTAAAAAACAGTGTCTATAGATTAACAAAACTACATAAGTCCTAATTTACACTATGCAAGTCTTATTGCTAAGCTGCTTAGTTTGTTAGGAGAGAGAAACAAGGAGAAACGAAATGGTTCTTTGACACGCATAAGAATTACTGAATTTATTTTTTTAAGAATTTTTGCATGTTGAAAAGCTTACCTTTACAGAAAAATTTTTCATATTAGTAAAATTAACATACTGTTTCTACAAGTTAGTGCTACACGGACTCAATATCAGTATTTTCTTTAAAAAAATTTGAATTTTTTTTTGTAATATTCGTCTCCCAAGTGATGTGCAAATAGACCTATTATTACCAGTCATCTTTAACAGAGCTTTTTTTACTCTTAATCCACTTTATTTATTTGCTATGTATTACAATTTTATTCTAAATCAAAAGAATATTAGAATTTCGCAGTGAATACTTTATCAACCAATTAGACATTTCATTGGAATCTTTTGCAATACGTGTTTAACTTTTTTTATGAGCATCAAATATGTACTTACCGCTCATTTACTAAAACAACGTCATAACTCAAAAAATTAATTTTTTTTTTCATATTGTGTAAAAAATTTCATACAAATATCTTGTATAACACTTGAGAGAAAAACAAAATTTTCTTTTACCATTACAACCATTACAAACTCGTTTCCTGGCAAGATATTTTTTTTTTAAAATGAAATTTTTTTTAAAATAAATGGCGACAGAAAAGTCTTACTACAGTTTTTAAAAAATTAGTATGGCAAACAACAATGGTTTTAAATTTGCATTGCTTGGAAGTTGAGGTAAAATTACTGATGAGTCCCATATGCGCGGGCAATGCAGAAGATGCGCGTCTGTGCTTTTGAAATGTAGTTCTGTGTATGAAAAACACTTGCAATTCTTTAAATAATGATTTCTAAGTTTAAAAAAAAAATCGTTTGCAATTAGTCGACTCCGCTTTACTGTAAATAACCAAAACCCAATTTTTTTTCAGTTATCCGATTTTTTCTCTAAAACGTAGTTTGGATTACTGAAATTTGTTACAGTTAAGCGTACTGCTTAAAATCAGTACAAAAATATGAAAAATAATATAAAGTACGTAAGAGCGAAAAGGAGAAATTAATTTTTTAACGCACAAAACGTGCACAGTTTTTTCAGCCTTAAGTTATGCAATCGATTTCTAATAAATAAATTTGTCATAAGTTATTTTTTCAGTAAAGCGAAGTAAGTTTCATACAAAACGTAGTTGTGGGCTTGCTTTTGGTTTTCCGCAATACAATATTTTCAGTAAAGCGATGTTTCGATAAAGCGAAGTGAATAAGACTACCTGTGTTTAAAATCAGTGCGAGGATTTGTATCGCTTTCAGTAAAGCGTGTTGCGCTAAAGCGGATTCGACTGTATTGGATTATCAAAGATTTTTCAAACATTTCAACGCCTAGCAAAACTTTCTTTCAAAGACTCGGAAATGTTAGGAGAACCAAGTATAAAACTGATCAAATGCAAACATATTATCGAAAATATTTGATGAATAAACACGAGTTAATAATTTACTTAGAGAAAAGTCCAAACACAATTTTCTTCAACTGTTCACATTAACATATTCTTATATACATATTTACATACCTGCGGGCACCAACAACATTTTTGTAGGCTACTGATAGTAAATTTCTTTCCTCATTTGACAGTTCAACACCGGTTTCTGTGACTGATTTCATAGCTTGAGCCATGTCATCGTATCTGAAATTAACAAATTGAATAATAAAAGTTGTTCTTTATAATAGAAATACATACATATGTATATACATACATATCGATCGTTTAATTTAAAAAAGGTGTATAACAAAGAACCAAGTGTGCATTACAGTTAAAAATTAAAAGATTTACATATAGTCACTTCAAAAACTGTTTTTGTATGTACATACATAAATGCTTTAATTTTTATTCAGTTTTTCCTTCTCCTCTAAAATATCGAAAATTGCAGTTACGCCTTTCTTATATTAAGCCATCGATATGTATTATACATACATACATATGTATGTACACAATTAGATCAGTGTGTACTCGCGTATTTTAAAACATACCTTTCGGATTGTTCGGCCAATTTTGCCTTTTGGACCAATTCTTCTTTATCGACTGTTGACATTTTTGATGTGTTTTTTGTGTGTTTTACTTAGAGTTTACAAAAAATTAAAACAACGTTTGTTTTTATTGGGTAAACGGTTCCCCAGATAAGTTTTTTGAATGCAATACGATCTAGGCCCGTAGCAAAGATTATATTTTAAGGAATCTACAGCTGAATGCGTCGCTCACAGTATGATTAAATCTAAAATGAAAGACAAAATTTAATTATACTTTAAAATATATTTAAATATATGTATGTATATGTTGTATATATGTAAATATTAGGTCCAATAATATAAATTTTTTTTTTGTACAAATCCATATTTTATTTTTTGCTCGCAATTTAGATCAGCAGTAAAAAAAAATATAAATTTAACCAAGCCGTAACAAACAAGGCCTTAAAACCTACTTGTGTATTTTTTGTTCATTTCTTTTTATTTTTGCACATTTACATACATTTTTTTCAAAGCCTTTGTAATTTCAATATTATTTATCTTTGTTGGGCTTAAGATAATAGCTAGCTAGCCTTGTACGAAAGAACAAAACCCAGCCTTACAATTAAGTTCAAGGTGATATGTACGTACTCAGTGCTGTCATATGCAAATAATGTGCTTTTTTTAATTAAAGAAAAAACTGAGAAATTAAAGGAAACTAGAATTTATGACCTTAAACTGAAAACATTTAAAAATAACCAAGCTGAATCATAAGACAAATATTAAAATAAAATACATGTGCGCTTAGAAACAATTAAGAATTTTGAGAAGTAAAATCATTTTTGTTCCATTCCTCAGGAAAATTTAATATTTAAAGTATCGGGTTTTCCTATAGGTACTTGACAACTTGGAATTTCACTGGTCATCTAACTGTTACTTTCCTTTTTTTTTCAGTAAACTCAACATTTTCATCATGGTAAAGTACACAAACGACCAACGTATGCAAATTATAAAAATGTCGGTGACCGCAACTTTAAGAGCGTTAACTCCAATTTTCAGTCGTTATTATCGCCCTAGTAGACAAGCAATAACAAGTTTAGTGCAAAAATTTGAGTCTACATATTCATTGTGTGATGCTGCCGCGCCAGTGAGATAACGGGTTGGTCGAAGTGACGAAAATATCGCTACCGTTCAGGCGTCCGTAGCAAATGATCCAAATCATTCGACTACGCGGCGTTCTCAAGAACTGGGCATCGCCAAGACTACTTTATGGCGAATTTTGCGCAAAGGTTTTGATTTACACCCATAGAGGATCAAACCGACTCAAGAATTGAAGCGATGGACCAATTAAAGCTATTAAAAAAAGTTTACAAGTACTTATTGGAAAACCAATTAGATAGAATGTATTTGATGTGCAGTTGTATTTATGCGTAAGTGTTTTATTATTTTAATTTATTTTCTTGTTCACGTGTCTAACGCTCATGAGCAATTATGTATATAATTTAACTCATGCACACAATAAATTTCAAAGTGATGTGTGTGATAGATACGATTACGAAGAAAATATTTTCAAACACGCACAGCCACGTATGACAGATAGAACATTTCTCACGGTCACGCATACTCAGCGTGATGAAAAATGTTGTGCGCTATGGACTTGAAGAATGCAATTCGTCAAGAACAGTCGCTGTGGCTGCGTCATAACCGACAAAAAGCTTAAGCGATAAATAAGCGATTTTCGTAAAAAAACGAACTTCAAAATAAATGTCGCTTAAGCTCTTTTGGTGGTTATGGCTCTTTATGAATAACAATAATTTTTAAAGAAACCGCTTTCCACGTCTTTTATCCAAAAAAAAACAGCGACTTTAAATATGTCCCCCTTATTGCGAATGGCGTCGTCGACGTCACATCAAGACGAGAGTAAAAATTCGTTCTTGTCTGTTCTTTATCGACAACAATTGACTAATATTAATATGTTCCATTAGTTTACAGAGATTAGTGAGAGATTGTCAATAAGATCCAATTGTTGCCGATAGAGTGTATAAGTGCCAATTTTTACTGTCGCCTTGATGTGACGTCGATGACGCCATTCGCAATAAGGGAATTGTAAATAAACAAATTTATACTCCAGTTGACTTTATCAGGGCTATCATGAATAAAATTCCTCGTGAAATTTCTCCCATAGCAAATTAGAATTTTTTATTTGGAATTGTTCCCAGGGAAAAATTTCACGCGGAATTTTATTCATGATTCCCCTGAATATGTACAAGTTAATTAAAAAAACAATTATCTAAAATACGCGTCCAAATAAAATTTTATAATCCTTTAATAAGCGCTGGTCAATATTATCGATAAATTCTTGGAAAATTATTGTTGCTATAACCTTTCGACATATTCCCTTTAACTCGGTTTCTATAATAACTTAATTTTCTACTGCAGCCAACCGCACACCACCCTCACTTTAGTCAGCACAGCACAGCACAGCACCTTCAGTAGAATTAAATTAAAATTCACTTGAAGTTATTAAGAAAATCCTTGAAACTTGGATTAAAAATTAAGTCAAAAGCATAACAACATAAAACAAATTTCATCGTAACTGGCAACTTGAAAAAATTTTCTTTTAAAACTTGTAGTTTTGTCCTTTTAAAACTTTTTTCTACCCTTTCACAGTGACTATCAACGAAAGGAAAGAAATTTACCGCCAGTTTGTGTAAGACGTTGACGTTAGAAATCTTTGCGTTTTTAAAATAGATTTTTGTTTTTTTATAACCTCAACATACATATCGTTACCTTAATATTAAAAGGCCCCAACTCGTTATTTTATTCAAATCGAGTTTTTTGTATATCTCGATAGATTCACATAAAACAATTCAATTTTTCTCTATTTCTCTATTATTTTAATGAAAATGAAAATTAGATGATATGGAAAATTATATCAACCAGGGGCCAAATTATAGCATTCGATACCGATCGAAACTTTAAAATATTTTCATATAAAATCTATTTAAATATTCCCCCTTAGGGGGGTTGGCGTATTTCTACTCCTACAGCCTGTTTGTGTAAGACGTTGAAGATGGAAATCTTGACGTTTCTGTAATAGATTAAAGAAAAATTTTACAAGTTTCCTTTAATCTAAAACAAAAATGCCAAAAATTTCTAACGTCAGTGTCTTACACAAACAGGGGGTTAAGGCTCAGTTAGCCGACTGTAATGCAAAGTAACTGCAGCAGTAGGAAACAGCTGATTGATATTTTCATATGAAAAGTAGGTTACGTTACATTATATCTCTATAATCATTTTCATTACTTTTCACATAACAATAGCGATCATATGTTTTCTTCTGTTGAAGTTACATTCTATTACAGTCGGCTAACTGATCCTTTACTACAACGTTTTTGTAATAGATTAAAGAACACGGCAACATTTTTTTCTTTAATCTAAGACGAAACTGTCGTAGTCGAAGTCGAAATTCGCCAACCACGATAAGGCCCATTTTTTTATTTCGTTTGATATCTTTCCTTGAATCAAACGAAAAATAATTTAAATAAAAACGAAATAAAATAAATTTCGAATTGTACAAGCAAGTCAAAGTATTCAAGTCTTCAATACTTTTATGTATTTTATGGCACATCATTTTTTGTAAAACTTAAGCTGAGTACACATATGACATTTCTTGTATTGTCATTTTGTGGTGCCATTTTGAAAATGTGTACAGCGCCGTTCAGATTCCTTTTTTTATATACAGAGAAAGCAATGTCACACAACGAAAAATATCGGAAATAGCAAATCTTGCTACTAGTACACACTATTGCGAGTACACACAAAATGTCATAGTATGTACCCGGCATTAGTTATGTTTATTAAAGCTTGTTATGCAATTAAAATTAAGCATCAAATAAATATTTTCTTGCAGAAAAGTCTTATGTTTAATGTTGACTGCCAATTACACTTGAATCATTAAATATGTACATGTTTAAATTTAAAATTGCAATTTAATTATTTAATCAGAGGAAATTATGCACTCCAATAGATATACATACATACATACATATGTACATGATAAAAAACATAAAAATATAAATAATTTATAGATGTGTAGGCGTCGTCTCTCTCAATCTAAATAAAAGAATACACTCACCAGCTCTACCCACACAATAATTTATTTTTTGGGGAAAATAACCGCAAAACTGTTTTTTTATAGTACATATATATATGAATTGAATTATATTATTGAATTATAGTACATATATATGTATGTACATATGTACATACAAACATTTAAAGAAATATACCATTAGGTTAGTTTTAACTTCTTCTTAAATGAAGTAATAAAACAACAGTTGTAAAGATAGTAAGTAAATTGCCTATAATTTTGGCTAGACACCTGTCTGTCCTGTTGAATTAGTCTGCTCACAATAAAAGAAATAATAAACGCTTGAAATTTAATGAAAAAGAAAAGTATGTATGCTTAATTTGAGAAAACAAAATGTGCTTCTCAATTATATTCTTCAAATTATATTTCCCATGCAATATATTTGAGACTTGAGGATAAGTCTCATTTTAAGGTTCAAGAACAAACAGCACTTGTTATAAAATTGAAAAAATTTAATTAGGGAATTAAAACTCTTCAAACATTAAATAACAATAATTTGTTAACCAAAAAAAATGATGATTATTTATCAAACATGTTTGCCCTTATGCACTTTCTTTGACGATGTGCATGTATGTATGTAGATTGAAAAACTACGGAAAATATACGCTAAAATGTCAACACTTTAAAATTAAAATTCTGATGTTTTAATCGGTCTTCTTCTCTTGCTATTTGTTTGTCGTTGTGCCAAAAAGTGGGCGGACATACGTTTCTTTTTAATTTTAATGTAATACAAAATCTCTGCAACACACAAAATATAGGTACACTTACTTAACTTGGCAACAAGCAAAATATAAAATAAATAAAAAGAAAAGAAAAACCATTGATTTGTTTAGAACATGGTACGTAGGTACATACATATGTATATTTGTATGTATGTATGTATGTACCTATTTCTTTGCATCGAAGAGGAAACGGGAAAAGTCTGCTAAAACTGTGTATTCACACGAAGGAAATAACAACAAACTTTTAAATTAATTTTATTTTTCCGAAGAAAGTTAGTTAGTTAGGGAGTTGCAAACCGATGAAAAATAGTTTTTGAGATTTTACTATATATAAAAATTGGTATAAAAGACTGACCCGATTTGAAAGACCGTAATATTGTTGAGAAGTGACGAAAAATCAATGAAAGATCTTATTTAAAAAAAAGAAAAAGATATTAATTTAAAAAAATTCATTTAATTTAGAAAGAAGACACAAGCTCAGGAAACATAATCAATTTATTTGTAGTCGCAATTAAATAACATGGAAAGGAAAGGAAGTTATCTAAGTGTCGAAGTGATATAATTATTTGTAAATTGAAAAAAAAACTAGAAACCTTTTTTTGAAGACACGCAAGTATAATCGAGGAATATTTTTTTATAACAAAACATATTAATATTGCTCTTACAATTTATTAATTAAATAGAAACATTTATAGCAAAAACTTGTACTTCATCATTAGTACGATACCAATCACGAGACAAAAAATCCGAAGCTTCAATGTACGATTTAATTTAGAAACAGAACAATTTTATTTTTGTATTTAAAGTTTTGTTAGACTCTTATATAGTTAAAAACTTTTTTTTTAAATATTTAAACACAATAATCTTTTAAAAGGAATGGGTGTGTTAAAACAAACACATAAAAAACAGAATACAGATAAACAAAAAAGGTGTGGCATGAAAAAATATATATTAAAAAAATATATATAAATTTTTACTATTAAATAATTTTTTTTGACTTACACTATAAAATTTATTTACCTGATATTTTGTGCAATTGTTTATTTTTTCTTTAATTTTTAAGCACCATTAAAAACAAAATATGTTATTAATTTTTTATTTGCTAAAACAATTTCTTTTTTCTTAAAAAATTTAAAAATTTTCTTTAAACTAATTGATTTTTTCTAACTAAATGCGTTAAATTGAAAAACTATATATTTTTCATGTTTAATCATGTGGAAAGACGGAATGCAATTGCGATTTATGTATGTATTTTATATGTTGATAATCCTTTATTATTTTTATTTCTTTACTCACAAATTTTTAATTTTTTTTTTATTATTATTAGCTTTTAATTTGTATTGTAAATGTCTGCTAAAATATGTGCAAGTCTTTTATGGATGTGTGTGTAAGTTTTTCTTTTTTTATAATTATTTCTCCGTTATTTTTCATGCGAGAATATTGTGTGTTAATAGACCAACGTTACCGACAATACTTGTAAAATTTTTAGGGAAAACTTTGCAACAAACCATGGGTAGCTAGCTGCTTTTAGCCATAACCTCAACAAGAAAAAATAAAATATGAGATTATTGCACTATCCGAGTGATAGAGAAAAATTTTTGTTTAAAATGAGAGCAAATATTTTCCCTAAAAGTATAGAAGATGAAAAGAGAGCACGAATAATTGCTAATGGGATTTTGGTTATTGGAACGCGCGCAGTAATATTTTGCCAAAAAAAAATAAATATTGTATAATTTTCCAGTACGGAGTCGTTTAACTAAGAGCACAAAGGAACAAAAATTCATGTTTTTTTGTTTTTGCTTTTTCTATGAACCAGCCAGGGCAATATATACATATTTAACTCCAATGGATTTTAGGTTGGCAACATATTTTTATTTACAAAATTACAATAAAATTTTAGCACGTCTCTTGGCTGTAAAATTAAACTTTAGCAGCATATATGTATGTACATATAATAAATAATATTGATTTTAAAGGACGTGAACTCAAAAATATTTTATATAAAATAATTTTTTAATGGTTGATGACGCGTTGTTAGATGACATTGGTGGTTGTTAACATTAAATACCATTATGACTCCACTGCCAATAGTTAATTATGTACATATTAAAAAGATTTAGCCTTACATCTGCAAACATGTGTTTCCTTTACACTAATAACTTATTTAGGCTTTACATAATACCAGTTCCACGAGAACCGGCTCACTTGGGTCTTGCTAGGTCCTGTTGTGCTAAGGACTTTTTAATTTCTTTCTTGACATAATGCGTGTTTTACTTGTCGCAAGATTTAAAAAAAGTTAATAAATTATTTATATAGAGCTTACACCTGATAAATTTGTATTATGATAAACAATTGGGGGATTCAAACGGTAGTCTTAACTGTCATAGTATCATAATGTTTTAAATTATTTTAATATATGTAATTGTAATTGCTTTTATTTTTTTCTTTCAAACAAAAGATTTAAAACACAACACTATGACACTTAAGGCTACCGTTTGAATCCCCCAAATATTGAAAACAAAATATAATTTTTATCTTGGTTTTTCAAGTACGTATGTTCCTTTAACTCTCACTGGAGCATAGGGCGCTACTCCTACCATGATATAAATTTATCAGTTATAATCACTAGTTTAAAAGCTGAAAGCATTCATGTTCATAATTTGATGTAACATGTGAAAACCTTGAACAAAAAGTAGTTTTAGCAAATGTTAGGGATGAGAATATGAGGAATACACATATGTATACGTAACTAACCAGGACTTGAAAAAATTTCTAGCGAAAAATAAAATGTAAAGCTCGAAGGATAAAAATTCATTTCTACGTGCTGCTTCCATTTTTCTGTCAATACTCAAAAATTATTCAGCCCTATTGTTTTATGGGACTTTTTACAATTTAAGTTTAACATTTTTTAACGCACTAACAATCCCAAATTCTTATTTTACTTATTTAAGAAAAAGGAATGGAAGGAAAAAGAATTTTTGTTCACGTGAAATTTTCATTACCCTCGAAGGGAAAAATGCTATTGTGAATCTCCCGTGAAATGTTTCCACCGCTATCAGTTCCAGTGAATGTAAACAAGTATAGAAGATTTGTAAAGGATTATGCCATTATGCAAAAACTATTGTTAAAGTTAATGCATGCGATAAACCCGGTTTTTTTTTGCCATACAAAATTCGTTTGTTAAACCAACTTTAAGCTTACCAATTGTTTTTGCATAAGGGGGTTAGTTAGCGACTGTAATGTAATGTAACTGCAACGTAGAAAACACCTAACCGATATTTTTATATTTCATTTTCATTACTTTTCACACAACAATATCGATCAGCTATTTCCTACTGTTGCAAAAAGCTTAAAAATTAATTGAAAGTCAAACAAATTTAAGTTTAGTAATAACAAATACATAAATTTTGGGTTCCAAATTATTTTTTTTTTAACTTTGAAGTTGTGTTTTTAAATATTCTGGGTGCAGTGGAAAAAAAATTTTTTTAGTATGCCAGCGGGTGCAAGGTTATACAACAATTTACTGTGTGTGAACCAAAGAGATTCATATTCTATGAAAAAACGTGTTCCAGGGAATTATTGTTAAGAATAGTAAACTTTATTTACTAATCTTGTCCTAAAAACAAATATGTACTTATAACTTTTAAGATTTAATTCGAAGGAAAATATCGAAATTACGCCGATGTAAGGTAAAAGTGAAAAAATCCGTGTGAAAAAAAATTATTCATGATAAGGGGAATTAAAAAGAGGAAAAGCATTTCCAGGGAAAAATTATTCACGATTGCAATTTTGGAAAAGGAGGAAATAATTCGGGCGGGAAATGTTCTCGATATGGGGAATAAAACTTCGCGTGAAATCTGTTCCATTTCCCTAGGATTGTAATCGACATTTAATGCGTTGTTGTTGTTTTTGTGTCACTGTACTATTGTCTAATTTTGTTCACCATTTTTTGTTGATGGGAAATATTTCACGTGAACAAAATAGTCGCCTCTTATTATATAAGGGTAATTGTATTAATTTTTCATTAAATATGTAAATAACGATGGGGAAGTATTGATAGTGGCCGCCATGATGTATGGATGTCAATTTCCACAAAATTATTAAACGATAACACCATCGCATGTTAAAATTACTAAATATGACACACCTTAAGTATGAGCAATAGAATTTTGTAATTATATTCATGATTTTAATTTTTTTTTTTTTTTTAATTTGATTTTGGCCAACGTGATGTGCAAAAATTAAAATACCACACACTCGTAGATAAAAAGCTTTTTCGTCATTTATATATTGTTTAAAAAAATAGATTAAGCAATGGCTTAGAATCAAAACAAATGGAAATTATGTTTAGCAAATTTAAAACAACAAACATAAATAGCAAATTCACTAAGTGTTCTATTGTACAAAGACATTTGTGTGAAATCAAGATGAAAATTATATGGAAATAATTTAAAACATTATTACAACATGACCTAAAATAAAACACCTTGTGAATAGGCCAAGTATGTTAAATTGAATGATTTCTGAAGGTTTGTGTCAAGAAATAACATGAATTTTGTTCAATTAAAAATTGTGCATATATTCCTTATTTTTAAGCTTCATAAAAACAATGTTGAAATATAAATTACATACGCATTTACATGCATGGGAAACGTCTAATGAGAATTATTCATTTAAATGTATTTAAAAAAATAGCAATTTAATAATTTATGTGAGTCACAAATATGTAGTAAAATGCTTTTATTTTTTCATCATGTAGTAAAGACTACCAAACCATCCTTCCTCCCTTCATTACGATTTCTTACCATAGATACAACAAACAAGCAATTCTTTTTAAGGATTAGTATCTATATTTGTTGCTTTATTTTCTTAAAAAAGCAAAACGAACATTTTTCCTTGAGAATCGTTTCCAAGTATAAATGCACTTGGTTCACAGCTTATATACATACATACATGAATATGTATATATGTAAAAATTTTTATGTATAAAGAGTTTGTATATATGTATGCACATACATATGTAATTTGCGAGAGATTTGTGTAGCTACAATATAGAAATGCGCAAGGGCTCTTTATTGATTTTCTATCATCATTATTAATATTATCCTCATCCTTAGAGGAGAAGCAACAATATCGTATCTATAAATACACAAAAATACAAAAACAATATTTTCGACACACAAACAAGAGACCACAGGATATATCCTTTGCAATATTAAAAAATAATTATCAAGCTATAAATATTTAAAAATTTATTTCTTGTAAATTTATTTAATATTTATTATTTATTTATTTATTTATTTAATTATGACAATAAATAAAATAAAAAAATTAGAAATTGGAAAACCGGCACTTTGAAACCGATGCCACGGTTTTTTTTCTTTGCGGCGTTTTTTTTTTAATACGAGTACTTGTCGGTGACGTTTTGAAAGTGTCGCGTGAAAGCTTTAAGCTTTTTTATAAAATTTTAATTTTTTGTTTCATGTACTTCTGCTTAACCGATTTTTACTAAATTTTTTCTCACATTTCAGGTACTTTCAGTGACACTATCGTGTATATTTTAAACTGGCCGGGGGCAAACCCATCAAATTGTAAGCCCTTATTTTATTTACTTCTAAATTTTAATTAATGTTGTATTTTCGACTTAAGTGTGTTCTGAGACCTATAGTTGAATTTCATGACAAATATTTTCGCAGAATATTTGAAAAACATACATCCGTCTTGAAGGTGATTTAATTTTTTTTCACAAAAAAAGGCAAGAAAGACCCATTTACAGAAGAGTTAAAGGGTGAATGTATGCGAACAAAATGTTGCTTGTAGTGTTCTGAATAAATGTTCTAAAGCCACTATATGCCAAAAACATAAGCATCACACGATTTTCTACATTTTTTACTACACCAGGGTGAAACTTTAAATTGGCCGTAAAATTAGTTTCAGATGTAAACTTTTAAAACGGCGATACACGTCAAACTACTGTTTTTTTTTTTTGGTGTGACGTTTTCTGAGTATATTACATATATCGCTTATCTATATTTATTGTTATTATTAAATATGAATTAAATTTAAGGCCTGCCCCACGATGTTCACAGAAAACGTTCGATCGTCAGTTTGTATTGAAAATTTGTTTTTGTTTTCAATTTAAGTAAGTAATCGATCAAACGTTTTCTGTCGCCGTCGTGGGGACAGTCCGTTAGGTTGAGTTCTTAATTAATTTTTGTACAAATAATTGCTACAACCACACAAAGTATTTAAATTTAACAGTTCCTTCCGGCTTTATATTTATGGCTGTTTAATATTATCATTCAAGCTACCCGTATAATAAGATTTGTATTGTATGTACTCCTTCAATTGTTCAAAATAAGATTTTTTTTTCATCTTAATTTCAATCCAATCGCTCTGGCGGAAAAATAATTAAAATAAAGTTTACTACAGCATTAACAGAAACTTGTCTATGAGCGGTGATTTATTTTCTGTGACAAAATTAACCCCGCATTTTCTACTTTCTCTTCTTTTTATGCCAAGGTTGCCAAACCAGTGGGAAAAGATAATGGGGGCTATTCTGGAAAACGCGTCGAAGAAGTGAAACTTTACCTTCAAACAAAAACAAATTTTCAAAAATTGTTTTTGTTTGGCACGTATTTCTTAAATAAAATAAACGTGAGAATTTCAACGCGTTACGCTTTCTTTTAAAAACGGGTTATTTTCTATGAGAAACAAAAACAAATTTTTTACATTTACACAATTTTGATTTTGTTTTCCATGTAAGTTTCACCAAGTCGACGCGTATTTCAGAATAGACACCAATGAATAGTAAAGGAGAAGGTAATGCACAATATTTATATTTTTCATTTCAGAATTCATTAACTGTTAACACAGAACATGTGGTAATGCACGTGGTAATAAATTTGAGTTTATTGTGTTCGATCAAATTAACCTCTCGTTTCTAAGAAAGCGTAATTAATTCCACTTTTCCCACTGGGAACTAATATTAATATAATAAACGTTCTTCATAGGTTGCTTTTAATAAAAATTTTCACAGAATTTTTTTTTTAATTTTTATATACATTATTATTTTATTATTTTTAAAGAAAAATTTAGCATGTCCTGCATAAGGCCTGATTACTTCACAATACATAAAATTTGCATCAACTTTAAAGCTAAAAAAATTGGAAAAACGAACGAATAAGTAACGGAAATGAAAATGTTGCCATATTTTTTTTCGTTCACCCACATTGTGAAGTAGTTTGCTTGTAGAGCTTGTAAAATACATCACGATTTTCATCTGAGTTTATATTGTGTTTATTTTCTGTATATGTATCATTAAACGAATGATAATAGAAAAATACTTAAAAAAACTCACCAATCATAATGATCAAGGCGAACTATAGTAAATTTTAATTTGAGCATTTTACATTTTGCATTTATTTTAATAATACATACTTTTAAAATTTATAAACAGTCAACGACTTTTCAAATCATATAAAAAATATTAATTACAACATACATACATGCATAACTAGTACAATTCTGCTGAAAACATTTTTTTTAGTAAATTAAAAAAATCACAATTCACTTTAAAGTGTAAACAATTCTTTTCTTTTTTCAATTTTCTTAAACAAAATGCAACGCCATGCAGTTTATAATAACTACACACTTTTTTAATGTAACAAAATTTAGTTCGGTTCAACAAAATTTATTCAAGCGTTAATTTTACAATGACTCATTTTTTATTTATTATTTTTGTGTACATATAGTTAATTTTTGTTCCTAATTATTCTCCTTGTTAATTCATGTGTTTTAAAAAAAACAATATAAATTCATGATCAAGGTTTTTGCATGTTTATATGTACATATATGTACATACATATGTATGTACATATGTACATATTTTATATGCATAAATATAATGTTATTAAACATGGTACATGTAGGAGGCGTTGAAACAATTGGGCTAGAAATAAATGTTATATGTGTAGGTATCGAGTCCTATTTTCGATTTAATCGTACGGGACAAAAATTAAAATTTTCAAGAGAAAGGGGTTTTTATAATATTCATATATACACATATACATACATACATACATATGTACGTACATATGTATGTTTGCATACATAAATTGTCGCTTACTGTAAAATTTTAACGCCTGTATACTTTTAAAGTTATCATAAATGTTGGCATTTTGATAATTCTAAACGATGGGTAGGCCCATATAATTTTGATTTCAATAAAAAAAACTATTTTTTACTACATGTTGCTTACGAATGAATCATATGAATGTAAAACATATAAGGATGTTTTCTGTATTATTAACTCCATAGACCTAATTTTTAAGATATGTACATATGTCTATATTGCAATACAGGAGCGATATGTACATAGTAGTGATGTAACGAATGTTGAATTTTGTTATTTGCGAATACGAATACGAATATTTGAAACTTGAAATATTTGAAATTTGAAATATTTGAATATTATATGTGAACTTTTTAAACATAAAATTGAGGTTCTGTTTACGAATGCAAAATGAAATATGAAAAAATTGTTATGAAAAAGAACTTCATACTCCTGTTGGCTGGCGTACTTTAAAGTTAATAAAAACTACCCAAAATTGCAATGAAAATAAATTTTTAGCGATTTAATTAAATTTCGTTTAGGATTTATGCATTTTTTATTTCATTTTCTTTTTTGGAAAAATATTTGTATTCGCCAGAATTTCGCGAAAATTGCACAATTATATTGCAAGTGGGTGGGCCGTTTAAGATTAAAAAAATTTTTAGATCAAGTTTACATAAAACGAACAAAGCTTCCTTTACAAAAAAATTTTTTTTCATTTAAATTATTAATCTTAACGAAAGTTCAGACTTTGGTTCTTATAAATATTTACATATACATGTATATACATTTGTACATACATACCTAAAACCCAATTCATTTAAATACTTTTAATTCCATTATTCTTTTTATTTTTGCATTTCCACTGATCTCTGCATTACTATTTTTACTGTTTTCTGCTTACAAATTAACGTCACTGATAGTGATAAATAAAAAAAACATTTTGAGATATAAAACATCAACAATCATCATTTATTTATTTATAATTTCGAAAGCACATGCTCAGACAACTAACTCAACATATACATACATACTTATTTCGAGTCGATACATCCTTACATACATACATACACATGTATGTCATTCTGGTCATTCTGTATACACTCAAATTAAATACAAATTTCAAAGCTTCCGATAAATAAAGAAGCTTAAAAAAGCCGGCTAATTTAAATGAAGAACTCGTTTCGAGCATTCGAGAATCGATGTTGGTGGGGGATCACACAACATACAAATATGTACATACATATGTATGTACATATGTAAGTATATATTTGTATGTATGTATATACATAAGTATTTACGTACGATGGACAGAAAAACAAACAGTGAATCACGAAAGACAATTTTTAATAATAATAGCAGGTATGTATGTTTTTATTTGTAGTTTTGTAGTGCAGTGGAGAAACGTGTGCTTTATTTAATTCAATACAAAAAAGCATGTGCCTAAGACGAATACATATGTAAATCACATTAAAAAAATAAAAAATAAAAGAAATTTTTTAACCAATATCTGTACAAAGTGTGTGTTTAATAAATTTTAAGTTTAACGGCTCTTTTCACAATGTACAATTCAAAGCTAAAAGGGACTTTAACGGTAAGTTTGGTATGAAGAACTTGCAGTTAAAGTTCACGTTAACTCTTAAACATACATAGTGAAAAGGGACGTATGTACATATGTATGTATGTAAGTCTAATTTTCAAAGAAACTAAATGGAGCCTGGAAATTCGTTACAGCATGATAAATACATACATATGTATGTATGCACATATAAAAAGAATCAGCACATACCACAATGCGCCCGTATTGCACTTTTTAAAATTTAATTTATGTACATGTATGTATATATGTATGTATGTGTGTATGTATTTGATCATTTTCGTTTACTTGTATGAGAATGACATCAGAGAAATTTTGGCGCCGTTAGTTTTTAGGTCAACTGGCAAAAAACCCGCATAGCAAAGTAATGTAAAAATAAAAACAAATAATTTTTAAAACTAAAACTAGTTAAAATGATATATATGTATGTACATATGTACATACATACATGCATATGTACATATATCTACATATATATATATATATATATATATATATATATATGCACATATGTATATGCAACATAGCTAGTTCTAAACTAAACAATTTCTTATAAAAAGAACGAACAATAATCCAAAAAAAAAATTAAACGGAAAACTATGCGTCATATACGGTCGGTTTATTTCATAGACTACGATATTCATGCAGTAGATATATGTATGTACATATAATGCGGAATATTAGCAAAACAAATTTAATAAAGCATATGTACATGTGTGTATAAATTGTTTTCTAGATACTCTATGTACATACATACATACATACAAACATACAAATGCATGTAATTTTGAATAAATGACAAACGTAATAAAAAAAATCTAACCAATACCCCTTGTAGACACGGAGACTTTCCGTGGCACAATAAATTTATGATTCAAGATGGTGAGAGAGTATTAATCACACAAAGTTAACACACACAAAGTTAACATTAGATTCTTTGAATTAGCACAGTCAGTGCGACATATCTATAAGATCTACATATGTATGTATATATACATATAAATTGCGGATACATATCGTTGGTCACAAGTAGAAACGCCCTAACTCAAATAACTGTAACTTTTCAATAAAACGTAAAAACATAATAAACAGTACAACTGCTTGTTCAACTATTTTGTACAACTGCTTGTAGAAGCGTTATTTTTTACAGTATTGCAATAAATTTTTGTGACGAGGTGTATTTGAGTGAAATGTTTTGTAATTACTGACAAATTCAATTTCGTGAAAATTCGTGTTAGAGACTTTTACCATCGATATGTAAATCTGCTTTGAAATTATTATAAGTAAATCTTAGCTTAAAAAATAATAATACGGCCTTGTTTTGTAAACCGAATAGATTTGAAATCGCATGATTTTAGAAAACTAACTCCGATAATAGAAATATGTATGTGTTTTTTCAGACTTTTTTTAATTTTTCTGTTATATATGTATGTATGAACCCTTTTTTCGATTTTATCGTAAGCGAGATGTTGTCGAAATTTTACTTTTTTATTAAATTTAAAATTTTTGTTTGAAGTTCATACTCTATTAAAAAAAATTGAATAGTTTAGAATTATCAAAAGATACAGGCTGTACAATTTTATCGTAAGCGAAAATTTACGTACAAAAAACATATGTATTTGAATATTTTAAAAAAACCTTCCCCTGAAAAATTTAATTTTTGTCGCTTACGATAAAAATAAGGCTCGATATGTTCTCAAATATCATATCTGGAAGAAAATTCTCGTACATAATTTTAAACACGTGTAAAGTACCATTATTACTTTTGAAAATCGTAATATTTCAAATGTGTACATATATTCGATTTAAGAGCCCTTGTTCTGTAGTGCGTTTTTCATAATTTACTATACTGTGCGTAATATTTAAGTCATGGAAATATAACCATATACGGACGTGACAAAAGACCAAAAAAAAAGACTCGTGTCTCCCAGTTTTTATGGGCCCCAAAGATTTGAGGATTAGGAGTTATTTATGCATTTTCTCATGTTCATTTCATCTTGCAAACCGTTCGGAATTTTGATTTACTCTCTGAGGTAAAGTTTTAGCTGTTGTCATAAAGAACAAAAATTGTGAACACATAAAATAAAAAAATTCATCTTCAAGATCAAAATCACAAAAAATTTAAAAAAAATCGATTTTTCCACAGGTAGCAAACCGTTCAAAATTCAAGGAAACAATCGACTACAAAAATTTACCTATGATCTCAATAAACAACTTTCCAGAACATATACACTTCCTAAGAATGATTCTTAACACCCTTTAGTTAGGTAGCGCTTAAATGTTAAAAAAAAATCCCAAAATTAAAAAAAAAATAAAGATAGATGCATGTATTATGTGCGTATGCACGAAAAAATACATACATATGTATGTACTTACATGCATATACATAAGTATATACATAGTATGTATGTACATACATACATATGTTTGTACGCCAAGCGTGCAAATATTATGTAAATACATACAATTAATAATTTCTTATTGAAAAATATTTTTTCTATTTAATATACAAAATATTGATTGGAATAAATAAATCAAGATACAATTGTTTTAATCGAAATTAAGGAAACCCCATATTGGTATGAGGTTTTACACATTTAAGTTAAAACAATATGAGAAAAAAAGTATGCAGATAGCAAAAAGTTGCTACACCCAATGCAAAAATGATTGAAGAAAATAATGAAAAGGCATGCGCAAAAAACCGTTGAAATCTTAAGAAGAAGAAAACCTCACAACATACCTACACAAGCACATTTTTGAAAGAATTCCTATACATTAAAGCAGACGGGAATTTTTAACATTAGGGACGCCACAAGTAATGGAAATATGATGTATATGTAACGGTTTCTAACGGATTTATATTAGCAGCACTTTATTTATTAATGAACATCATTAAATAAATTATGTACGCACATACATACATACATACATATATGTACATATGCATATACATATGTACATACATATACTTTGAAGATATAATAGTACATATGTATACTTTGAAGACATAATAGTATATACATACATACATACATACTAATATTATAAGTCAAAAATCATCATAAATTTTGCCACTTATGCTAACTGAAATGATCAAGTTATTTTTACCTTATACATAAGGCTGCAGATGTTCAATCATAATGCTAACGACATTGTGACACATACATACATATATGAGTAGGTTATCTATCATATGTTTTTTATTTTTTTTGTCGCGCACACTTGTCAGATGGTTTGTCGAAATAAAATATAAAACGTTCTAATTAAAATGTTATCAGCTGACTTTCACAGAACGAAGTTTCTCAAACCTTGACATGGCATCTATAAATTTTGTAGTGGAAAATTTTACATGGACATGTACTAAATATCTAATATATCTTTCCTGCTACATAAAATAAATAACAATTAATTAAAGTCTATTTTATTTCATCAGCTTTTTCTTCCTGTCGACATTTCATTTTTTTTCAAATCTGATTTAATTTGGCGGAATATAGTATTCACAAACTGCCTGGATCAACCCAAAAAGTATATACATATGTATGTATATAAAACATTCAGATTACAGCAGTTAAATTTTTGCTTCTTTGATGAATTCGATTAGTGAATTGTATATATAAAAGTAAATGCACTTTCAAATATTTGCTTCAAATGTTTGTATTCATTAAAAATTATGTGTTTGTTTCTTATTTGTGGAAAAAGTCAGCATTCGCCACTGTTGTTGTTTGCTTTGTTTATTAATTTATTTTTTTAACAACATTTTTTGTATCTTCTTTAATGCTACCGCCACCAATTTCATTGTACAAGTGGTATTTACATAATAACCGTGTCGGAAATTCAGTTAAGTTTAAACTAATTTTAAGCTAACTATTTCGCAACTAGTGCTGACTGGGACTTGAATTACTTTCCAACTGACGCAACTAACTATTTTAACACTGCGATAGTCAATTGTTCCACTCTGCAATATATATATTTTACAACTCACTTAAAGTTGACTTTATTTGAGTCGTGTGGTAGTCAGAAAATTTGCAAAAAGATATTGCTGGTGTTCGAACTATGTATCACATGTTGTATTGTCAACGCACTACCACCCACCTAAGGTAACATCCAAATAACAGCAAAATGTTAATATAAAATTACGTACTCAACTTAAGAATTGATTTTGTTGCTGTTCTGTTTCTTAGTAAGTCTAAGAAAAGTTAACTATAAATTAATTATTTTTATAGTCGACTAGTGATTTTCCGACAGGGAAAGAATACTACATACATATGTTTGTACATATGTATGTGTGTGTGAAATACTATGAAATACGGTAATGTTACAATCGTCTTGAATGCAGACATAAAATTGTCTACAATCACATTTACTCCACGACATGAAATTATTTGGGATCAACTGTTATATTTTTGTATTTGTATTAGAAAAAGTATGACAGCTATGACCGGTATTATGGTTCTAATTTTCCAGATAACTTTTAAAAACCTCTTGCTGGCCAAGTACATTACTAACTCGTTGGATGCAGCTAGAAAAATAAATTTGAAATAATGTAACATGTCGGATACAAAAATTTGGCAAAATGCAAAAACAAAAAACAGTACTACCTTTCCTAAACCCAGCAGTACACATCACGAACGGTTATCGCTATATCCCCAAAATGTTTTGAGGATCAGCATAAAACAAAAACATCTTTAATTTGACAAGGGCAACAAGAACACATTTTTCACCTTCATACAAGTTGAGCCGCTCTAATGTATACACATATGTACATATGTGTATATAATATACGTACATAATGTACATAATTTTAGCGAAGTATTGTTGTGTCAACCTTGAATAAAGTTATTCTGTGAGATTTTAAGTTGTCCACTCATGGCAGAGTTATACTACTAAGGGGTAGAGGAATGGTAGTGGGAAACTATAAATTTGCTTGAGAATGAAACTTGGCTTCAAAATTTGCTCAATTGCACTACGCACATCTTTATAAATTTGCATTGTGGATCTCTGTCTACGAGTATATTCGTGTTGAACGATATTTCCTTTTACTCGGAACATGTTTGCGGGTTCGATTATCTCAGAGAATCGCAACAATGTCTGCTTATAAAGAAAGAACATATTTAATTCTTTTCATTTTCTAGGTAGAAATTCATTTCTTTCTTTAGGGAAAATATATACATACATATCTATTTTTCTTAGTTTATTGTTGAAGTCGTCTTAAATAAATTGTGAAGGCGTATCTAATGGGTAGCAGATGTGATATTTTTTTAGATGGAAGTGCATATTAAAATACATGATCGTACGTACATATGCACACACATGTATGTTTGGATTTATCTTTTTCTATTCACATTTTAAATTTGTAGGTACATATGTATGTATTGCATTATTACCTGCAAGTTATATGTACAAACAAATCAATGGAATGTCCCACGATGTCTACAGAAAACGTTCGATCGATTACTTAAGTATGTATGTATGTATGTATGTATGTACATACATATGTATGTATGTATGTACGAGTATATTGAAAACAAAAACTATTTTATTATTTTACTGTTGTCTTCACTACAGCTGTCGATCGTACGTTTACTATCGACATCGTGGAACAGGCCGTTAGTTATTTTTGTCATTTCGAAAATGAAGACTTATGTATAAACAAAAAATGTTTTTGCACAAATTTTCACATCAATTGCATTATATTGTACATATATTGGAGACACGTTGTCTCCTCTTAATATCCTCCACATCACATTATATGTATTACAAATATTTAAAAAAAAAATATTGAAACTACTAATAAAGGTGGAGGTTGGCAACCAAGTTGAAAATACAGCATAGAATGCAGCAAATTGGATGGATAGTTGATTCAAACGATATATTATGTATAAAAACACATAGATACGCACGCATACACAAACTCAAACACACATTGAGAGCACAAAACGCAAAAGTTTCACCAACACATTCGTGGAAAGTAAACACACAGATACTAATTCTCATATCGCATATACTCGTAGTTGAATGGGTATACATACATACGCACATCTATGAATATACATAGCGACAAGATTATATATATATATATCTACATACATACATACATTATTTTATGTAGATATATGTACGTGTATGTACGTATGTATTTAGCTTAGTTTTAAGCAGTCACATTTTAATTAATTTAAAATTTATTAAAACATAATAATTGTCTTCATTTTCCCAAATTCATTTAAAGACAGTTAATTTTTAACTAAAACATTTTCATTATTTTAATAACTACATACACCACACCGTTTTTATACAATTCAATTTTTTAATTATTTTACAGCCATGAAAAATCTTTTGCGTAGTATTTTTATCGATCGGCCGACGTAAACGAGTCACTAGGAGGCTCAGGTCGTGTGGCAAGAATTTTTTCATAGAATAGCCATACATACATACATAAATTTTCAAATTTATTTCTTTGCACTTATTTTCCAGTTTTTATATTTTAGTCACCATATTTTAACAAAAGGAATTTTTATATGCTTGTTTATTTGTTGAGCATTGATTTTAATTATATGTAGTTTTATTTAACAATTTCCACTAATTTTTATGTCAAAGTGAGTAAAAAATATTTTTTTGTTGGGAATTTTTTTACTTACTTTTGCTTCAATTGAAATGACGACGACGACTACAACCAATACAACGAAGACGAACGACTAAAAGCGACAATGTGAAATGAGTTTATTTTCACAAAAATTCGTTTAAAAAAAATTAAACCAAAATACACATGAGCGGCTCTCACTCATCGAAAAAATATATGTACAAGTATGCATGCATGTGTGTGTGTGTGTGGAGATACTCTCTCAGCTGGAGAATTGCCCATCTCTTCAAATATCTGCAATGGGAAAATTGTATCTGAACCCCATAAGTGTTACCACTTTGGTTCTTTTTACCTCGTGGTTAGCGTGAAACTTTGTTAAGTACTAATTTTAAATAGGCATGCTTTAAAAAAAAATTCACAGTACTTTCTTCTAAATATAACCATAAACTGTTTAAAATTTGAAATAAAGTCCAGGTCCTTTCAACCCACGACGTAATGAAAAAAAATCAAAATTTGTAATTTCTTGTAAATCAACCTATGTAGATATGTATATAATTTTAAAACTCATCAGTTAGTCGGTGAGAGAGAGACGAGGGCAAAAGAAGCAAGTACTCAGCATCACGAACTGTAAATATGTACGTCATACAAAACTGTGTATAAAAAATATGAGTTGAAAAATAAGACTTGCATTGTATGAACGCCGATGAAAGTTCGAAGAAGAAAAAGTGACAAGATTTGACTTGATTGATAAATTTCTGAAAATTTTCATTTAGAGATAAACATGGATAACAAATAACTGGCTTGGGTTGGCTAGTCGAAAATCCTTACCTTACCTTAACCTTATGAGCCTTATATAATATTACGGCAGAACTTCGTTGAGATACATTTATAACATAATTGCTGAATTCAAAACCCATGTATCATTTAAAAAAATTATCAAAAGAAAAACAAGTTATTTTTTTAATTTTTTTATATATGAGAGATTTTGTGTTAATTTGCTTTTCAAATAATTACAACTTTAAATGATACAAAAAGTCTTGTGAATGGAGCAAATATATTCAATATTTTTCTTACTATTCCCTCAAAAATTAAAAAAAATAACTTAAATTTTCTTCATTATTCGATATTATTTAACAAACAAGAAAAATATGATGGCGTGTTAGTACGAAAACATTATTGAATCTTAAACTTCGCTTATAATTTGTATGGTTGTGTCGACTAAAAATGTAACCGAGTGCGATTTTGGAAAAATTTATGAAAATTTTCATAAAATGTTAGTTTTCATACGATTAGAGTAGTATTTATTATCAGCCTAGAATTTTGCTGACCGATAGATGATACTCGTAAAATGATAATATTTTAACTTCTTCCTTATCCGTTAATATTTTAAATGTATTTCTATTTTATTTTTAAACAACGAAAGCAGAAATTTTTTGTAATAAATGATTGCATTTGTATACACGAAAAAAACAAATAAAAAACAGATGTTTTTGCATAATTTTTGTATAATAGTTGTGTGGCAGCACCTAAAACACCATTTTAAGCGATTTTTTAATGTCGGTCAGGTCAGACTTGTGCAATAGTTTACTGTGAATGAATCGTGCGATGGTGTAGAATATTGAATCATATTTGTCAGAAAAGAAATCGCTATTAGTTTCAAAAAAACTTTGTATGTAATATAAGCAGTTAAACACGAAACTTTTAAAAATAGATGTGGAGAGTTTGAGAATATGCATAGACTCGTTGTCGGAACTATGTATTTATTTATAACAACAATGCTTTTCAATTCCGGACGATTTAATTTCACGTGGGATACAGGACATATCTGATGTATGATGTATGTCCTTCACTCATTGCAATAAGGAGATCAGTTTTTGTGGTCTTTTTAAACAGTATTTTCTATCTACAGTGAACTCGCGGTAATGTGAGCTTCCTTTATAGTGAACAATCCAGGGTGCAAATCGCGGCACTCGTTATCGAACGAAATTACGAAATATTTCAATAGAGTTTATATGGAAATATTTCGTAATTTCGTTCGATAACGAGTGGGGCGATTTGCCCCCTGTATTGTGTACACAATATAATTAAAAAAAGTGATGGCAAAAAGTAGTGAAGTGGTTTGTTTTTGCCAACCCGTGATCGAATAAGATTTACTTTTTATTTGCTATAAGAATTCTAAAATAAGGTGTGATTTTTTATTGGTGAAGTAAATCCAATATATTTTACATTTAGGATGTGGTTATTAACCACTTTTCCAAAGCACTCAAATCAATATTTTAGGAAGTGGTGCTTATTCACTTTTTTATTAACCCATTTGGAAAGCCATTTAATTCCTAAGTGTTCTACTCATTAAAATAATTGTCTCACAAAAAATAATTTGCCGCTGTTCCATTTTCTGTTCGTTTCTGAAGTTGAAGAATTTGTATTTTTAAGCATTTAAATCACTTAGTAAATTTTATTAGCTTACGGGCTTGCTCGGAGTTTGAAGTGGTTTGTATCAGTAGTTGTGCTTTTTCTACTTTTTTTCATCACTTTTTTACTGTGTTTTTATTTTAGAGGATAATAATAATAAAATAGGTGATTTGTCATTACTTTAGATATGTGATAAAAAATAACTTCTTTAAACCAGAATAAAATGCATAACCTAATTTGGAAGTAATTTAGAAGTGCTTTCTAAAGAAGTACTAATTTGTTTTGCTGGTAAAAAATGGAAAAAAGATTGATGACTCTAAATAGTGAACAACAAAAAATATTAATTGCAAATAAAAATATCAGCGTTGCCGTTGTGACACTAAAGTATCACTTTTGACCCTTTTTCGTGCCAGTGACACTTTTTATGACCCTTTTTTTAATTTATCCCTTTGTAACATTTGAACAAAATGTATGCCGTAGGACAATCATATGATAAAAATTGGACGAAGCACAGTCTAGCATATTGGGTACTGAAAACAGAGCTGTTCGTCCAGTTGGCGATATTCGGTTTGAGGGTGTCGATCACATTACTGTTTTGGTCGGTCGATAGAAAAGCCAATAAATGGTGAAAATATTGCAAAAAAATCTGACACCCAAATCCCTGATTCCAAATGCAAATTATTTCTGTGAAATTAAACAATTAAAAAATATGTATTTTAATTAACTTTCATCTCTAATCTTAATGAAACTTTTTATAAATAAGATTTAAACATTATTTTTCATTATTTGCAAACCGGCAAGACCGTATACAGACGGTCATCACTATTTTTTTTTACCTGGCGTTCGTTCCTAATGCTTATTTTTTACCTGTATATTAAAACTTGCGGTTCTTTTGACTATATCCACTTAAAAAAATTATTAGCTTCATCTGATCATTTTTACAATCCGGCCGGTGAGAGGAGTATTAACTTTGATTTATAATTGAAGTATGTTAATTAATTTTATTTTAGTCTAATATATTTAATTAATTGTCAAAATTCGTGTTTGTTTTTTTAATTGGAATAAATGCTTTTTTTTCACAAAAAAGCTTGAAAAAAAAATATTGAATCCAATTAAAAATTTCAAGTCCTAGCCGGAGAATACCCCAGCATACCAGCGCATCCAACAGTCTGGGCATACCTGACAAATTTCCTTATTTTAGTTTTCTTTTTTAGACACTATCTCCTACAAAAATGGAGTGGATGAAATTCCGTTTCCAATCGGAATTGAACTCTGTGCCATGCCAGAATATTTTACTTTAAAATAACCTTTTTACCATTTTTTTTCTTAAATACCCTTTTTATGATGCTTTTTCGAAATTTTCAACGGCAACCCTTATTGTAATATTACTTTAATTACTGCTTTCTAAAAGCATGTTGTAAATGTATGTTTAGGAAGTCAGTTAAACTTGTATCAAACTCATTCCGTAGCCCGTTTTTTGACACTAAAAAGTCTAAAGTTAAGCAACTCTTTTTAACCGTTGCACAGTGATGTAACATAAAAAAAGTTGTAATAAATATTGAATTTCTAAAGTTATCAAGGGATTTGTCTGAAATTGATAACGGCTGTACAGGAGTCTGGTTTTGAACACCATGTCTTGTGAAGTATGCAGCTGAACTAGGGACGGAGTTACAGTGTGAAAAACTTGGTGCGACTTGTAACTTTCTTAAGTACAGACCGATTTTTATAAAGTTTAATGGTTTCAATCAATTAATTAATGGAAGCAATTAAATACTTCCGTATATTTTATAGTTTAAGAGATATTTCACATCGAAATTAAAATATTAAAATTTTGCCCCGATATTTTTTAGTTTAAATTTTTAAGCACACCATTTGATTTCTGAAATATCTTAATCCTTTAATAATGAGTTTCGCGCATATTATATTTTTACAGTTTGGGGGGAATGTACCCTAGATTTGGCAGATATCGAAAATCATACATTTTCAAAATGATTTTTGAGTAAATAAAGAAATTTAAAAATAATCAAATTTCAAGAACATTTCTATACAATTAAAAATTTAACAAATGTTTTTATTTTGATATAAGATACACCGAAGTATGTACATATGTATATTTATTTGACATTCTCTCTATATATAAAAAAAACAAGCAACAATTAAAAAAAAAAATTTCTTCTGAACTTTAAGGGCAACTTTTTGGGTTCGAGATTAAGATTAGTTTATTTCTCTAATTAGCTAATCCGAAAATTAACTTAATCTCACATAATTGAGTTTGATGTTTTTGAGTGGTAATTTAAACTTCTTGTTATGTGTAGTATTACCATACTGAGGAACAAAATAGTGGCAATATTTTCTGTGCAAAAGTCGTACATGTTATCAAAACACTTTGATTTTTTGTGGGACGAAGTTGAAATTGTCATATTTTATTATTTACAAGTAAAATATTGCGCGTGTTAAAGGAAATATATATATAATATAAAACATAATATAAAATATAAATATTTATTTAAGTTTTTTCAATTATTTTAACATATAACTTTTACAAAAAGTTATATGTTTCACAAGTGCTTGTTGTCAATACTAAAGTAAGATTAAACCACCTGTTTAAACTAGCAAGTAAACCCATATAATCGGCTACCCAAAAATTGCAAATGAAGATTAAGGTTAATTTAATCTTTAATCTTCACCTCAAAAAGTCGCCCTAAATACATTATTTAACTACGTGTTGCAAAGTTATTGATATAAATTTAACGATCTCGAGATATTAAAGTTTTAGTGTATTTTCAGGCAAATCCATTGAGCACTTATTATTATTATAACATTTTCATTGTAGCCCACTGTGCGTAGTAAAAAATTAACTATCTACGCCGCATAAGTTCTTTCAAAAAAATGGCAACTCTGACATGAATAGTATGGATAGCAAACTAAACCAAAGCTAATTTTAAAAAAACTTTACGACATACTCTGCTGTATTAGTTTAGCAATTCGCGGTTTGTATTTTTACGAGTGGTTTTGAGAGACTTTTTTCAAAAACATGCGCTTCTATTAGTTCTAACTGGCAATACCAATTGACACCATACAGAAGATTGAGTCAGCAGTATTATTTTTTTGCATTATTTTTCTTAATTTAACTTTTTTTTTAAAGCTATATCGTAACTTCGGTTATATATACATATACATACATACATATAGTACACACATATCAATGCCCATACACACATATGTATATACATACATACAGTGGACGTCCAGTAGTACGTACTTTCGCTCGAAAGAATTTCCAATATTACGAAAAGTACATTTTTGCATTTTGCTATTCGATAATGCGAATACCTGTAGTTTTTTTAAGAATTTATTTGTTTTTATATACATACATATGTATGTACATACATAACTACATACATACAGATGTACATATATATATTAGTTTTTTTCTGCAATTAACTTCCAAATATACATATTCAGTTGCTTTGAAGTCTTGTGTCGCGTGTTATACATTTGATTATGTACGTAACGTTATAAGTAAAAAGAAGAAGCAAGTTTCTTTAGAAAATTAGTTAAAATTATAGAAGTTAGTGAGAGTGCTACAGCAGGTGGACTGAAATCTCGATACAGAATAGCACCTGGAAGTTTAAAAAAATGAATGAATAATGCGCTATACCAGTGGGGCTTATGCCAAAGAAATATTCATATTCTAATAGAGAGCATGTAGTTAAAATGTAACAAGTCTCTGGAATTTGGTAACAACTTACATACATGACAGCGAATACATACACTTTTATTCAAGAAAGGGAGGTAGAAATAAATGAAACTACAAAAGAAAACACGCCAAGTAATGAATGATTTTTTTAACAAATGACATATTTTAATTAACCTTCTGATTTGAATTCAATCCTTACTAATATTGAAAATGTGAAAGTGAGTTTGTTTGTGACGCTTTCACGCCTAAACCGCTGAAGCAATTTTGAAAATTCTTTCATTAATGGAAAGCTACATTACCAGCGTCAAACATACTCATGTTTTAGACTCGGCCGTTTTTCTTGAAGCAATTCTGAGTTTATTGGAGAGAGAGGAAAGAAGAAAGAAGAGGGGTACTTAATTGCTTGTACGGAAAAGTTACTTCAATTTTCTTTTATTTCTTTCGCAGCATGAAAACAATAGGAAAATTGAACAAAAAAAAACGTCTGTCTGTGTGTAAACAAACGAGCAGTTTTAAAAGAGAATTGAAGATAACTGCTTCATGAAAAACTGCCAAGTCTAAAACAAGACATAGGATATTTTTTACCCGGTACGGAAACGGTTTTTTTATATTTGGTATTGATTTTGCGGAAAAACATATTTTTGGGCTGGATATTACAATTTCCTTTTCGATTTTGATGGTTTAACCAGTTTTAAAACCGAATTTTATATAATTTTGAAACAAATGAACGCGGGCGGAGCCGCGTTTAAAAGCTAGTTAATTAATATTTTTAGATTTTTTTAAAATTTTTTTTATAAAAAACAAATTTAAATTGAACTATCTGCATCTGTTTTAATTTATATAAAAGGAAGAAAAAACTATAGTCCAATAATACGAATTTTCCAACATTACAAAAAGGCCTGAATATAGGTATACATAATTCGTACTATTGGACGTCCACTGTATATAAATTTCTACTTTTTATTAAATTATGAATATGTAAATATTTGGACTTTATTGGAAAACTAAAATAAAGGATTTATTAAATAATCCTATGACTTTTTTCTAAAAACTAATGTTAAAATTTAATTTTTTTCCAAAACAGTTATTGCGCATATAAGGATGTACATGCATATGTAAGCCATTTGCATACATAAATATGTAAGGATATGTATAAGTATGTAGACATAAGCAGAAAGAAAAGCACGACAGGATTTCGACTTTTATGAATAACTAGAAAAGTTGTAAGGAAAAATAACATTTTCTAAACATGTAGTACATTTTTGGTTTTATACAAATACTACTAACGTTTCTTTGTGTTTTTGAAAATAATGTCCTTAGGATGTTATCGCACATACTTAAGTACAAGCATGCATAAATATGTAAGTACGTGTATAATTATGTATGCACACATGTACATACATACATATGTATGTATATAATCAGTTTTCAGATATTGTGAGTTTATTTAAGATAGCAGATGTGACCACCCATAAGATAAGGAACAGATTGTCTAGCCTTTAACATATGTATGTATAAAACATAGTACATATACATACATATATGTATGTAATATGCATATCAGTTTTATGCATTCGACGTCGCCATATTTTCTACGTTATTAAATTTAAGCAAATGTGTTATAGCAGAGCAACAAAACCCTTTTCAATGATCGCTCTCTATCCTCCCAGTACCCCGTTTCTGTAACTTGTGAGAAGTTGCCGCATCGGGAAAAATTAAATAATTATACTGGTTGTCTTATTTTACACAGGGTTACTTACATAAAAACTTATATATAAACTTACCAAAATATCAACAAATATAGTGTTTCTCTTACACACCCTGTGTTTCAGAGGATGATAAAATTTTTTTTCGAGTCCCCACATCGACTTGTTAAAATATTTATTTTAATTTGAAGCCCTATATGTCGAATAAACTTAATGTATTATGCTAATTTCTTAAGCTTTATATACATAGAAACCGTTAACAGTATTTTGTCTCTCCTGTAAAATTTGCTGGAGCAAATACGACGATATGTAATTATTATAAAATTCTCATGTGGTTTATATTGAAATTATGTAATGGGTTTATTAAGAGTTTCTACGCGGGGAATTATTTTTTTTACAAATCCCGGGAAATTTTCAACGGGAATTTTCGGGAATTTAATATTTACGTTTTTGGAATTTACTTTTTTTACATTGCATAATATAAGCATGGAAACATATGTAATCAACGTTTCCAAGGTGACTCCAACAACTTCAAGCGTTAAGAAATATTTTCAACCTAAAATCTCTTTATAGCAAATATGTAGTACATATCTAGTTTGTCAGATGTAGGTGGAATTTCCATCCATGCTATAACTCAATGCTTATGAAATGAACGAATAAAGTTGTTTTGTTTTTATTTTAACGGCCTGTCCCACGATGTCACCAGAAATCCATCGATCGAATACTTATACATACTCGTATTGAAAACAATAACAACTTTTCTAATGTTATTGTTGTTTGCAACACAAGTTGTCGATCGAACAATTTCTGGTGACATCGTGGGATAGGCCGTAAATGTTGTATGTTTTTTCATAAAAATATATTTTTTATTGGAGTCATTTAATTAAATTCATGTTTTTGAAATTCCCAGGAATTCACGGGAATAAAACATTTTGCTTTTCGATTCCGGGAAATTAGAAACCCTAATTTAAACATATCAAGCAATATCCGCCAAAATAGCGTGACCAACACATTTTTGGACATCGGTTTTTTTTTTGCGAAATCGATTATTTACGATCACAATTATTCGATTTTAATCAAAAAAATTAAGTTCCAAAATTATGTCGGTTAAGCTTTTTTTATCGGTTATGGAACGATATTTTGTCAAATTGTTTTAAGGTAATTTACTGAAATCATTATTCCATTTCTTCAAGTTTTAAATAAAAAATAAATGAAATTATTTTAAATGGAAATATCAATTGTATGTACGTTTTTTAATAAAAAAATCTAATGATCTGAACTGATGTTCACTTATATTTTTGTAAGTTTACTTTTTTGATCTCTCATATAAAAACGTTTTTCGTGTTGAAAAAAACCTTTCAGGAATTTAAAAATTAAAAGTTAAAAAAAATAAAGTTTTAAATAGTATTTTAAGCTTTCTGATTAAATTTGTGTTAATGCCTAGCAAATTTAATTTTTATTATTCCTATGGAGCGGAATTGCGGGATATTTGAAAAAAAAATTTCCTCTTTCCCGGGAAATAAAAAGTGCGGGGAAAAAACTAATTAACTATCATGTTTTCAAATATTTTAATACAATCGGTTTGATTTCCCTCAATTGTATGCACATAAGTCTCCTTTAATGTACACTTCAAACACACGTTATTTTTTTGCATATAGGGCGTAGATGTTTATGTACATACATACATACATATGTATGTATATAATCAGTTTTCAGATATTGTGAGTATATTTAAGATAGCAGATGTGACCACCCATAAGATAAGGAACAGATTGTCTAGCCTTTAACATATGTATGTATAAAACATAGTACATATACATACATATATGTATGTAATATGCATATCAGTTTTATGCATTCGACGTCGCCATATTTTCTACGTTATTAAATTTAAGCAAATGTGTTATAGCAGAGCAACAAAACCCTTTTCAATGATCGCTCTCTATCCTCCCAGTACCCCGTTTCTGTAACTTGTGAGAAGTTGCCGCATCGGGAAAAATTAAATAATTATACTGGTTATCTTATTTTACACAGGGTTACTTACATAAAAACGTATATATAAACTTACAAAAAATATCAACAAATATAGTTTTTCTCTTACACACCCTGTGTTTCAGAGGATGATAAAATTTTTTTTAGTCCTCACATCGACTTGTTAAAATATTTATTTTAATTTGAAGCCGTATATGTCGAATAAACTTAATGTATTATGCTAATTTCTTAAGCTTTATATACATAGAAACCGTTAACAGTATTTTGTCTCTCCTGTAAAATTTGCTGGAGCAAATACGACGTTATGTAATTATTATAAAATTCTCATGTGGTTTATATTGAAATTGTGTAATGGGTTTATTAAGAGTTTCTACGCGGGGAAAAAATCCCGGGAATTATTTTTTTACAAATCCCGGGAAATTTTCAACGGGAATTTAATATTTACGTTTTTGGAATTTACTTTTTTTACATTGCATAATATAAGCATGGAAACATATGTAATCAACGTTTCCAAGTTGACTCCAACAAAAAATGTCTAAAATGTCTTTATAGCAAATATGTAGTACATATCTAGTTTGTCAGATGTAGGTGGAATTTCCATCCATGCTATATCTCAATGCTTATGAAATGAACGAATAAAGATGTTTTGTTTTTATTTTAACGGCCTGTCCCACGATGTCACCAGAAATCCATCGATCGAATACTTATACATACTAGTATTGAAAACAATAACAAATTTTCTAATGTTATTGTTGTTTGCACAAGTTGTCGATCTAACGATTTCTGGTGACATCGTGGGATAGGCCGTAAATGTTGTATGTTTTTTCATAAAAATGTATTTTTTATTGGAGTCATTTAATTAAATTCATGTTTTTGAAATTCCCAGGAATTCACGGGAATAAAACATTTTGCTTTTCGATTCCGGGAAATTAGAAACCCTAATTTAAACATATCAAGCAATATCCGCCAAAATAGCGTGACCAACACATTTGTGGACATCGGTTTTTTTGCGAAATCGATTATTTACGATCACAATTATTCGATTTTAATCAAAAAAATTAAGTTCCAAAATTATGTCGCTTAAGCTTTTTTTTATCGGTTATGGAACGATATTTTGTCAAATTGTTTTAAGGTAATTTACTGAAATCATTATTCCATTTTTTCAAGTTTTAAATAAAAAACAAATGAAATTATTTTAAATGGAAATATCAATTGTATGTACGTTTTTTAATAAAAAAATCTAATGATCTGAACTGATTTTCACTTATATTTTTGTAAGTTTACTCTTTTGATCTCTAATATAAAAACGTTTTTCGTGTTGAAAAAAAACCTTTCAGGAATTTAAAAATTAAAAGTTAAAAAAATAAAGTTTTAAATAGTATTTTAAGCTTTCTGATTAAATTTGTGTTAATGCCTAGCAAATTTAATTTTTATTATTTCTATGGAGCGGGATTGCGGGATATTTGAAAAAAAAATTTCCTCTTTCCCGGGAAATAAAAAGTGCGGGAAAAAACTAATTAACTGTCATGTTTTCAAATATTTTAATACAATCGGTTTGATTTCCCTCAATTGTATGCACATAAGTCTCCTTTAATGTACACTTCAAACACACGTTATTTTTTTTCCATATAGGGAGTAGATGTTTATGTACATACATACATACATATGTATGTATGTACGATATATGTATATGAATTAGCTTAGCGTTTTATTTCAGATCATTTTCTTGAACAGAAAATTTTTTGTTACAACAATAATTTGTCCTGCCTCGACCGCTGTTTTTAGGGTTCCGTACACCAAAGGTGAAAAAAGGAAACCTATTGTTTTCGCTACGCTGTTTGTTCGTCTGTCCGCCACACGGTATTTTCTCAGGAACCGTAAGAGTACGGACCTGAAATTTGAACAGAGTATGTAGAACCTTGGCCGCTACAACAACAAATACATGATATAAAATAATAAAAATCGCCAAAATTAATAAAAAAAATAATAAAAATCGCCAAAATTAAAAAAACTTCAAAAAGCAAAAAAAAAAATCACCAACGAGAAAAAAGTGCCAAGACTCAGAAAGCGCCTATAAATTCAAAAAAACCCCAAAACTAAAAAAACGCTTAAAAACGAAAAAACCCAAAAACGAAAAAAATGCCAAAACTATAGTTTATATTGGCTAAAGTTCGTATTGAATTACATATCTCGTGGCCGTACAGAACCCTTCGTGCGCGGGTCAAAGTCGCACTTCACTGAATTTTTTATTTTTTTCTTGTTACAACATGGCTGGTTAAACAATTGTTAGATCAACGATGTTATAACAACAAACGTTACTTTCAGTGTACCAAACAGCGGCATCATACAAACAAAGTACGGTGGTGACAAACCGAATAGGAGAAATATTCTTCAGATGTATAAACCAAAATTTCTAATTTTCAAATTTTGTTTTAAAAGCATTTTTTTTTCTCTCCCTTTTAAAAATATTTTTGGTGTCATTTTTATATACTCATACACATAATTTTATAGCGTGTGCAAATAAAAAATAAGAAAAAGAGTACCGAATTTAACGAAGATTTCGATCCTATAACGTATCGGACTGACATTATAATGTTCGTTAAGCAGGGAAAAAGTTGGAAATATTATAGGCGGAGCGCACAAATAAATAGCAATAACAATCACACATTGTCGCCAAATCAAGGAACGCAAAATGTTTTTGTTACTTGCCGACGTTTTGAAAAAAAAACTGGATCAAGACGTAATGAAAAGAGAGTCTTCAACCAAATATTTAATCCACAATCCTAAAGGGAATGGTTTTGTTTTAACTACGTATACATTAAATGTATATGTACTTATATTTATCTGATAAGTTAAGAATACGTCAAATGAAATACAAAAAGTAATAAAATATACATACATATGTATGCATGTATCTATGTATGTACATACATACATACACACATACATACTTGTATGTAGTAGTAGTTGGGGAATAAATACCTTTTGAAGTATAATGTTAAAAAAGAGAAATACCACGTGACATTGGAAATTCATAACGCATCATCACACACATTCGGTAACGCCAAAAGGGGCACAAACATCAGGTAGCTAGCTAGATAGCTGGTGCATTTATGTATGTATATACAAACATATCTACATATGTAGATACTTAATTTACAACAGATAATGATGGGTAAAAGAAGTAGATTTCTATTTATTGCAATTATTTGCTGGTACTAGTCATATTTACAGCAGTAGATGAACAAAATTGCAGCCAGGCAACTGCTTTAGCAATTGTATCCGTACAAACAAAAATTGCAATTCCCATAAAAACTACGAAGAAGTTTAGGAAGAACCCAAATAAATCAACGATACCTACAATTCATATCGAGAGTTCTGAATAAAAATAACAATACAAAAATAAATATGCATACATATCCGCTTATTTACTTCAATACTGTCATAACTCAAAAAATTAAACTTTTCAGCTAATAATGCAGAATAATTCGGCATTTCGTAAATTTATCTAGGGTAAAAATTTCATATACATACATATAAGTATATGTACATATGTGAATAGCTTGTACTATCGCCTACTGAAAGAAGAATATTTTTTTATATCTTCATTGAGTTGTATATACAACATAAATTCAAGTCTTTAAACACGTTTTCTGCAATAGTATTTTGTTTTGAGTTGTGACACTTTTGAAGCAAATGAGCGATATATGTACATACATACACGTGCATGTACATATGTATGTATGTACAAAAACAATCTTATGGCATCGCAGAAAATTAGAAAACAAAGAAAACTTACTAAAAATAGAAGTATTAAAGCATAATTAAAAATAAACATAAAATATATCTTCACCTAAAATCCAAAGGGCCGTAACAACCAAAACAAAACAAACAAACAAAACAAAATATATCTTTACTTAAAATTTTCAAAAATACCGATTTTATTCATTACTCATTCTTAAATTTATGTTGTTTACTTCTCCTGTAAAAAAAGTAAAAATCGTACTTTACGGCTTTTTGAATTTTAGAAGACGATATGTAAATATAAAAAAAATTGTCTTATAAAATAAACACTTTAAGCCGGTACGCTTCGTTAACCCTATCGCAAGGAGTTATATTAAATTAAATTCTTCATATTCCGACTTTAGCTCGGAAATAAACGGAAAGATATATGTATATTCTAAGATTTAAAAAATATATAAAAAACATTTGCGGTATTCAAACGGCAGTCTTAATTACCAATCAATAATTTAAATATATAGTAGGTGTATTCAATACGTCCAATCAAAATAATAATTGGTGTTTTCAAATGCCTTATTCCATTAACTCATACCCGATCAATAGCTATCAAATATTCATTCTTAAATGTTTAATTTCGTTAGTATTACATTCAACCAATTCAAGACTACTTATGTATTTATATTTATGTACATATAAAAAAAATGTGATTTAATGCCTTATTACCAAAACTTGCTATACATTTGTTGTTTTCTATTTTTAATTTTGTCACAATTGATCCCCTTTCTTTTATAAATACATATGGGCTATTCCACAAGAATGTCACGTACGATGTCACGTACGTTAACCAATCAATTAAGCTTGTAGTTCACAGAAAATTTAAATTTTTATTAATTTCTTTATGTAATTTTGAGGAGCGTAATTAGCTCTACCTTTGGTAAAATATAAAGAAATATATAACTACATTGATCTGAAATACAAGCTTAACTGATTGGTCAACGTACGTGACATCGTACGTAACATCGTACGTGACATTCTGTGGAATAGCCCATATGTATTATTTAATTTGAACTTAAAACTGTTAAAGAAAATTAGTTATCAAATAAGTTAAATTGTTGCAGGTGTATGTGTAAAGTTGAAAATGTTTGTTAATGATAACACTTAATTAAGAATGAATTCCTTGAGTTCATTTAGTTTAGCATAAATGATTTTTTTTACAAAATACTATATATTGCATATATATATATATATTTATTAGGCTTATTGTTATTTTACGTTAAATAGTTTTTGCTATAAATATAAAAAAGTAGAAAATTATATAAAAGTGAACTGACTGATGAGTTTTATAGTATGTACACACAATAATAATAATAATAAGTATATCTGCTGAAAGTCTAGTCTGAAACCTATAAGGAAAGAAAATGTACATGCATGAAGAGGTCCAAAATCAAAACCAGAAATTGAACATGCTGAAACGGATTATTTAATTGTCCTCAGTTGGACACATTTGATTTGATTGAATTTAATACTATGAATTTATGTAGATGAAAAATTTATAAGATTTATAACAAAGCATATTCAGAAAAAGTTAAGGTTGAGAATTTAAATTAAGAATTATGAAGTGTTTTTTAGCTTTTTCAAATATATGATTCAAATGTCGGCTGTTGAACCGGATAAAGTGTTACCTATAAAAAATTCGTCTTAAAACTTGTGTGAAACTAAATTTTTTGAGGGCAACATTTTTCAAACATTCTTATATTTTAGCTATTGTATAATCTTAAGAATTTGTCTGCCTGGTTCTCGAATACATTTTATTAGTGGAACAAATAAAATTTGGCTACACCTCTAAAAAAATATGCTATTCCGTTTTAAAAGAAAAAAGTTAAATCAAAAAGTGGCAGTAAGCGTTATCTTCCGAGCTCATTGTATTTAACATGTGCAATATAAGGTATCATTTAGAAGCATCTAAAAATTTTGGTTTTTTTTTAACAAGAGCACACAAGATTTTGTGCATAGTCTGCATTCGTCCGGACACAATCATTTACTCCTGGATGATTTTTTGAACGATATGCTCAAAAGGGTTTGAATAATATCAATATTGACCGCATTTAGATGAGATTTTTTCCCCGATTTCCCGCTGTATATTAGATAACTAATTTTTTCTGGCATTGATTGAATACTTTTACGTGCACATAACCAAGGCAGATCAATCAGGTACCGCTGGTTCAAGAAGAAATTCCCGGTGGCGTATTTGAGCGACATTGTGATTTGACATTTTCATAGACGAATTATCTTTACAGAGTAGACCGCCAGTATCAAGTCGCAATTTGGAGGAAATTATCGTAAATCAATGTTTCATTGATGAATCCACATGACAATGACACAATTAAAAGGAGTTATGCATGGATAATGCTATTGAAATTTCACAATAGGTACTTAAAAAGTTTTAATTAGGAGCATTGTTTCTGGAAATAAAACTTAAAAACAAGCATACGAAACTGAATTTTAGTAGGATGTTTGGTAATGACGAAAATAAAAGCGACAGTCACCTGGCTTAATGGGGTTATAAAAACTTCTCTCTTGCTTGTAAATTTTTAAAAGTGTTAGGTCAGTTGGTTAGTTAAAACAGCCACAACATGTGAATAAATATTCATGTTCATAACTACGTATGTATTTAGTTAACACCAAATGTAATTTCATTTATTTTTCAAAGTTTTAAAATAAAGTCTAAATTTAATGGTTAAAAAAGTCTATTGACATACAATGTATGCATTGACATACAAGGATTGCAGAGTGCAATCAGCGGGACAATATTAGTATCCTATCCGGTTTAGAAACTGTTAAAAAAGTTTGAGTATCAACAACCCTGCAGTTCTACACACACACCAACCCACAATCATACATTCAGTGTGACCCTTTTAGCATTATGTATTTTGATTTAGCAGTGATTTTTTTATTTTGCATTTAGCATTTTTTTCAGCATTTTTATATTAATTTTTTAGCATTATTTAGCATTTTTAATTTTATAAATTTCATATATTCTTTTCCATTAATATAAGTAAAAACCTCTGTCAATTAATGTATATCATTCAATTTTGTCATTTTTATACAAATGTATGATGATGGAAACCATGTAAACAGCAAAAGACGTCTTAAGCGGTTATTAGGCTGTAGTAAATACTTGGTATTTGAGAATAGTGTGATATTGCAAAATTCGTGTTTTTCAGATTGGATTGGTTTTCAAAAAAATTTTAATTTTTTTTGTTTGTCATCATTCGTTTTCGTAATATAGTGTCTGTCCAAAACTGATGATTTTGTAAAATGATGAATATCAAATTGATATGATGAAAATTCATTACGTATAGACTCAATTTATTAATATTATAACAGCGTTATGATATAATCATCAGAGCTCACGACCTGATATATTCATCTTGATATCAAATGTCATTTTAAGTGTTACTGTGTATTTAACATTTAATTATTAAAAAATCATGGGAAACAATTATTTGTGACCAAAAAATTAAACAACATGCAAATTGGATATTTCTGGCAATCATTTTGTTTGATTTATCATGATATAAAATCATCAAAGTGTACCCCTTGTGTTGATATTAATAAAAAAAATTAAAGTCGTTCTGCTGGTGTCATATTAGTTAGGAGTTATGATATAAAATCATCAGGTGTGGACACTATGTAAATAAAGGGTAAATATGACTTGGTTAGAGCGCGTATTTTTAAAAGTGTTTATTGAAATGTACAAAAGTCCTGTCATGCTCATATACAGAGTATGATCGTCTAATAGTCATTTTACGTCCATTTTCACAATATATGATTAAGAGTTAACGTGAACTCTAACTGAAAGTTCTTCAAAAAAAACTTACAAGTCCCTGTTAAGTTTTAATTGTTCATTGTGAAAACGGCCGTAAGGGTGACCGATGACATTTTGCAAATTGTCAGCAAAAAGGTATTTTTCAAAAAAAAAGGGCCAAAATTAAAAAAAAATGAGGAAACTACACTAAACTTTTTATTCTTTATGTATTTTTATATAATTCACCCTAAAAAAGGGTCACGCTGACGGCCGTTACTGTATTTTAAACGTCAAACACCTAACAATAAGAAAAAAAGAAGTATTGAAAATTGTTTTACGGGGTTGAAAACTTCAAAATTCATTTTTGCTACTGGACATAGAATGGAAATTACCAGCAACAAATTTTACACTATTATATATAATACGTCATACAACGACACAAGAGTTTTCATGAATTCATCAATTGTATTTTTTATGTTCCTGAATTTTGTTTTTACTTTTTTTGTTTTATTAATATTAAATAATATATTTGTTCGTAATTACAACGATATAATTATCAAAAAATTATTACAAAATTTTAGCATTTTCGAATACTTTTTTGGCATTTTTAGCATTATTTTAAGTCTCATTTAGCATTCAAGTTTGTTTTAGTTGTGGCCACACTGCATACATTTCAATTCAGCACAAGGCAAAAAAAGCCCCACAAGAAATGAAAAACAAAAAAACAAATGAAAAATTTGAAATGGCAACACGGTTCAACAGGAATAAGTCATCGGCAAATTTTTATAGAGAATTACGTCATCACGTCGCCAATATACAATTTTGTACATAGGTATATAAAGCAAAAATAATGAAATAATCGTTTTGCACCAACTTTATAATATATAAAGTTAATAAAAAATGTCGTAAGACAACCAGGTTAGCGATAATTTACAAATTCCGGTATAGAAAGAATTCCCACATTTATTTTCCTCAATGAAGCATTCTTTTATAGTAGTCGTTTATCTCTTTCTTTCTTTACCCAACACGAATTGATGTAAGAACGAAAAACTTGATTTTTTCACACTTCTATTTGCATTTTTTTCTTTTCCACTTGTACTTGATAATTTTTGCTTTATTTATTATTTCCTTACTCACCCAGTTAAAATTTCCTTAAAGAACAATTAACTTTAACTTTTTAATTTGGTTTTCAATCAACTCTCCGCTAGAAATATTTTTTTTTCTTCACACGCAAAATTAATCTTCAGCACAAACGTAAGTAAATTCTGCAAAAAAGAAGACGTAATGCGAGCACACCTTTTTGAACAGTGCTGTCAACTTTCGTGGTTGCGAAGAAATCGAAAATCAATACGAGGTTTTCAACACAAAGCACTGCACATTAATATGTCTTGACAGAATCTTAACTCTACATCTCCACTTGACATGAAATTTTTCTGTAACTTCAAGTTATAACTGAGTTGTTTAAACAAATGCACTAGCAATAATGTTATAACTTGAAAAAAGCATTAACTTGACCAGTCTACACTGAACATTAACTTGAAGTTAATGTTAAAGTTAGTTATTTTATGTCGGGTGGAGACCGCCAGTAAGATAAGTTTTATTGTACATATATTATACATCATTTGGTGAAAGCAGACAATTGTTTTGTTCATTACTAGCGACCTATACGTAACATAAAATGGCAAAATTTAACGTTAAATTCTAGTTTGAAGTGTAGACTGCTCAAGTTAATGCTTCTTTCAAGTTATAATATCATAGTTAGTGCATTTGTTTTAAAAATGCAGTCATAACTTCAGGTTATAGCAGCATTACATAAATAAAAACCTTTTCAGTATCAAAATCCATATCGAACAAACACGATTTTTTGTATATGATAGACCAAGGGTTATCAAATGGGGATCAACGCAATATCTGCGGGGTCAGCGAGAAGCTAATTTTGCTCTGATTAAGGTTAAACTACCTACACATGTTTGCATCTCGATGATAAAACTACTTGAAAAATATATAAAATTAAGATAATTTGCATGTGTAAAAGCCGTCAAAGAAATACATTAATAAGCATGAAGAGCTATTGTTCATCTTTAAAATTATGTGTATAACACTTGGGGCTAGGGCGACATGGCAATTAACCATGGCAATCACGCAACGTGTGTTCTTGCAGACACATAAAATTTAAATCTCTACACTAGAGGTGGAAAAATCGATTAGATATAAACTCAGAGTTGTCCTATGTCAGTGGAATGTGTATGTTCAGTGATAACTATACCATAGAAAGTATGAAAACTTCTCAAAACTCAATATCGCCATTCGCATGTCACGGAAAAGTTATTCCCAAGGGCCTTTTTTAGTTGGGCAACTATAAAACCTACAAATGCAACTCTCATGAAGACACAAAACACTCATGTGTCAATATAAAGTTGATCAGAATCCCGCCAAAAATACTTTACGTTTTCCGCCACTTCCAAGTATTTTCATGTGTGATACAGCCACTACTACGCCATTCAACTAAAAAACGCTCATCAGAGAAGACATTGCAGTAGTATTACAATTAAAAAGAAACCATATATACATACTTATAATTCCAAAGTAGTTCTAATTTATTCCAAATACAAAAAAAATATAATGGCTGGTAAGGAAAATATAGTTGACAATATGGATAAATTTTCATTAAAGGTGAGTTGCTAATTTCTCAAGTGATTTGTACATACATAAAATGTGTTTAAAAATAAAACTTGTGGTCTTGTTAGAGTCCCCGTAAAATCCTTACCGCTGTCAATGTGAGTAATGTACGTAAAATGTCTTGTGGTGATGACGTCCAGGCGAACAATAAAAGCCAAGAACCTAAAGAATTAAATGCCAGTGGCATGGAGGGTAACAAAAATGGTGCAGGCACTTCTTTAGCCAACAAAGCGCCTGTACCATTTGACCCCAGTATTGAACCATTATTGAAAGAAAATCCACGACGTTTTGTTATTTTCCCTATACAATACCTGGATGTATGGCAAATGTACAAAAAGGTAAGTTGATACAAATTTGTATGGAAACAATTTCATCAGATGGAATGGTGACGTTGTATTGTTTCTTAAGGTGTAGAGAAAATAAAAACGCGGGAATGTACACATGTACATACTTATGTGCTGTCTTGTTGACTTAAAATAGAAGAGGAAAAGAAATGATTAAAAGCGATCATGATTTACTCCAGATTTGTGGGGTTTTATATCTAGTTATACATACTAATGACTGTTGCTTAAATTTTAATATTTTCTTCTTTCCTTCAAAGATTAAAAGTATTTTATGTGCTTAACACGTTCTGTACAAGTTATCTGCTTTTGTGCGAGATTTGCAAGAAATTGTGAAATTGGACGGCAATGGGAAAATTTTAAGAATGTACTATTTTTTATGGTTACTCCAAACTTATTTGTTTGTAATCGAATCTATGTATATATGTATGGCGTTATGGTGATATTTAAGGTGCGTACTTTTTCTTCGAAGAAGAAAGAAATCTGAAATAGTATAGAATAATTTATGTGATTTAAATAAGCACATACATATGAATGGGTATAGGTGTTCGTTCGTACATTCATTTAATGTTGAATATGAGATCTCGTGCAACATCATTTGAAATATGTACACACGTAATTATGTACATACATAAGTACATATGTATATACATATTTTAATTATTCCTTGTATACTATCAATTTGAAATTGTGAAACTTATTTGTTTTTATCAGTGACTGGGTTTACTTAAGACTATAAAACAACGTTTTAAATATTAATGTTTAAGGAATTAAAACTAAAGTATTTTAATTATGTAATATAGATATGAATCGTGCACAATATTGCTTTTTTTTCATACAAAATACCCACGTTTCGCGGGAACAAACTTGTCCTATTAATCCCAATAAGGACCAATTTAGTGTTGCAAATATAAACTTATATGCTAAATAAGTATTATAGTAAATTGTGTTCCAAATGTGTTGAAGGAATTAATTTTTTTTAAATTTAATAGGTCATTTAGGCTCAAATTTATCGAACATTACCATAATATAGATGTTAATTTCTGTCTAATGTAGGCTGAAGCATCCTTTTGGACAGTGGAGGAGGTTGATCTATCCAAAGATAATTCTGACTGGGAAAGACTTACCGATAATGAGCGTTATTTTATTTCGCACGTTCTCGCTTTCTTTGCTGCTTCTGATGGCATTGTTAACGAAAATCTTGTTGAACGATTCTCCCAAGAAGTTCAAATTACAGAGGCTCGCTGTTTCTATGGCTTTCAAATAGCTATGGAAAATGTTCACTCAGAAATGTATAGTATTTTAATTGACACATATATTAAGGATCGTGACCAGCGTGAATATCTTTTCAATGCTATTGAAACCATGCCAGCAGTTAAACGTAAGGCAGATTGGGCTATGGCTTGGATTTCATCAAAATCGGCGAATTTCGGAGAACGTATTATTGCATTTGCTGCTGTAGAGGGTATATTTTTCAGTGGCAGTTTTGCGTCGATATTTTGGCTAAAGAAACGTGGCTTAATGCCAGGTCTGACATTCTCGAACGAATTAATTTCACGCGATGAAGGCTTACATTGTGATTTTGCTGTATTGATGTTTAAGCATTTAGTGCAGCGGCCTACTCAGGAAAGAATTATTGATATTATAACCGAGGCGGTTAAGATTGAACAAGAATTCTTAACAGAAGCTTTGCCAGTTAACTTGATTGGCATGAATTGTAAATTGATGTCAGAATATATTGAATTTGTGGCTGACCGCTTGTTGGTAGAGTTGGGAGTAGGAAAAGTAAGTTATTTTTTATGTATTATTATTGTTATTATACATAATTGTTATTGCAGATTTACAGTACAAAAAATCCTTTTCCCTTCATGGAAATGATATCGTTGGATGGCAAAACTAATTTCTTTGAACGTAAAGTTGGTGAATATCAGAAAATGGGCGTGGCTTCCCAACGTTTGGACAATGTATTTACATTAGATGCCGATTTTTAAATCAATGATAAATACGCTGCAGAGGTTTTATGTATACTACCTGCACTATACTAGACGCCTTAATTGCATATATTTTATGTATATTTCCTATTGACTTAGTTCTTTTCGTTCGTGACCTTTATTATTTATTTATAATTTCTATATTTTTCTAAAAGTATCTCCTAAAGTTTTGAAACGTTCATAATTTCAAAACATTGCCTTTTGATAATTTTGAAATCAAATTGTTCTGGACTCAAGTTTATTTGCCTGACGACTAATTATTCAATTAATATGACAAATCTGTTGGTCCTAAATTCTATACTATTTATATATACACTTAACTTTTTATGGTTCGATCAGTTTAGAACTTCATTGTACATACAATCATCATACATGCATTATTTACTACCTTTTATATTTACTTATACACTTTTACTTTATTAGTTAACTAGAAGGTTAAAAATATATTGTACCTTTAACTAATACAAATTCTTGTGTTTTCTTATTACGGATTTTTATAAATTTTAGACATGATTGGGTATGTTCTATATTCCAAGTGAAATTAAATCTTGCAGAATTGCCATAGCATTGTTGTTATAATTGCATCTTTCCAACAACAATTCTATAGCAATTTCGCAAGTTTAAATTTCACGTGGAATATAGAACATATCCGAATATAGATAAAGCGTATTCTATTTGTATATAAAATAATACGTCCTTATTCTTTACATCACAACGCTAAGCGTTGACATATTTTAAATGGAAAAAGGTTCAAGTTACAAAATTTGCAAAGGCTTGGCATATTCATATTGTTTTTGCTTATTTTATTTCAATGTGCAATTTATTTCGGAATAATGTGCTTCAAAAGAATTGTGTACTAAGTGTAATACACATACATACACGATTTGTTGTCATTTAACGTTTTATTCGTTAAAATATTGAAAAGATAACTGGAACAATCATTAGCACCTTTGAGACCACAAAATGATCAATACTTTTAGTAATTCTTTGATAAGTTTATGCTCTATGAAATACATAGTGTTATGATATATATAAAAAAATCGCCATTAATTTATCTTGAAATCGGAATGTGATTCCTATAGAAAGAAATTACGTTTGAATTGAAAAGTGAAAAAAAATCCAAGACGGCATGTAGCCAATGTAGCTTCATGATGACGGCAAAATGATATCAGCAACATGCGCATGTAACTTTTTACATGCCGTGTGCAATAGGCTTTAGTATGTTAACTCGATAAATGAGAGACCAGCGTTGCCACAAAGATTAGTTGCTCTGCTACTGAAATTTCCCTTTAAAATATACTAAAAACCAAGGCATATCAAACAGGTACACGTATCAGGCATATTGCTCATCCGCTGATTTTTTGTTTACAAGTTTAGAACGAAGAATTCATTTGACAATATCAATATTTGCCTTGTTTGATGCATACAAATTTTTGACAATTACCATGTAAAGCTATGTGAGAAGCAGAGAGTTGCCAGAGAGTTAGCAGATAGTTGCCAGAGAGTTTTGCCTAATGCATGTACCTGTATTAAATGTGCCTTGCTAAAAACTATCAATGAGCCCAATCATGAACACAAATTTAGGGCAATTTTTAAATTTTTTCAATATAAATTGTCGTAGATTGTTTTACGTTTTAAACTAACAACAGTTAAAAGTAAGTATATTCCAATAAAATAAACTAAAACTGGAAATTTAACTATTATTTTGGAATTAAACTTTGATACGGAGTTCTTGCGGAAATTCACGTTCCCGTAAAAATTGTGTGTGAAAAAAAATCGGAAATCCAGATTGGTAAATTTCTTAAACAAATTTTCGTTTGCTAGGCTAGTACGGACTTCTTAAAAAAAATACACGGAATTCTTGACATTTGTTGTCTATTAGAGGCTTGCTGTGTTTCCGTCAACGGAAACAAAATATAATGTTCAAACATGATGGAAAAAATTCTCCACTTGTTATAACAGCCTGGAATAGACAATAAATCTAAAAAATTCCGTATACATAATTTTATTTTGGAAGTCTACTAACAAACGGAAATATCTTTAACTTTTTATTATTATTTATTTATTAAAATTAATATTATAGTTAATACAATAACAATATAAGAGGCGTAAAAACAATAGATATTAAGGCCATCGGCTAATTTAAGTTTTTTGACACACAGTTCTTATTTAATGAAACTATTTTTTTAAGCTTTAGGTCAATTTAATATATATTGTTTTTTGTTTATCGATATTTCGTTAACCATTGGCTAACTTCTTCAAAAAAAAAAAAAAAATATATCCTGAAAAAAATAGTTTCATTAAATGTATACAAAAGGTCGAAAAATTAGATAAACAATTTAACACAGTTCTTATGAATTTTCGTAAGAAAATCATTATTTGTTTTTTATAAGTTAATACTCTACAATAAGTTTCTATAGAAAAACTAACAGATAGAATCATGAAATTTTATAGAGTTAGAATTAGAAAATATTTTAACTTTTTTGTGTACGAACTTTGAAGGATATGTAAGGATATTTTTTTAAAGGAAAGTTAATATATTTTTTTCATGGGAACTAAAGTAAATATTTTTGTAAAATTCTACGCAGTTTTCCCTTTCCTTTCATACCAGTATTGGTTGACAAATATTTTATCTCTGAGAAAATAATGAAAAAAATTCTTCAGAAATATAAAGTCATTTGAAAAGGACAAAAGAAAAATGAAAAACCAATTACGCAGTTTGACTAGATTTTGTGTTTAGACCAATTGATGTATAGCAAAAAAAATAAATAAATTTGTCACACCTGCAATAAATTCAGATTGACTCAAAACTGATTCTGGAAATCATACGAAATTCATCAAATCTTTCCAAAAAGAATCGTTTTAAAATCATTTGATTTTCATTATCTATATATTTACATATTTTGAAATCAAAGCTGTTAAAATATGATTATTTTATATTAGTAATCAATTACTTGTATAAGTTATCTGGCAAATAATTATTACTGATTAATAATTGATTAGGATTGCAAGTAGTCAAAAAAATATTCAGTTTTAGTTAAGATTACAATAAGATAATCAAGAAGAGTAAAAAGTTACCCGAATAGTTTTAGTTCAATTTTCTGTGATAACAGCTGGATGATTATCAAGTAATCCCGATTATTTTCAAATTATGTATTTGCAATCACAATCAATTAATAACTGCGCGAAATTTAAAATAATTCCATTTAACGTATCAGTTTATCTTTTAAGTAAAAACAAACTTCCTTAACTGTTATGGGACTAAATCGGCAACCCTGAGAGAGACCAAGAATCTATTTTTAATATAAATGCACTGCCGAATATGCTCTTTAAAAATTTGCCTACTCGTTTCAACCACTTTATCAACTTAAATAAGCGTATATTTTCAAAACGTCAGTTTGTAAAATACTGTGCAGCAGAACGAAGGTGTCGTCGTAGAGGCATTTGTACTTACAAATTGTAAAATAGGAATGATAATAATATAAATAATTAAAAAATGAATAAATAAAACCAAAATAAAAAGAGAACGCAACGAATCCCCACAACAACCGGAAAGTATTATTGTTCTTCAAGTAATAATTTTAAATAAAAAAATTAAACTTATGTAATAATTGTGTACTTGCATAAAAACGAATATAACTAATGGTAAATTAACTAAATAAAATAGAACTTGAAACAAAACAAATATTACAACAGCCTTCTTTGCTTTTGGTGTCACGCAACTTAAGTGGAACAACTCTTTTACAAATGTGTAACAAAATTAATTTTCAAATTTAATCCAACTGTGTTTCATAATTTAGATATAAGTAAATCGGTTATCTAAACTAACAAGATTATTATTGTTATTATTAAGATAAGTATATTAAAACTAAAACTACATACATTCATACATATGCACATGCATTTATGTGCATACATACATATGTATGTACGTATCAATATTACTTGTCATAATTTTGGTGCGTTGTTTTCAAGTGTTTGTTTACTTAAAACGCTCAGAAATATGCATTGATTTTTCACCTTATTTGGCTAACCCTGAAGTATGCAAGGTCTCCAGCCTGTTTCCTTTATGTTAATATATTTATGTACATACATATGCATACCATAGTATTCTATTGTCGACCGTCAATATTTGTATATAAGTATATACATACATATAAGTATGTGCCCTTAATTATGAAAGTGGTCTAAGTCATTTCTATTTTTAATATCAAATAAATCTTAAAAAATCTTCAATAAGTGCTTAATAAATGTTAAATAAATTTATATTAATCGAGACTAGTACAAATCTAAATTAAAATGTGGCGTAATATAAAAATATATTTCGATTTGCTTACCTAAATGTAATCTACCAAATATCTCGACGAATAAAATATGTGACTTAGACCACTTTCATAATTAAGGGCACATTCATATGTATGTACAAATGTAGTATGTACATGTGTATGTATTTTATGCAACGCTCATTTACTTCAACAACCTCTTAACTCGAAAAATTAAACTTTTGGGATAATAATGCACAATTAATCCTCATATCGTTGTTCATATTATGTAAAAATTTCATATAAATACTTTGTATATACATACATATATATGTACATATGTATACTTAACTTTTGAGAGAAAAATAAAATTTTCTTTTAACATTTTGAAAACTTTAAACTCGTTTTTTTAGTTATGACGTTGTTGAAGTAAATGAGCGATGTGTATTAATTATACATATTATCTTATCAGCAAAAAACGTAACCGTATTTTTCATTCAAATGAATCGATAATCAATAAAGTAGTGTCCAAATTATCAACCACGCACGTACATATGTACATATGCCTGAAAATTACTTTTGTATATATGTACATATGTATGTATGTATGTAAAAAAACGTTCTTTCCTATGGAACACCTGAATAATAGTCATACATCTACAAATTTCACGTGACACTTCTACAACAATAAGTTCGTAGCACGGTCCTTTGAAAATCAGTAATCCTGTGTGCTTATATTAAAAAGGCTTTTCTTATAAAGTGAAAAATTACTGGAAAAAAAATTTTCTTCCTAAACATTAACTTCAGCTTCGAACAGCACAGCATGTAACATATGTATATTTTATTTGAAACTAAATTATTTTTAGATATTTTATTTAAAGTTAAAGGTTATTTATTTTTAGAAAATGTTTGTTTTCCCTGAAGTTGTTTTAGAAAACTTTAGTTTTCACTGAACTTTTTATATATAGTAGCTGAAAACATAGAAATATTGTGGTATCCCGGTTTAAGGAACGATATACTGTCAGGGCGATTCGTTAAGCCGAAAAGATGCTTTAAGTCCGGTACTGTTTTTTCTTTAGTTTTATCAACAAAAAAGCACATTTGCTTAATTCACAAAACCTCTTGTACCTCTGTATCGATTATCATATTAAATACAAAAGTGTAACATTTGTTGTATGAAATTTTCATATAAAAATGAAATTCACTATTACACTTTTATTTCATATGTTTTTAAAATGTTGTATTCAGAGAGAGGCTCTCTGAGAGAATTTGTATGTAGCTTGTTTTTCTTTTTTCATTAAAAATGCAAAATAAAATTAATACACTACACAGAGGCTGTTCACAATTAAATAACAAAAATTGTATTTGATACACAAACACACGATAAAGATTGTTGTGAATAAGCAATTATTTTTAAAATATATTTTTAGGTAATATCAAATTATATACATATGTATACATGCTTCAAATCATATTTAATAGCTACCAAAAAATAAGCTAAGCACAAATAACTCAATTCACAAAAATCTAAGAAAGTTTTAGAAACGTACATTTACAAATTATTTAAAATAACAAAAATTAAAAAATTTAAATTTATTTGCTGGTGGTTCAGCTTGGTCTATATGCATTTCATTGATGCTGTAACAAATCATCAGTAGACTTCAACCACACATTTTGAATAGTCACAAACCTCTTATCTTATGCACAGACTTTCAAGAACTATTTGCTCTTGTTTAATTTTTTTAATAGATTTTTTAAATATTCATTATACCGAGTCACAATTTTTTGTTTGTTCGTTATATAAGGTCCTCGTCCAGACTTGCATTTTTTGTTGCTGCAATTTCATAAATATCTGCTTTGAAATTGCATAAGTGTCCACATTACGAAATTCTAATTTGCAATTATGGATTAAAAACTTTCTATTACACCACAAATTTCCCTGAAAAACTAACAATTATATTTATTTTTTGCTATATTTTTTATTTTTCACACAACTTAAAAAATCCCAATCCCAATCTTCTCACCGCTGCCACCAATAAACTCAAGAATTGCTGCAACAAAAATTTGCAAGTCTGGACATGGACAAGGTACTCAATCAGAAAATTTTGAGAATTCGTTAAATCTCGAATTCGTTAAACCGGGATACCACTGTACATATGTATATTGTGATTCTTTTATAGCTTATTTATTTACTTTAAAAATAATAATCTGCCGACATAGAATGTATGCAGTATATACAAATAATTCTTAGAAAAAATAACCGGCTGCAAGACAGAGAGAGGAATGTACAGACGGACATTTTACCCGAAATCTTAGAAACGGTATCAATCTGGATTAAATAGCGGAGTTCTGTTTGTTAACTTCAACAAACTCATGACTCAAACAAAAATTGATTGATCTTCATATTCTGTAAATTTTTGGTTGTTTTTTTTTTAAGTTATTCCGTTGTTTGGGTAAATGAGTAAAATATAAAATAATAAACAATTGATAACCTTCTCTCTTTTTCACCGCCTTCAAAAAAGGAAGAGTTTATCGCCCATATTTATAAGCAAGAACTGACATCAAGTTAGCATAAGAGTGTCGAAATTGAATTAGGTGTTGAAGAGTTATACAATTTGACATTAAAAATGATCGCAATGCTTATACATATGGCCGTATATGTTCGTCATGCACATACATACATACATATGTATGTGTATTTTTATATGTTCACCGATTTCTCCGTCATTTGTGAAATGATTTTAAATATTATTTTTCTATATGAAATGATATGCTACACAGCGGGTCCCATTTTTAACAAAATGCAATAGTAACAGGGGTATGAGTACTCCTCTTACAAAGTAATTATTAATTTTGGCATAGGTATATGGAATAGTATATTATTGACTTGCTGAGAATTACTCTATAATCCAGAGGAAAAGTTGAGGTATAAGAGTAGGTGACGGGCTCCCTCCCACACAAAGTAATCACTAATTATTGCATATTGATAATACTACATCAGTGAGCGTGTACAAACTTGATGTGAATTACTTTATAGTTAATGCTAGAAATCTAACAGAAAAGTGGTGCTGTAAGAGGAGGGAAAAGGATCTCTCCCATACAAAGTAATTGTGAATTATAAACTAAAAATTAAAAAATAAAAACTTAAAAAAAATAAACCTACTTTATGCACTAAAAAGTTAAAAATAAAGAAGTGTTATTATGCGCGTTAACTACTTGACTATTTATAGCCGGTGTCAAGAAGGTTGTCTGTCCACTAATAAGATAGATTCTGCCTTCTTGGCACCGACTACAAATGGTCAAGTATCTAACGCACATAATAACACTTTTTTATATTTTTAACTTTTTTTAAGTGCATAAAGTCGGTTTAATTTTTTTCAAGTCTGCCAATAAAAAGATATAAAAAAACTATGAAAAATTGTAAGGCAAAAAAATTAAAAAGCACAAAACAACGAGGTTAAACTTAATTAAACTTTGCGAACTGAACAAACAACATTCTCGGGTAAAAGCTATTCGTTTGTTTGTATTTCTTCATACCTCATTTTTCATGCTTCAACGGGTATCCGAACCAAATATGACTAAGATTCGGAGACAAATCCTCCACTAACTGAGCCATTGCCGACTTATTACGAGTATTTTGTAAATATTTGTTTTCATGTTCAAACACATATTAATCATTTTCTAAGTAACAAGAAACTGGGCAAATAACTACATACTTTCAGATAATTATATAAACAAAAACTTTTGTTCATTAATAATAAATAAATAATCATTACATTATAACCCATTAAAAACTACATACATACATATGTAACTACATACATTTGTATCTACGTTTTATGTACATTAGAGCAGCTCACTGAAAAAAAAGATTTTGTTACCCCCTCTCAAATCAAAGATCAGTCTTTTTAATGGGGATTCCCAAAACATTTGAGGGGTCTAGCGATGACAGTTAGTGAGTTTTGAAGTTTTCTGCATATTTTCGTATTTTCTCCTAAGACAACATAATAAAAAAAATACAGTATCTGAATGATTTTTTCCAGTCGATTCCAATGGTGTATTAAACTTTACTATTCGTACCATCACCAATGCGTTATTACCAGGGAAACCGCAAATATGCAATTGCATGTTTTTTCTGGTGTGACTAATTATACTTATCCGTTTCAGAACTTTTTATGAATTATGGCATTGATTTGTAAGCGCACATGTTTGCATATTTTACCCTTTAAAGCATGTTTTTGCATATCTTAGTTTTACACGCATATTTTTAGAATTTTTTTTATTTTAAAAGCATATTTGACGTTTTTAATGCATATTTTGATCATTTATAGATTTTTTATTTTAATATGCTTGGTCAAATATTTTTTTCAAACTTTTTATTTTTATTTCTCCCCGCCTAAATTTCATTTTTAATGTTCTATGCATGTAGTGTATAGTGAGTATATACATTTGGCTTATTTATTATGCTAGACTATATATACGTTTTTAGTAAACACAGTTGCTTTGAATAAAACCAATCACTCCACAATTATCCAACTTTTGACGATTCAATAAAAATATTGGACTTGAGTTTCAATCAAAATTTGGTTTTTGCTATTTTTGACGGACGTTGCCCCGATTACATCAGTAAAAGTTGAAAGAAAATTTTCAATGTATCAAATCTTATTTAGATGAGACAGTTAACGATTCTTTTTATTAAATCTAAGTTCCAAATTTTGAATTCTGAAACAGGATTTGTTTTAAAGTTAAATTTTATTTCTCTATTAAATTTTTTATTGCAATTTTTAACCCCTACCAAAAAAATTGTGTTATAAGCAGGGAAACCGCAAATATGCAATTGTATGTTTTTTTCTTGTGTGATGTATTAATGCCGATATAAGATATTTATTCGTTTCAGAACTTTTTATGAATTTTAGCATCGATTCGTTAGTGCATATTTTACCCTTTAAAGCATGTTTTTGCATATTTCCATCTTACACGCATATTTTCAAATTTTTATATCATAATTTGCGCTTTTAGTGCATATTTTGGTACTTTATAGATTTTTTATTACATATGTATATTAATATACTTACAAGCCATCTACATATATGTACATATCTTGTCTGTTGGCCAATATTTTTATTTTTACACATCTAAATCTCACTTTCAATGTCCCATGTAGTGTATTGTGTTTTGTCATTTGTGACAGACTGCCACCGAGTAGAAGTTGAAGGAACATTGCCAATGTATAAAACTTTATTTAGATGCGACAGGCAACAATTTTAATTAGAAAATCATTAATTTGTTGTTTATTGTAATAAAAGTTATAAATAAAAATCTTGTCTTACAGTTTCAAAGTTCTGGTATTGTGATCTCTTTTGAACTTGGAGTTAAATTTCTGCGAGATTATCAAAAAAAAAAATTATTTGCATTATTTGCTTTTGTCAAAGTTTGTGTGGTAATTGTATTTTAACGTACACTTCAAAACCAGAATATTTATTTTAATACATTCATTTTTTCGTTTATTTTATTTTTGTCTTATTTTATATGCAAATGTTATTGAATTTTTGAATTGAAAATATATTTAAATTTATAATTAAAGCAATTTATTTTATTTTTTGGAGCATATTTCTTTAGTTTTTAGTGCATACTGAATGCGCATAAAACACTTTTTTAGAGCATATTTCTGGTTTCTCTGGTCATTACTTACTTGAACGTTATTGCATGACAGCAAAAAATCATTAGTGAATTTTGTATTACATATCAACGGTTCCATTCTAAAACATGCTAAGTCAAAAAAGCCACTTTTGATATAAACGCCTTCAAAGTTTATTGATGATATATCGGGAATGTTATGAGCAGGGACAAGAACTTCATGAAATTAAAAAAGGTATTTTAGGTGCCTCAAATGTGACATCAAAAACGCAAAATATGCACTAAAAACAATACAAACCTTATATATTAAATTTTTACACAAGATTAAAAATGATATAAGGATATATTCTGCGATACACAAATAGAAAAATAATAGTGTTCTTATTAATTTATTTTCATTTAAAAATTGTATATTTTTTATATTTTCCAATGTAAAGTTCAATCAATTTATTCTTAGAAAGCTTTTTTTCATTGAAAAATGCCTTGCAATGTCTGTGGATGTAATCGGCCCAAATTTAAATGATTCATTTTATATAATCTTATATATTTATTTAACCTAACCATTACAATGAATTGAATACTAGCTATTAGATTTGTTTTTTGAATCCCTTAAGTATCAGTTTTAAAAACAATATCAAGCTCCCGCAGAATTGTTTTACTACTTTCGGTTTTAATAGCGGACAATTTTCTATTGAAATCATCAAAATGACAATTTCTATTAAAATTTGTAGGTGTATGTACTTGTATAATCATTCTACAATTGAAGAGCTAACGAACAAAACTAGACACGTCCTCAGTATGTAAGTGATTTTTTTTAATTTTTATTTTTGGATCTACAAGTACACATCTATACAGTTATAAAATATTTTCATTCTAAGCTAGTTGGATCCTGCCTTAAAAAAATAACGAAAACTGACTTTTCCTTGCTAGTCTTTAAGTTGTTTGCATATCCCATAAAAAACAGTTAACGGGACAACAATGAAAGGGAATAAATTTGCAAAAAAAGTCAGTTTAGCATTAATAATTTGTCAACAATTTTTTTTTTTTTGAAATTCGATTTTTTGACAAAATATAACAAAAACCATAGATTTGTACCAAAATATGTGACAAAAATATGCATTTATGACCAAATTGTGCAAAAATATGCATTTTCAGTAAAATATGCAAAAATATGCACTAACAAATCGAAAATGTTGTGAACTTTGCTTTTATAGGTCGATATTTATATATTAACTTTATTAGTAATCGTATTTTATAATTTACAGATTGTATTTTTGTTTATAAAATTTTCTTTTTTCCCCTTTTCCTTTAAGGTCCTCTCGAAGAGCCTGATGTTCTGAAGTTAAGCAACAAATAAAAAACCTTAACGTATTATAAATAAATCATGATATATTCTTTAATGTTTTACTTTACAAATATTCCACGCTTACACTTATGGGCCTACGCCACTATGGCATACGTTATATATTATTTATTACAAGTCGTTAAGGTAATATCGTATTTTTTAATTTAAATTTTAAACAGTTCTCCAGATTATAAAAAAAAATTTCAGCGTCCTGTTGTGGCGTGTGCAGATGGACCGTTTAAAAAATTTTTGTACAATAACATACCAACATTAGAAATGAAATATTGGCCAACATTTTGGTGTTTTGAAAGTCGGGCCCAAACAGTGTTTGCCAGTATTATAAGATCAAAAGCTTTGCCTAAGATAAATTATAGGAGGCAAGTTATAGCTAAACTAGGATCATTTACATATTTCGACATGCTTTTTATAATGTTCCTATTTTCATATTATTTAGAGAAATATTAGTTTTACCCGATGGTGGTGAAGTGGCCTTGGATTGGATGGAAGATGGTTGCAGCAAGGATGGACCATGTGTTATTTTATTACCCGGCTTAACGGGCGAGTCTCAGGCCGAATATGTAAAATGTTTGGTGATAGCTGCCCAACAGTCCGGCTTGCGGGTTGTAGTTTTCAATAATCGAGGTTTGGGTGGAATCGAACTAAAAACTCCCCGCTTGTATTGTGCCTCGAATTGTGAAGATCTTTCAGAGGTTGTTAGACATGTAGCCAAAATGGTACCAAAAGAAAAATTGGGAGCTGCTGGCATATCAATGGGTGGTTTGATATTGGGCAATTATTTGGTGCGTAAAAGCTTAGAGGCTCGCACTTATTTGGCGGCAGCTAAAATTATTTCCGCTCCGTGGGATGTTCATAAAGGTTATAATTTTTAAGATTTTCAGACCGAGAATGAAAATTTCATGTGCTTGAATATGTAAATTATTTTTTTTACAATGTTATATTAGAGGTGAAAGTTATACTTAACACATATGTTCATATCTTTATATTGATTTCCAAACGCATCGTCGTGAAATTTTCATTCTAGAATCTATGTATATACTCTCGGTACAGACTTGCAATTTTTGTTGCAAAAATTCTTGAATATGTGAGAGAGTGTTGAAATAGAAACATATATATTTTGTATTCCACTCTCGCTTTATCTCACTAAAAAAATTAAAAACTTGCTGCAACAAAAATTGCAAGTCTCGAACTGGATATAGAAAATTTAAAAACAAGATCCTGACTAAAATTTTATTAGTGTAAGTGTTATGGTTTTATTAACCTTTTAATTATTTGGTTTGCTCTTCTAGGTACGGAAAGTATTGAAAAGCCTATTTTAAACAATTTATTGGGCAGACATTTGACCAATAGTCTGTGCAGGACTTTAAAAAGTTGTGAAATTTTTAAAGATGCTGATATCGATATGGAGAAAATTTTAACGGTACGCTTAACTAACTAAATTTGCAAGCTCAACAGAGCGTAAGTACACTTTTTTAATTGTTTACATTAGAAGCAAAACATAAATAAATTAATTGAAATTTATTTGCTGGTGGTCAAAACAATAAAAAATAAATTAATTAGTTTTGAATGTCTTTGCGTTTTCGGTAGCCTTTAGAGATTCATTAATAAAATCGGTATTTTGGACAAATAACGATAAAATATTGTGGATAGGTGAAAAACTTAACCAGCTTTATTTTAAATACCCTCTCCGGTTGTTTATTCCCTATTCATTGTTCCCAAGTTCGAAAATTCAAAGCTCTCCCTCAAATTTTACTACTTGTTTCCACAACACGGTCGGTCGACTTGAGCAGAGGATTTATGTATATGAAAATCACTAATTTTTTTGAGAATATTAATATTTATAATCAGAAATAATTTCTTATTCAGGCTCAGTATTTCTTCAGGTTCAGTATTTTAAATTCTTAAGTTAATTAATGAGTTTCTAAAGAAGAGAAGAAAAATTAAACTAAACTTTATTAGCTGAGGGAAATGCCGATATTTTTCTGTGCACTCACGCACTTCATCAGTACCCATGTTTATCTACTTGGATAGAGATTATTATTAACATCAGCTATTTAGCGTAAATTTTTAATGAAATGGAATATGAGAAATGATTATATTGTGTATACAGTTATTGATTTACCTTTGGTAAATACATGCATTTCTAAGATTCACATGAAAAAAAAATTATTTTTCTTGCATTATTTTTTATAATTGTTTAAAAAAAAAAATATCACAATCGTAATTATTTTTTTCACAATTACTAAGATCATATTTCCCCAACTTATTTAAATGTCAATTCATATTTAAAAGTAATTTTTGCAAGCAAAAATTAATGAAAATACGTAAATTGCGAAAACTTGCCAAAATGCGAATATGTTTTACAAACATTCCAAAACCGCAAAATATCTTAATGAAATAACTCAGTAGATTTTAAGGATCAAAAAAAATCTCATTTGCAAAAAATTTAAAAAATTCGAGAATAATTTAATAATTGAAAAAAAACCTCAGAATTTATTAAAAAACCTAAAAATTGTAAGGGATGGCAAAACCTGGGAAAAATTTGCTACAATGACGAAAATTCGCAAAAACTTGGTAACATCAAAAAGATATCAAAGTATGATACTTATTAAAAATAGTATAACTGCAAGAAAAAAAAAACAAAGAATTGGGAACAAACTTTTATTGCGATATTAGAGAAAATTCGCGATAAATTGCAAAATTCCAAACAAGCCCTAAAATTACTTACAAATGCCTAAAAACATATGAAATTCCAAAAAATAGGAAAAAAATTGCCAAAATTATAACAATTCGCACCAAGTTGCTAACATCAAATGGATTAGTGGATCACTTTTATAGCGAAAATTTGTGACAAATTGCAAGCAAGCCCTAAAATTGTTTAGGTAAAATCATAAGGAATGCCAAAAGCTCGGAAAAATTCGGGAAAATCACTAAAATTTGCAATTACTTGCTCAGAACAAAATGATAGCAAAACGTGATATTAATTAATAGTCGGTAGAATTGTAAAAAGGGCAAAAACCGTAAAAAAAAAATTATCAGACAATAATGTAAATGGGTTCAGTCACCCCTAATATGTTAAAACTATGCAAAAGAGCAATAAATTTTATTAAAAATTACCTGCATCGCAAAACTTACTAAAATTTGTAAATAAATCCTAAAGCTCTAAAATTTTAAAAGGATAAATGCTCGAAAAAAAATTTGTTTCACATATTGCAAAAATTACAAAAATCCGCGAATAATTTTTGTTTACAGATAAATAATGTTGAATGTTGAATAATTTTCTCATAATTTGCATTTTCGTACCAAATATTATTTTGCATTTTTACATCAAAAATGTCGTATTTTATTTACCAATAAAACTAAAAATTAAAATTCTTTAGATAATAGTTATTTTAAATTGTTTATCTAATTTTTCCACCTTTTGTATATATTTAATGAAACAATTTTTTTAAGCTTTAGGTCAATTTAATATATATTGTTTTTTATTTATCGATATTTCGTTAAATTGGCTAACTTCTTCAGGATATTTCTTTCTTTTATAAAAGAAGTTAGCCAAAGGTTAATGAAATATCGATAAATAAAAAACAATATATATTAAATTGACCTAAAGCTTAAAAAAATAGTTTCATTAGATAATAGTTATTGGTATTCAAAATATTTTTTGGTTGCTATAATAGTTATTCGTACCCAAAAAAAAAATATTTCTCACTTTAATTGGTTACAATAACCAAAACGAAATAAGTATATCCTACGATAATCGTTTATTATAACCATTATTTGAATTCGTTAATTTTAATGGTTAAATATAACCATTTTGTCATTTCTCTTATAACTGTTATGTCCCAGATTTATTTAAAATTAATTTCTGTCACTTACTTCCAGTGTAAAACCATTAAAGAGTTCGATGCATTGTTTACATCAAAACAATTTGGCTATGCTCATGTAGATGATTATTATTCGGATGCCACTCTACACAATAAACTTCATTATATTAATGTGCCATTGTTATGTCTGAGTGCTGCCGACGATCCATTTCAACCCCTCGAAGCAATACCCATAAAGCCAGCCGAAGAGAGCACACATGTGGCAATTGTTGTGACTGCACGCGGAGGTCACATTGGTTTCCTACAAGGATGGTGGCCATCATCAAGGGAAGAGTATATGGGACGTTTATTTGTTGAGTTTTTTACAACTGCTTTATGTGATAAAATGGAAGAATTTAAAAAAATAACTAACGAAATGTTTGCAAAATATGATGAACAAAATTATTTATTTCCAACAGAGGAACTTGATAAGAAGGTTGATATGAAAATATCTTCGTCATTTTTGAATTCGGAACAATTAGAAGAGCTGTGTATGGAAATATAGTTTGAAAATATTTAAAGATTAGAAGAAAAAAATGTGTAATACTAGAATTGTACTTGTAGGACTAATTTCCTGTGGCCGAATTCTGTAACCGTTTAGAAGATTTCAAATCGAAAAAAATATCACAATTCTAGTCACTGTCCAACTGTTAATAATATGCATATTTACATATTAGTGATGCACGAATGTTCGTATTCGTATTCCAATTGTCGAGTATTCGGCCATTTTCAGGCGAATACGAATATTTTTCCAAAGAAATTCAATAAATAAATGCATAAATCCTAAACGAAATTTAAATAAATCACTAAAAATTTTAGTTTTTACAAATACATTAATTTTTTTTAAAAAAATTTTGTGATTTGTATCATTTTCAAATATTATTTAATGACGATCATTAAAATTTTGGGTACTTTTTAATAATTTTAAATTACGCCAACAAGAGTGTGAAGTCCTTTTTCATAACAATTTTTTAATATTTCATATTGCATATAATATTCGATTTCGTATTCGCGAATATCGTTTCAAATATTCGTTTTCGTGTTCGCGAATTTCAAAAATTGACATTCGTTACATCACTACTCTGTACATATTGTATTTATGTATGTATGTGTATATATTTTCTACTCCTTATAACGTTATGGTGTAAAAATTTCATAAAAATATCTTTCATACTTAGCCTTCCTTATTTTCCTGTTGTAAATTCTGAGTTTCAGTTTATATTCATGTCAGTATACTTCAATTTTTTCCGACGGGCTACGTTAAATAGTCTTCTGGTTTCTTTTCTTTCCGGCTCTGCGTGTTAGAAAGTGCACAGCACTCCTCAAAGGTTTCCCTAAAGTCAGTAATCAGTTGGTGCTGAGTAATTTTCGAGTCTGTGGTGTAGACTTAAACTAATTGTGGAACAGTCTATTTCTGCACGTTACAAGGTTATGAAAATGTAGCTAGCGATGGTCCGAGAAGGAATGAAAATCCGACACGTGTCAATCGCAAATCTCATCAATTAAGTTTTATGGACATAAAGTAATATTAATAACCTTATGTATTATAAGAAACACGTCCTAATGTTTAAATATCTATTTAAAATTAATTTTTTAATAATATTCGAATAGCAATAACTATTAATAAAACCCAGTATATAGTATAACTAGTAGTACCTTTTTTATTTTAGCAATAAAACAAAATGAAATTAAAAAATTAAATAAGTAGTTATTGCATATATTGTACATTTTCAAAACGAGAATTAAATTTGTAAAAACCTTCTTAAGCACATATCATTACCAAAAAAAATATGTCATTAAAAATTATAGTAAAGCTTTAAGAAAAAGACTTTTGTTAAAAATTATGCTGTTATAAAATTTAGATTCCAAATAAATCAAGTGATATCTTAATAATAACGAGACGAAGGATTTTTATTATTGAAATAACAAGTCTAGAAGAATACGCTGAGAAATATTGTAAATTAACTCTAGTTAAAGTTGTAGTTGTTGTCAAATATGTACCAATATTGAATATTAAAGAACTGAACATATACATATGTATGTAACTAATAACAACCACTTATTACACTCTGAGTACAGATTGTTTTTGTTGTTTTGACAAGTTTCCGACAGGGTGACCGATGACATTTTTCAAAAAGTGGCACAAAAAAGGGGATTTATCAAAAAAAAAGGGGAAAAATTAACATAAAACGAGAAAACTACACTAATCTTTTTATTTTTAATGTATTTTTACAAAAAAGGGAGAAAAAAGTGGCAAAAGCACTCGAAAAAGTGGCAATTTGCCACTTTAGTCGGTCAAACGGTCACGCTGTTATTCGATATATCGATATTTTAATTTCTCTCGATTGTCACAGTATTATTATTGCATTGTAAATAAAATTCAGCATAAAAGCTAAGAAAAAAGCATTAATTTTAAAAGAAGGTAAAATAATTATAAGATATATTTATATATTGCAACAATATTTTCCCACACAAAGGTTAATTCGAATTAATGTTATATAGATATATATTTTAACTGAAACTTCATATTTCAGTTGTATTTCTCTTATCATAAATATTTGTAGGTAATTTCTTGACCGACCGTTGCTTTCATTTATTCAAATTGGTTTGTATAACAAAGTAGTGACATACTTCTTGCGGTAACGATGAGTAGCACTTAGAACCATAACACCATCTTTAATGGATAATGCATATAAATGATTTAACATAACATGATTGGGTTCGGGCAGTAAAGTTGGTTCACACTGTTTTAAAGTTTTAAAAGTTATAAGAAAAGGAAATAAGTTCAATAAAATTAAAAATTAGTAAACTTTAAAGTTCTAGTATAGACTTACCGACAAGGGAGTGTCCTTATTTAAAATAACCTGCAATAGATGAGGCGGTAGGATGGGTGGACCTGATACCTTTTCCCATGGCTTAGATTGTGGCACATCTTGTGAATATTCCTTATCAGCATTGTTAACACAGTTTTCGCTGTCTTTAGCTAAAGCCTGAAAAACTTCAAAGTCCGACTGACGTACCGATACCAAGTTCGCTTTTTCACCAGCATCATTTTCGACGCTTTTCTGTAATTCATAGCGGGTTACAAGAACAACAAGATTAAATTTTATAAACGCAATGATAAGAAATACAAAAAAATTAATTTATTGATTTTAACCTGAAATTTGTTTGCTGGTGGTTAAGCATTAGACAACGCTTTTCATTTAATTATGGATTTCATTGTTGCTTTAAGAAATCTTCAGTAGACTTCAACCAAACATTTTGAATGGTCACAAGCCAAATATAGCCAGCTTATTTATTAATATTTATTTTATTTAACAATAGAGTCACCAAAAAAATACATATGTACATACCTACAATGTTACGAAAATATTTCCTCCAATTCTCAAGGACAAAAGAGTGTCCTTTCGAAAAATATATTCTGATTGGATGTGACAATATAAAATTTTGAAATTTTGTTTAACTCAGTTGGGTCTACAACATACTTATAAACTTTGACTGGAAACTTTCATACGCAGACATTCCTTCAAAAGAATGTTATTTTTTTATATATGTATGTGAACTTATGAAAACAAATTTATAAAAAAGAAGTGTTTAACTACGTTAAGTTCTAGATTACGTACTTATCTGTTTATACATGCATAAATATGTACATATGTATGTATAGCTTTATAGGAAATACAGTTGTCGCACGGCACGATGGATTAGATGGTCAAACAGACTTTAACACAATAAATTGGAAAATAAATTATCATTATTAACAAGCAACAACAATAAGTCACATATGTACTTATGTACGTGTTTTTCGTAACGGACATCATTTTGGGTCACTTTATCTCTAAAAACCCCCAAAAATGTATATTCAAGCCCTCCTGCTAAGTGCATTCGAAACCTCAACAGTTTTTATAGGTAACACAAGGCCAACTACTATTGGCCACCAAGCTTAAGAGAACAAAATTAACTCAAAAGGTACCACCTCCCTTAATGCCTTGTTTTTTTAATTCTTGTTTACTAGCTAACTCCAAATTCTTATTTTTCACAAAAAAAATCTCTTTTTTTTCCAAAAAAAATTCACCTAAATTTCGCGAACTCGAATATCTAGTAAATATGGGAAAATATTCGGGAACTCGAATACGAGAGGTCGATTTCGAAAGCAAGCAAGCGATTTATTTATGTATGTACATATATACATATTTATTATTCATGTAATATACCTAAGACATTTTCAAAAGTTAAAGTACATATGTATGTACGCAAGACTTTTTGTCAATTACATACATTTTAAACTACGTACATACTTATGTATTTAGTATAGATGTACATATGAATGTAATATATATTCATATATGTAGGTACTTAAATATGTACATATGTAGATATATGTACATACATAAATACATACATACATATGTATGTACATAATTTTTGAACAAAGTTTTTAATTTCAACCGCATAAGTACATACATATGTACATACATATGTATATTTACTCTAATTTTGATTGTGTGTATGTAGGTATGTAGTATGTTAATATTTTCTTTCTCTAATAACAATTAAATTGTAGTCCTCATCATCATCGCCAATTAATTGTTTACTTTATAAATTGTAGCAAAATGTATGAAAACAAAACCATAAAAATACGTCATACATATAGTATATGCATGTATGCAAATATGTATATGCATGTACCTAAGTATCTATATATGTACTTATTTATAAAATATATGGGCAGGCTACACATACGTATGTACATTCGTACATATGCATGCATATTAAAAGTATGTACGTAGTACGTACATATGTACGTACGTATGTATGTATATATTTATATACATAATTTTTTAATATTATAAACACACGAATTTTGGTTGGGTTGTATGCTTGATAGTTACATACATATGTAAATACATACATACAAATTTACATTTATTGATTTTCACAGTTAAAAGTATTTAAAACTTTTAAGAATTTTAGAACTTACCAATTTGGGATCATATTTCCATTCGCCATCAACACAAAATTTGTATTGATGATCTCCTTCGGGTAAATCAATAATGGTAACAAAGTTTCCATGACTGCGTACCATGGGTATTGGTTTCCATTTGGTGAACGTGCCAGAAATCATGACATTGTGACCACCACCATCCCATCGCAAAACGGTAGGTAATGCAGGGTTACGCATATCATCTTCATCCTGCCGTTGCTGTGATTGCTTCTTTTCATTTCCCTCTGAAACAGTGGAATCCATATGTTGAGGCATTATTTGTGTTTTAGTTGACAATTTTGTAGTGCCCTCCGATATAGTACTTGAGCGTTTGCGCGGTTTATTTGTACTAAACTCTGAGTCGACAGAGGCAGCAATTGTTTGTTGTTGCTGCTGCTGTTCATTGCCGGCTTTTCCTATTGGCTTCGTATAATAGGGTTCGGATGCTGTTTCGTCGTCTTCTTGCGATGAACCACCGTGTAAAACTGAATCACCTTTTTTATCAAAAGTGAATGCTTGGCCACCACTGACTGCGGCAATTCCCTGAATAGCAGAACCTGTCTCACTTCTTAGAGGCAGTTCCCGAAATGGCGAATTTGGCGTAGAAATATCGCTCGACTTGTGACGTTCCCTATGCATGCTAGTGCTACCAGCATTACCCATATTATTTGTATTTCTTATTGGAAACTTTAGAAAAATAACCCAATTTATCAGTAGAGTATTACATACATATGGACGTTTTAAACATTTTTTTCTGCAGCAACAATTTATTTGGCAACGTATTTCTATTGGCAGCTTTTTATTACCAGAAATTCTATCCTTAAATTTACAAAATTATTGTCGTATTTTACAAAATTACAGTAATTACGCTTTGTATTTCAATGTCACCAAAGAAGCAAATTTTCCTTTTGTTAAAACTTTTTAAGTTTTTTGTCTATCACCTTTATTTTTCACGTTGTTTTCGTTTATATGTATATATATATCAGTATATAATCTACATGTTTACTTTTCTTTATTTTATTCCTTTGCTTATTACACTCTTTTATTGCGAACAGCGAAACAAAGTGTACAGAATAAGAAAATAATAAAAATTACTATCACAACAAAGCCACATGATTAAAGAACAAGCTATCATTCCGTAATATGAATTATTTGAAAAAGAAGCTGCATTTATTGGAGAAGTGAACGTGTTTCTTGCTAGTGGAAAGTATTATTCTTATATTTAAAAATGCCTATAAATTGTAAATCTAATTGTGGTAATAAAGCTGTATTAAAGGTACATAATTTATATAATAGTAATTAGCTTACAATCATTCCATATTTTGCTAGCGACCCAAAACAGCAGATGCTCTATGTAAAGACTGTTTTTTCGCTGCCTTCGAGGCGGAAATTCATCATACAATAACTTCCAGTAATTTATTTCGACGTGGTGAAAAAGTTGCTGTAGCAGCAAGTGGTGGTAAGGACTCTACAGTGCTGGCTCATGTGTAAGTAAATTTTCATTTATCTGCAATCCATCGTAATGAGAAAAAAATTCGACGGATAATCATTTGGAAGTTTTTTATCAATTTATTTATTTTTAGTTTAAAACTTCTAAACGAACGACATGATTACGGTCTAGATCTTGTACTTCTTTCAATTGATGAAGGTATCACTGGGTATCGCGATGATAGCTTGGAAACGGTGAAAAAAAACCGCGATGATTATAAAATACCTCTGAAAATTCTTTCATACGAAGAGCTTTATGGTTGGACTATGGACCGCATTGTGGCCAAGATAGGGCGTTCTAACAATTGCACATTCTGTGGTGTCTTTCGCAGGCAAGCCTTAGATCGTGGAGCGAAATTACTGAAAGTCGATAGTATAGCCACAGGCCATAATGCCGATGACATTGCCGAAACAGTGTTAATGAACATTTTGCGTGGCGATACGGCACGTTTAAGACGATGTACCGACATTAAAACAGGAGGCAGCGAAGATTCTATACCAAGAGTGAAGCCTCTTAAGTATACCTACGAGAAAGAGATAGTCATGTACGCTCATTACAAGAAATTGGTATATTTTTCAACAGAATGCGTCTTTGCTCCCAATGCGTATCGTGGCCATGCAAGGGCATTCCTAAAAGATTTGGAAAAGGTTAGACCCTCAGTTATTATGGACATTATCCACTCTGGCGAGCAATTAAGATTTAAAGATACAGTTAAAAAACCTATCCGCGGTATTTGCGAACGGTGCGGGTTTGTGTCTTCCCAGCAGCCATGCAAAGCATGTGTTTTGCTGGAAGGTCTTAATCGAGGCTTGCCAAAACTAGGAATCGGCAAAAAATCAAAAGGTGATCGAATGATAGCGAACCAAGAACAGGAGTTGGCTTTGAGAGAAAAAGCGTATTTGGTAAAGAACGATTTTTAATGTAAAAATAAAAAATTAATAATAAATAAAAACAAATTTTGTTTTCATGTAAACACATTTATTTTGATACGGTTAAGTTACATATTCATATTTGTAGACATTCGTGAAATATAGAACACATCATTTGGATTCTTGCTGTTCATCTGAAAAAAAAGAGATCATGTATAAGTTTTTCAATTTTAAATAACGTCAGGATGATGAAAAAATATTAATTTTAAAAGCTCAGTGCCAATATCTAACCATTGGCCACAACTGATTAAAACAAGACTCCCTAATTTCAAAAGAATATTGAAACAGATCGTCAGTGTTTATATCTTGTTAATGGTGTCTGTGAATGGTTTAAGTAATCATCATTGGATATTTTCTACTTATTCATAATTTTAACTTGAACTATTAGAAAGAATTATTAATTACCTTTGACATGTTGGAAGATTTTGAAATCCTCGCAGCAATAGCCTTACCCACCACTTGCACTTAATTACGATATCTAAAATGAGTGAAGAAACACTATTTTAAAATTGCTTTATCACTATTTTAAAAATGCTTTATTTCATATCGGTTTTAAAAAGTAAACAAGTTCTTAATAACACTGTTAGTACGTCAAAATGACACAGAAAAACGACGACACCTCAACTTAATTTTGGGGCGATATTTTTCGATATTTAACTCTAACAATGATAGCCGTCTATTTTCAAGTGTATACAGTTCAATTATATCCATTTTGTGGCACTATTTAGGGCAAACAATGTCGACAATAAAGTTTCTATCGGATAATTATTTACATTGAAAACAAATAAAATAGATATAAAAAATTTTTTATTTTCAACAAAAAAAATTAATAAAATTTCTCAAAATTGGATTAAATAGTGCCACATTAAAAATAAAATAAATGAACTGTGCTAGCCGGAAGGCCGTAATAAAGAGTTGAATTTTGACAAATTTATAGAACCTAGTCATTTCAACAGATCTTCCACACAATATTAAAAATGGAATCTCTTAATTTTGACCGACCTAATCTCTAACAGAGTATACCAGTATGTTCTGCGGCCCAAAATTAAGTTGGGGTATCTCGGCGTTTTTCCGTGTCATTTCGAAAGTTAAAATTTTACTTAGTGTAATTGTTTTTATACATTCCGACAGTAAATATGCTCCGCAAATTTTGGAAATGCCAATTTGGGTATTGCTTGTGCGAAATTAAATTACTCTGTGAATCTTTTCTAGCACTATAAAACAGTTGAAATATTCTGTTAAATAGCGACTCAAAGTTCACATTCAGTAGTAGAAAATTTAAACATATCGCAGTGTTTAAATGTTAATTAATGGTGTAAATGAATGACATGAGTAATATTAATTAAACTATTAGAAAGAATTATTAATTACCTTTAACGTGGTGAAGCATTTGAAATCCTTGCAGCAGATGAAAGTCTTTCCAAATTGTTCAAAATCATCTAAAATGAGTTGAGAAATATCCTGTTTAATAAATGCTTTGTTTATCGGTTTGGAAAAGAAAACTTCACTACTTCTTAATTTTTTTTTGTACATTCCCAAAATAAATACGCTCCGCAAATTTTGGAAATATCAATTTGGGTATTGCTTGTGTGAAATTAAATTATTCTGCGAATCTTTTCTAGCACTATAAAACAGTTACGATATTCTGTTAAATAGCGACTCAAAATTCACCCACAATAGTAGTTTCATTTGAACGAAGTCAGGAAAACCAATTACCTTAAATTTACCAGTAAGATGGTGTGCTGTTGCTTTGAAAAGTTCGAATGCATATATCTACAATTTTAAAATAAAAGATGTTAGCTAAGTATTTATGTTAGTTTTTAAGAAATGTTCTTATAGTTATGTCTGGAATCAGCAACAGTTTATTTTAAATCAATTAGAATTTTCATAAGAGATGTCAGAAAATATAAACTAATCATCAGTGCCATATTATGTTAAAATTATATGTATGTACTAGTGATGCACGAATATTCGTATTCAAATTATCGAATATTCGGCCATTTTCAAGCGAATACGAATGTATTCGTATTCGTTAAATTCTGGCGGATGCGAATACGAATATTTTTCCAAAGAAATTAAATAAATAAATGCATAAATCCAAAACGACATTTAAATATATGACTAAAAACTTTAGTTTGTACAAATACATTAATTTTTTTATAGAAATTTGTGCTTTGTATTATTTTCAAATATTATTCAATGACGATCGCTAAAATTTGGGTACTTTTTATTAACTTTAAAGTACGCCAACAAGAGTGTGATGTCCTTTTTCATAACAATTTTTTTTATATTTCATAGGTATAATATTTGTATTCGCGAATATCGTTTCAAATATTCGTATTCGCGAATATCTTTTGAAATATTCGTATTCGTATTTGCGAATATCAAAAATTGACATTCGTTACATCACTAGTATGTATAAGCGCGGACCAAACATTTTTCTCAAATAATAGGATAATAGAAAAGTTGGAAGACTACTTAATATTTATTCCACTTTAAAAAAGTGGTCTTGAGTCGTATATTATACTATTAAGATGAGAAAAAATGATTTGTCGCGCGCACTATTCACCCATATACACAGTCATACATAGTATGTACCCACTTTAAACAAAAACAATATATTTATATTACCTACAAATTCCATTGCAGTATTTTTGTGCTTCAGATAAACCATCCGGATTTTGAGCCAAAACTAAAAAAATACAATATTATTTAACATAAAGCAGTTTATTCATATAATGTCAACAAAAAACAAGTTTAATACTTGTACAGAAAGTTAAAAAAAAAACTGTAGCGAAAGTCTCTAGACCACATAGTCTTTAGATTTTTCAATTAAACTAGCAGCCATGTGGCGATAAATAACGCATTCTTATTTTAGCAGCAAAGAGTTCTATAGCCTCAAGCAAAAATTCCATAAAGCCATAGTTATATATCACTGCAATTTAGTGTCCTAACTATTACCACGATTTTAGATTAGCATTTTAAAATTGTATTAATAAGTACATAGGTATGTACATATGTATATGTAATGAAACATAACACTAGACGTTAAATTTGGTAACACGTTGTTCTATTGAACTTCAAGCTTACCGGAATAAATCTAGTTTAGTAAAGCTCCTCCAAATAACAAAAATATTATCTTAAGTGATTAAAAACTGAATTCAAAGGGAAAAATCTTTTATGTACCCAAATCTTGGGAAATGTTCTATATATCTTTTCCCATTTTCTTGGAAAATTTTTTATTCAGTATAACAATATGGGTACAACATGAAAGCTTATCAAAATTACTAGACGATAAACACATTTTATTTTTCAATACGGAGAAAGCCCATATGGCAAATCTAAACTAAAGATTGTTTGCATAAACGTCTTTTGGCCAGAAGGAAAGCCTTTCTCCACTATGGTATTTCCGTACACGCTGCCTATTACTGATGATTTTACGAATATACATTAAAGAACATCATCGGCTCTTAACAGGCAACACAAATTTAAAAAAAAAAATTAGAATTGCTGTAGATAATTGACTTGGTACGTTCAAAACTTTAATGTTAAGTTTTATATGAAAATTTCGGAAGCCAATAACTGGGAATTATGAGTTTTCGAGAATTTTAATACACAATTTTCTTTTATTTACTCGAAATAAGATTTGTTTTTTAGACGTAAGTATATTCTAAGAGTTCTCGTCTTATGTTATGTTAGCCCCGGTAGCAAGGGCATATCGTCCTATATATAATTGTATTAACATTTTATTATACTTATCTCATTATTGTTAAAGCTTGGTGCTGTTAAAATTTAAAGTTTTTAAGAAATACCCTAGTCTTAAGTAATCTTTATATCATTCAACTTTAAAAACTTTCATTGTCAAAAAAAAGGCTCAAAAATTTTTACTTTACTTTACTAGGAAGATGTTCTCCAGATTTAAACCTACTTACCTTAAAGACTTGTCGAAAGTATTCATCATATCAAGGCACTTTTATATGAATTGCCTTACATTGTTAAAAATATACATATTGCTTTATTTAAAAAAATTCGCAAGGCACATCATCACGTCCTCACCGCAATAAAAATAAATTATGAAAGAACAATTTAAAACGGAAACAGTCTAAAGTCATCGAAAAGTGCCTAAATTTTTTTGACATTTCTGTAGTACCAGTAGTACTGCCAAGTCTAGGGTATAAAATATGCCTGAAATGACATGCAACTATGAAGCCTCACTTACACCATTATACAAAGAGTCATGACAGTACTGCACACGGTAAAACTATGCGATACTGCAAAAGGCTGGGATTCGCTATCCTGAACAAACGTCTTCTTGGAACATGTAACTCTAATGTGTTGGAGATTATGACTAGTGGTGGTATGGACATCACGTCGGATATCGCAAATGGCTAATGGAGACCTCTCAATGCCCGTGCATATGTCTGAGCAACAATTTTCGCCATGAGATTCACCGTCCGCAACCATTTGCAATAGCAAGAAAAGAGACAGAGCAATTGGTATATATTCCATCTCTATTGCAGTACCGGAAAATACTTTGATATGCTTGAACATGAACATCACCACAGTGAGGAAGTTGATGCATTTTACAGTTACTCTGCCGGCGTTATGTCCAGGTCCTACTCAATTTTATAGCTCGTGAATACGTAGCATGTGTTTAGAGATTATTGATCAGCAATGTATTTTAACATTTGTTGCTGAATATATATTTGAACACATATTCATACGGTCCACATTCTAATAATTTGTGTCGGCAATCGAGTTTGACAGTTGCCACGGCAATAATTGCAAAGATTATTGCTCGTGTGATCGGCATGTAAAGATAAATAGATATCAATTCAATTCAAATGAATACAAAAAATACAAACAAACATACATATAAATTTTTATTCCAGATGAATAAGTTTCGTGTGTTCTGGACATAACAAAAATTGTTCGGCTTACTAATTAGTCCCGTGCAAGGTGATTTCACATAAGGTGTCCTTAATTCACCAGCTGGAATAGCTTCTCTGCTGCCAATCAATGCAAAACGTAAGGAATATTTTGACAGCAGGAAATTTTGGCGAATATGCAGAGTTGCAAATCAAAACCACTTGATATCAATGCTCCTTGGTCCCTTGTGTGAAAAACTATTTCTTCTTTTTTCCTACCAAAGCGAATCCATACTAGTTGGGATCAGGTGACTATTTTCGCCGCTTGTAATTTGAATATACCTGGGATGTCAAGACATATTTTTCAGTACATTTTTCTGAAAGCGAATTGACCTGAGTATACCGTATATCGTCGCTGTTTTAACTAACCCACCTAACTGAAATTTTTTTGAAAAATGAGTTAAGTCCACTACTAGACTTTATGAGTCATAATAGACATTGCCTACAATTTTTATGACTGTAAACATTAATGTTGAGCCTATAGCAGTAAAAATATTTCAGACGTTTCCATAAGAATACATGTAGAAAACAGTCATAAAAGCTGCTCTCCTGTAAAATTTTAAATGTGTTAGATAGGTCAATTAGATAAAACAGCGACGATATGAAATAGCCTTGTTTCCTCCGTAGCTCGTCAAGTTGGATCAAGGCGAATTCACATATTTCAATTCACCTTGAGCTGAATCCTGAAATAAATTGATCTGATTAAAACCAGGCAGCCATACTTTGATTCAAATCTGGCAACCCATAAATAACAAACGGTAAATTTAAAAAATTCAATCATTTTCTTTTCGTCACGAAGCATAATATATTTGGTTACATTTTTAATATAAAAATATAGATAGACAGAATCCTTCTGGGATGGACCTCAAAATAGATGAAATTATGGATTTGTCTTTGGGTAGGTGTTGCTTTAGAAAGAAGATGATTTTTTTTATCGTATATGCGTGTTTAATTACAGATGACTACATTGCAATGTCTAAAAAGGTTAATAATGCCGTTACCAAAGACAACCATGAGAAAACCACGCACAAGGGTAGTAAGGACGTAAAATTTGGTCGTCGCAAGGGTAATATTGATGATGAGGAAGAAGATGATGATGATTTTCTAATGCAAACAGCAAAAGAAGAATTGGAAGAAACACTTATTGATGAAGTAAGCACTGATATTTGGAAAGGACCTGATTCAACAATATCCTATTTAGATTGCAATGATAAGAAAAATGATCTGCGGGAAAAACTGAACAATAACTTCAAAAAAAGTTCTCCAAATATCAGTGTACAATATCGCATGATGGCTCCGAATAATGCCGCTAATAGACCACGTGGCATACCAACATTATTACCTATGAACGTTCCGATGAATAATAGAAACTGGCCTCATAATAAAGGAAACAAACGTAATGGAGGTAATAGAGGCAACAATTTCAATAGAGATTTTAATAATGGTGGAAACGTCTATAATAACGCTAAGTATGGCAGTGCTGGTGTAAGCAATGGTCGCGTACAAAGAAACCGAAACCAAGATCTGAAAAGGTTGAACATTTATTTTTAATTAGATTTTGTAGGCATATATAATATCGCACCTCTATTGAAACTTAGATACATATATCACAAAAAATATTCTTATTTTCTGCAAAAGTAGCTTTTTTGAGTTTTGGCTCTGTTGCAATAAAGTAGCGATATATTCCATATGCACTATTGGCCCTATGTACATATAAGCAAAAATTGGCATGAAGTTAACATAAGTGACGAAATTAACACGTAGTTAACGAGCTCCTCCATACAATTTGACACTGAAAATTGTCGCATTACCTAATATTAATCCACTTCTAAATCCTAGCATGATTTTTAATGTGAAGTTTAATGGCGAAACTCTAAGATAATGTTCAATTTTGCACATATGCTAACTTCATGCCAATTTTTGCTTATACATAGGGACGTATATGTTTATTAAAATTCCACAAACAATTATTTGTAGTAAAAATCCTCGCTTCCATGTCGCTGGGAACAATAACAACAGAATAAATGATTTTGTTAATTCGCAACCAAGAGGACCAAACATGATAATAGAAACTCCTAGCAGCTGCATAAATTTGGTGCCCAGTCCGCCCTTAAATCCAAGTTTTCAAATGCCTCAAGATGCAGCGATTGAACGTCGTAATAATAACGGCTCACAATTTCTTCCAATTGGAAATCTTACGCCACAGGCCGAAGCAGTTTTGAATTTGAATTCTATAGGAGCTCAGAACAACTCTTTAAGTACAGGTAATAATAATGAAAGCCTTAAAAGTTTATTAGGATTTCAAGGAAATGTTTCTGGTGAAATGATGCCAATATTTGCTTCACGTCTGATGGAATATATACAAAATGGTTTGCAGAATCCTGTAGTACACAAACCGGTGTATGATATGAAAATACAAAAGGACATACATGAAATACAGGTAATAACTTGTTTATACATGCATTCTTTGTAATGAGCAATCGAATTTATTTCTTTTAATTGCTATTGTATAGAAAAAACCTCTACTATATAAATGCCCTGGAGGCGACGTTGTAAGCTCTGATGGTGCTGGAGTTAATTGTAAAATTATACCACGTACTAGTGGAGTATCGTTAAACTGTCGTTTTGCTTAAGAGTCTTCGTCTTGAAAAAAATTTCGGTATTCAAATGAATTTTTACTAATTTTATATCTTTTCATACTTGAAATTTTTAATATATTTTCTTTTATTTAACAAATCGATTTTTATAACAGCAATGCATATTCTAGCTTTTCTTTTTATAGGTTAAAATTAAAATGTCCAAAAATATAAATGATAATAATATAAAACTTTAAGAATTCTTTAATTATGATCTAATTTTATATTTCTAAATTATAACTATCGGGCATAGACTCATATTCTGTGCTATCGGACATCTTCTGAAAATCACGGCGATATAAATCACGGTGGCTTCAAAAACAAACTATTAATAGCTGAAGTGTTAATAGGTTTTTGTTGTATTTTAAGTTTTTGCCATGTATAATAGAATGAATATTTTCTTCGAACTTCCATTGCTAAAAATCGTGAAATTTACAAAAGCAGAAATGGATTTTATTGATTTTTTGAACAGAACAGGCCCTTATGTACATATATGGTTTAAATTTTAGCTTATGATCTTCGCATGCTAAGCATGGTGTTTATTTCCCAAACAATTATGCGAGTGCGGTCAATAATCTCTCTTAGTTGACGATTTTTTAATTTCACCGTATCGATAAGTTCTTGATTTTCTTGCAAAGCTTTACGATATTCCTCACATTGGGTGCCCTCTAAATTCCTGTGTTCGGTTTCATCTTTATAAGGTATTAAACTTTCGACATGTGTGTATTCCATGCCTTTAATAAGAAACATAATTGAAATCTTCTAAATTCATTCAACAAGAAAACTTACCCTGTGGATAACCATCACTACAGCGCTCATAAATTAAACGCATACGCTTAAAAAGTAAACGAATTGTACGAAAATGCTCTTGAACTTTCTTTACAGTACCATTGTCCCGACTGCCTGTAGGTTGTATAACTTTAAGCGCTGTAAATATCTCTTGAAACCGAGAGGTTATATCTTGCACAGTTTCTTGGCCAACTCGTGATAGAGTAACAATATTAATTTCTTTATGTGGTTGTTGGGATATGGATAACACATTATTTGATGACGATTGTGGTTGTTGTTGGCCTGTAACCTGAGGCATTTGTTGGGGTTGTTGCATTGATTGTTGTTGTTGTTGAGCAGCAGAACTTTGTGATTGCTGCTGCATAGATTGCTGTTGTTGAGCCAAAATAGCTCCCATATTTTGAACATTGGCTCCGGCTTGCATTTGGTGAGTTTGTTGCATACTAACATTTTGTTGCATTTGTTGCTGCGATATTATATTCCCTACTTGGGGACTACCAGCGCTACCAGCCATACTAACATGTCCCCCCATACCTATGCCAATTTGAGCTCCCATCGGCCCCATTTGTTGCTGTTGCATTTGTTGTTGCTGCATAAGTTGTTGTTGGACATGGGATGGTGACGGTATACCTGCAGGATTCATAACACCAGGTCCCATGCCGGCTACACCTACTGACCCTCCCATGCCTTGCATACCCTGTTGCATGGGATTGCCTTGTTGGGACATCATACCACTTTGGCCATACGAACCTCCACTCATCGGCATCATTCCCGCACCGGGGCCACCAACTGGACCTGTCATCATACCTGCAGCACCTCCCGAACTCATTTGCATTTGGTTCATAATCTGCTGCTGTTGTGGATTAAATTGTCCACGATGACCCGCCAAGGGATTATTATAACCACCGGGATACTGACCGGACATAACGAATAATGTATATTGTTTTAGCTAAAAAACGTATAAGTCCAAGTCTAGCAAAATACCAAAAACACGAAATGCACAGACGAAATGTAAAAAACTGTTGTTTATATGGGGCAAAGCAAAGTATATTTATACCAGGTACGGAAAACTATTATAAGTTTGTATACGAACGTAGTTGCCAGATAAAATAATCGACGCAATTTACACTGTACCAAGGCGAATACCAAGGCGCATTTAATACATGCCAAAACAAAAAATCAGCGGATGAGCAATATGCCTGATACGTGAATACAGTATCAGGTGACGTTATCAGTACAACAATTTTACAACACAAAATACAATATGTAGTTTGCTACAAAACCAATCTGTGAAAAGATTTCTGAGCAAATTTTGACGTTTTGGTTCAAATTGCCCAATTTGGCATCAACAGCTGATAATCAGCTGGGCTGATAAGGTTACCTGATACTGAATTCGCCTTGCACTGTACCTTTTCTGCTTGCTTGTGCAGGCTTGAAAATTGCATAGTTCCACAATTTTTGACTTATTGCACTTGTGTTACTAAATATATTTCTCCTTTCATCAACTAACTAAATGTATATTTCCACTACAACAAATTATGTTCTGCTTGATTGTATGGTATGAATAAAACATATATAAACAAATTTTGACGATCTCACGATGAAAACACAATGTACTAAAAACAATCATATGGTTTTTGTATACACCCAATTAATAGGTCTTCGGTACACTTCAGCTGCTGTTATTTTTTAAAGTAAATAAGACAAACGTCATTAAATGTCATTTGGCAATTTTACTATCAAAAATGAACAAGCGTGATGATATTTTAGAAGAGGTACGTACATAAATATATTAATATTAGTGTAATAATTTAATAATAACTATATTAACATTAGTCGAATAATCTGTTTACGCAAATTTTCGAATAGGCTTTACAAAGAAATGAAAACGAGTCGCAACGTTGGCAGGAGTACCTCAGGGAGAATGAGACTGCAATCGAGAACATGACCATGTTCGGTAAGCAATTAACTGTGGATGTGATGGTTCCCGTTGGTAAAAAAGCCTTTATGGCTGGCCATTTGTTACATACCAATGAAGTCTTAGTTGGTCATTACCAAGGCTATTTTTCGAAGTGCACTACTTTTAAAGCTAAAGAAATTTGTGAACTGCGCATAAAAATGTGCAAGGAATATTTAGAAAAGCTAGGAATGGAAGCGGATTTGTGGCAGTAAGAAAATGAAAGTGCAACTTATCTAAAGATTTTTATTGAAAAATTATTTTTCAGAAACAAATTGTATAAACCTTATACTGACGGTGCAATGCCTTATGGAGAGGAAAGAGAAATTATCGAAGAATTCAATGAAGAAACTGAAAAGTTATGGAGGGAAAATCATAAACTTCGTGTTAAAAAAGCTAAAGAAAACGAGCGAATAGAAAGGGAGAGCCAGCAGAACCAAAATTCTGAATATAAAGAATTTTACAAGGATAAATCGGACGGCGAAATCTTTAAAATGTTGAAGGAAGCAGAGCTAATGGAAGAATTGGAACAAGAGCTAGATGCACTTGAAGTAAATGAGATTAATGATGAAACTATACGCCAGCTTATGTCAGGTGAAATGAAATTACTACAAGAAAAAAAGAGATTAGCTCATCCAAGTACTCCGACTGAAAAGAAAATGTCTATTGAAACTGAATCTACTAAAAATATATCAACGAATATAGTGGATATAAGGAGTTCAGAGATAAGCACAAATAATAATACACAGCCTAATCCGGAAATAATGGAACTGGTTAATTCACAGGAAGAGGAGGAGGAGGAGGTAGAAGAAACATTAGCGGAAGAAGTAAAGATAATTAAGGAACAAGCTAAATATCTTAATATTGAAGATCAGATCGGTTTCTATGATTACCAAATTCAGATAATAAGACAAAAATTGCAAATCTTACCATTGCGTAGTAAGGAAGAATTAAACGAAAAAATACATCTATTAAGTATTTTAGAAAATTTGGAAGAGTTATTAGAAGAGGCTGAAGAAGCTGTAGGCGAAGTAGAACTGAGCGTAAAAGATAAACACGCTGTGGAAGTTGAAGATCGTATAGAGATTCCTGAAGAAAATACTCACAAGCCAAAAGGAGAATTTATTGAAACCTCGGCAGGTGATGATAAAGTGAATATAAAACGCATTTCTTTCGCTTTGGAAGATCAAACCTTAGAATTTAGAAACCATGAAGCAGTTACGCATATGTTGCCTCCTAAGATAGAAAAAGCACATCGTGATATTATAAAACTAGTTCAGAAAGATACATACACGCAGAAAGTCGAAAATTCTTCAAGCAAAAGAGACTCAATTCAATCTAAAGTTGAAAAGAATTTACAGTTCGTGGAGGAAAACCAAAGCAAACAAGATTTTGACTTAGTACAACAGATTCTTCAATCTTCTAAAGGACACATTAATACATTACACATTAAATTTAAACATTCCCAAAAAGAAAACAACAAAAGCAATGTCACATCTGATATGCCTAGTAATCCAGCAGATTTATACGATTTTTATACAAAATCCCAAAAGTCGTTGAAAAATGGTAATGAACCATCAACATTTTTCATTAACAGTTATGAGGGGGAAGAACAAGTTAATGCGCCTGTAATGAAAGAGGCCGATAGGCATACTGCTTTCGCTGATCCAAAGTCTGAGGTAAATGTTGTTATTTTAAATTAATTTACACATGTATCTAATAAACAAAAAAATATATTTATAGTTCTCAAACCCACTTCATGCGAAATCTATATTGAAAAATAAAAATGCTGTTGAAAAAGAGAATCATTATGGGGATAATTATAAGGATAGTAACAATTTAATTACAAAAGCTAAGAAAAAAACAAATAAGAAAGAGGATGATTGTTTAAGTGCTTATAACAAGGTAAATTTTATTTTAATTATTTGATTAGCCAGGAAATGATATTTCAACATTGTCGCAAATAAAAATCTAGTTTTGCCCAAAACGCGATTAAAGTTTTCAATTTACATACGTAGAACTCAATGAAGACATGAAAAAATATTCTTCTCTCAAGAGGTGGTAGTACAAGCTATTCATATGAAATGTTTGCACAAAATAAAATACGAACTGCGTAATTATTCTGCATTATTATTTCAAAAAATACATTTTGTGAGTTAACGACACTATTCAACTAAATGAGCGATATATGTATGTATGCATAAGTCAGAGCTGGCCATGTAGAGAAATACGAGAAAAATGTATTCGCATATGTGTATTCATTTGTAAAAGAAGCCGATTGATGTTCGGCACTCTGGTGCTACTTTTGTCAGCTCAACCATACGAACATATCGTTAACTTAATACGAAAAGGCCCCAACTCATAATTTTTCGAAATCGATATTTTTACATATTTTGACATACCATTACTAGATACGCCTCCTTTATATTAATAAAACTAATACAACACTAAATTTTTGATGTGTTTTTAATAAAAATTGCGTTTAAAATTTTTTTATCAATATTGCATCTTTTTATACCCTTTACCAAAAAATGGTAAAAGGGTATATATAGGTTTGTCATTCCGTTTGTAATTTCTACAATATTAATAAGCGACACATAAAGTATATATCGCTCATTTACTTCAATAGTGGCATAACTCAAAAAATGGGTTTTTTGAGTAAATAATGCAGAAAGATTCGGCATTCCGTATTTTATCTTGTGTAAAAATTTCATACAAATAGCTTATACCATCACCTCCTGAGAGAAGATTTGTTTTTCATTTCTCCATTCAGTTGTATGCAAATTGAAAACTTAAAACGCGTTTTCTGCAAAACTGGTTTTTTTGAGTTGTGCCACTATTGAAGTAAATGAGCGATATATTCTGGATCCTTATGCATAGGAAAGACGAACAAGCGATGTCCGTCTGTCCGTCTGTCTGTACGTGAAATCGGTTTTCCCAAGCTCCCAGAAGAGCTAGAGACTTCGTTCTTGGACTGGTGTATCAGAAATTTTCCGAAAAATTTTGCTATTGAAAATCAGCAAAATCGGACAGACGGTTTCAGAGCTGGAAAACTCAAACTCTATTTTCCCATAGAAAATAACTACCGAAAACAAGTTTTTATTACTTTTTTATTAAATTAACTTATTTTATACTTCGGTATGAATAAAATTGGTATTTATAATAAAAAAAAAAATTGTACATTTAAGTTAAATAGCTGATGTTAATAAGAATCTCTACCCAAGTAGATAGACTAGGGTGCTGATGAAGTGCGTGGCTGCACAGAAAAGTATCGGTATTTCCCCCAGCTTAAAGTCTAAGTTTAATTTTTCTTCTCTTCTTTAGAAACTCACATTAATTAATAAAAATATTTCATTCAATAAGAATTGAAATTACTGAACTTGAGCCTAACTATGAATTATTTCTGATTAAAAAAAAAATTTTAAAAATTTAACAAATTAAAAAAAACGTTTCCAGGGTTGGAAAACTTTAACTTTTTTCCTAATAATTAAACATCTTTCATGTTTTAGGAAGAAGACTATTTTCTCAGGAACGGTAAAAGCTACGGGTCTGAAATTTGGACAGCGTATGTAGAACTTTTATCGCTACAACAACAAATATATAAAAGCTAAAAATTAAAGGGTGTTCCAAAATGAGTGACGAAAACTTTTAAAATCCCATGTAATATACATACAATTGTATTATGTATGTACATATGCTTATTGACACTTGAAATTTGTAAAATTAGTGTATTTTTATATATGCTACAACAATTAACACTAAAATTAAAAAAATTTAAATTAAAGGGTCCATCAGTTAATGCAATTTTGACTATGTAATTTTAACAAATTGCTATATCTTGGAAACCGTAAGAGCTAAACTGTTGAAATTTTCAAAAACGGTAAAACTAAAAAATTCAAAAACTATAAAATCGCCAAAAATTTAAAAAAATCGCCAAAAACGAAAAAAATCGCCAAAATTAAAAAAACGCCAAAATTAAAAAAACGCCAAAAACCGAAAAAAATCGCCAAAACAAAAAAAAAATGCTAATGTGAACATAAATCGCCAAAAATTAAAAAAAAAATCGCCTAAATGAAAAAAAATCGCCAAAATAAAAAAAAAAAAATCGCCAAAACGAAAATAAATCGCCAAAATTAAAAAAAAACGCCATAAACCGAAATAAAATCGCCATATCAAAAAAAAAAAATTCCTATATGAAAAAAATCGCCAAAAATTAAAAAAAAAAATCGCCAAAACGAAAACAATCGCCAAAATTAAAAAAACGCCAAAAACCGAAAAAAATCGCCAAAACGAGAAAAAAGTGTCAAAACAAAAAAAAAACAAAAATGGCAAAAATTCGCAAAAAATCGCCAAAACAAAAAAAATGCTTGTATGAACAAAAATCGTCAAAAAATAAAAAAAATCGCCTAAATGAAAAGAGAATCGCCAAAATAAAAAAAAATCGCCAAAACGAAAATAAATCGCCAAAATTAAAAAATAAAACGCCTAAAACCGGAAAGAACGCCAAAACAAAAAAAAATTGCCTTTATGAAAAAAAATCGCCAAAAATTAAAAAAATCGCTTAAATGAAAAAAATCGGCGAAATCAAAAAATCTGCCAAAACGAAAAATAATCGCCAAAATTGAAAAACGCCAAAAAACGAAAAAAATCACCAAAACAAAAAACAAATTGCCTATATAAAAAAAATCGCCAAAAAATAAAAAATCGCCTAAATGAAAAAAATCGTCAAAATCAAAAAATCGCCAGAACAAAATAAAAATCGCCAAAATTAAAAAAACGCCAAAACCGAAAAAAACGCCAAAACCAAAAAAATTGCCTATATGAAAAAAAAATCGCCAAAATTTAAAAAGCACCAAATTAAACATAATGCCAAAATCCTAAAAATTGCACTAGAAAAAAGTATGAATTTTTTCATAAAATGAATATGTACCTACATATCGCTGTGCTTATGTATGTATCTCTACACTATATAAACGCACTTTGGTAAAGGGTATATAAGATTCGGCACAGCCGAATATAGCACTCTTACTTGTTTTATTTAGTTTTTTCCTCGTCCTGCAAACTTTGAAAAACATGAGTAAAGGCGTTTTCGTATTAAGTTAACGATATGTAGTTATGTAAGCATTATGCATATGAATGTACTTATACATGTTTATTAGTATATTTTTTAAATTGAATTTTAATAAATAATTAATACTTTCAATTTAATTTTTTCAAATTAAAGGTTATGAAGGATGTTGTTGAAAAACCGCTTATGGAACCTGAACCTCTTCCTGATGTAAAATTTATTGATGCCCATGCACCGAAAAAACGTATAAGTCGTTTTAAACAAATTCGTCAGGGAAATGGAAAAATATAACACATACACTAATATATACATATGTACTTAGGTGTACATATTTTTATTTTGACTTTCTCTCAATTTACAACAAATTATTTATTTTTGTCATTGTATACAATACAAAAAGCTGTAGCTTGTAAAGTTCGACATCGACTTTGTGCTTGATTGTGATGTACATATAATAATTAACGAAAAACGGCTACTTACATAAATAGGGCTGTTTTAACTTTAGTGATAAATACATTCAGCCCTGTTCTGTAAACCGAATCCGAGTAAATTTCTCGTTTTAAAAAAATTAATAATGGTCCTACAGACTTATTTAAAATCATACACGATCATTTTCTTTCAGATATGATATTTGAGAATCTATACAATAAAAAAAATTTAAAAATGTAAAAAAATATTTATATTGTCAGTTAGTTTTCAAAAATCGCGATTCCAAATCGATTGGTTTACACAACAGGGCCGATTCTTTACAATACTAACTATCAATACAAAAGTAGAGTAAATTAAATAGAGCTATTAAATTGTCCGCACGACTGAAATAAATAAAATATTTCAATAGTTTGGGTGCTCACCACTTTTGAGCTGATATCCCCATTTATGTATATTAGAGCACTGCACTGAAATACTCGAGCAATGTTCATAAGTAATCTACCCTCAGTATTCTTCTCTTTTGTCTATATGAATTTTACTAAACTGAAAACACATGAGCATGCTCATGGTGTTGCTCGTGCAATGCTTTAATGTATATACGTATATAATGCTAACGATTGAATCAGTAGAACCAAATTCAGCAATTTAACTCAAAATATTTCACTGTAAAATACCACGAATAAAATAAAAAAGTATGTAAGGTGCTTGGATAGTGGAATTTTCGAATGTATGTAATGTAGCAGCATTTTACAAGGATTTTCTATTTGGTTTATTCAATGCAAACACTTTTAACAAATATTTTGAAATAAAACTATTTTTCTATTTTATTTAAATAAATTTGCTGAAAAATTTCAAATAACTGCGCTTAACTATAATTTCAGGCGTATGTACTGCTTATGATACAATTACGGCTCGTTTTATAAAACCAATAATTGTTTTATATTGACTACTACTAAAACCTATAAATTAATTTAAGATTAAAATAAAACCTTTTTTAAATTAACGTAATTTTTACAATTTTTATGTATACTTAAAAGACTTTTTTTACTTAAGTAAACCTAAAATTTTTTTTTTGTAAATTTAAAGCGAAAAAAGCCAGCATGGAGTGTTTGCATTTATGAAAGGGATTTAATCTTCAAGTCCTAAAAATTCTCTTTCTAATGCAGCACCCATCATATTCCAATCGCCGTCGTCCTCTTCATCAGGATTGTTGCCATCACTGTCATTGGAATCAGATCCCATTTCTAAATCGGAAGGTAAATTGCCTCCTAAAAATAAGACCGTTTTTGTTAAGAAAAGCTCAAAAAAATTTTTCTCGTAAGAGCCCAAATGTCTTTTAGTTTATTTTGAATATTTGAATTCTTTTGAATTCTTACCTCTCCGAAACTTTTCACTAGGCATTTCATCTTCTTCGTCATCTTTATTATCATCACTGGAAGATTTATCATCTTCTCCGTCCTGCTCAGTAGTATTTAAGACCGCAACATCTGCGGAACGAGTAAAAAACTTACGTGTCCTTTCTTCTTCATTTTCTTCACGCTTACGCTTTCTTAAAATCTTGTCTACCGGTGGATTTTCTAAATAAATAAATTTTTTATACTCTTCAATCAATCAATCAATTTTTCTAATCAATTGAATTCAATGTGAAAGTAAATCTGAAAATTTCGCAAAACTTACCAATATCGACATTTTCATCTTCTGATGAGGTATCGGAATCGAAAAATTGATCAAACTCTTTATTCATATCGGCCAAGTCAGCATTGGAAAATGATAGCAACGGATTAATTGTATCGATAAACTTTGAAGATTCGGCTGCATTTTGCTGAGCCATACTAGATGAAGAAATTTCAGATTTTTCACTATAATTAATGACATGTTCTGGACTATGGCAATGAGCTGGTGGTTGACGCTTGTTGGTCTTCATTTTACGATCTAGAGGAAACAGTCTCTCTTCTACGTGTTCCCAGCGTTCGGCGCAACTCCATAACCAGTTTGCATTGACAATCTTTATTTTTGGATTTTTTTTCGCAGCATTTACCTTAAACGTACCCGCCGTTACGGCAACTAAATGTGTAGTATTTTCCATTATATTTTGAGATAATTCGGCTCCAAGGCTCTTAGCTATGAAATATGCCCGTGACTGTTGCAATTTCATATTTGTGGGTACCAGACCAGAGAAAACCAAATTACAGCCTCTTAAAACTTCGGAGCGTATTTTGGGAACAATAATCTTTAAGTCAGGTATGTCCTTTGTTTCATCATAAATCTCATAGAAACGGGAGTGAATATTTTTCAATATGACTTCTAAATAAAGTAAATAATCATCAGGATCGACTATCTCAATTTTGTTTTCATTGTCGTTGGAAAGCTTAATTTTCGGAATATTAACACTGGAGGTTTCCGGTTTATCTTTTGCATTGCTGGTTTTACTATCTTCATCGGGTTCTATTTTATTGAGGTCTTCCTTATCATTTTGATTGTCAACAATCTTATGAACTTCTGAAAAATCATCAGGTTCATTCTCTTTCTTTTCTGTTTTAGACAATTTCTCAACGTCCAATTCCTCACTTGGAACCTTTGTATCATCAGTTATTATTATTTCCTTAGCATCTCCAATATCTTCAGAATCTTTTTCTATACTTTCATCTTTATTATCCTTTTGTTCATCACCTTCACACTTATTGGAGTTTAAATTTTCCAAGTCTTGATAAAGTTTGAATTTTTAATTAATCTAACATAATGCGTAGTAACATTTTAAAAAGTACCTTTAAAATCAACACCTTCACCATCTAATTCATGTTTAGAGCATCCCGGCGGAGCATTTATATCTCCCGTATGCTGGAAAAAGTGATAAGGTTTAACCTGAATCAAATTTGAAGCCATATTCCAAACATCTTCACGGTCGTCAATAATACACACCATGGAATCGCCATTGGGGAAAAGAGCCCTAAAATGACGAATTTTAATATTTATTAATATATACATGTTTACTAACATACATACATATTAGTATGTACATACATATATGAATATAAATTAATAAATTAAACATACTTTAAATTGTCAGTTTTGCTCGTAGCATTAAAGCATTCATCTCTAGACAAGATGCGATGTGAGAAAAATTTACCCTCTGGATCCAGCAGTTGGGCAATCATATGTGCATAGTTTCGAGCACCAAAAGTACAAATATGCAGTTCATAGAACTGTGACATACGTTCAAGAAATTCCGGTGTACCTGGTCGTAAACGAGTGTAATACCACGGAGAAGTGGGTCCATATAATTGAAAACGATATATTCCTTTTATATTATTGGGAACATTGTCGTTGGTTGTGTGTATAACAGTTTGATCCAAATCAACCAACAAAACCAATTTACGGTCTTGTAACAAACGTCGCGTGTCATCATGACCGAGTTTTTGCGCCAATTTTTGTGTGACTTTAAGATCGGGTATGGAATGGACCATAGGTACGGATGCCTCTGATGTGTTACCCTAAAAATTACAAAAATTGTTAGCCATATGTGATCAAAGTTATATCGTTAAAATTTTTAAACGCTAATTTAAAAATTTTATCCATTTATATGTTTAGTAACGCTTTGTTAATTTGTCATTTTAACAATTTTAAAAACAAATGCAGATCATTGCTACATTTTTTAAATTTCTTAATGCACATATGTACATATTTACTGCTTATATACGCATATGTATGTACATACATACATATCATTTATGTATGTATATCTATATGTTTTTAAAAAATATTAGTTTTTTATTTATTTCATTTTGATTTTATACTTTCGTTGAGAAATTAATTGTATTGCATCTACTTTCTCTTACCCCTACCAAATAATTCCACATACACACAAATTATTGGCAATGCTCAAGAAATAATTGTATACCTACATTTTCATTTTGGCGCAAATCTGCACCACAATCAGCGCACATGTCTTTGATTACCGTTGTGTGGATACATTCAGAGAGTTCCAAAAGAGGAGTACTGAGATTATATATATATACAAAATTAAATAAGAGGGTTAGAAGTGTATAGAGTACATAACAACGACACAATTATTGGATCGATATGTGTATTTACGAATTTCAAGAGGTAACACAAACAATCATACCCTGCTTTAACAATTGCTCCATCCTTGAAAAGTCGCTTCTTTACAACACCAACTCGTTTTGCTTTTAATTTGTGTACAATATTAGTTGCTAATTTTGTGTTTCCATCTTCAATGACACCCGATGGAAGGACTTCATACAGCAATATTACTTGTGAAGCGCTTACCGGAAAGCCTTCCCTCACCCGCCACCTATTGATTCTTATACACGAGTGCTCAACTGGCGCTTTAATAACTATACCATCATTAGAAAGTTCTTCGGATACAATATCTGACATCTTTATTTATATTTAATATAAAAACACGCTTTTTGTAAAACTATTTCTACAAATTATACTCCTTTTGATTGAAATCTTAAAAAAAATGTAAAAATTCCTTTCTCCTTTATTGTTTTTCTTTTCTCTTCTGGTTGTTAATCCAAATTTTTGTTTTCTCCTTCATGAAATGTTTTCTTCAAATTTTCTTATGCGGTCACAACAGTGTTGCCAAGGCTAAAATTTCTTCAAATAATTAATTTCCTTCATTACCCTATCTTTCGATTTACAAAACTTGAATATTTTATATATTTAAAAAATTAAAAATAATTTATATTTCAAGTGAGTTTTAGTCGAAATTTGTATGTAAATTTTGTTTTTATATACACCTTACACACAGTTACTTACTTTTGTTCCATGCTTCACACAGCTGAATTATGACTTTGGAAAGTAAACTATCCGTGTCTAAAAGGGCTAATTAATTCGAACCACCCTACAAGAACACTACCAGTCAATTGACTGCTCATTTGATCGATAGTCATGCAGGATATATTTATCATTGCGTAGAACAAAGTTTCCATCACTTTATTGAGGGCAAAATGGAAAATGTGATGGAAACTTTTGTGTACGTGTGATCTCTCTCTAACTATCGAATATAACATATAGTTGAACTGCTCACTCCAGTGCTTTTTAATAATCAATGATAGCATAAATATTACTCAAGTTTGACTTATCATAATAGACTAATATATCCCCCACAATTGAATAATCATACATGATTGATATAATTACAATAAATATAGTTTTTATTATTTTAATTGTGTTTTTATTATAAAACGATATAAAAATAAATAAATAGTTTAAAATAAGAGATCTACTTCAGTAAAAAAAGGATAAACTAAGCGGTATATTGCCCTCTTCACACCTTTTCACCACCAACGCATCTTGCTTTTTACAAATACATATCTAAAATTTTGAAAATAAATATATAATTTAATTAAATTTTGTAAATTTCTTTATTAAATATTGTTTTTACTTATCTTTTTTAACACTTTTAAATTTTTACTTTTCACAGACAGATTTAATTCTAGCTTTTTTTCATAAAACTCGATGTTGTAAAAGTTTTGGCATATGTACATTAGATGCCCCACTCTAACATATATGCTAGAGTAGAACAACTATAACCAATAAATAAATCCATCATCATTTTCTATCAAATGACTAGTCAATTGACTATCAATATTGAATTCAATATAAATTGCTGCAATTGGGTTGGTGAAAAAATTTTGTTTGTGTTAGTTTCATTCACTCTTATTCCAGTTGTCAACATCGACATCCCCTCAATACAATATAAACAAATTGGGGCTTGTCTACTTCTCGAGAACGATTTTGTGCTATTGACAGTTTAATTCTATTGGTCTTGAAAATAGCAGTCAGTTGTTTTCTTCAATAGGTAGACGTGACGTCCATATTAACAACTGGAATAAGGGTGATTAATCATTAGCACCAACAAAATACTGCATATGGATTAGGTAATGGAAGAATTTTAGGTAAGCCCAAGATATTAATGTGCCTTGGGTAATCGCAAATGGACATAAACGCTATAAACCACTTCCGTTTGCCTTACAAAGTTAGCTGCATTTTCCACACATTAATAACAAAATATATTAATACAAAGTACTTTCACGCCTACGAATATAATGAATTATTATACATGCCGTTTACACCAAAATTTGTCAGTGCAACGCTGCATTGCTGGCTGAAACTTCAATAAAAGCGGCAATATTCTGATAAAAAATGGCACTAATGCAAAATATTAAATTTTTTAATCAATTTGCACAAACCACATCAGTCGTATTTATATGCTGCTTATATGAGTGAAAAATTTACTAATCTGAATAATAAGGTTTGTGGCCTTGATAATAAATTCAAATTAATTTCGAAAATTCATATAACCAAAACACACAAAAGCATAACGGAAACACTTTGAAGTGTCCTGAGAAAAACAACTTGTTTTGCTCATAGTGGAAACATACTTACTACATATAACATTAGCAGTAACATGTTGAATAATTAGATCAAGGCACATTTATTTCCTTTATGCAGACTGAACAATAACTTAATTCTCAATAACTGGGGTAATGAGCTATTCTGATATTTTAAATAATTAACGCCTCTGACTTGCGAGTACTTGAAAACCAGCGTGACCGTTTGACCGACTAAAGTGCCACATTGCCACTTTTTCGACTTCCTTTTTTTAGAGTGAATTGAAGTTTAGTGCAGTTTTCTCGTTTTTTTTTAATTTCCCCCTTTTTTTTGATTTTAAAGTGACAAATTGCCACTTTTTTGACTGCCTTCCCACTTTTTTAATTTCCCCCCCTTTGTTTTTAATAAATCCGCTTTTATTGCAACTTTTTGAAAAATGTCATCGGTCACCCCGCTGAGAACCACATGTGTACATAATCTAGAGAGAATGTAATCAAACAAGAAGAAGAATTTGTTTACTAATATAGGAAACGTGAAAACACAAAGATCTGCGTGGTGAAAATATAATTTTTTGGTTGTGAAAAATTAAAAAAGAAATGGATTTGGAGAAGGAAAAATCCGATTTGAAGAGGCCTGCTGCGGAGGAAAAAACCGATGAGGATGAAGGCGACGTTTGGATTGGTCCACTTCTTACGGAGCAGTCTGCTTCGTCAAAGCCCAGAAAGAAAAAAGGTTTTGTTCTTAAATTTTAATTAATTATTACGTTTTTCTTAAATAATCCTACATTAGTTTTACTTTATGAGCGCGTTTTTCTGGAAAATCTGCCAGATGCTGAGTGCTACGAGAAAAGTTATATGCATCGTGATGTCATAACACATTTAGTATCTACTAAAACTGATTTTGTTATTACCGCCAGCATTGATGGGCACATTAAGTTCTGGAAAAAAATGGAAGAAGGCATTGAATTTGTTAAACATTTTCGAAGTCATTTATGTAGGTCAATTAAAAAAAAACGTATGATTGTCACAGGTGAAAATTTATGATTGTGTACTTGCAGTGCCCATTCACAGTCTTACGGCAAATGCTAGTGGGACATTGTTATGTTCCGCCTCCGCTGATAAATGTGCTAAAATTTTTGATATTGTTAATTTTGATATGATTAATATTATTAAATTAGTTTTCTCACCGGGCTGTAGTTGTTGGATACATTCGCCAGGTGATGCCGTACAAAGTTTGGCTATGTAAGCTCATTGGATTTTGAAGCAAGCTGAGTTACATTTATATATCTATATCATTATTTTTAATTTAATTTGCAGCTCGGACAAAGATTCTAACAATATTCACATCTATGACGGGCAGGGTGATGGAAATATACTTTATATTTTGGATAAGCTACATTTGGCACCAGTTATCGCTATTGCTTTTAATGTGCCCAATGAAACGGTTATTTCTGTGGACCGAAACGGTATATTAGAATATTGGCAAAACTCTAAATATGATTATAAGTTTCCTCAAAAACGTGTAACATTCGAATCAAAATTGGACACAAGTAAGAAAAATTTCTAAACGTAAAAGATTCTAAGCATCAATTTATTTTATTTATTAAATTAATTTTGAAGGCCTTTTTGAGTTTGCGAAATGTAAAACCTTGGTGACGGGCCTAGCAGTATCAAATGATGGCCAACGTTTTGCCACTCTTTCCACAGATCGTAAAGTAAGAGTATTTAAATTTGAAACAGGTAAACTTTTACGGGTATTTGATGAAGCATTATCAACCTACACTCAAATGCAGCAAACGTCACATGCGCTTCCTAATATGGAATTCGGCAGAAGGTTAGAAAATATTTTAAATACCAACTTAAAAAAATGTTTTCTAATTAAAAATATTCCCTAGAATGGCTGCTGAACGTGATTTGGAAAAATCCGAATTCAATACCAGCAATAATATTATCTTTGATGGTAGTGGTAACTTTTTGCTGTATCCCACTATGATTGGCATCAAAATTATCAATATAAAAACAAATAGATGTGTAAATATATTGGGTAAAACGGATAACATAAGACCTCTTCATATTGCTCTATTTCAAGTATGTCTTATTAGATTACATGTATATTGTATTGATATAAAAATTAGAAATTAAATTAAATTTGTTTTTTGTAGGGAAAAGCAAAAAGAGTTAAAGCAGCTTTAACATTGGAACAAGAAGCCAGTGAAAACCCTGCCTTACAAAATTTACCAAACGATCCCACCTTATTCTGTACCGCTTATAAGTTAGCAATAGTTATAGCGTAAAAAAGCATTTAATTTTTTTAGCTTGATTTTTTTTCAGAAAACAACGTTTCTATTTATATAGCAGACGTTTGCCTTCAGATTTGCAAGATGTTGATCGCGATATATTTAATGAAAAACCTACTAAGGAAGATATAATAGCTGTTCCAGAAGGACAAGGTTAGTTTATAAGTTCTAGGTATCTTTTAGATTTAATACTTCACAGATATTTAAATTATGTGTTACTTTATTTACATGCTTTCTAAATATTTATGTATAATAGAAGAAGGTTATTTCTGTAAGGTTAAACCAAGAACAAAAGATTTTTTGACCACAATTTTGTTACAGGTGTACAACGAATGTATGAAAATATTGTTCTACATACTACGATGGGAGATATACATATAAAACTATTTTACAAAGAATGCCCTAAAACCGTAGAAAATTTCTGTGTTCACGCAAAAAATGGGTAAGATATACTAATACATACATATTATTAAAAAAATCTAATGTTCTAATAATGCGAAAATGCATGTTATATTTAAAGTTATTACAATGGCCACATTTTTCATCGAGTTATTAAGGGATTTATGATTCAAACTGGTGATCCTACTGGTACTGGCACTGGCGGTAAATCAATATGGGGAAATGATTTCAAAGACGAGTTTTGCCCTAGTTTAAAACATGATCGTCCTTATACAGTTAGCATGGCTAATGCCGGCCCGAACACGAATGGCAGTCAATTCTTTATTACAGTTTTACCTACGGTATGTTTATCTTGCTTTGCCGTACTAGATATAAAATTAAAACTTTTATGATATTTCAGCCTTGGTTGGATAATAAACACACAGTTTTCGGTCGTGTCTTCAAGGGTATGGAAGTATGTCAAAATATTTGCAATTCAAAAACAAATCCTAAAACTGATAAACCTTATGATGATATTAAAATAATTTCAATACATTTAAGTAATTAAAGCGATTATGTCTATAAAAAGAGAATTGTATTATGTCTAAAGTTATAAATCATAACTTGTGTAGTAACATGTTATTTTTATTATATATGATTGACCTTTTTAGTTTATTTTCTTATGTTTGTTAATCTCGAGGTCGTTTTAATAAAATTGTAATTAATTTTTTTTATTTATTTTCAATTTTTCATTAACAGTTTGTTAACATCATGGTGTAATTAGATACACCTTAGTTTAACATCGTCAGGAAATAAGCAATTGAAATTGATACATTATAAAATACAAAAATAGTTTTGAGACATGTCATGAGTTATATGTATTTATATGCGTCTAAAAATTTTTAAAATAAAAATTATGTTCAATGAAAAAAGTTTGTTTTCCACAAAAAAAAATTAAAAAATAAGCAAAATAAAGAAATTTAAAAAATTATTATTAAGAAGAATAAAACCAAAAAGCCGTTAAACCAAAAAAATCAAAATATACTTTGATTGATTATGATGCCATTAACCAAAATATATATTTTCTTAAAATTTTACTCACAAATGATCATAAATACCGATTTTATTCATTCAATTTGGCACCTAGCTAAGAAAAAGTTAAATTTATAAGATTTTTTGCTTCTGTAAAAAAGTAAGTGTATTTACGGCCTTTTGGATTTTAGGTGACCATATGTATTATTATACAAACTGTATGTTAAATAGAACTTCATATGTGATTAAAGAAACTTCAATCGGGTGGGGCCATTATTAATATTTGAATCTCGCTGGACTTGAAACGATTCGATTTATAAATATTGATATTTCGTCGGTTGATTATTGGTTTGCTGCATATTTGTAGTTATTTATTTATTTATTAATTTATTAAACATAGAGTAACGTAGACCATATGCCCAAGATGGTATTAACAGTATTTTAAAAGGTTTTGTGACTGACTGTACACGACCTATGCCTTCACATAGGAAGTAGGCAACGTGGTTTTTAAAGAAATTCCACAAAAAAACCGCAAGATTATACGGTTATCCGTGGCAGATCAGTAAACCAGTGCGAGCGAGACGAAAAACTCTCGAAGGCCAAACAACAAACAAGCCTGGCCGCACTTAAGAAATAATTACGATGACGCGGGAGATGTTCCCCGACCCAGAGCTTGCGTAACGACTGTGCATATTTGTATATTTTTGAACCGTTTTATCACATATTTCGACTAGTATGGCAGCACTAAATTCATATGTCAAATTTCTTTCATTCGTCCACTGCTGTTTGTTTTTCTTTGTAAAAGAAATGCAGATTGCAGAAAAGGGAAAAATATTTATTGTGATATATTTATACAATTAAGAGCAAATTAAAGTAAATCAAGTGAAATAATTTTAACTTAGGTGCTTTAAAGGGTATAATAAGTAAATAATATACATAATTGAAGTTTATTATGCCTGTGGATGTTCAAAACAAATGTGTACATACATATGTATGTATATTTTCATTCCATGGTTAAATTCTGAATGTAGAAAAGCGAATGAATGCAAATGTTTTTGGAATATACATATGTATGTACTTAATTACAGAAGTTTATTACATTTAAAATTGTTTTTGTAGTTTAAACTACACTATTTACATTATTTGTTGCCACACTCGTTAGCGTGATTGTTATCAACAATAATATTCATTTTTCATTGTTTCCCTAAAGAATAATTACAATCTAAATTTTCTTTACAATCATACACACAGTAGATTTACATACTCATATCATCCAAGGCGAATTGATAACAGGTGACCTTAACAGTCCAGATGATTATCAGGTGTTCGAAGCCTAATTGAACTGCTTTGCACCCCGATTGTCAAAATCTCTTCTTTTATCTAATGTTTGTTTACATTTAAAGTGAAAAGTGTATGTGTTTTATAAATATGTATGTATGTATTGGTATATTAGTCAACTGTTTTTGACAGATGGGGTTTTTTAAAGCCAGACGAATTGCATGTTGTTTTTATTATTGTTGTATTGTTGTAGCGATAAGGTCACCTTATATGAATTCGCCTTGATATCATCTATCTATCGGATATTCTAAACAATGAGACACAAAAAAATTAATAAAACTCAAAACGTTTACTTATAAATTTTGGGTGCCCTCAATTGAAATTGGTTTAGTTTTACTTTAGTGAAGCTCCTCCAAATAATATACAAGTTATCTTAAATGATAGAAAATTGAATTGTAAGTAAAAGAAGAATAACATATTACCCGAGTAAGGGGCATGTGAAGTTTTCATATAAAATCATGATTGATTTCTGAACGTCTGATCTGGTCAGTATTGGTATTATTTACAAACTTTTGAAAACAGTAACTAAAGTTAAACTTAATTTGTTGACCCATTCTTTAATATATGTATGTATAAGCACAGCATCGTGTTGGGGAAACACCGCAGAAGAGAAAATTTTTGCATCGATCGAAAGCTGGTTATGCAGAGAATCTTTATTAATAAGTACCGTGTTGGGAAATACTAACGGGGTTCGAGTCCTTGCGCCTGACCGGAGTCCGGCTGTGAAAGAAATTCTTAAAAATTATAAAACCGTTGAAGTGATTGAAGCAGTAGTTTGAAATAAAAAACAAATATATTTAAATAACTTAAAACATTTCAGTGATACATTATAAATTCAATTGAACTAGATAGAATTTTAATCAGGAATAATTTCTTAATCGGGTTTAAGTTCAGTACATACTTTCAATACTTATTAAATGAAATATGTTTATTAATTAGTGTGATTTTTTAAAGAAGAGAAGAAAAATTTAACAATACTTAGAAAAATTTAACGAACTTCATCAGCACCCATGTCCATCTACTTGGGCAGAATAAATAAATAAAATGTACCATGTTTTCGCAACCAAATTTGAAGTTGATTAAATAAAACATGCTACATTTTTCTTTAATCTAATACAAAACGCCTAATTTTCGCCACGGAATCGCCAACCACAATAATGCGGAATATTGGCGAATACGAATATTTGAAACAATATTCGCGAATACGAATATTATTTGTGGAATTTATACATTTGTTTGAGGTTCTATTTACTTTTTCACGGCCCTGTGCTCCTTGTAGCAGTTAAAAAAAAGGATTGAATTACTTACTTTTTCAAAATGAAATATGAAAAATTTTGTTTGAAAAGAACTTAGTACTGCTGTTCGCGTACATTAAAGTTAATAAAACTATCAATAATATTAATGGTTGTCATTCGGCCGAAAACGGAATTGAATCCACCTCAGAATGTCAAGCCCCAGACGGAAAATACTCCAGCATGCAAGCGCCACCAACAGTCTGGACACGCCTAACAAATTTACGCATTTTAGTTTTCTTTGTTAGACACCATCTCCTACAAAAATGGGGTGGATTGAATTCCGTTTCAACGAAATTGAACTCTTTGACATGGCCAATTAAATAACATTTGATGCAAACACACAAAATTCTATAATGAACTAAATGAATTCCACAATGCCCGGCATGTTTTCAGAAAAGTCACTTTATACCAAACAATCTAGAGACAAGTTATAGTTAAGCTGCTAACATGGTTTTGATTTCCTCGTTTTCCTTTTATATTTTTAAATATTCTTGGTAGACAAAATAAGGAACCACATTTTTTTTTATCAATAAAAGAACCAAAGAGAATTTTTCATCAGTAGTACGATCGATGCGTTTTTTAAGCAGAATAATAACTTTCTTCATATAAAATGCTAATATATTTTAGGATTTTTATGTGACCTGCCTCATATTCTGTAACTCGCAAAAGCTAAAGGCAACAAATAGAAAATTAAAAGTTTTTAGGGACGACATAAAACACTAATATTTCAAGGAATTACATTTCTAAACCATTGCCTGATTTAGCAATTTCGAAAATTGCAGTCGAAGTCGAAAATCGATAACATAATACTTTTTACACAAATAATGCTTGTTTAGATTACTTGCAGAAGTATGAATATTACTAAAAATATTAAAAATAATTAAATTCACATTTTTGTTTAAGTGCAGAACTATGTATATGTATGTCCTTAGCTCAAATGCAAAATGGCATAACTAACAAAAATATAATTTCTGACCCACGATATCGACAACGTTCGACTTGTCGCACACTTATAGTTGAAACAATAACAAAATATAAAAATTTGTTTTTGTTTTGAATGTAATACCTGATTTACATTAAGCATTTTTTCATAAATTTTGTTGCACGGAACTTTTTCTATTTGCTAATTGCAGCACTGTGAAAAATAATTTTACACAAAAAAGAACGTAGAATGAATCTCTGATGCACTTTTGACAACTTTTTTGATATAAATAAATTGCTTTTCCAGGACTCATATTGACAAAAAATGTTCATGCAACTAATTTGATGAAATTTTTTTTATCAGGGTATGTATCTTAATGGGAATCATAATAATCAACCAAAAAGTAGATTTTGTATTTTTTTTAATGATGTATATGTATGTGTAAATGGATGTATGCAAGTGTAACCGAATCCTGTACATCTGAATTTAATTTGTCTTTAGCTTTTTTCTTGAACATAGCTTTTGTACATACATATGTATGTACAAATGTATATAGAATGTATGTATAAAAATAAAAATTATATAATAAATACAAAAATTGAGTATGCATTTTTGTTTCATTGCTTATCTGAAAGACATTCTTCACTTATTTGCTTTGAACACATACATACATATGTACATACAATTCATATTTTAATTAAACAAATTTTAAATTGACATACTCGTACATAAATAAATATATATGTACATACTTTTATATTTTTATTTAATTTCTTGTAATCGAACGTTTTATATTACAATATTAACGGCCTTATGTATAATCAAAAACTGGCATGAAGTTAGCATAAGTGACAAAATTGAACTACGCTTTGACGAGATCCCCATACAATTTGACATTAAAAATCGCCGCATAGTGTAGTTTTAACATACGGTTACATCCTAGCATAATTTTTAATGTAAGATTGTATGGCAAAACACGTTAAGACCATGTTCAATATTTCCATTGCTAACTTCCATGCTAACTTCATGCCAGTTTTTGATTATACATAAGGACTTATGTAAGTACTCATCTTTTTTAATGCGAACATTTGAACTTTCAGTATAAACAGCTTATTATATAAAAAGGAAAATGTTGTAATTTATCATTTCGAAATTATAAAATAATGTCTCAAAATAGTTCCGAGGACCTACGCAGTACTGCCGAATTATTAATAAATCAAAGTCGCATTATGCAGTCAAGAGGTGGCGGCAATCTTTCCGGATTCGATATGTGTAATTATCAAAAATTACTTTCAATATATTATAAATGCATTAATTGCAATTTATATTTTTTAGCACGTACCCATTCCATAAATCTTATTACTGAAGAGTTCCTTGGAGGCTATATGCAAGATGGTCGTATGTCAGTAATACGAAGATTTTTCTGTTTATTTGTAACATTTGATTTATTTTTTGTATCACTTTTATGGCTGATATGCATAATGGTTAGCGAAATTAATAAAAAAAAACTGTATACCTTTGTAATATAATTCTTATTTTTTAATTATAGATAAATGGCGATAGTATAATACAAGCATTGCAAAAGCAAATACTTCACTACACAGTAAATGAATCATTATTTGATGTTGTGGCAGCGGCTATTTGCCGGTTTTTAGTTTTAATATTTTTTTACGCTCTTTTGTATATAAATCATTGGGTTATAATTGCGGTAAGAAGTCGTTATTATATTAACAAAACTATTTTAATATAAAAATTTCGTATTCAAATTCAGTTATCAACAAGTGGATCTTGTCTTTTTCTAATATCCAAAGTTTTTGTATTTAATGTAAGTAACAAAAAATTTCTTTACATTCTAACAGCCTTATGTATAACCTTGCGGCTACACGTTCAATAAATTGCTTTAAATTTTTTCCCACATATGGTTTGTCAAAATTTGCTAAAAATTACTTCTGTCTTAAATTGTTTAGAAACGCTAAAATTATTTTAAAATAGCTGTTAAATTGAAAGAAAAATTGAATGAAGCGTTGAAAGAAAAATTGAAGTCCACCTGGTATTCAATTCCCAAATGTATGAGTGTGGTAGTAAAAAAGTGTGAATGTATTGAACTTTAAAACAAAAATTGAAGCAAAAATTTAACGTATAGCCTCCAACTAAGGAAAAACTGGCAAGAAGTTAGCATAAGTGGCAAAATTGAATATGATCTTAACGAGTTTTGCCATGCAATTTTACATTAAAAATCACGCTAAGATTTAATACTGGATTAAAACTACAGTATGCGTCGAATTTTAATGTCACATTGTATGGAAGAACTCGTTATCACCTAGTTTAATGTCGTCACTTATGCTAGCTTCATACATAACTAACAATATACGAGTATCATATTATGAACTCAAATGATACCAATAGCAAAAAAAAAAATAAGTTGGATGAAAATTTATAAATATTTATCAATATTTAAAAAACAAACTAGATACTTATTAATTATTAATTAGCTGATTAAAAAATGTACATTGAAGAGCACATAATTGAATGCTACACTTACATAATTTTAATCTTTATTTTATTAGTGGGTTGATTCCAGCCAACAAGTATTTGTAGTTATACTTATTTTATCCTCATTTGTCTTGGCATGGGGTGAAGCCTGGTTTTTAGACTGTCGCGTTATACCACAAGAGCGTCATGCCAGACGATATTTTTCTGGTAAGTTATAATAATAAACCTTATCGTGGTTGTCCTATTTCGAGTTCGACTACTCAAGTTTTTGTAATATGATAAAATTGTCGAAGTCAAAATACGCCAACCTTGATAAGCCCATTATCTTGCTTTGTCCAAAATTACACTATGCAAGTCTTATTGCTAAGCTGATTAGTTTATGGGAAGGAGAGACGAGGGGAACAGAACCGTTTTTTTCCCCTCATCTCTCTCTTCTAACAAACTAAGCAGTTTAGCAATAAGACTTGCATAGTGTAAATTAGGACTTTCATGTATTTTTTTGTTCATCTCTTTCATATAAAACTATTTACTATTTTTTAGCTATTACTACTAATTCGTCGGATCGTTCCCCGTTGATGGCACCCTTTCTTGCATCACAGAATGAACGTCGACCTGCAGAAAGTGTTGCAGATTTTTATTCACCCTTAGACTCAGCGCATAACAGCGATGAAGAAGAAGAACAGGTATGATAAATTTTTATCTTTTATAAAATTTCAAGTTCACATGAAATTATCCTTTTGAACTGTTAAAAGGCAAAACAATTTTCAAAATCACATTTAAATTACCTGAAGTATCAAAAATCAAAGACCCTTTTAGTTATGCAAAATTTACTATACAAAGTCTTAATTCAGCTGGGAGAAAGACACATAGGTAGGAATACTTTTTCTTTTTGTCCTTCTCTCAGCTGAATTAATCTAGCAAAGTAAATTTTAATTGTGTAAAAGGGTCAAATATTGCGATAAATGGTCTACATATAAACCTTTGACAAACGCAAAGTTTGCTTTGCAAATTCCTAATTCATCTGGTTGAAATACAGATGGAGTAATATTTCTTTTTGTCTTTCTTTCAGCTGAATTAAGACTGCAAAGTCAACTTTGTGTAGTTTTAAAGGTTTATTTTATAATATGAAATTACAAATTGGAGTTTTAAGAATATTTTTTTTTGTATTTTTTTTTAATGTTGAATGTAAGGGAAATTAATATTAACCTAGTATGAACTCCCTTTTCATTGCCTTCCCCCCTCTTTTTGTGCCTGGGTGTCTACTGTGTGATTAGAAATGAAAGAAGATGCTTTCGAATTCGCATGTTATTAAAATATAAATTCGAAACGATTTTCTTTAATTTTGAATTACAGAGTAAACCCGCCGAGAGTTTGTTATGTTAAAAATAAAAAAAAGCAAACAAGATATCACAAGATATCGCACACTAAAAAATCACGTATAATTAAGTTCTTACCGATATTTTTCCCTTAAAGATGGTTAAGTTGCAAAATAAATATTTTTGGTTGTTAAGCTATCTTTATAAAACTATCTGAGATTTTGTCTGATTTCTAATTTTTTTATTTTTCATCTGGGCTTAGTTGAAAATATAATTTATTCTTTTTTCATTTGGTATGAATCTTAACAGCCAAATTCTTAGAATTAGCAATTGAAATCAGACTAAAACTCAGACAAGTGTAAATATAGCTTTAGAGATTTTTTCCGTGAACTAATTTATAAAAAAGCGATTTTAATAGATTTGTGATTGTTTTTCATTTAGGATGTCATATATATACATATGTACATATGTATACATACATATGTATATAAATAAAGCAATAATAAAATTTCCATCTTCTTAAAATATCGTTTTAAATGAAATGTAAATTTTTTTGTAGATGAAAAATCAAACAAAAGTACGGATAAATATAATAAAAATCCTTTTTTATTATTCCCATCTGCTACATAATTTGCCACAATTTCTTTCAAAAAAGAATAAATCAAATAAATTTGCATTCCGAATAATTTAAATGGAAAAAAAGAAATCTCAAAATCTTTATAAAATGCTACACAAGTAAAGTGATAAATTGAGTTTCTTGAGAGCTCAAACAAAAAATGGTTCTACTTCATTTAATAGTTTCTTTCCTCCAACATTTTCATTTGAAATTAACAAAATATTTTTTTTTTATAGGATGAAGAATATCATCAAATGGGCTTGGATTGCTTGCGCAAAGCCTACGAATTGCTGCAAGTGCCGGAATGGAAAATAGAAAAAGTTACTAAAAAAGGTGACACCATCAGTAGTATACACCGTGAAAAATTGGGAAAAATTTATAAATTAACTGTAGGTTTATTTTTATTGCATACTAAGAATTTTTTAATTTAAATATACATATTTCACAAGGGTCGTCTAAAATATCCTGCCAAAGCTTTGTGCAATGAATTATTTTATAAAATTGAAGAAGCCCCGCACTGGAACCCCACACTGTTGGAGTCGAAAATTATAAGAGTAAGTTTAATGATTTAAAAGATTTATAGCATACATGTGTATATTTAATATCATAAAAACTCATTTTGTATAATAATTGTAGAAAGTTAATACATACACGGATATTACTTATCAGGCTACGGCGGGTGGGGGTGGAGGAATGATAAAGCCTAGAGATTTTGTTAATTTACGTTGTTGGCGTTTATTTGTTGATGGAAAAATTCGAGAAGACTTCACAGCTACAGACAGCACTGACGACGAAGAAATGCTTAATAATTCATGTGAAGGTAGCGTTTCTACTATATCCGATCAGGAGGAAGCTCAATCCAGTAGCGTGGGTAGTTGCACAAACACCACAAGTACATCGTTTCAAAAGGATAGTGGGGTCTTTCAAACATTAAGCAAAAGCTTAGGAGCTAAAGACTTTAGTGATGCTATGCGCATTAATTTTAATGAACCGCCTCCTTTGGATGAAGAGTTTGAAGACGCTAAAGATCATGTGGAAGATGAAAAGCTAACGAAAAATTCTGCCACACACTCACCCCTAAAAGGTCTGATTAACAAGGGTAAGGTTTGGGTTAGTGCGGCCATAAGCGTTAAATACGATAAGGTACCAACCAGTACCAAATATACGAGGGGTGAAAATTTAATTACTGGTTTCGCTATGCATGAAATAGAGGGCAAAACAGATGCCTGTATTATGGAATGGGTATTATGCTTAGATTTGAAAGGCTTTATACCACGCTATGTCTTAGACACTGTAAGTATACTTTAGTTTATATTAATTTATTGTTATTTTATTATTGTAGTCTTGAATTTCAATACATAAAATATTGCTAAGGCGGTGCAAGGATTTCATTTAAAATGTTTATCGCAAGCTTTTTTGCCCAGCCATACTTTTTTATTTAAAAAAGTACAAAGCTCAAAAAACAAGCTGAAGAATTTTTGTTTATTAATAACAAAGGCATAATCATATAAGGTATACTCACCTCAATTGGCTTTGCATAATACTAGTCGATTTCATATCAGGTGATCTCGGCAGTTCAAGTGATTCCATCTTTTCCGATGTCAAAGCGAAAATATATAAACTAACAACAATTATTAAATGTTCAAATTTTTTGTTTTTGAATTTGACGTAACAAGTAATTTCGACATCGGAAAAGGAAAATTGTTAAAGCGAATTCAGTCGAGTCTACTTTGTATGAATATGCCTTAGTTCATACTTTGGATCTAAAAAAAGATTAAAGAAAAATGCAATGCGAATCCATATTAGGTGGTATCAACTGCTCATGTGACTTTAGTAAGGTATGCCTTATATTAACATGTGTTAACATCTAAAGGATATTAAAATTACAAGCGGCGAAACCTGATATGCTTTCGCCTTATTTAATAACGTCTACTAAATATACTTCAGTACAATGCGAATCTATATCGAGTGGTCTCAACTGCCCATGTGACCATTTTCGCCGCTTGCAATTTGAATATATGTACATACATACATACCTCAGATGTCAAAACGCATTTTTCATATCCCAATTCAAGGCGAATCCATACTAGTTGGTCGCAAGGGATCAGGTGACTATTTTCGCCTCTTGTAAATTGAATATACTTTGGATGTCAACACACATTTTTCAGTACATTTTCTTGACATTTCAAGTATAAATTTCTTAAAGTGAATTGAGCTGAGTATACCTTATATTAATTTGCCTTGATCCCAATTATGAATTTTTCAAAGCGAATTGAGGCGAGTCTACCTTATATATGTAAATATGCCTTGCTTAAGCATGTTTGAGCAAAATAATTTTAATTTTAGCATGGTAATCAAGGCAATTTCATATATGATGTATACTCAGCTCAATTCACTTTGATTTTTGAATTTATACTTTAAATGTCATAAAAATGTACTGAAAATGTGTGTATATTAAAGTATATTAAAATTACAACCGGCGACAATTTCTCTTTCAAAAATGCCAGAATTTTAAACACTTTTTAAAAAACTTTTAAATCAAAGTCCACTAAAGCCTACATAATTTAAAGCATACTTTTTAATTTTCCCCCTTAATTTATTTACAATTTTTTTTATTCACTTAGGCCTACGCAACTTTCATGACCGACTATATGACACATCTACGTAAATACATAAATGAATTGCGCCAGAGACGTCGGAAAGTGCATAGAAACTAAAAAATATATAAAGTTATAACAATCAACTACTACATCTGCAATATAATTTTCAGTTTTCAATATAAAAAGTGATAATTCCATTTAAAAAATTTGGACAAAAAAGTATTTGCTATGAAATATTAATTATTATATTAAGTACATTTTCATATCCAAAAGCTTTTAAGATAGCAAAGCTGTTTTAAATATTGAAAAGTTTTGTAGCAAGTTTTAACACTGTATTTTTTTATTTTGTAAGAAAACGTAATTTCATACAAATTTTGATTAAAAACATTAGCAAAATTTAAACAAAATCCTAGCATATATATTTTTTTAAATTATCTGATATTAAAGGATTGTAAATACTTCTTTAATGCTCGGAAGAAGTAATGTTTATTCAATAACTTTTTTATGCATAAATAATTTTGTGCAATGTTTGAAATTTTTTTTTTCAAAATCTTGAAATTCCTTTTAATATTTTAGTTACTTTTGTAGTATGTATTTAAATTATTTTCTATGTAGTAGTTTCCATGTAAGCTTCATTATGTCATTACTATTAAATATCCATTATAATAATAAAAAAATTATTCCCATAAAATGAGAATTGAATCTGCTTCATAATACATAATTTCAAAATTATTTAATTGAAAAAATTCTTATATTCTTAGGCTTTATTCCAAAAAAATATTTTTGATTTACAAGAGCATTATAAAACAGTTTTTGTTAATAAAAAATTGTGTGTTTTTACAGCCTGTTCTGAAAATTACGATGATTTAAAATCACGCGGGTTCAAAAGCAAACTATTAATATTTATTGCATTTTAAGTTTTTTTACTTATAATGGAATATTTTATTCCAATTTCGCACGCTATAAATATTGCAATTATCTATTTACTAGTTTTTTAAAATCACTGTGATTTGACATGTCGTGATTTGCAGAACCGGCCTGATAAACTTTATAAACAAAATTATTTTTCATGAATAAGGCAGTTTATATATTATAAGTTAGTTTTTATTCTTGAATTCTATTCATCTACTATTTCTTTTCTTATCTCAACACTACATGCTTCACTATTTTTAAATAAATTCATTTTGATTTTAAGTTTAATATACAAAATAACTTTTTTTTATAAATTTTCTAAGCTAAATAAAATATAATGTAAAGTGTGTCACAAATATTGATATTTTTAATGATGGCATTTCGAAATTATAGGTATTCAAATATCTGTGGTTAAAACTAAAGTTAAAAGATAAACGAATGTCACATTTGAATTGCATTTATTTTTAAAAATAAATTCAGTGAAGTGCGACTTTGACCCGCTCACAAGGCTTCCGTACGGATACTAGATATGTAATTCAATACGAACTTTAGCCTTTATAATAAAAAGTTTTGGCTTTTTCCGTTTTTGGGCTTTTTCGGTTTTGAGCGGTATTAAGTTTTGGCATTTTTTTTTGTGTTTTTTCGGTTTTTGGCAATTTTTTACCGTTTTGTCGATATTTTCGGTTTTTGGCGTTTTTTCATTTTGTCGATTTTTTTTGTTTTGGCGATTTTTTTCATTTTGGCGATTTTTTTAATTTTGGCGATTTTTTTCATATAGGCGATATTTTAGTTTTTTTCGCGTTTTGGCGATTTTTTTTCGGTTTTTGACGTTTTTTCAATTTGGCGATTTTTTTATTTTGGATTTTTCTAATTTTGGCGCCTCTTTGCGTTTTGCCGATTTTTTCCGGTTTTGTGGTTTTTTCATTTTGTCGATTTTTTCGGTTTTGCCGATTTTTTTAGTGTTAGAATTTTTTTTAATTTGGTGCTTTTTTCGTTTAAGCGATTTTTGTTGGTTTTTGGTGATTTTTTTTTTGGTTTGGCGATTTTATAATTTTTGTTTTTTTAGTTTTACCGTTTTTGAAAATTTCAAGAGTTTGCCACTTACGGTTTTCAAGATATAGCAAGTTGTCAAAATTACATAGTCAAAATTGCATTAACTGATGGACCACCCAATCCGAAATTTCTGGAATATCCAGACGCTAGTTTCTTCAAATCCATTAAATCAAGGACAAAATTTATGTATTTCTTAAAACTATTTTTCTTTAATAAAATACCGCATGGAATTCCATGAAATCGAAAATATTGCACACACTCAGGGTTGCCATCCTTCCTATCTTTTATCCAAATATCGGAACACGAATTTTTTATTGCAGTATTTTTCTATTGTGGAGATTTTTTCTAAGAGATGCTAGTTCACCTCGGGTTTCTTTCATGTTTATGTATGAATTAAGATTTTCACAAATGGTTTTTTTTTTGCCAAAACTTTAGCTTTAAGTTTATTTTAATTATTATTTTTATTTATATATTTTTGATACACATTAATATTAATAAACATTTTTATAAATACATTTTTATTGCGATTACACAAATTTATACATGATCATTATTCAAGTCCACATTAGCCACTACTATCCATTGTCTTATTTGCTATCTGCTTGAGGAAACCAGGATTGGCAGGCCTCTAAGGCTATTTCACACATGGCGGTAACAGCTTTGGTGTTATCATATTCTGAATAAAAATAAATAAAATTTGTTAAGGAAAGTCTCATTGGAGATGTAAAACGCATATAATGTCACATGTCCCAGAGAGCGGATGTGTAATGGATTCTGCAAAACAATATGCGTTTAGGCAGAAACCCTTTTTGAAATACTTACCCACACTGTTACGTTTACCGAAAATGCTGCCATTAAATGGAGGCTTGCGGTAAGCGGCCTCACTAGAGCTCAACATAACTACGGCCATGATGAAACCAATAACAATCAAACAGACTGAGAAACGTACAGCAAACATTTTTATGGAGTCCTTAGAGCAAGAAAACACGACTGAACAGTTGAATTTGGCTGAAGATGCAGATGGAAACTGATGCTTTCCTTGGCCGTTGAGCCAGCTTTTATACTAAATTCTTTTGCAAAGAAAATCATAACATGAGAAAATTTATTATAAAGGCAATTAATACATGTATGCTGGTGGTCTCTAAGGATTTTTAGCCAGGAGGACTTGGCAAGTAAATTGAAAAATACTAATAGAAGCAAAATAAAGGGGTGAGTGTATAAGTGAACACATACATACATACATATGAGGCAAAATTCGCCAAGATTTTATTCATTTAATAAATTACGAGTAGTACCTTATTAAGTTATAATTAATTTTATCAGACCTTTTGTTAGACACAAATACATACATATTTTCAAGAATTCAATTTTTCTTTTACACATCTAAGCACAAACACACACACATGCATATGTTTTACTTTAGGATATGCTATAAATAATATTTAGCTTTTCTTAAAATCCCAGTCCAAGACTTTGGCAAAATCTTTTTCTCCAATATCCAACATTTTGGCTTGTTCTAGTAAAATGTTTTGCCTTTTTAAATTGTCTATTAAAAATAATTGCTTTTTGTAGGCATTCAATAGATTAGATCTTTGTTTTTTTAAACTTTTTATTTGCGACTCTTTGGTTTCCGATTCTTTCTTCGTCGTTTCCTTATGTTCTCGCTCATTTGTCTTCATTAGGCTCAATGTGTTGTGGGCACTATCCAATTCTTCATTGGCCCTGTATAGTCTCTTCTCTAAATTAGTATTGGCTTGTGTTAAAAGTTTTAACTCCCTTTTAACCGTTTCCAATTCTTTATATTGCATATTTTGCTCTATGCTGCGATCTTTCAAACGTTTATTTGCTTCATTTAGTTGCTTTTCAACTTTTGCTAATTGTTCAGTGAGCGCATAATTCTTATTCTTGGCCTGATCTCTTTGTTGTTCGAGAGCTTTTGTGTACTCTAAAGCTTTATCGAGCAAATTCTTTTGTTTTGCCATTTCCTCAGATATGCGTTCGTGGTCTTCTTCGAGAATAATTATTTTCGATTTGAGGAATCTAAAAAGAACGTTTTGTAATAATTGGAAAGTTTTTCATATTGTAGACTTTTTTTGATAAATAATAGATTTTTCAAAATAAATTAATAAGTTTCCTGATTTAAGGTCTAAGGAAATAACCAAAAAAAAATTAAACATGGCTCAATAAAATTTAAGAATTTTTTATTGGGCCTTATTATTTTATCTTGAGATTGGTTGGGCTTAATTTAACTTTTGGGCTTTATTTCATCTTGACTTTGTTTTCATTGGACTTTTTTTTAATTGGGCTTTATTTCATTTATATTGGGTGTTTTTCCATAAATTTTCTCTTGGACCTTATTTAATTTTATTGGGTTTTATGTCATTTCTTGTCTGGGAGTTATTTCTTTGGTAATTATTTCATAGCGCCCGTAACGTAAGTTTCACTTAATGTTAAAAAAAAACATTTAATAGCTGTGCGGGATACGTTGCTCGCTATGACGTAAGAGTATCAAGTAAGATATCATTATCAAACAGAAGAAGATAAAATACTTGCTCTCTTATACAAACCAACTTGCAGAAAAGTTCCAAGACTGTAAAATTACTGTGCTATGAAATAAGGCCCAAGGAAATAACGCCCAAATAAAAACATGAAATAATCCTCCCAGGACTTTATTCAAGCCATAGAACACTTCGAAAATGTTTAATTTCTATTAACTTACTTTATTAATCCCTCTGAGCTTATGTTCCTTTTCGAGGCCACTGTGTGATTAGTGGTTTGGGAACATCGTCCAGTAGCGCTAACGTCTTCTTTAGACAAAGAACTAAGACTACCAATGCGTGATGCTTCCGTTTGATTACGCAGAGCAGAGCTCTCTTCTCTCACCAGCATTTCTAAAGAGGGACTTTCTAAAAATTTGGAATTTCGATATTTTACAGTGAATGCTGAATTATTTGAAGGCACAACACGGCAGCTGCTAATGCGATTACAAGTTTGAGAGCGACTTGTATCACTACATTTCATTTGTTGTTTTGGGCGATATTGCGGCAGATTGGAAGGATGTGTAGACTGTCCCGAACGATAGGTTTCTCCTCCAGCCACTTTATTAACTAATGTATTTGTTCTAGCTTCCTTAACGTTAGTGACATCAACAATTTCTGCAATGCCATCGCCAGCTCCTTGTTTTCGTAGTAAGGTGGTGGGACCTTTGGATTTTTGGTATGTATTAAATCTGTTGCTATCCGCTACATATCCACTGTCTGCTGATAATGCCATTCTGTCCAACTGTTGGTTTAGTTTAATAAATTGTTTTTCTTTTGTCAAAAGCTCGGTCATTTTTACGTAAATAGTTCGACTTTATCTTTAAATATGTATGTATATTTTATTTTTCCAAATAAATGAGTTATGAATGTATAATTTTCGCAGTGCTTAGCAAATTTCAAAATTTGGCTATTGATACTTCAATAGAAACACAAAAAATCTTACACAAAATTTATCGATAATACAAAATCACAATTTTTACACATTTTCAAATTGAATGATTTTTAATTGTTATTTTATTTAACATTTAACAACATGATAAACAAATATTTTTTTAAGATAATTTTACAAAAAAAAAATTCAAAGTACATAAATAATTAGTTGTTTGGATGTTTAAATGATTTGAATTTTATTAAATTTGCATATTTTTATTTTTGGTTTAATTTGAAAGTTGATTTCAATTGATTTAGAGCTGTTGTTATTAACCATAGTTACCGTTTTAAAATAACCTATCAACCGGTTGTTGCATTTGTTTTTTTTATGCGGAAACGAAACGACTGAATTTTTTTTTGTATTACTTTTCTAGTAATAATTTTTAATAGCTGGCCATTTTAACAGTTGTCATGACTCAAGAAAATAAATACTTGTCATTAATAAAAATGAAACGATATACATATGCTAAACAATGCGTTGAAATGATTAAAATTCACTACAAAAATTTTGAACATTTCGCGACCAGTTTGCAAAACTAAAACAATTTTTAGCTCTGCGACCAGCCACTGTGAAACTGGTGGAAAAATTTTGAATGTTGAGAAAAGTTAATGATGTGAAGAATCGAACCCGTGCCCGTCGCTCAAAAGCAACTACGAATACTGCTGTTGTAGCCCATAGTGTTGAGGAAAATGCATTATTTTGCATTTCTGATCTTTGGAATTGAGCATTAAACAGGTGGCATTAAACCGTATTTTGCAGCAAAAAAAGGGCTGAATCATGGGTTCAAGACGTGATGAATTGGATCGATTAGGGGAAACATGCATGATGTTTAACATTAGCATGTCAATGGATATTACGTACAGGGTGTCCGCCGGGAAGGTATACTGCTTTGTTTTGCCGCCATTTTGGTAAACAAGTCTTGACAGTTCATATTATAGGTCTGCACAGATGTAACTGTTTGCACCATTTTTACGTGTGTTGGTTCTGGGGTATCAACAAGACTGTCGCATACAGCCAGGATTACAATGGAATTACTGCGAGTAGTATACCTTCCCGGCGGACACCCTGTATTTGTACGGGAATTTAAATAAACTGATCTTCATTAAAGTGAATGAATCGAATTGAAAAATAAAATAACATTTTTTATAAGTCGGTGATGAACCCGTGAATGTTCCCTGATTTTAAATCTTTTTGGATGTTAATTGTCATCACTTGCATAGTGAAGAATTTATCCGGATTTAGGGAAGCGTTAAATATGAATTCGTTTCATATAATGATTAAGAAAGCTTGAAAGAGACAAGACTTCATTTTTTTTGCTTTGGACGGTCGATTTTTTAAAAGAAATTTATTAAGTAATTTTCATCTAATTTTTAACGGCCTTATGTATAATCAAAAACTGGCATGAATCTAGCATAAGGTACGAAATTGAACTACGTGTTGACGAGGTCTTCTATAAAATTTTACATTAAAAATCGCCACATAATGGGGTTTTAACACACAGTTACATCCTGCATGATTTTTAATATAAAATTGTATGGCAAAACACGTTAAGACATTCTTCAATTTTGTCACTTATGCTAACTTCATGCCAGTTTTTGATTATACATAAGGCCCTAAGTATTTAATGAAATTTACATGAAAGCAATGTTTTGCATTTAAATTCGCATACATGAGGACTTTCATTTACAATTTTTCCCAAAAGAAAATATCATTAGATAAAGTACGACAAAAAGTTAATTTTTCTTAACTTAATTGTTAATTCGATGATTAGAAATAGTAAAAGAGAACTTTTTGAAATGAAAAGCCCATGTAAAAATCATTAGAGATGTACCAAATCTGCACTACTTCCTGATCGCAAATTCTAAATTTTCATCACTTCTTGGGAGTCTTTTTTTGCTGGGATAAATACAATCGCTCGCTTCTTTGCTTGAAAAGTTTCCAGACCGTGTGATTTCTCGAAGAGATGATCACTTTTTAGAATTTTTTCTTTAAGGCGAGGTTCTCAGCAAAAAAAAAAATGATAATACATATATATCTTCTGAACTAAAGGTCCATATACAAAATGGTTTATTTAAAAAGCTAGAAGAGGTATTGAGGTTTTCGAAAATAATTTTTTTGCACACCGTGTTTTGAAATTATCTGAAATACAGGGGGTCTAAGTTGCCAACCACGTGTTATGGAATTTTTTCGAAGCTCTAACTATTACAAACCGGTTGTAAACCTTTTTATTTCTTTCAAAAGTACAACATGAAACACATAAATACATAAATATATACATTTTGTATTCCTCTCTCGATCTTTTTCGTTAAAAAATAAAAAGTTGCTGCAACAAAAGGTGCGGGCAGGACCAATCTAGTTTTTTCTACTCACATGTATAAATTCTTGTCAAAATACTTATAAAAAAATGGTACAAAACAAACGGGTAAAAGTTAGATACTACCCATTCTTTAAAGCAAAGCAAAAAATCTTTTACTAAAAAAATAAGTCTGCAATTTCATAAGAAACAATAAAGTTGGTTGTCACAATAAGAATTTTTTTTTTTAATTATCAAGCAAACTTGTTATTAAGGGTTGTTGAACTGCTGAACTATCGATTTGATTTTTTATGTTTCAGAATTAAAAAACTTTATCCATACTTTCCACTTCAGGTAGAAATAGTACATATATACATATGTATGTATAATAAGTTTATCGTTCAATTTGTAATTATAAATTTTTTTTTATAGTATGCATATGGATATTGCCACCTTCAATTAGTTACGTTACATCAGCTTCATTGAGTTTTTCTTTCTTCGAGCCCTTTTGCCTAGGCAAAGTTTACTTCGCAAAGTCATGAGTTTGTAGGATAGACGGTGGTGATGTGCATTGTTTGCCCTTTGTATCAGTTGTTGTAGGAAAGTTCAAATAATGATTTCAGCAGATACTAATCGTAATGTAACATCAGAGCGCCCTCCTTCGCTGTATAGCAGAATCATCCGCGAGGTAAAATAACCAATAAAACACAGCTTCAAAAAATTTAATACGCCTCATTTACACCAGAGGCGCTTCAATTCTGCAATAAAAAAAATGCAAAAAGCAGAGTTGTAAACGAATGAAGCTTTCCTCTATCTCTTCTATAGCCATAGAGAAGACAGGTGGTGAAACCTGTCTTCTCTATGGCTATCCCTTTCCTAAAGAAGGTAACACCTAGTAATAGTAGTAGGCATTCATTACCTGAGTGTAACTTCTCTTAAAGAAGAAGATAAGAATGACAGCAGAAACAGAATTGCCAAGTACAAGCAAGTCTGTACTCAAATCTCGGCAATTCTTTCCCCTTCAAAACGACCTTTCCTCTCACACCCACAAACACAAGACTTGCGCAAGTAAAGTTGCCTAATCTGAAAGGGCCTATGTATAGTTACTTCGTGGTATAGTAAAAACTTGTCAGAATAAAAAAAAGAGCAGAAGTGACAGAAAGTTGAAAAGAAAATTTAAAAGACTTCGTCCAAGTAAACTTTGCTTGTGCGAAACGTCTCTAATCAAATATGGAACTATTTATGGTCTGTATAATAAGAAATCGATGAAACAATTTTTTGGGCTACCTTATTTATAATATGAGTAGTTATTAATATAACTTAAGATGAAGGGACGATGCCCATCCATACATTTACATAAGTACATTCTGGGTTCATTATACACCTTTCAGACACGGAAAGTTTACTGTGCAAAAGTCTTAATTCAGCTGGGAGAAAGACAGAAAGACATAGTATTCTTGCCTCTGTCTTTCACACAGCTAGATAAAGGCTATACAAAGTAAACTTTCCGTGTCTAATAGAGGTATTATGCTCAGGAGCAGCGGAATGCGTGTTTCTTCAAGACCATTTCATGTTGTTTTTAAATGAAAATTAAATTTTTAGATTTGAACAAATATTTTTAATATAACCAAAAACTAAATTAATGTGCAGTTTCCACAAGTCAGGCAGAGACGCCTCGTCTAGAAAACTTCTATGAAAATCACTCAAAAAACTGAGTGATTTCCTTTCCATATAAACTTTACACTCAAGTCAACCGTCTGGGTTGTAGAAACAGGGGGTAAAAAAATAAAATGTAGGATTATCCAAAAAGCAGCTAATAAAACGGAAATAATTCCCTGGGAATAATTTTTTTTTGTAAAAATAAAATTCGCCTATCCTAAACAGGTTGAGCTAAAAATTAAAATTTGAGGGAGAACTTTGAATTTTCGAAGTCAGCTTTTTTCCAATTGTTTTATTTTAAATGAAAACTTGAAAATGACTTTTTAAAATGGGAGAACAATGAATAGGAAATAAACTACCGGGGAGATGTTATTCGGAATAAGGCTGATATGATAATAAACGTTTCAATGCAAAATTTAATGTAGATCAAATGTTAAGAAAATTCGCCGTTGCCGAGTTATACCTACACATGTACATATGTATGTATGATACATGCTGGTATATATTTTGATTCATTATAAAAATATACAGATATACATACATATACATACATATGTACATATGCATAGTATGTGTATTGTAGATAAATAATATGGCGAATTATTAATCTTAAGAAATATTTTAAGCTTCAAAAAGTTGTGGGTAGCAGCATCACAGTCTATTGGCATTTGATTAATATCAATCACTCAAAAATAAATGCGAATCTTAATAAGCCACTCATATAAGAAACTCATTATGAATGTAATCATAAAAAATAGAAATAAACAAGTGTTTATACAAAAAAATCAAAAAACCCGACTGCGACCAACTTTGAGCCGTTAAATATACTAAATGGTCATTCGAAATGAAAAATCATACGAGAAACCTAAAGATGAAGAAGCCAAACAAACATAAGATGATTTTTTTTTATTAAAAAATTCGATCAAAAACGAAACAACATCATTCAGTTTTTGCAAGGCGCTACACCTTCATCATCAGCGTTCATGTGCTTAGTCCACTGTTCGGAATTTTCAATGTAAATCAAATGTGAGTCCATCGCCATCACAATTTTACTTTAATTTTTTTTCTATAACGGAAATAATTGAATATTCCTTCCTTTATGTTGTCATTTGTATAGTATACTGATCATACACATGCCTATTCTACTGCTTTTTCTTGTTTTATGTGTGTATGTATGTTTATTTACATATGTTGTACATCTATTCACAAAATAAATCCCACTGATTAGAATGGAGTCTGTAAGTCAATAATAAAATCACGTCTGTATTTATTAATTCTTGACGTCATCAAATCGAATATTTTATTATTATTTTTTATTTTCCGTTAGATTTCGGTGCTATACTTTTTTGTGTGTTGAATTAAATCACAATCATGAATATGACAAAGGTTCTTCAACGTGCAAGTATAATAAGGTGGAGTACAGTGGCTTATAAGAGAAAAAAATTAAATTTTTTTAACTCAATTTTATAACACAATAGTACTAACAGTGCTGGCAATAATATTCAATGCCTTTCAATTCTGATTCAATACACAATACTTTTAACCAAGGCGAATTTATAGTAAATGGTTCTCAACTGATCAGGTGGCTATTTTCGCCGCTTGTAATTTTAATATATGTTAGATGTCAAAACAAAATTTTCAGTACATCTTTGGATATCAAAAGTATAAATTTCTATAATTGAACTTCTCCGAAACGGCTTGACCGATTTTTATGTGTATTTGGTAGTTTTGAAAATATGTAATAAGCAGGGAAACCGCAAATATGCAATTGCATGTTGACGTATTAATGCGGGGACAAGATATTTGTCCGTTTCAGAACTTTTTATGAATTTTGGCTTCGATTTGTTGGTGCATATTTATGCATATTTTACCCTTTAAAGCATATTTTTGCATATATCAGCCTAACACGCATATTTTTAGCATATTTTCTCATTTTTAGAGCATAATTTACGCTCTTAGGTCATATTTTGATACTTTTTAGATTTTTTTATTTTATTTTAATATGCCTACAACTTAAGGGGTTGGTCAAAATTTTTATTTTTATTTTTCGCCATCTAAATCTCTGTTTCAATGTCCCATGTTGTGTATAAATTTTTCTTATATATTACTCAGTTAGTTTCAATACAAATTCAGTTTTGCTATTTGTGACGGACTCTGCCCCGAGTAGACGTTGAAGAAACATTGTCAATGTATAAAAGTTTATTTAGATGAGACAGAAATGATTTTTAATTGAAACTCTACGTCAATATTTAGTTGTTTATTGCAATAAAAATTATAAATAAAAATCTTGTCTTATTTATCCAAAATACAGTTCTAAAGCCTGAATTCTAATATCGTGATCTTTTGAAATTGAAGTTAAATTCTTATGAAAGCATCCAGTAAAAATTCATTTGTATTATTTGTTTTAATCAAAATTTGTCTGGTTATTTTGCCCTTCAAACCCAGTTATTTTTTGTTAATTTTTTCCCCGTTTTTGTTTATTTTTTAATCTTATTTTAAATGCAAAAATTGTTGAATTTTAGAATTAGAAATATATTTTCATTTACAAATAAACCGATTTATTTTATTTTTAAGAGCATATTTTTTACTTTTTAGTGCATATTTTCAAGTTTTTAGTGCATATTGAATCCGCATAAAACACTTTTTTTAGAGCATACTCCTGGTTTCCCTGGTCATAAGGGTATGAAACCCTTTATTGGGCTGTGCCACGGCCATATGAATGAAATATTGTATATCTTGAAAGGTATAGGAGTCAGAATATTCAAATTGTGTATGGGCTCTTTTGAGAGCAAGGTGCGAAATAATTTTAAGTATTAGTAGATTAGGACCGGGGTACCCACCTATAAAGTAATTAATCATAATTATATATCTTGAAAGCTATAATAGCAAGAGTTTTAAAATTTTGTATGGACTCTTTTGAGAGTGAGCTGCGAAGTTATTCAAAATATTGGTAGAATAGGACAACATTTTTGTCCGTATAAAATTTTTTAACTGAGACCGGTAATTAAACTAATTAAACAAAAACCAATAGAGATATTTTATTGTGTAAATACTGTATAGAGACCTACATTTATACACTTTTAAAATAAATTAATCACTCTTCATTATTCTGTTCCATTTCGCAGATTTTTACATTTCACTACTGTCGGCCAAAGTTGACTTCTATTTTGCGTATGTTCGTAACCACATGTTTATAACTATTATATGAAAACTTAAACTCGATGAAACCCATCTTTTGCACTAAATATAGAGCTTCCAAAAAGCTATAAAATCGCAAAAAAATGCTTGCAAAAGTTTTGTTTTCTATATTTTTTGTACATCAAAAGCGTACGTTCGTGACCCCAGGAAATGCCCATATTTAATTTTTGATATTATGGTTTATTCCTGTTGTCGCCTCAAATTCCGTAGTCATTTCCATTTTAACTTCGCTGTTTGTCATCGTTGCCATCACTTCGATATTGATTTGGCATTCCATAATAGTTTTACTCCGATGTCGATCTATTTTTCTTAATCCCACGATTGTCACTAAAGATATGACAGTAGTCAAAATTTAATATGGCGGCCAACAGATGCCATTTTGTGAATGGCTAAAAAAATAAATAAAGTCGGCGAATTATATCAAAATGAGTATAATTTGACACACATTATATTTCGAATGACCATTTATGATCTTTAACGGTTTAAAGTTGGATCGTTGTCGGGGTTTTTGATGTTTTTTAATTTTTACTTGTTTTGTTTTGAGCTTTTGGGAGAAAATGTTTTTTGCTTGTGATTTAAATTTATATTCAAGGCAGAGGCCATAACTATTTGCAAGACGCCTATTTCACATCAGATAGTTATCAGCGTTTTTGAAAACTATGCCGTATTGGAAAGACTTTATTGTCAGTTGTACACACAGTTTTACGTCTATAACCCTTACAGGAAGAAATAAATGTTTCGTTTATATTTCGTAATATGTTTACATCTAAAAACCTTTGTTAGACCACTGTTTCTTCACCTTTCTTCTTTCAATATATCGTGCCATAAGCGCAAAAATAGTTTAAATGACATCTTTTCCGAACTTATTTTTTTGACCCAAATCGATTATTTGCTATCGTAAATAGTAGATTTTCGTCAAAAAACAAGGTCCAAAAAATGTGTCGGTTAAGCTTTTTTTGGCGGTTATGGCTCGATATGTTGATAAAAATTCTGATTCCAGAATGAGTATACATTTTCATTTGTATTTTATTTTTATGATTTCTTTCTTCAATTAAATATTTTATTAGTCATTCCAATGGCGAGTCGTTGATCATGTCGTTGTTATTGGCTTATTCAACATTTGGTTGCTAGTAGATAATTAATTTATGCGAATGTATACAATTTACGATTTCGAAGAAGGCGTTGTACTCGAATACAGATAAAAAATTTGTTGTATTTAAATTCAGGTTTTTTTTCCAACGAAACAAAATATAAATTCCTGTGGGTGTTTTCAGATTGTGCAGAATTTGAGTTAGAGGTAGTTTTTAATTTTAAATTGAATTAATTCAAGGTTATTGTAATAGCTAAATATAGAATGCTGGTTAGATTTGAATAAGGTTGCAAGGAAAGAAGTATTGTTTTGAGAAATAAAAAGATATAATAATAATGAAAACAATATGTACATAAGTTGTGAAAACTAATTTAAATATTGACTGAATTAATTGTATATGTACTGAACATTATACACCAGCACCGCTCACGTGATTTGCATGAATCACACATGCAAAATCGTTAATGATTACATTTTGCATTTAAAATGTTTTGAAATGTAATTCAAAAAACTCTGGAAATCAGTTCGAAAATTCTGAAATGCAAATGGCAATTGTGCATTATTTTCTGTAATTTTTAAAAAAAATTTCAGATTTTCATAGAGATAATTGTTTTTTTTTCTACGACATTTGAAAGTATTTTTACTTATTATATTATGATAGGTGCAGACTTTGCAACTTGCTTACGCAACACGTTTTCGAATATTTTGATACAGACACTGCAACCTACAATGCAACCTATAAACATCAAAACATTTTGATATTTTCGAAACTTCGAACGCAACCATAAACAAGACTACAGACTATGCGACCGACAATGCAACCGGCCTGGTAACATAAACACATTGCTAAGTCTGTACCCATCATTGCATATATGTAAATAAATAAAAAAAAATTACCAAATATTTTTTTCTTAATTTAAAAGTGTTGTTTGTTCAAGTAACAACAAAACTATTTCAATAATTTTTATTAGAATTAGTAAACTACTGCCATCGTCATATAATAATTTTTTTTAAAATAAAACCTAAACATTTTTTTATTGATTTTTTTCCTTTTTTTTTGTCGCATCTGTCATAGAAAATCTGTAGCATAATTTAATGCAACAGGACGTGTTACTGTCAACACCCTTGAGATATTTCGTTGTCAGTCAGGGCACAGAAATTTGTGATATATTTTGTCAATGCTTGCATGAGCGAATGCACTTGCATTAATATTATCTAAATATAAGTCTAAAGAAAGGTAAAAAAAAATAAATTCCCCCGAAAAAAAACTCCACCATTTTATATCTGAAGGTGTTTATTTTTTAATTTAAACATGCAACATGCCAAACAGAAGACAAAGCACATTGTTTTTAAACAAACAATTTTGTATTTGAGCAATCATCAACCCCCATGATCAGTGTTGCCAGAAGTTGTGAGAAAAAATAGTCATATGATGCGTGAATGATATAAAATTTCGTTATATTATTGGGGTTTTAATTGATTTTTTAATAAAGTTTAAAGAGACAAAAATAACTTAAGGGCCATTTTCACAACTTGCCTTTAGTTAAAGGAAGAATTTTGTTTGCACGATAAATATCTTTGCATTATTACAACTTAAATTTTTAATTGTTACTGTTATCAATAATAATAATAATAATATTTAATGGATAAAAAAATAATAAATGAAGGTCTTATAATGCAAAGCCATTTATCGGGCAGACAAAATCCTGCCTTTAGCTGGAGGCATGTTCTGAAAATGGCCCTAAATTTTAAACAGTCTTTTGAAATTCTTTTTAATTTAATCAGCGAGTACGCGATTTTTAGCGATTTAATTCTTATAATATTATTCAAGAATTTTAATTTTTAAAAATAAAGAAAATATAGTTTTCCCCCGAGTAGCATTTTACATTTGTGTGGTGTTGAAAAAAGAGGATTAGTTTATTAATAAGACCAAGTATATTTTAACTTCCATTACCCTGTATGATTTTTGAGCACAAAATTTTAAAATTATTGCAAATTTTAAAAATCACAGTGAGTGATATTCATAATAGTGACTACAGTCGTAATATGAGAGTAAAATACTTACATGCATGTACCGATGCTACATCGAATAAGTAAAAAATAATTAATGTGATGATCGTAAAAGATAAGCAAGAATAGTTAAACATACTTAGATAGGGTAATATAATTTCGTACTAACCTCAATAGAAAACTGAAAAAATGGAAAAACAGAAAATTAATAGTGATACTTATAAATGTGTTTACCAAAGGTAAATCAATTGTATACACAACAATCATTTCTCATATTCCGTTTCATAGAAAATTTAAGTCAAATAACTGATGTTAATAAGAATCTATACCCAAGTAGGCTGCTGATGAAGTGCGTGACTGCACAGAAAAGTATCTGTATTTCCCCAGCTAATAAAGTCTAAGTTTAGTTTTTCTTCTCTTCTTTATAAACTCACATTAAAAAATATTTCATTCAATAAGAATTGAAATTACTGAACTTAAGCCTGACTAAAAATTATTTCTGATTAAAATTCACTACAGTTCAATTAAAGAATCTAAAAATGTCTCACTTATGATAGTAAAATTTTAAAAATTTTTCATTTTAAAACGAACCATCGGTAATTTGAAAATTCGCCACTATTAATTGAAAACTTTTTATTCTTAATTTAAAAACTCTCCATTTTATTAATTTAAAATGTTTAATTTTTAAGTTAAAAATGATTAATTTTAAAATAAAAATTTTCCATTATTACTTCAAGGATATTTCATTCTTAACTCAAAAACTTAGCCTTATTTATAAAACTTAAAGTTTTATAAAGGTTTTTTAATACAAATTTACATACAAAATTAAAAAGCCTTTTTAATTTTTATAAATAAAGCTGATAGTTTTTAATTTGGGGGTGTTTAACTTTATATCAATGTTGTTGTCTTTTTAAAACAAAAATACTTATTATAGTTAATTTAATTATTCTTCGAACTTAATTTGTTTCTATATTTAACAGGCTAAAGTTCGTATCGCCTTGTAAGCCAAACTGCATGTGATAATTATTAATGAAGAAATAACATCAAAGTTAGTTGTAAATATTCTGACAACAACACATAGTTGAGCGGAACAGCTAGCCGTTTTCGAAGGCCACTAAACCTTCAGCATAAGCGTTCTTCTGTGTTTAGTCCACTGTATGTGGTATCAGTTGATGTAGATTTGTGCCTTATAAACGAAACTTTTTTGCAAAATTGAAAACATTTATTCTGGCAACGCTTTTTCTCATTGCAGAAGACTGCTTTGGTGACCGATTGAATAAACAATTCTTGTTTATATTTTCTGTTCGTTGTGAAATGACTTTGGTGGCGATAGAGTTGACTTGAGATGAGTTGAATTAAGTTGAGTCCAGCATACGTACACACATTGTATGTGTGCGTTTATTTAGAAAAGCCGACAAAACCCTTTTAAACGTGTAGTTTTCTGAAAGAATTAAATATTGAAGCTAACCAAGATGAAATCCAAGAAGGAAACAATGTAAAATTCTGACAAAATAATGAAAGAAAAAAAGTCAGAAACTCCTCCGATCCAGCATCATCTTTAAATTGTCGTCAGTCTGCTTGCGTGTTTGTTTGCTAAGGTATTTAGCGAGTCGAATCGATTGTACGTATTATGAGAGTAGGTTGTAAGTACTTACATATTTGTTGGGATATTTTGAAAAAAAAAAAAAATGATGAAGGCATCCAAAGATAAATAACTTGTATAAAATTAAAGATAGATAAATTATGAGGAGACGTGATTTACTCGCACGAAAGTTACGAGATATATACATATGTATGTAGTACGTACCCTTGTATCTTTATTTATAGAAAATTATGGTTTTAAAAAAGCTGTCAAAATAGGCCGAACATGCAGCAAACTCATAATTTTAACATATTTGGTATCTTTATTTTTTTTTTTTTTTTGGAGGCGGAGAATATTGAATGGAAATTAAGTACAAACAATTTATTCTAATTTTTATAAGAGAAGCTTTGTTTCATATATAAATACACTAAAAAAAATTTCGTGCAATAAGCACGTTTAATTGAAAAAAGTCCAAAAATCAATTAAACATTTTATTGAGTCAGTTAAACTTTTAATTAAATTTTTAATTGAATTTTGTTTTTTTTCAATTAAACGTGTTTATTGCAGGATTTTTTTTCTGTGTATTTATATAAGAAACAAAGCCTCTCTTATAAAAATTATAATAAATTGTTTGTACTTAATTTCAATTCAATATTCTCCGTCTCCAAAAAAAAAAATTAATTCGTTACCTTAATATAGAAATGCCGTAAGTCCAAGTTTACACTATGCAAGTCTTATTGCTTGCCTGATTAGTTTGTATGGAGAGAGAGACGAGGGGAACAGAAACATTTCTTACATGTCTCTTTCTACCACTACTTGATTAGTGTAAACTAGGATTAAGGAATTATTAGATGGATTAGAAGTTCATCTATCGAAGCATGCAAAAATTTCGATTTGGAAAAAATAATGAATTAAGCAGTTTCTATATTAAGCTAACAATATGTACATATAATTGGACATCATAAATTTTGTTTTAGCATGATTAGGGTTACAATTATGAGATTCGTAGCAGTAACTCGGACCATATTTCGGTAATAGCGCATTAAGTATAAGTTTAGTGTGTGAATTGGCAAACTTGGCGTTTCCATACTCGGCAATAAAGGGTTTTCATTAAGTGTGTGTAAGATATTACAGGTCATGCAAAATCTCCTATGTCCTATCCATATTAACTAATACCGACCAAAAGAATTTGGTAATTATCGACTTATTGATCTCGCGACTGAGTAAATAATAAGTAATTTGACAGATGTATTCAGCTTCAACAACACATCAGAGACTGGCAGAACTCTACTGGATTGGAAAAACCTAAGGAAGTATATTGCGGAAATTAGATTCCTAACCTAAGTTCCTAACCTAACCTAACCTAAGAGTTCTTTGTTTCTTTATTGGGTACTTCCCCCCAAGTATCTCTCTAAAGAGATCAAAAAATGCTATAAAATCATAAGTGTACCAAGAAACAGATTGGGTACATATGGATAGTCCCTCCTTGCAAACTAACTTAATCTAGCTTCCACATCATCGCAGCTATCTAGTATCAAAGTTCGCACATCTCTTTTGGAAGACGCGCTACATAATCATGTCAATGAGATGGCCAGTCAGAGAAACCATTTCACGAAGTTTTTGTTCATAGCTATGAGCATTATAAAATATACCTGCAAATTTCTCGAATGGATTCATGAAACAACCAATCTAAATGCGAGGCAAGCGCTTCTAATTGAAAGCTCTCTGACTTAAAAAAAAATCCTATATGTAATATATGTAGTTTTTAAAACAAACTTTATTTTTTATATCTATGTCCAGCCTGCCCAAGTAGCACCAGAGTGCCGAAGACCAATCGGCTTCTTTTACCAATGAAGACACATACGGTAATACATTTCTCTCGTGTTTCTCTCGGTGGCCAGCTCTGATATATGTATGTATGTTAGTATGTATATATGTACGAGTATATTGAGTTTGGTAATCACAACAACGGAGAATTTGCCATCGCAGCCATCGACTTCAATATTAACGCCAAATGATCTTTGAGTGGGATCAAAACAACATTTTATGAAAAAAGAAAATAAATTGAATGTTATAAATCAAAGTAAGATTTTTATTTTCTGCAAAAGCAACATACTCTATGGCTTACGAATTCTCCTTTGCCCTCTCTTATAACAACTTGTCTTGTCTAGCAAGTTTTTGTTTTTAACAGCAAAAAAATCCTATCTCTCTCAAGTTCGCATACGAAGACTCACCCACACATTATTTTTGTACATATATTTTTTTTTTAATTTGTGTTTATAATTTATATTATGAATACTGATATTCATACTAGTTGTGGTAAATATGTACGTAGAGTAGTAGGCAGTGGTAGAGATTTAACACTAATGAAATTGTAAGATGACTAGAGAAGGGACCGTGAACAACTTTGAACTGACGCTAATTAATGTATTATGCTCATTATGAAAATTGTGTATTCATTCTTGTTCATAAATGATCTTGATTTCTTACAACTGTTAGAAACAAAAAAATGTAAGTCTGCAAAGGAATTGGGAATTATCCAGAAAATTTTATACTTCTTTTTGTGTTTGTTGGATGTACTTATATATGTATTTTGATTCATATGTACCCTGTGGGAAATTCCACTAGTGAAACAGGACTGATTCACTATTGACTTTGTTACCAGTACTACTGACGAATTATACCCCAGACAATGCTTTTTACTATATGTATTTAATATGTGCATGTCATTGAAAAGCAACTACTGACTAGGTAGTTCTTGAGGGACCATATATATACATTGAAATTTAGATAGTTACTGGTACATACATTTTACCAATTCTAATCTACACTTTTGATTTTTATTAAGAAAATATATGAAAAGGGGAACTAATGCATAAAAAATCATATAATAAGGTAAAATATTCGCCTTACCAGCAAGTTGAGATTTTGTTTGTCATATCTATAAAATATATATGAAAAATGCAATGTTTCTTTTAATTAGTAAATTGAAACACTTACCTATGGATCTAAAGTTTGACAAGTCCTTAACTGCTGGCACAAAACACACACATCACATTTTCTAATTTTGTACAATATGGATTGTTTTATTTATATTTATTTTTTGCAATTTCTTTTTTTTTATTACATAGATATATGTATGTATGTATATTAACATTTTAAATTGATTTCGTAAACTAATTTTTATAAAAACTTAAATTTTGCTTGACGCCACTAGTACTAAGCAGAATCATACCGGGTTATCTGTATCTGAGAAAATATTTTTTACGCGTCAAAAACAAAATTAATATGCACATGCTGCGTTGACAATGTCGCCAAAAAGTCGACAAAAGTGACGACTTGGAGACACTTAACCCCACGCTTCCGTCAGGGTACTTAAGTGTACGTGTGTACCATGATGTGTACGTGGGTGTTATTGAATATATATTTACGACGAAACAAGTATTTTTACGTTCATTTAAAACAAACATACATATATATGTACATACATATGTATATTTTTTTTATTGTACATACATATGTATGTATGTATAAAATGCAACTATTTCTATATATTGTTGCATACAAACAAAGTGCAAGTATTTAGCTAAATAAAGCAAAGCAAATAAAATAAAGAAGAATACCTTGAAAATATTTAACGTTTTTTAGAATAAACGCACACATCACACAACGACATATTATACTAAGTTTTATGCATAGATATTAACCCTGCAGGAAGTTTAAATGGTACAACAGACTCACTAGTAAATTCAAGTAACTCTAGTCTACAATGCTGACGTTGGTACTATTGAGTAGTTAGGACTTTTGGAAAAAATACTGTGTGGATAAAAAATATTACGCCGCCGACAAATTCGCACTCAGCTGCTGCCTCTGAGAGTGTGTCCGACAACATGTTTTCTTCTTATTAAAAGCAAACATTAATATGTAGACGCTCCGTTACTAAAAAAGTGGACGTACATACATACATAAGTAGTGGCTGGGGATACTTAACCCTAAGCTTCCTACAGGGAATATACATACATACATAAATATATATGTACAAGTGTGAGTACTTGTGTATATGTTTGTTAATAAATAAACAGTTAATAATGACAACAACTTTGTGTGACAATATTCTTACATTTACTTGTACTTACTTGAGTATTCTCCAAATCAAATAGATTTCCATTATTCATTTGTCATACGTCATACACGAAGTTATCATACACATGCACTCACGTACATACATAACATTGCTGTTTAGATGACTTTTTTTTTGATAAAGATGGTCACAGAGAGATAATGGAAATCCTTAAAAATATGAATGAAGTTTTAGGGTTTTAAAATAAATTCTATTATGTGTAATTTATTTTGTTTAAGTTCTTTGAAAATAAAACAAATTTATTTATTCCAAAAAGGTGATGATAAATTTAAAATTTTTTATAAATAAAATACCGAAATAGATTTCTGTATATGTATTGAAATAATGGGGTAGGTAAGAATTTCTTACAAACACTTGTTTGAAAAATACTGAGGTAACAAATTTTTTAATCAAATTTATTATAAGAAGAAATTGTGGGATTGTAAGAAATTATAAATATAAGCAAAATTAAAATAGAAAAAAATTAAATAAAGAACAAAAAATTGTATTAATTCAGGTTTTCTAGTTCCATTTTTTTCTGTACTTTTCAAAAATTATCATATATGTACTTCTTATTTGCAAATGAAATTATTTGCAAATAATGACCTCTATAGCGGTATTCGGTGTTTGAGGCAAATGGGTAAATGCATTTTTTTTAAAACCCAACAACAAAATGCACACAAACAATTTAAAGAAAAGCTATGATATTTTGCATTTGCACTAACGCAAGAATATTTGCATAAAACAACAAATTCTGCCCCTGTTTAAAAGTATATATCTTAAAAAAAATAATGGACAACATTTTAGACTTGTATCGAACTCTTTCAGTAGCTCGTTTTTGACACAAACCCATTTAAATTACATGGGTGAAAGAGTTCGATACAAGTCTACAACATTTTACACTTTATTTACAAATGGTGCGTTATTTGCAAATAGTTTTCAAGATTTGGACGGCAAACTTTACTCTGCAAAGTTTTGAGTATGGTAAAGTTATACCAGGTACCGCCACAAGCCCAGCCGTTTTACAATACAAAAATTTGTCAAACTTTGTTTACAATCTACACAAATGTTAGTGTATGTGTTGTGAATAAAATGATTTCAGTGTTGCGAATGACGAATTAGAAAATTATACATGGCTGTGTCTCCAATTACACATCGAAGAAAATTATACTACACATTTTTTGTGTAGGTTAAAATTAAAAAAAAAAATAAAATAAAGTTAAAAAAAATAAAAATACAACCCAAACTAAAATTACACACAGATTGCATATGAATCTACTTACATGGCCTACACATGAGATTGGCAACACTGAATGATTGTAATCACGCATGAATGCCGCGCCAGCAGTTGTATTTTAATAACCCTGTAATTTTTGTTTAAGAAAAAAAACATCTGTTTTTTTAATAATCTCTGTTTGTTTCTACCAAAAAAATGCGTATGCTTTTTGGTGTTGTAATTGTGTATGGTGGTAACTGAGTTTATAGAGAATGGTCGCTCTCTTCCCTTCTATCTTACAAACTTATGACTTTGCAAAGTAAACTTTGCGTGTGAAAAAGCCTCCTTAATAACTTACAATAAAAAGTTATACGGCAACGCTTTCCCCTTTTATTTCCAAATAAGAAATGCGTATAAACGTGGTAATAATAAAAGTGTTGCTGAGATAAAATTGATGATGGTGAATTTCAGCTTTCATTACAAAGAATCTTTCATCAGTGAAGCATGAATGAATCAAAGCAATTCACGTATTCTATTTTCCCTAAAAAATTTTGTATATAGAGCTGATGTGTGAATTGTAGCGGCCTTCAAAATGAGCATGCTGTCCCCTTCTGCTAATGTTTGCTAGGATGATTACATTAACGTTTGGTGTATTATATTCCTTAAAACTTATCACATGTAATTTGGCTTCATTAAAATACGAATGATAGCCTAATTAAACCAAATAAATAAACTAAAATAAGTTCGTACAGAAATTAAAAACAATGCAAGTAAGCGAGTTGTCTAGAAAAAATGTATGAAAAACACTAACGGCCCTATGTATAAGCAAAACTTGGCATGAAGTTAGCATAAGTGGCAAAATTGAACATGATCGTAAAGAGTTTTGCCATGAAAATTCACATTAAAAATCATGCTACGACTTAGAGGTAGATTAAGATTAGGTAATGCGAGCATTTTTAATGTCAAATTGCTTGGAGGAACTCGTTAACAACTAATTTAATTTCATCACTCATGCTAACTTAATGCCAATTTTTGCTTATACATAGGGCCGCAAAATTTTTGAGCGATTCCTAAACAAATTTTCTAGACATTGCTTGCATTGTGGAAAGTATACATGAAGAAAATTTTTTTATCGATTTTATAAACGTGGGACCTTTAAAACTTAAGTTCAGATATTAACATAATTTATTTATTTTTTTAAATTTATTATTCTATTTTCTAGTCAAATGTCAAATCGTTTCGTCACCTTCATTTGTTGCGTTCCTAAAAAAAAACTTGAAACTGTACTTATGAAATTTTCACTTTAAGAATTTTTATGGAATTTCAATAGTGAAACTTCAAAAATAAAATATAATCCCAAGTTGTTTTATAAATAGTTAAATAGTTTTTTGTTTTTGCTTTTAAACATCTCAGACATTTTCAACTCCCTACTGTGGCATAATTCTTATTTATTCAATCCTTAGTTGTAGTTTGTCTACACTTTTAACCGTTAAATTAAACTCTAAACAAAAAGAACCATAGAACTATTGTCTATCTCTATTTATTCTATATTTATGTTAAAGAAAAGCCATTAACACTATTTTTAATGATACGGGTACTAATTGATTTATTAAGTCGAAATTAAATGTTGTTTGTGTAGCATATAAATTTTTTTATGATGTAGGCTTTAAACTAAAATCTGTTAATTTGGAAAATGAGCAACAAAAGAATAGAATATTTTTTTATTACGAAAGTGGAAAAACAGTAGGTCAAAAATGATTTACAGTTTATACCTAATCTGCTAAATCAAAAAAAGTTTTTTTTAAGATTTACAATTCCTTTAAAGCAGCTACGTCCAAACACACATACACTGATATTTGCATTTGAGGTAAACAGCTTTGAAAGTTGTTAAATTTGTTCTTTTTTCTTTGCAAACCATTGTATTCTGTTGTATTGTTGTTGGGGATGTTATACTCTCGTCGGTGTGAAAGCACAAAAGCTCCTTTTTTAAAGTTTGCACATTGTGCATATGGTTTGGACGTAGCTGCTTTAGAGGTTTTCCTTGTTAAATATGTACGTATTTTTACAATTTGTAAATTAGTATTTTTGAATCAACAAAAAATCCTCTGCTTAATAAGAATTTGGTATGTAGTTGGCGCCACTGTGCATTGTATTTAAAGTGCAAATTTTAATCATTTAATATGAATTTGATATGTAGTTGAAGCCAAATTTTATTTATTTAACAAAATTTAATTAATTATTTTGTGTAGGAATAAAATACGCATAGTCTAAGGTTTTTTTTTTAAATTTATTCCATCTGCTGTTGCAGGCGCATATTTGTTTTCATTATTGCTTGTAATTATTATTATTTTTTCTTTTTGAAGGTCATACTATTCTTCATTACCACTATAAGCCGTCATAAATGCTGCACATGTTGAAAAATAAAAAAAAAACATTACGACATAAGCTTTATAAATCTTAAGCGATGAAAATGAAAAAACGCCGATTATTTACCAAAAAGATGAAAAGAAATAAAACAAATAGTAACAAAACAACCTAGAAAAAAAAGCATGTTTCACACTCCAACTTTTTACTAGATTACAAATATATATTCTCCAAAAGTGTTTATTTGGGGGAAACATTTCAAAAGTAACGAAATGAACAGACCATATTATGAGCCATAAAAAATGTGTGAATATGCAGCCAAGAAGCAGTTGCACTCATTTGAAATGTAAGAAAAAGCCAAATAAAAATCAAATTTAACCCAAGAAGTGTATCTAGCGTAGCATGAATGAACTGAATGAAATCAAAATTGTAATAAAACTTCCCACCTTCGCATCGAATTATGACATACATATGTATGTACAGATGTATGTGTGTATGTATTTTGTAACATTTGTACACCTGTATGCTAAATCTATTTTGCAAAATATTATTAATATAAATTTAAGAAGCTGAAAATCAGAAAACTGTATGGAAGGTAATTCATTAAAGTATTGTGGTTTTTTATTCAACTACGATATTATTACAATTAAATTTATAATAAATAAATTATATACTATGAAGCAATAGCGGCAAACGGCTTAGCTAAGTTTTGTGTTATATTTATCTCACATGACTGTCGTCCAAGGACCGATAAAATGACACAGTTATGTCTTTTTTCTCTTAGCGGGAACTTTTTTTATATATCCCGGGATCCCGCTCCATAGAAATAATAAACATTAAATTTGCCAGGCATTAACATAAATTTGATTAAAAAGACTAAAACGATAATTAAAACATATCTTATATGCATTCATAAATACTCGAATGTTAATTTAAATTGGTTTTTAGAACAATAACTTTATTTATTTTAACTTTTAGTTTTTAAATTCCTTAAAGGTTTTTTCCAACACGAAAAACTTTGTCACGTGAGATCAAAAAAGTAAACTTAGAAATTTAATTAATATTATGTTATTAGTTAATAAAAACAAATATAAAATAAAAAATACTCGTTGTTTCAGATCCAAAACAGATCAGTAGATTTATTTGTGCTTAAAAACGTCCACACAATTGACTTTTCCATGTAAAACAATTTTATTAAAAACAAAAAAACTAAATTATAATTTAAATAAATTACTTTAAAACCATGGACCGAAAATCAATTATTTTCTCTCTGAAGAAAAAATTACTAGAAAATAACCATTATCTACTTATTGGTAACCAAAAAATTTTTTCGGTTGTTATAATAGTTATTTATAACGAAAAAATATTTCTCACTCATATTGGTACGATTATAAACACTATTTAAATTCAATAAATGGTTATAAAAACTTTCGCCATTTCTCTTATAACGGCTATGTTCCTGCTTAAAACATCAATCTGTGTGACGAGATACATCTTTAAATATAAAATTTTATAGAAAAAACGCTGCTCGCAATAAATTTTCACAAATGCCAAAATGAAAGCAGTTGTTTTCTATATGTAAAGTTATCAACTATTTGTTTTATTATTTCCCGGGATCCCACATAAAAAATACCGGGAAATCGGGAAATTGTAAAACTGGAATTCCCGGGAATTCCTAGTTGCAAGAGATAAATTAATAATAATTACTTCTGCATGATAACAGGCTTGACATCTAGAAATAAATAATAATAATTATATAGGGTGTTTTTTAAGCTAGATAGAACTTACTAACTGTCAAACGAACTGTCATGACATTTATGATCAGTATATTCTAGCAAATCATCGTGAATAGATTGACGCCTGAAAAATGCTACCAGACTATCCAAATTTACTTTGAAAATTATCTATCAATTCGGGCAACTTATAGACGATGTTTTATTGCAAAATTGTGTTCAGAGACGACGTAAGTTTTGCCTTAATGGCCAACAAACAATATATGAAGTGAAACTAATCCACAACAGATCCTGCATACTCCATTATATCTAGAAAAATGCATTGTTTGGTGCGGTCTGGTGGCATCATTAGAACTTACAAGCAAAATTTATCAATAACTTTAATTTTCAATATGTAATTAGTGCATTATGGCAATTAGGAAATTCTGGTTGCAACCAGTCATTTAATTTTTAATTTTTTTGTTTTGTTAACCAAACATTTTTCGAATACGAACTGAAGCTTGGTTACATAATATTGATATCAAAACATTCAAAATGAACTTCGGAAATGTTGTTAGGAATATTAATTGATAATCAGGTATGTTCCGGAAGTCACTTTGTGCTTCTGTCACTTTTTTATATTCTAAAATACTACGTTGGAGATCTGAGCGCTGGAAAACGTTTATTTTCTTTCACTTCAATGTCATCTTCGACGACAATCTTAGTGCATAAAAATAAAATAAATATATACGAAATGTTTATATCGTCTCCATCAATGACAATTGAGCCCTAATGGTATTCGACCATATTCTACAACACAATTAAATTTTTTTTAGGTTCTGTAAAGATATAAACACTTCTTTAGATAAAATAAACTATCAAATAATTTCACTTCCACTGTTTATTGGTTTGTTTTTAAGTTGCTTAGCACTTCCACTTTTTATTTTTCTTATTAATTTATTTCTTTAAATCCCTTTTGGATTTTATCTATTTCTGTATATACATACATAAGTCAGGTGTTTTAAACGTTGTTTAGGTTTATTTTATAAGACATTACAAAAAATCTATTGCAGAAAACAATATTTCTTTACACCTATTTTATAAATTATCTATGTCGAATTGTCAAAATCGAACGTTTGACGATGAAGAATTGAAGTGCGTATTCCCGAATAGCCCCGAATAACAATGCTATGATGATTCATATCGTTTATATTTCGATCAGAACGCTCAGAATTAAATACTTCATATCTTAATAAACCAAAAAAAAAGAATGCAGAACGTACTTGATGGTATTGTCTTGATCTTTAGTCAATTCAACTGGGACTCGGTCTAGTATTATAGCAAACGGCACAGAAAATTTTCGATGTGGTTGAATACAGAATCTATCAAATAATACAATTACCATTATGTATTATACAATTACCATTATACTGTAATTGTTCTCTTTAATGAGGCCGCCAAGTTACTTTGGAACCAGTCCCGTAACAATACTTAGATATTAACCTAAGCTTTATTTCTGTTTCTACTTTTTAAAATATGAATGCCCCTATAGTAGAGTGGGTAGTGGGTCATGCAGGAGGATGTCAGTTTAAATCCAAAAAAAAAACTCTGATTAAAAATAAAATATCATTGAATTTGTAACAATAACAAAATTTATAAGTTTTCATTTTTATAGTTAAATATCGGAATGAAATTTATATATATATTTAATTTATAATATTCTAAACCAAATAGTTCAGTGACAAGTCACAAGGTTCATATAAAGTATCATTTAACTCTATCCTAGGCCATCTTTATGTAAAAGTGAATGGACCACTTCATAGGATGTGTTAGAACTCGGACTGGTCCCTATATCACTTGGGGACCAGTCAAATGATTAGGCTTAAGTCAGTACCATTCCCTGCGTGTCAATTACCAATTTTATTCTTTTATTTTCCAAATAAGATTTATTGAAATAGTCAAATCCTTTGTCGAGAATCGAGTTTATAGTTTGAGGCTGATTGTCTTTGCCTAAGATTATTACAGGTCAACACCCCTCAACAGCGGTAAGCGTGTAATTAGTTCGCGCCATTAAGTATCGACTGGACAGCATCCTTAAGCTAAAGAGCTACATATGTATCTCTTATTGCTTCAAACAGCTGTTGATAACAACAAGGCATAAGATCAAAAAATCAATTTTATTACATACTATGCAATTGATGTTTTTATATCAAATTCATTCACTCTTTAAATATTTATATATATGTACGTATGTATGTATGTATATATGTATTTGTATGTACACAAATGTTGTTCTTGCTATAATGCCTGGCCGTAATGAGATCTCGGTTTGCTGTTGCTATAAACGTTTTAAGGAAATCAACAAAGCATGACGATGACAACCGGATCACAATGATGATAGTGTACGATGTACTTACATACCCAGATGCTGATGATGAAAATACTCGTAATAAAAGCAAAAACAACAATATTTGAAGAAACAACAACAAGAACAAAAACTATTTAAGAAGCTTGTAAATAGAGTACGCTTTTATTTATACGTACATATGTATACCTATGCACATCTATGTCTGATATTGCCTTTACTTAGAAGTCGGTTGAGAAAAGTGCGAACATTATGGAGATGATTTAACAGTCGGAGTCTTAACTCTTTTTTTTTTACTATTTATGCTTTGTGTGTGTTTTATATTTAATTAAGGACTGAGTTCAATTACTTTAGTATATATTCGACAGAAAAACGTTGTATTGAAAACCACAATAAAATAAGTCAATTTGTTTTTGTTTTCAATATAAGTAATCGATCGAACGTTTTCTGTGGACGCACAATGGGACTGAAGTCCTCTTCTCGTGTAACAATTCATATGTCCACAACTTCAATAGTGAGCGTCACTGAATTGGGTAGCTCTTAGAACAAACTGCATGTTCGAACAAAATCTTAAAGTTATAAGGAGCGGAGACGGGAACCACCATAAAAAATAATTATTATTTTTGGGGTATAGGAGGGGAAACAGGCACCTGGGGGTAACAGATTAATTTTTAATTATTTAATTAACATGATTTTTTACATAAGAAATATCGAAGCATTGACCAACAAACCAAGCAAAGATTTGCAATTTTTTTCATTTACGCACGCTCCTGATTAATTGCATGCCATTGAATGACTTCGAATACTACGAATTACCCAAAAAACAAGCCTAAGAAAGTTAGCTAAAAATAGACAAATTATCTTTTTAAATCTTCATTGTGTATATGACTCACACGTGGTGACTCATGCGTGACTCAGACGTGATTACTGCATGACTCACATGTGACTCACTCGTGACTTACACATGACTATTGAGTGACTTACATGTGACTAATGAGTGACATTTATACATAGTGTACATTTATTAGATAGTGTTATCGGAAGTCGTTAAACGCTTAATATTGGTAAAAAATCGCGTGAGGATTTAAGGGTAGAGTTTAGAGTTTGTCTATACATACTAGTGATGTACTGAATGTCAATTTTTAATATTATCGAATACGAATACGAATATTTCAAACGATATTCGCGAATGCGAGTACGAATATTTGAAACGATATTCGCGAATACGAATACGAATATTATGTGCAATATGAAACATTAAAAAATTGTTATGAAAAAGGACTTCACACTCTTGTTGGCGTACTTTAAAGTTAATAAAAAGTACCCAAAATTTTAATGATCGTCATTGAATAATATTTGAAAATAATGCAAAGCACAAATTTCTATAAAAAAATTAATGTATTTGTACAAACTAAAATTTTTAGTCATTTATTTAAATTTCGTTTAGAATTTATGAATTTATTTATTTACGGCCTGTCTCACGATGTCACCAGAAATCGTTCGATCGACAATTTGTATTGCAAACAACAATAAAATTAGAAAATTTGATTTCACGATTTCTGGTCACATCGTGGGACAGGCAGTTAATTTCTTTGGAAAAATATTCGTATTCGTATTCGCCTGAAAATGGCCGAATATTCGTCAATTCGAATACGAATACAAACATTCGTGCATCACTAATACATACAAACGATTTTTTCATATTGAAATTTATGTGAAAAAATATTTTTTGAAACGAGTTTTCGTTATTTTTCATATAAATTTGAGAAGAGTACTTTTAGAAATGAAGTTTTTTGCAAAACCTGCCTATTAATTATGCAAGGTTTTTAAGATTTTCTCATTATTTTTTTAAATTTCTCTCAGAATGTTCAATTTTAGCGCGTCTTTATGAAAGCAACTTTATCAATTTGACATTTATTTTTTCCCTCGAGATGTAAAATTTTACGAACCTTAAGAGCCTATTTGAGCAATTTATTTAAATATCAATTCATTTTTAAAATTCATTTTTCCATACAAAAATTAATGAAAATTGACTATTAAATATGAATTGATATTTAAAGAGAGTTGGTGAAATTGGTTCTGAATAAATACTTGCAGTTTTCACTGTCCTTGAACTTTTTTTCTTAAATTAATTTGAAAGGACCGCCCTTGGATTCTTAATGTGATGTTAGGAATAAAAAGATAATTTTGCTTAGATTTAAGCTAATAAAAATCTTTTCATTACTTCAGATGCCGACAACAATTGGCGTAGAAAATTAAAAAATCAAATAAATATTTGCAAAATCTTATTTATTTTGTCATTATTGTGAATCTTGAGCATAAAAAAAACGAATAAAATGTTCGAAATTTCATTACATATGACAAAAACTGCTGATAATTTCATTAAACACACTCCTCTTATTGCCACCGTTGGTGTCTAGAGCTGGCAAATTACTCTATAACTTGGTAAGACCGGTTAAGAAAAACTAACACAAGCACAAGTACGAGTAGTTGCTTAGTATTTAGTATAAGAAATGTTTTTTTTCAAGTTAAAAGAGAATAATATATTGTTTTTAGTATTAGCCAAGAGTGTTAAGGTTGTTTTGTGTATCTCCTCCGTCTGCCACTATAACTAGTAAGTTTACTTGTATGAGTCTGTATGTTTCTATGTTTATATTTGTACATGTGTTTATTTTTTTTAAGACTTTTGTAACTTGTCTTACTCGTGCCAAACGTTTAGTCTGAGCCAGGTTGGTGTGTTGAGCACAACATTAGCGTTAAACTATAAGCGGGTCTTACGAAAATGAAATACTTATAAAAACTAAAATTCTCAAAAAAAATAAAAAACAAATAAATTTATAATAAATAAATCGTTAAATTCCACTAAGAATAAAAAAAGGAAAGGTGTGTTGTGTTTTATAATAAAAATTTTATAAGAAACAAAAATGCTTTAAAAATACAAATTGAAGAAAATTCAATATTCAATATACTATTTTGTGTGCAAATTTTATATGTAAAAAAGCCCTACTGCAATTATTTTTTTTGCCTATTGGTTACTAAAACAGGAAATTATTATTCGTAGGTTTCTTGTGCTTGTGTGCGATTCTTTTTTTTTTTTTTTGAAAGTGTTGCTTATTGGTTTCTTGGTATTTGTGAGAGATTTTTGCATTTACAGAGATCTCTGTTTGTTTGTTTGTGGTTGTTAGTTTAAACTAACCTTGCTTAGAGCCGGATTTCTATACACACAAATTTATAAAAAGAACAAAACGTAAGAAACAAAAATAAAAAATGATATCATTTTAATATATTTTGTGCAAAAAAACAAACTCGAAAAGTCAAAAAGTTTGAAAACTACGCAGATTTAGAAATAAATAATAATGTTCAAAAGTGAGAAAAGTACTTTAAAAATTAAATAATTTGATTATAGCACAAAAACAAATTAATAAATAAAAATAAAGAATTGGGAATGTTGAATTTAATTAAATAAGGACTAGTGAAAAACAAAAGACTTAAGCCACAAACGTTAAAGTGCATTAGTGCATGTTATAAAAAAAATAACTGAAAGCAAAAACAGCTTATGTTCATAACAACAAAAAAATATAATAATTGTAAATTCTATTTATTTTCTTATTATAAAAATTATTATTAATACTTTTATAATAACAAATAACAAGCCAGTTGGTATGAATAATACAAAATATTTTTATTTTCGAAGAGGTTTATGAAACAAAGTTTGTGTGAAAAATTAATTTACATACAAATACAAAATTTGTTCTCTCATCCTTTTAAAAATCTATTTTTATTAGTAATAAAGACGCAAATTTATTATATAAAATTTCTACTAAAACACATATTTTTTTTTTTTAATTTTTAGATATTATCGAAAACAAAATTAATAAAAACTCGTTTTTAAACATTTTGCAAATTATAAACTTAAACAAATCATATAATTTTTAATGTATAATTTAAATCAGACAGAATCTAGTTTGTTTTTTAAAACGCCACTAAGAGTCAACATTTTGAATTAAAGTGTCATTAAAAAATTTAAATAAAAGACAGAAAAAGGTTAAAGAGACACTTGTTGGATTAATGAGCATTTTGTGTGCTATCACGCATATCATTATCAGCACTCATCGTCTATCTACTTTTTTAGAATTTATTGCTAAACATCATTATCTTTTAAACACGCAATCAGTAGATAAAGAATAAAAGAATAAATTAATAATAAAGACAGAAAAATATATTAATCAGGCCAATTATGAATAAAATTCCGTAAGAATTTTTCGTTTTCCTTATTACTTACCGAGCAAAAAATTAAAAAAAAATGTTATCGGGTTTATAATTAAGCATTTTTGGTGGAAGCTCTTACCTACTGGATTACCAAATAAATGATGTTACAAAGCGTGAGGCTAAAATAATTCTTGAGAAGTACTAACTTTTTAATCTATTTAATAAAAAAACATCATTCCCCTCATTTACCAACTTGTACATCATTTTTTTTTAATTTTAGGTAGTGTGATTTGTAAGCGAGTAATGAAATTTGGTAATCGCAAAAGTAAGTCATTATATAGCAAGTAGTTGGAATTTTTTTCCGGGAAAATTTTTTCGCGGAACTTTATTCATAATTCATTAAGTAATTCAAAATATTCCCCCGGAAATAATTTTCAATGAATTAATTTTTTTTTCTGGAAATAAAATTCTATTATTCTAAGCAAATGCCGAGAGAGTTGTAAAATAAAAGAGAGTTTCGAATTTTTGAAATCAGCTATTTTGTTTCCAGTTGTTTTATTTTAACTGAAAATTTGTGAATGATTTTTTGAAATAGAGGAACAGGAAAATAACTCCCAAAAAATTTTTATACTATAAAACACATTCAGGGCAATCATGAATAAAATTCCGCGTGAAATTTTTCCCGGGGAAAAATTCCAACTTATAGCAAGTAATAGGGAAAACAACAAATTTAAATAGAAAACGGGAGAAATTTACCGCGGAATTTTATTCAGGATTGCCCAGATTATTTATTAATTTTTTTTAAAGAAAATCTTTTTAATGGAAATTTTAAAAACGATTTGGATAGTTATTAATATTTTGTGAAATTGGAAAAAGTATTATATATTAATATTCCAAGTCCGCAAATTAAAATCCCTAACTTTTTGAATGAAACACCGGGTTTTGGATAAAAAATCATTTTCTTTTCCAACTTAGCCTCCCTTCAGCTCTAAGATTTTGTTTATCCCTTCCAAAAAGTTAAACAAATTAGCGAGATTATCAAAATAGGTATTTGTTTGTGATATTATTTCATCAGTGAAGTTAAATTTCTTTCTGTCGAGAGATTTATTCAAGTTTGGGGACAAGAATTGGAATTTTCAAGATCGAAAAGCAGATTCTGGCCTATAATGGATTTTATTGCATCATTTTCGAAAAAAAATATAGGATACATAGAAAAACTTTTATGGTTAAATCGACATGGTTTAACACATTATAGCCCTGTATTATTCTTAACAATTTTAAAAATTTAAATTAGGGGTATATTTTTTGTCGGCAGAATGAAAAAAATTTATGAGAAAAAGTTTAAAGATTTTAAACATAAATTACCTCATTACTGGTCAGCAATATAACACAAAAGAATTTTAAAATATGCTGTATTTTGGGTAACAAAATGAAAAAGATTCTTGAGAAAAATTTTAAAGATTTTTGACACGAATTAGCCCATTAATGGCTAATAATTTATATGTATGTAATATCAAAGAACTTTATAACATGCTGTCAGTTTCTTTCTGGATTCGAAACAATTCATCGAAAGCTGCTAGTAAAAAAAATTTCAAAAAAAAAACATTTGGAGAATTCAAACGTTAGTCATAAAATAAGAACATATCAGACCTTTATGGTTACCGTTTGAGATTCATAATTAATTGATAAATAATTAATTAAATAAAATGTAAAGGATTTTTTCGAGAAAATTAAAGCTGCATGTCAAATAGAAAGTATATTAGTTTCATATGTAATTTCTGAAATAATTTTTAAAGCAACCGATTCATTAAGTTCCATTTAAATTTTATTCCCCAATTTTGTTTGTTTGTTTATTTAATAAGAGTCGTAACAGAAATGTACCTGCATGATCGAAGAAGATTGCTTATGAATATCAGCTATTAAGCATGAACTTATAATAAAATATATTACGAGTAATGGTTAACGTTAATACAAAAACCTATTTTTAATGTACCGTCGGCAAATGCATTTTAAGTACAACTATTCTTTTCTCTAGCTTCTGCATTTCTTTGAAGCCTATATCACAAAAACTAATTATGAGCAACTAGGCTTGTTTATCATCACAATTAAAAAAATAAGAAAAGCACATTTCTTATATTTTTTTTTATATTTTTATAAATGTTTTTTTAAGCAAGATACTCGTACTACTTTGAAGGATTAACGAAAATATTGAATAATTAATATAGAAAATTTAAAATTTATATCTTTTTAAAGTTTGTCGCTTAAGTCTTTTGTTTTGTTAACCAAATTACATTCAAATTAATTAAAAAAATTTAAACAGTTAAACTTAACAAACTTGACTAAATAAGGGGCTTCAATAACAAAGTGTGTATGAAAAAAAAAATATTTAATAAGCAAACAAAGTGTCAATGAAGTTTTAATCAGAAAAAAATGCTATTAATATTTATTAAAAAGGAAATAAATAGTTGGTAAAAACCCCACTAATCAGTGACAAAATAATATAAAATTATTATTGAAAATTTAAAAAAAAAATGTGGGAAGAATATTAAAGCTTCTAAAGCAAAAACATTATACACATTTTATATGAATAATAGTTTTTAACTGAAATTTACCTTTTGTTTCCACAGCACGCACGTTTGACTCAACTCACATTTTTGAGTGATTTTCATAAAAATTTTTTAGACAAGGTGCCTCACTTACTTCTAAGTCCCAATCCAGACTTGCAATTTTTGTTGCAGCCACTTTTAATTTTTTAGTGAGAAAGAGCGAGAGAAAAATACAAAATGAGCGAAATACAAAATGTATATATTTCTATTTAAGCACTCTCTCACATATTCAGGAATTGCTGCAACAAAAATTTCAAGTCTGGCACAGTACTAAGTCATATGAATTTTTGCTTCGAAATATTAAATAAATATTAATAAGACTTCAATAAATATTAAATAAATTTATTTTTATTGATTTAAAAAAGCACATAAAATTTAGAGAAATGTATGAAATCTTTATTTGAGTCGGTGTGACGATTTATATAATTCAATGTTTAAATATGATTTCATCTAAATGTTGACCGCGGATATGTCTGAAATGGTTCATACGCTTTAAACATACTCTGTGCAACATATCGTATGGAAGCTCCAAAAACTAAATTCTTCAATATTGTCCCCAGTCAACAGGCTTGTCCCTATATACATGAGCTTGAACATAGTGCCACAAAAGAGGCATTAAATTGTACGATCTAGACGCCCAATTGAGCGGCAGTAAACGTAAAATAAACTGTTCACCGAACTCGTTTCTCAATTGGGCCATTGTTTCGGGTGATTTGTGGCATGTGGCACCGTCTTGCTGAAACCACATGTCAGCCAAGTTCATATCTTCCATTTTGGGCAACAAAAAAAGTAACAGAAGACCAATTGATGCAAATGGCGCCAAATCGATAATTCATGGTCATCAACAAGACTGGCTGATAGAGCTGCAACATTTTCCCGACATTGTCCGTACTCTACGTATGCGTGTTGATGGTTTAATTTTCCATAATAAAATTTTGGAGCGAAATTTAATCACAAGATTCCGAGTAGCCCCCTCAGAAGGTCGCCCAAACTGACCATTAAAAGAAGAAGTACACGGATGCACTTTCTTAAACGAACATGAATTTTGATAATGAAATTTAATAATATTTAAGCTTTAATCATTTGTAAGTCGATTCATGATTAAATTAAAGACCAAACTGAACATGTTTAATAGAAACATGACATACGAAAAAGGTTGAATTGAAAAAACAGTGTTGCCAAAAAAGAAAGTTGCTTTACAACTGTAAATTAAAATATTGTATAGTATGTTTTTGGTTTTTTCAAATATAATCTACTAAATATATCGACCAAAGAAATATTTTGCTTGGACCACTTTTATAATTAAACTTTAAGAAAACCATTAAATCATACTTCTTACGCCCCAATAAAAGGGAACGCGATATACGAGTATATGTATGTACATATATTTTTTTATAATTTATTTATCTCATTCTTTTAACATTAAATAACAAATTACATTATAATCAGTATTTAGCATCTTCGCCGCTCTGTAGTTGTTTCATGGGCCGTTTGAAGTTTAAAAATAATTTTGCACCAATCTACGTTTTACGCTTGAAGTTAAAATAAAAAAGGTGAGTGTAATTACATAATGTTTCCAAACTATTTCGTATTATAATTTAAGTACAACTTGTTTTACAACAAATAAAAATAAAATAATTATTATGTTTGAAATACTGCCAAAAACATTAGTAGGCTAGTAGTGGGCCAGTGCCTCAAAAAATATATGTAAATGTATATGATGTATGTATATATAAATATTGTATAACTTTTACTAATTATATTGAAAATAATGATATGCCTAATCGACAACGTGTTGCAAGTAAACACCCACAATTTTTCTCTTACTTTCATGTTTACCAATCTTTAGCGATGGACTTGCTAATGTACGTCTATTGCATAAAAGAAATAAAATGATAGTATAAGCATTTGCTATGTTTTCAAATTTAACAATTGTGTTTTTGTGTCACAGCACACTTTCGTTATAGAAAATTCGACTATGTCCCACACAGCTCACTTTCTTATAGAAAAGTTGACTAAGTCCTACACAGTAATTTGTTCTTATAGAAAAGTTGACTAAGTCATATACAGTACAATTTTCTTGCAGAAAAGCCGACAAGCTGTGACAAGCACACTTTTCTTATAGGGAAGTCGACTGTATCACAGCACGATTTTCTTATAGAAAAGTTGTCTAAGTCATACACAGCATACTTTTTTATAGAAAAATCTACTGTGTTGCAACACACTTTTTTTTATAGAAAAGTCGACTGTATCACAATACACTTTCTTATGGAAAAGTTGACTAATTCATACACAGCGCACTTTTTATAGAAAAGTTGACTCTGTCACAACACACTTTTCTTATAGAAAAGTCTACTGCGTCATAGCACACTCTTTCTTATAGAAATGTCAACTGTGTCACAGTGCACTTTTCTTATTTAAAAATTGGCTGTGTCACAGGACACTTTCTTATAGAAAATTTTACTAAGTTATGTGTACATACACTCAAAAAAAAAATTTACTAAAACTTTGGAAAATTTTCTTAATTTGAATAAAAAAAAGTTGTCGTATGGCGCCAAAGCTGTTTTTACTTGAAACCAGTAAAATATTTACTAAATTTCTAGTTCATTAATGAACTAGTTTAAACTAATTATATTTTCATATTTAAGTAAAATTTTCCTTAAATTAAGTAAAATTTTCCCATAAAATTCTGAGCTTTGCAAAAAAATTTTTTCGTCTTTGATATCAAATTTAGTAAATTTTCCAATTTTTTTTGTCTTTAATTCAGGTACTTATTTTTATTTTTAATTAAATTCTATACCAAATGATATGTTATTTATTATATCTTCATATTATATTCTTAAGTATAATTCACCATTCACATACATACATATTAATTCCTTGAGAGGAGACAAGTATTGAACCAGCAACCTTCTGATTGATAGGCAAGCACTCTAACCAATTGCCTCACAAGGCAGCCTGAATAAGCATTGAAATTATTGAGTTTTAAAATTTTATTTTATTTACAAAAAAATAAATTTCAAGTTCAAATATTCCTCGAAAACATGAAAAATTTACTTATATTTTTTGCTAAATGCAAATTAGTAATAAATTCTATAATTTAAAGAAAAAATACTTAACACTGGGAAATATTTTCCTAAAATTTAGTATACCTTTTTACATCTTTTAAAGTCAAATTTCATGAACTAATCAGGAGTAATTCATTTCCTAAAGTTTATTTTTGATTTAAGATGAAATCGACTAGTCCTTAATATAATATTTCCTTCAGCTTATAACCATTTTCCTACTCTTAGTAAATAATTCCTTTAAGTCAGTAAACATTACCTGAAATGTGAGAAATTTATTGTGTATTTTTATGAACTATTTTTGAGGACATTAACTTTTTATTTTTTACTCATATTAAGTAATTTTTATTAAATTTTTGTAAAAATTTACTTAAACTTAGAAAAAATTACTTAAACTTAGAAATTTTTTTTACTTGAATTTAGGAAAAAATTTTTCTTAATAATAGTACATGTCTTTTTTTTGAGTGTAGCACACTTTTTTCTACAGAAAAGCTGACATTGTCGCAGCACACTTTTCTTATAGGAAAGTTGCCTGTGTCACAGCATAATTTTCTTACAGAAAAGTGAACTGTGTCACACTTTTTTATAGAAACGTCGAACATTGTTCAAAAAGTTTTTTCTTTCTAATTTGGCCTGTTAATTTTATTCTGTCTTGTACTTTTATATATACAGACTTGTACTAGATATTACTATTTTTAAAACAATTTTAGTTTTATTTTTTTATCAAATAAAAGTATTAGGAAGCCAATAAAAATTTGTGTCATTCCTATTAAACAAAATCTACTTCCTGCCCACTTTCATCCTTGACAACACAAGCAAAAATTTTAATATCCTTAAAAATAAATAACATTGAACGTAAAATTTTGTGATAATTCAAAATGATGCAATATTATTTAGTTTTAATTTTTTTTTGTATAAATTGAGGTGATTGTTATTGCCAATTTAGCTCCTTGTAAGTCTTTCTTTCACCATATAAACTTTGTAGGAAGGTATTTTATACACACATACAAATACTTGTATTTAATATGAAATAAAAAAAATACATTTATGTGTTTTAAAAAATGCTTTTAACCTTGAGAAACAGGTTCGATTCAAAATGCCAAAACAAAGTTACGCAAATTCACATTAAAAATTAAAAAAGAAAAAAACGACAAACGATATAATCATCAGAAACAGCAACCACAATAACAACGAGTTTTTACCCGTTTACATCTTTAACTTTAAAACAAATCAAGCTAAAATTCATACAAATGTCGGCAAGTAAAAAAGCAGACGCATCATCGTTGCAAGTGGTGTGTCAGCTACAAATTTGGTCAAATGCTCAACAGTAGACAATACCAATAGGAAATTTGACTGATGGCTGTGTGATATTTGTTAAGCTAATAAATTATGAAATTGTACAAAAAAAAATAAATAAAATGAAAATGAAATTGTGGCAAGTATTATAGAAAAATATATAGTAATTTTGAAATAATTTTTTCATACAAAACTATGATGAGGAGTTAAGCGCATTTCTCAATACATACGTATCGTTACCTTGCTACAGAAAGACCCTAACTCACTATTTTTTTGAAATCGAGATTTTTGTATATTTCGATATTAGAATATTTAATGTATCGAAAAATGTAAAAATCTCGATTAAAAAAAGAGTTAGGGCCTTTACATATTAAGGTGACGATATGTTTATATGTGGAAGTATGTATTTTATGTGATTTTTAAAGTGCTATAAACCGTTAAAATGACACATGTTTCAAAATCTATTTAGTTTGAAATGAATTTATCGTTTATGAGTTCAAAAAAAAAAAATAATAATTGTAACCAGTCCTGGTGGCTCATTGCTTTGTTTCGAAGTTACAAGAATTAGGAGAGTGTCAAAATTTAGTACTGAAGAATATATAACTTATTACCTAGTTTTATAAAGATAGACTTTAAAAGCATATTAAAACTTTTTGAAGTTACGTTCTTTTTTCACAAAATTACTTTCTGATTATTATTTTTTTAATTCTTTTCAAAATGAACATTTGCGGAGGTGCTCTTTTTAAACTATATATTTTTATTTTATATATATATATATATATATATTTTTCAATTCAATGCTTTTTGAAATTAATTTATACAAAAGGTGATTTTTATACAATGTACTTTTCGTCAAAGATACATTTTATAAAAGGTATTTTTAATGAAAGGTGCTTTTATAAGTAACTTTTAACAAAAGGTACTTTTTATTTAAGAGACTTTTAATAAAAAATTACTTTTTATTTATGAGACTTTTAATGAAAAGTACTTTTTATTTAAGAGACTTTTAATAAAAAGTACTTTTTATTTAAGAGACTTTTAATAAAAAGTACTTTTTATTTAAGAGACTTTTAATAAAAAGTACTTTTTATTTAAGAGACTTTTAATAAAAAGTACTTTTTATTTAAGAGACTTTTAATAAAAAGTACTTTTTATTTAAGAGACTTTTAATAAAAAGTACTTTTTATTTAAGAGACTTTTAATAAAAAGTACTTTTTATTTAAGATACTTTTAATAAAAAATACTTTTTATTTAAGATACTTTTAATAAAAAGTACTTTTTATTTAAGAGACTTTTAATAAAAAGTACTTTTTATTTAAGAGACTTTTAATAAAAAGTACTTTTTATTTAAGAGACTTTTAATGAAAAGTACTTTTTATTTAAGAGACTTTTAATAAAAAGTACTTTTTATTTAAGAGACTTTTAATAAAACGTACTTTTAATTTAAGAGACTTAATAAAAAGTACTTTTTATTTAAGATACTTTTAATAAAAAGTACTTTTTATTTAAGATACTTTTAATAAAAAATACTTTTTTTTTAAGATACTTTTAATAAAAAGTACTTTTTATTTAAGAGACTTTTAATAAAAAGTACTTTTTATTTAAGAGACTTTTAATAAAAAGTACTTTTTATTTAAGAGACTTTTAATAAAAAGTACTTTTTATTTAAGAGACTTTTAATGAAAAGTACTTTTTATTTAAGAGACTTTTAATAAAAAGTACTTTTTATTTAAGAGAATTTTAATAAAAAGTACTTTTTATAAAAGTGACTTTTAATAAAAAGTACTTTTTATAAAAGTGACTTTTAATAAAAAGTACTTTTTATAAAAGTGACTTTCAATAAAAAGTTCGTTTTATAAAAGTGACTTTCAATAAAAAGTTCGTTTTATAAAAGTGACTTTTAATAAAAAGTACTTTTTATAAAAGTGACTCTTAATAAAAAGTTTTTTTATAAAAGTGACTTCATAAAAAGCAATAATTTGTTACGGTTTAGAAATTTTGTACTGAAAATTTTGTGAAAAGCGTTACTAAGGCTGATGGAGGGGAGGTATATGTGAATGGTCCCATACATGTACTTTTTAATAGGCAAAATATATGCAAAATATATGGTGACTGAAAAAAATATACATACAATAAATATTAAGAAGAGCGTTAATCGAAATTCAAAGTTTTTGTTTATTAAAAAACGGAACATATTTGATCTACTGCTTAAAGAAGAATAAGAACAGCGGGAAGTCAAAATTAACGTTGGGTGACTGCCATGATCACCCCTGCCCGCTAATTTGACGAACAATTCTGGTACAAGAGAAAAGTAATTTCAAGCTCTTCCTTTCTCATTGCACGAATCATTTATAATATTTTGTTAACTGTGAATAAAACTGATTTAAATTAAGCATTACGTGTGAATGAAGTCAAAGGTTTTTATTAGAAACCTATTATACGTTCAAATCCAAATGTTATCATTAACACTTCATGATGAAACGTAAGAAACTGCAGTTGTTTGAAAGTTTCCCATTCATCAATCATAAATAAACGAATTATAACCCAAAGGCATGCATGCATGTATGTGTGTGCATCGTGATATTTGTGTTTGTAATTTGGCTCGATAGAGGTCAGTTAAGTCCTCATTATAATTAAAATAAACAACAACAACAACAACAGCAACAACAACAACAAATAGAAAATATTTTAAATAAGAAAATGTTGTGGTTGAGAATTAATGTTATTGTTGAGGAGAACAAAAATGAAAGGGGTGGGTGTTAGACATACATACATTTATAGAACTTGCATATACATACATATATATGTACAATGTATTCATGTGAACTTTTTTAATACAAAACCAAATTATTGTTTTGAAGACTTCAATAATTTTGGAATGTCTGAACAAATTTAATATATTGTAAGTAAAATCGAAAACGCCTTCAAAAACAACTTCTCTCTCTCTCTTCTTCTGATAAATGGCAATTTTATTATTTAAAAGTTAATTGCGGTTGTCAGTGTTGTTATAAAAACCATTCATACCTGTTGATTTGAAAGGTGGTTCCATAATTTTTTTTCCGTTTTTTAACTTTTCAACTTCTCAAAATTTTGAAAAATATGTAATAAGGTTTGTTGAAATTTTTTTCTTCATTTGAGTTTAATTAACCAAGAAACAAATTATTTGTTGAGAATTTTTATAATTTAGAATTACATACATATGTATATATATGTAAAGAAAAAATTGATTAATTATATGTTTGTATTTACTTGGAAATTTAACGGTTGGTGTTTACCAAAAGTAAAGAAAATAAAAAAAAAAGAAAACAGTAAGAAAGAACAATGACTTTTATATAAAAGCAGATAGAAAATACTATTTGTTACTTACAAAAGTACATTGTAGACATTTTTTTTATTGCACTATCACCATTGTTCATAGAATTCTATGTTGTTGGTGGAAATTTCAAAGAAACTTTATTATACGGATTTCCGTTTTTTTTGGTCACTTTTTGTATTTGTTTGTTTGCTTTCTAATGAGTTTTTTCTTTCAAACATAAGTACAACATTTATGCGTTTTACATCCCAGCAAGAATTTTGTATAGCATATTGGAGAATCTTCTTTTGAGAATCATCATGAAGGTAAAATAACCGCAAATGAGCCAATTTTTCATTCACAAGTGAGTAATACTATCGTTGTGAGAAAATTGTATTCTACAGACAAATCACTTTAAAAAATCTTAATTATACGGTCTTCTGAGTCATTTGTGAGCAATTTTCTATTTACATATAAGCAGTGGGCAGTGTCTTTCATAATTTTTTCAATCGTAAACTAAAATACTTTTTTGATTATATTCCAAATTATGCTTTTATGACTGTCCTTATTTCTTCTGAGCCATGTTTGAATAATTTAGCCATTGATTTTTGGTTACTTACGTGTCTTTTTAGCGTCATATTTAACAGACAAACAGCTGTTTCGCATTCACTAAAAGCCTTCAGCAGGACAAGTTAAAAGAAAATGAGTGTGAACTATAACCTACGAATTTCAATACAAATTTGCGTCCCACTAACAATTTTTTAAAGTAATTTCTATGCACTCAAATGTTAAAAGTGGTCAATTGTATTTTTATTATCTCCAACTACTATTCATTGCTTTCGTAAGAATAGAATAAGGTCCTGTCCCATGATGTCAACAGCGTTTGACTTGTTGCACACTTGCACTCAAAATAAATTTTAAAATTTTGTTGTTGTTTCCAATGTAAAGGCTCAGATAGCCGACTGTAATGTAAAGCAACTGCAACAGTAATAAACAGCTGATCGATATTGTTATGTGAAAAGTAATGAAAACTGTTATAGAGATGTTATGTAATCTGACATAGTTTTCATATAAAAATATCGATCAGCTATTTCCTACGTTGCAGTTACATTACAGTACAGTCGGCTAACTGAGTCTTAACTGTGCGACAAGTCGAAAGTTGTCGACATCGTGGGACAGGTTCTAAATTATTTTTGAGCAGGAGCAGTGCAGATATTTATTTACTTTCATTACATATTTTAATTTTTTTTAGCACATGGATAAAATATATTTTAATCCTTTTTCAAAGATCCAAAATGATTATTATTTAAGTGATTTTATTTTATAAAAAAAGTAATTACTCAAATGGCAGCTGGGATATTGGCAAAAACTATAAAAATTTTTACTTGAATTTTGTTTTTTAGAAATTTATTTTCTTCTTTTGTCGTTAATAAATTTTTAGTTACCAGGTTGTTATTAAAAAAAATATGTATTTAAAGCGGAAATACATGTTTAGAAAAATATTTTATAATAAATTGATTACTTTTTAAACTACAACAACAAAATAATAAGCATCTTAACTTACGGTAATTATTTTTGTTTTTTTCAGAGGGGTGAAGGCGTTTGACAAAATTGTATCAAAATAATTTACCCATTGGGATTCCTCAGGGGTATCTTTATACTTACCCCCATACGCAAAAAAAGTAACGTATGCTTCAAATGTACGTTAAACCGGTTTTTGTATGGAAATTTTATCTTAACGTACACTTCAAGCACACTTTAATATTTTTGCATATGGAGGTTCGAATTTAAAATACCGAACTTGAGCCTGATTATTCCTGATAAGAATTACGTTTTGTTGGTTTCTTTATGAAGGATTTATTTTTGGATGCAAAATTACTTTAGAGGATCATTTTGGAAAAGGTACTTTTCGGAAAAGTAGTTCTTGGGGAGGCCCATTTTTCGGGAAAGTACTTTTGGAAGTAGTTTTTCAAAAAGTTCTTGAAAAACAAAATATATTTTGTAAAAATTTACTTTTGGAAAAAATTATTTTTGTAAAAATTTACTTTTGGAAAAGAAAGTACTTTTACAAAAAAGTATTTTTTAATTTAAAAAAATACCTTTTCGAAGAAGGTTCTTTTCCAAAAGTTTTTTTATTCAAGTTGTAAAAAAGTACTTTTTGCAGAAAGTACTTTCTCCACAAAAGTATTTTTTGAACAAAGTGTTTTGCACAGAAGTATTTTTGATGAAAGTAATTTTCCAAAAAAGTAGTTTTTCAAGACATTTATTTTAAGAAAGTACTTTTACAAAAATTTACTTTTTACAGAAACTTTTTTTGAACAAAGAAATTTCATAATTTGTTTTATTTAAAAAAGTACTTTCTGAAGAAAGTACTTTAACAAAAAAGCGTTTTTTACAGAAAGTTTTTTGTGAGCAAAGTACTTTTCCAAAAGTTTTTTATTCAAGTTTTAAAAAAAGTACTTTTTGCTGAAAGTCCTTTTTCCAGAAAATAATTTTTTGGACAATAGTATTTTTGAAGGAAGTAATTTTTCAAAAAAGTACTTTTTGAAGATATTAATATTAAATAAAATAAATAAATTTCAATTAAAATAATTTTATGAAAATATGTCAAATAATAAATATCTTAAATTAATTTTAAAGAAAAATATTTTTTTTTTGAAAATAAAGTTTTTAGAAAGGAACTTTTCAAAAAGTCAAAAGCTACATTTTCTCAGCTGACTTAAAACAAGCTTTATTAGAAGGGTGCTTTTTGAAGGAAGACCTCCTGCTCTTTGAAAATAATTTTTTTTTAAATATAGAGCTTTAAAGATATATATTTTTTTAAAGCATCTTTACTTAATAGGCAACTCATTTCAAAAGAAAAATAAGAAACAAGTTTGGGCAACAAAAATATCTGCAGACAAAATATGCCGTATTTTCAAGCAAATGATTCGCCATACAATTTTAAGCAAAAGAAAAATTCTGTCTTTTTTATGTTCAATAATGCGGGCCATTTTTTACAGCAATCGCATAAAATTTAGTAAAGAGGTAAATCGTGTTAAGACTTTTGAAACTTTGACTATTGGAAATAAAATATAAGAAGCTTAAATATTCTCTATTCATCAATAAAGCTTATAGCTTTCGTGAAACAACTAAAATTTAAACTATTCCATAAAAGCAAAGTCTTTTATATTTTTCAACTCATCTTTATGGCACCTTAAACAACATATTCTTCAAATATGAATATTTATTTTTAAATACAATTGTTTATTTTTATTTGTATTTTTTAAGTGTCTTAAAATGATTTGGTCTAAATTTTTGTTTAGCGTTTTAAAAAAATCATAATTTTTTTATTTCAGTTTTTAAGTTGAATTGAAGGTCATTTTTGTTCAGGTTATTATTTAAAAATATTTCTTTAGATGATTTTGTTAAGTCATGAGCATATTAAAGTTTATACATAATTTTCTAAAACAAATTGGAATGCATATAGAAAAAAAAAAACTCAAAAAAAGAATAGATTATAAGTGTGAAGTTTTAATATGATTTATTTGTTTTGTATTTCTAATACAAAAGAAAAAATGTTTTTCAATAAATAAAAAACCTTTTTTTTTTGGCCATGTTATCAATACTTTGTAATTAAAAATATTTTTCTTTGTTAAAGTAAAACTGCTTGTTGTACTGCAACAATTTAAAGACGGATTAGATGTAATAAAAAGCCGTTATATTTATTACAATGTTTACTCTATTTAACTTTTATAATATAGGTTTAATGTAATTAAAATTTTCGGGCAAGCAGTGAGTGCACATTGGGACTGAAGGCAAAAAATTTCGATATAAACAAAAATCAACCAAACAGAAATGTTTATTATGGCTGTTTGGAAATCGCTCAAAAATAGAAAATATACAATTACATGGTGTTAAAAAACTATATGCAGTACGAATCAGGGAATAATATTGAAATTAAATATTAATTAAAATATGTAATTTAAGAGTTCCTTATGTTTCCTAAGAACCTTCAAGCAACACGATTAAAATCGATAGTATGCTGGTTAATATACATATGTGTGTGTACTATCCTAATCGAATGACTGACTTTTGAGTAAATGCAACTCAAATTTATTGGAGTTTATGAACATTTTCAAAAGCCAATAAGAATTCATTAAATCAGAGTTGAGTTTTCTCAAAAGTCATACGATTGCGCAGGATAGTGAATTCTACGCATATTGTCACACTTTAAACAATACATAGTTTCATTTGACACTATTGTTAAAATCGGTAAGGAATAGTGAAATTTGCTTTCACACTACAATAAAAAAATGCTGTTGCATGCTTTTGATAAAAGGTAATAACAGTTTTAGTGTTCTCCTAAAATCAAGAACAATAAAAATGAGAACAACTCAATAATGTACATCATGAAGATTAAGCAAGCAATAGTTTTGTGCTCACCTCTAGATACCAGCATTAAAGGTTCTATCAAATGTGTCATACCATAATGCCAAAGCAATAAATATATGTATTTGTGCCACCTGCCATAACCATAAACAGATTTTTATGCTGTAACTTGTTTGCGCATTTCCAAAGTGCAACAACAAATATGTATAAGCAGCAAACAGCTGTTTATGTTTATGGCGAAAAATCAAAATTCAATTGGTTCTTTTGATTATAATTATGGCTGTGGCGGGTCAACTATAATTTAATACAGTGTTGCCCATAAGTTTGGTTCGAACAGCTGTTTTGTGTGGGTTATGGTTATGGTTTTGGCACGTTTTATCGAATCTTAAATAAAATGTTAAATTTTGCCATTGTTCTATTTTTCGCATTCTACAATTAGGAGCTGTGGTGACACCGACCAGTGATGCGAACCCAAAATATTTCTCAGAGGTAGATTCCTTGTGAAAAAGAGGTAGTTTCCAACACATCTTAAAAAGAGATAAACTTACCACACTTATGTTTAAGGGTATTTTAAACACCGTAGAAAAATAATTTTTACCAAATTCAATTATGTCATCGTTATTAAATTAATTTTAAAATTTTTATTATTTTCATATTTAAAGGAATGAATATTGGCCCATTAAAGGAAATATTTGGGATTGTAGCAGATTTTAAATAGTAAAGTCAACACAGTGTTGCTTACATGCATTTCTAAAATATATTTAAGTTAAACTTATAGCTTGGATTAGATAAAAAACTCGGGTAACTGTACTTTAGCATTATTGAGAAACCAAAAAGTGGTAGATTTTTCTCAAAAAGTAGTAGAGTAGAGTTAAATGCCCAAAAGAGGTATATCTACCACAAAAAAGGTAGAGTTAGCATCGCTGATACCGACACAAACAAAGGATAGATCATAACTTCCAATGGCTAAAACGCTTTTCTTGAACACACTTCCGAAATGTTATTTTCGATTAATCAAAATATTAATTAATATCGATCTAACCGCAAGGGAGCTGCAGCTCAATGCCTTTACAAATTTTTGTGCAACAACTATAAGGGTTGACATCGAGCATTATATTGACTAAATGACTACACTGACACTTGACACTGCAGAGTAAAATAGTCAGGCTGCAGGTCGCTTGAAAGCAATGTCAAACATTATATAAACGCAAAGAAAACATATGGTTGTAAAATGGTTGAGAAAACAATATTATGTTTTCAGAAACAAATGTGTGGTCGTTGAAAACTAGTTATTGTTATTTTAAACATTAGTCGTGTTACAATAGGCAAAGTAATGTTTGAATTTAATAATTACATTATTATATTCATAAAAAAGTGTGATATGGTTAGAGTTTAACAGTATAGTTTTGTTAAAAATTTATGACTGCAACATAATTTTTATTATTATTTAAAAATAATATAATGTAAATAACAATGTAATGTTATCCAAAACCATACTATATTAAGTTTTAAAAAAAAACTTTTTCAGAAACATCTTCTGTCAGTTCAGTGTTTCGCTTGTAAGCTATTGGTAGTGAACGCGTGGTGTTTAATAAATAAATAAAGCACAAACAAACAAAAGGGTAGATAAATAAAAACATATACATACGTACGTACATATGTTTATCTCTTTATACACACGTGTTTGTATGTAAGTATACATTTCTATATATACATTTAATTTCAACAATATTAATTTATTTTTATGTCGTATTTGACGCACAGCTTTTTTAAACCAATACCAATACCAATAAATATATGATTGAAAAACAAAATATTATTATTATATTAAATAATACTGTTGTCGTATTTAACAATATTATTATAATATAATAATATAATACCATGTGAGTCTCAATTATATTTTAGTCACATCTAACAATAGTGTTGTCATATTTACAATAATAAGATTAGGTGTAACAAAGTCCATTGTTTTTGTTGATAATATTATTATTAACTCAGATAATAATATTATTAAAAGTTTGCTTTTCTATTGGCAATAATATGATTTAACTACAACCATATAATTCAATTATAGTATGTTGCTGTTTGATTATGATTACCTCAACCATATTTTTTATTTGCATGTAGAACTGAATGTTTGTACATACACGTATCTTTAGGCATTTGGCATGTCATTAAGTCAGAAAACAATAGTCAGCTGACCCAGTGTGTTCAGCTTAAGCGAACACATAAACCAAATTTGACAGCTCAGTCAGCCAATAAATTTAAACTAATTTTTGCCAAACAGAAGTTCTATATTTACATATGTATGTATATTATTAAGATTAAAAAAGATGATAATGCCTGATAACTACATGCAGGCCTTTTGAATATTTTTTTATTATTTATTTTTTTAAATGATATTAAATTTATATAAATATAAGACTTATATAATATATAAATAGCACTAACTACTTGGGCTATCAGCTTATTTTTTTTTTAATTGAACAAAAGTGTCGTTAAAATTCATCAATATTTATTATTGATGAATTTAACTACGAATTTCAAATAACTTCGAAAACAACTTTTTATTTAAAAAAAACTCGTTCTATAGCCTTAAATTTGAAAAGTTCTTATATTTTAGAGTTTAATTTATGTTTACAAAAATAAAACTAAATTAAATAAAAAAATCTACTTTATTAAAACCATTCACGTTTTTCGTGTTTAATTTCTTTATTGTTTTTTATACTTGTACTTTAGCTCAACTTTAAAAGGTTTTTGTTTTGCTTTTTTATACACAAAAAAAAGAAAAAAAAAACGTTTTATTAATATTAAAAAGTAACTAAAGTATCTCTAGACTAGAGTTAGACCAAAAACTGGTTAATATTATTTGTTCAGCTGTTTTTGCTTTATTTTATTTTGCTTCAGTTCCGTTTATTGTTATAACGTTAAATAATACCCCGATGATAGTGCTGTTGTTTTTTTCTTACATACATACATACATATGTATTTCTTTTTATTGAAGTATTAGTTACGACTACTAATTTTTTTTTGAAATTTATCATTTGACACAAACAATGAATGTTTTATTTTTATAATTTTGCTGCGTTACAAACCTCCAAACAAAATTGACCAACATTTAGTTGTTGTTTTATATTGTTTGCTGCAAAAGAAAAAAAACAAATTAGATTAACTCGAATCGATATAACTAGACAGACCGCAATACGTGAATTCAGCTCAATATTGAATATGAAGGATTTTGAGAGCAACGGCCACACCTTCCAATATGTGTTTGTAACAGATTTGATACAAAACGTTCGATATATGCACATACATACATATGTATGTAATGTGTGATTTTTGAAAGTTTAAATAAATGGGTGGGAGTTTCCACCACAAAAATGTATAAGACTTTTTGCACAAAATTGCTACTTAGGACATTTTGGCATGAGTTGTTCTTAATATGTAACAGTAGCCAATGAATTATGCATGGCAATAAGTAGTTCTCACGCTTATTGTTTATGAAATTAAATACATTTAGAGATTTATGTAGCTATTTTGAAAAATCTGGTTATATGATTTCTCATGACCCAATATTCGGTACAAGGTAATTCTACGAAAAATAAAACAAGAGGGCATTTTCAATACAATAAGTCTTAATTTTCTTGAGGGTAAGTATATTTAGAATTAAAAAATGAAAGTATAATTTACAAAAAATGTATTTGCCCTAGTATTCATAAAAAATATTTTAGATTTATTACAGGTTTATTTGACAAATTTCCCATAGAAATACGTCAAATAAGCGCTTAATAAACCTTAAATATTTTTTATGAATATGACGGTTAATAGTTATGACGACTATTTTTTAAAACCTACCAAAGAAAGGGTCTCATTAAAGAATTCTCTTTGAAGCGTATTTATACTTTTTTAAAGACACTATTTATAAATACTGTTTTCCAAAAAGTATTTGATTTAAAGTTCAGTTAAATTCTTAGAGGTATCGCTAGTAGTCACAGGGTCTCTTAGTGAACTGACCGTAGATAGACAACTTATTCCAGCTAACCTAACCTCTTAAAGTACTTTTTTGAAAGATATCTACTAATATAAATCAAACAAAGCCATGTTCATAGGCAAAAAGAAATAAATAAAATTTAATAACTATTACATTAAGCTTGAGTGAAATTCTTTTACAAAAGTCTTCTAACAAAATATATTTCTATTCAATATTTTGACATTTTTTTGTAAAAAAGAGCTGCAAGAATCATTAAATAAATAAATAAAGATTAAAAAATAAAAGAAATAAAAAATAGGTAAATTTAACCAATTTAATCGGTTAAAGTGGAACAAAATTTTTTTTTACATTTTAGCAGCGGCCAACATAAAATTTAAAAACTCGTAAGAGTAAAATTTTTCTACACATTATTATGGTAATTGTACCGTGATATTTGTCAAACAACAATTTTAGTAGTAATATCAAATACAATAGATTCTTATGTAGCTTTTGGAAGGAATTCTCCCCAATCTAAGTCCATGACCACAATACCATCATTCCTCCCAAAGAAATGACCTGCGATTTTTTAATTTGTTGTCTTGGAAGAAAATACGAAAAAAAGCTACAAAATATAAATTAGACACATTCCAGCTCACGAACGATCATCGCTAGAACCTTCATATGTTTTGGAAATCTGCATTAAAAAGACCGAACTTTAATTTGAGAGGTGTCTCTAAAATACATACATATGTATCTATTTATATTTTTTATACCTCAAGTCTAATGACCTAATTCAGTGAGAATATTTGGGACGTTTTTGTTTGAAAATTCTTTTGAGTTCTTGTTTTTGAACTCTCTGAATTGTCTTTGATAATGAAAAATAAAAATATTATTACCATATTTTTAAAACATAAAAATTAAATTAAAGTATTATAGGCCATTTGCACCTGCACAAAATCTAGCAGATTTTTATTTAAATCTTTATGAAAATCTATACCGTTTACACTATGCTTTTTTGACATTTATCAAAATTTTTTTATCCAAAACAAAGCCCATTAACCGAAAAATTTCCAAAACTACAACCAAACAACTGCAAAATAGCCAATTCACGCACCTTTTTAAGCAGACCGTAGCTAATTTAATCATCTTTTGTATAAATATTTTGTACAGGGTAGTAAAAATAACATAAAAATATTATATTCTTATATTTTAAACTGAAAAATATTAGATTTTGGGTAGATTGCCTACAAATCTACTCACAAACTAGATTTTGTTTTGTATGGAAAATCTAAGAAAAGCAGCTAGATTTAGCACGAAATCTCGTAAGTACCAGATTGTAAATGCCCTATTATACAATAGTTTGAAAAATATATGAAAAAATTTGTATTGGATATAATGTTTGGTACATAATAATAAATCAAATACACGAACCTTCTAGCATAGACAGACTGTTGCTTTTTTCCTTCCATAGACAAACCGATACAATCGTCGAACAGAATTAGGACATAAGAAGAATTTTGTATGGAAATGCATTAAAAATTTAAGTTGGTAATATTAACCAACAAAAAAGGTTACGAACCAAAATTAAATAAAAAATAGTTGTTTTATGTTAATCCCTGCATTAATTTATACTGAGCAAGAAGCAGTAATTGTTAAGAGAAAGCAACAAAATATTTTTTTTTTCAAATGAATTGCTGTGACATCTTTCATTCACAGTAATTTAACAACTGAAATTGGTTAGTTTAACCTATTTAATTTTTTTAAGTCTGCTTTTTTTCAAATGGCATATCGAAAAACAAACTCCCACCAATTTGAACGAATGAAATATATTTTAAAGTAAAGTGATTTTTCGTGTTTACAATTAATTAATATAATTTACTTTAATTAATAAAATTGAGCTGATAAGTTTTGTGGCACAAAGTTGTTCTTAGAATTGTAGAGTTGAAAGACATCTAATAAGGTTCTTTGTTATTATAATTTTTTGTTTAAGAAAAAAAAACAAGAAGAAACCAATTTTTTCTTTTTGTCTTCTGGCGAAACAAAAGAAATTCTTTTTTTATCTAGCTAATTTAGCACAATATCCCATGATATCAGCGGTCATTAATCATGGAGACACACAAACTTTATGTAAATCGTTTTGGCATCAATACTCTTTTCTTTTGCTTTTTCCATCGTTTACATGCAGCAGTTGCTAATAAAACCACCAAATTGGGTTAGAAAATAAATGAATCTAAAAAAAGGTACACTGTGTGCTGGCCTTATTTTTTTGATATTAAAGTTGAAGCCAGTAACTTAAGTTCGTATGAGTCTGTGCGAATAGAGAAAAAAGAGTTTGGGCGCAAGCAGCGGGTAACCGTTACTAGCGTTTGTGGCTTAAGTCTTTTGTTTCAGTTGGAATTAAGCAATTGGGATTGGACTTTTTTTCAATAATTTAGTTTTTCAACTTAAAATAGAAGAACAATAATTGGTGTATAGAAAAGCAATTACTTGCACTGAAACTGTGTTGAATGTGTGTATGTTATTATTTTCTAGAACTTTCTTCTACTTTTTTGTATACGATTGCTGAATGGGTCAGTGGGAAACAATTTAATACAATAAGTTTAATCTTTATAGTTTTTTTATTATTGGTTAATTTCCGTTGAAGAAGTTTCGCAATCAAATCATTATTTCAATATTGTTTTTTTTTCAACTCAATATAATGGATAGATTAGTTTTATTTTATTACTGCTACATCTTATGCATATGTGTTTTAAATTATGGTAATTAGGTCAAATGTTAATTTTTTTATTTTTAATCTTAGCTGAAGCCGCATTACTTCCATTTCCTAAAGATGCTTGATTGCTATAAAAAAATTAAATGAAATAAATTTATTTTGCATTTTATTTTTATGGAGAATAAAAAGGAAAACTTTAATAAAAACAATTTGGTTACAATTACGGTTCTTTTCACAATGTACAATTAAAGGCTAACAGGGACTTTAAAGGAAAGTTTTGTATGAAGAACTGTCGGTTAAAGTTCATTTTAACTCTAACGTCCCTTTTCACAATGTATGGTCAAGAGTTAACGTGAACTTTAACTGACAGTTCTTCATACAAAACTTGCCGTTAAAGTCCCTGTTATCTTTTAACCATACATTGTGAAAAGGTACGTTAATCATACATTGAGAAAAGTGACGTTAAATTTATTTATCCACAAAATTAATTTCTTTTAACTTGTATTTTTTCTTTACCCTTTACAAAAATTACATTATTTAACCATTTCCACTAATTAAACATCGTTTAGTGTTTATTTTAGCGTTTAAATTGGCAATTTAACTATGTCTGATATAATATCATGTATGTCACGATTTTATGTTATTTAAAAGGGGGCAAATGCAAACATATTAATTTTTCTCTCTATTGTGTTATATATAAACGTATTTGTGTCTATTTTCTATATTGTTGCTTTATTTTGAACTCATGCATGAAGTTGTACTACATAGTTGTTTGCTGATATTGTCTACTTTATGGGTTTTCATACTGTTCAGCAATAAATACGCATACAAGGTCGTTTTACTAAAAATACTACAAAGGAATAAAATTCAAAACATTAAATCTGATTAATTTTCAAACAAAACTATAAAACAAAAATCAAGATAAAACACTAGTAGTTGCAAATAAATTTAATTAAAGTGTCAATTTGTTAAGTCAACCCAAACAATTTATTTAGGTTTGATTGCAGCAATGAACCAAAATTTTTGGAAGAAAATGCATTTTAAATTTTAAAATATTTTAATATTTTTCATTGAACAATAAAATGTTTAAATGAAAATATCAAATAATTTTATTTAAAGCTTTATAAAAAAATTCTAACTATTTGCTTCCATTTTGTAAAACATTATTGACCTCAAATAGTAATATTTAACTGCTGATCATGACCACTTGAAGCCAAGGCAAAGGGCTAATACACGGAAAAAAATTTAAATTATTCTTAATTATGAAATTTGGCAGCTGTTAACAAAATGCTGGCATTAATCATCATAATTTCAAATATTTCAATAAGTTTTTTTTTTCAATCAATGTATTTTTTTATTATAAAATAATTGAAAATATGTATGTATGTTTGTAAATATAATTTGATTTAAAATGTTCAATTGAATAAATTAAAAAATTAATTGCAAATAAACTTAAAATAAATTAATATACAGCCCCATCATAAATATTCCCTTGGAATTTATTTCTCAGGGGAAATTAGTATCGCAAGAAAAAATTCCTCCATTCATAAATTCCTTGGGAACAACAACGAGTAATATGTGGCATCACCGCATTTCAAAGCCAGTTGTTTTGTTTGTTGGTATTTTGTTCTTTGCGTGTAAGCAGCGTGACCAGTTGACCGACTAAAGTGGCAAATTGCCAATTTTTCGACTGCTTTTTTTAGAGTAAATTATATAAAAATACATTAAAAATAAAAAGTTTAGTGTAGTTTTCTCGCCTTTTTTTATTTTGCCCCTTTATTTGATAAATCCTCTTTGTGTGGCACTTTTTGAAAAATTTCATTGGTCACGCTGCGTGTAAGCATAAACAAAATTATTGAAATTTAACAACTTGAACTTTGAAATAAAAGAACTATAAATAATCACCACTATGGTGAACAATATTTCCCTGGAAATATTTTCCCTTTTCCCCAAATTGCAATCGTAAATAATTTTTTGCTAGAAATGTGTTCCCTTTTTTTATTCCCATGTCTATGATTAATTGCAAAAATTCCCAGCAACATCTTTTTACATAGAATATGAATGTTTTACGAAGGTGATATATCAAATAATTTTAACCATTGCACGTAAAATATTTAAGAAACACAACCTTACACTAAAAAATATTTCATTTGATAAATTTGTTTGATTTTCAATTAATTTATAAGCTTTATCACGTCTCTTTTCACAATGTATGATTAAGAGTTAACGTGAACTTTAACTGACAGTTCTTCATATAAAACCTGCCGTTAAAGTTCCAATTAGCTTTTAATTTTAGATTGTGAAAAGGGCCGTAAATCTTCTTCCCGTTTTTTACATCCACTACGCAGTGATAGCGGGAATAAATATTACCATGAAATTCACTATAGAAAATTTCCCTTAATGCGGAATGACAATTTTATGGGAACAAAAATTTAAAATTTTATTCACGATAGTGATGACTATTTTCTTTATATGATTGAATCAGTTAATTTTGTGTGTTGAACATTCGCCTATTCAAATCGCTTACAATTTGAAAAAAAAAAGCAAAACACATTTCTACCTTTTATGAAAACCGCTCGACTTGTTACCCTTTTGCTGTTTTTCGAAGTTGTGTGCGAAAAATATATACATACATGTATACATATGTATGCAATTTTTAATCATAACAAAATTATGTTGAAATATTTTCGTTTCGCAGTAATGTTTTAACATTTAATTTTGTAATATTTTGCTTTTAAATTAGTCTTTTAGATTTGGTGCTTAGTAGTAATATCTATTCAAATATTGTGCTCAATTCATTGACAACTTACAACTTTTTGAAACTATGAGAACTAAGAGTTCAAAAGAGCGAAATAAAAAAAGAAGTTACTTAAAACGCCTACATACAAAATTTAGTATTAAATACGTATGAATGTTTATAAAACATTCAATAAAATTTAATTTCTTAAAGCTTGTTTAACTGGTTATTAATGTTAAGTCCTTGCACAAGAAGTAAATTAAAAAAATATATATACGTACATATATTTATACAAAATAATTGCATAGAGAGCATTTTCAATACAATACGTTTTTATGGAAGTCTTTTTTTTGAAAACGTTGTTATTGCATATCTAGAATGAAAAATATAATTTAAAAATATAAGCCTTATTTATAAAAATTAAAAAGGCTTTATACAGGCTTTTTAAGAACAATTTTGTATGAAAATTAGGTTTAAAAACCCTTTACAAGGACTTTTTAAGTTTTAAAGAAAAGGCTGTACATATTAAGCTATGAAACCTTTTTCTTAAATGTTTTTTTAAAGATATTTTTTATAAATACCTTTTTATAAAACTCGTTTTTCCAAAAAATTTTTATTTAAAGGTTAGTTAAATTGTTAGAGATATCACCCAGTGGCCCGAGTCACCGAGTAAAATCATCGTAGAGTGAGCAACTTATTCCAGCTTAGCTAACCTAAAGATATTTTCTCTAAAACTACTTTTTTGAAGGATATCTATTCATATATGTAAATCAAAACAAAGCGATGTTCATAGGCATACAAATAAATAAATACAAAATGCATTAACTATTTTATTAAGCTTGAGGTCTTTGTATAAACAAATTACCAATATTTATATTTAATATTTTGACACGCCCTTGTGTGTCTTCTTCAGGCAAAAAAAGTCGCAAAAATCATTAAATAAACAAAAAAAGATTAGAAAACAAAAGAAATAAAAAAGAGGTAAATTTAACCAATTTTATCGATTAGAACAGTAAAACAATTTTTTTTTTAAATTTTAGCAGCGGCCAACATAAAATTGAAAAATTCGTAAGAGTGAAAGTTTTCTTGTAAAGCTTAATATTAAAGGTTAAAGAGTACAAATTTAGTGTGGTAAATTTAACGTGCCATATGTCAAACAGCAATTTTAATAGTAAGATAGAATACAAAAGTTTTTATGGGATTATTACTGGGGATTATTCACTATCAAAAGCCACTATCATAATGCCATCATCCTTTCGAATCAAATGACCTAAATTTTTTTAATATGTTGTGTTGTGAGAAAATACTGAAACATGCAAAAGAAAAACTACAAAACTAGAAATTTTTTATGATGATGACCACTAGACCCCTTAAATATTTTGGCAGGCTTCATTAAAAAGACTGAACTTTAATTTGAAGAGTTTAACAAAAGCTTTTTTTTAATATACATATCTGTTTATATTTTGTATGTCTCAAGTCGAAGAATAATTTGCATGGCAGTGCATTAAAAACTTAACTTGGTATTTTTAACCAATAAAAAAAAAAAAAAAGTTAACTGAGTTAAATAAAAAACTGTTTAATATAAGTCGCTGCATTAATTTATAATGACCAAGAATTTTGCATTTGTTTAGAGAAATAAGAAAAATATTTTTTAAATTTAATTAAAATTTTTTAAATTAATGGCAAAATTTTGTAAATAGAAACGTTTTTTTTTCATTTTGAAATTTGTTTGGAAAAAATATTTTTTAAAACGAATTTTCGTTTGAAACGTTTAGAAACGAAATTTTTTACAAAATCTGGCTACACGCAAAGAAAAAATATGGTTGCAGAATGGTTAAGAAAACAATATTATGTGCTCAGAAACAAATCTGTGGTCGTTGAAAACAAGTTATTGTTATTTTAAACATTAATTTTGTTACGGTAAGCAAAGTAACGTTTGAATTTAATAATTACATTATTATTTATATTCATAAAAAAGTGAGATATGGTTAGAGTTTAACAATATAGTTTTGTTAAAAATTTATGACTGCAACATAATTATTGTTGTTATTTAAAAATAATATAATGTAAATAACAATATAATGTTATCCAAAACCATACTATTTTAAGTTTTTAAAAAAAAATCTTTTTCAGAAACTTCTGTCAGTTCAGTGTTTCGTTTGTAAGCTATCGGTATTGCACGCGTCGTGTTTAATAAATAAATAAAGCAAAAGGGTAGATAAATAAAAACATATACATACATACGTACATATGTTTATCTCTTTATACACACGTGTTTGTATGTAATTATACATTTCTATATATACATTTAATTTCAACAATATTAATTTATTTTTATTTCGGATTTAACTCACAGCTGTTTTAAACAAGAGATTCACCAATAAATATATGATTGAAAAACAAAATATTATTATTATATTAAATAATACTGTTGTCATATTTAACAATATTATTATTATATAAGAACATGGTATTGTGAGTCTCAATTATATTTAAGTCACATCTAACAATAGTGTTGTCATATTTACAATAACAAGATTAGGTGTAACAAAGTTAATTGTTTTTGTTGATAATATTATTACTAACTCAGATAATAATATTATTAAAAGTTTGCTTTCCTATTGAAAATACTATGATTTAACTACAACCATATAATTCAATCATAGTATGTTGCTGTTTGATTATGGTTACCCCAACCATATTTTTTCTTTGCATGTATTAATTGGTAAATTTAACCTTTTAAAATTTTTTCGTCTGCTTTTTTTTCAAAAGGATTTTGTTAAAGGAACTATTCAAAAATAAATTTTTCCCATCGTAGTTTTCTTGTTCTTTTTTTTGTAATTAATTTTCGCTTTTTAAAATACAGTTTTTCACTTTTCATCAATTTCAGGTCTAAATATTTTGATGTTCTAGTGATTTGCATACATATGTGCGCATACAAAATAATAATGTTTTTCAACTAATTGATGTTATTGTTTGAATATAACTAGACATCTTGTTAAACATTGGTGTTGAAATATTTATTGCTTGTATTTGTTGTATCTTTATTGTCTAGAGCAAAAAAAGCAAAAAACGTTTGTAGTTCAAAATGACAGCTATAGAAAAAAACCAACCTACATAAATTCAAGCCACAAAGGAAATAATGTGAATAGACACAAGTGGTTTTAAAAGCAAAACACAATTATGTATTAGAGAAATAAAAAATGAGATTGCAACATATTGAAAAAAACAATGCAAAAATGTATGGAAACATTGCTACTGAATTTTGTATAGATTCTTAATCGAAAAGAGACAAATAAAATGTGTAACATAAATTAAAAATAAAGCATTTTTTGTATACATGTATGAAAAGTCAAATAATTCAAAGATGTTATAGATATGCGAATTTTATTTAAACTGCATACGTGCGCGTTCATATTAAAAATGAAGCGAAAGAAATTATTGGATACTAATTTGTCCTTTATTTTACAAAATTTTTGGGCTTTAAATATTCATTTAAAATTATTTTTTAACAGCTTTTACACGTATTTAAAAATTTGATAGAAGAAGATAAGAAGAAGTACGTGAAATATAAAATTAAATTTTAATGGGCGTAACTCCACCCAATTTTTAAATGCAAGATTGTGTGTTTCTAAGGGCTTAGGGGTGTGTAAAGTTTTGTAAAAATCTTCTTTAAAGTAGAATAACGTAAAATAAAATATAAAATTTTAATGGTCGTGATTCCGCCCACTTTTTAAATAAAAGATCTTGTCTATTTAGAGCTAAATTTTTGTGGTAAGTTTTGTAAAGATCGGTTTAGTAGAACCGTATAAAAAATGATAAATTTTAATGGGCGTAACTCTGCCCATTTTTAAATTTTCAAAATGTGTAATTACAAGAACCAAAGGTGTTTTATAGCAGCAATTAAATAAGTAGATATTAAAAAAATTGTGGGCATGTCCCCACCCAATTTTTTTACAATAGGACCAATAGGAAGATATACCCTATCAGACAAAAACAATTTACAACAGTCTAAAATATACCGAGTTATGGAGCTCCACACCTAAATAAAAAAATAGAGACGAATTGTTAAACTCCTCCCAAAAATTTGTTTTTCGGAAAAAATCCGTACGAAATATAAGAAAAAAATCGCTTCCGAAACAGATAAAAATATCCTATATTTGACGCTGGTAATAAATGGTGAAATAATGTTCAAAATCGGTTTAGCGGTTTGGCGTGAAAGCGTAGCAAACAAACAAGCCCAATTTCAGATTTATAATGTTAAGTAAGGATAAAATTTAAATTTTAAATAAAATATGTTTGTATATACTTTCTATTTTCAAATAAAAATACATCATCACCTCAGGGCAGACTTTTGTATCACTAATTTTCTGTGTGAAACGCGTTAGTCTCCACAAAGCAACTATTCAATAGAACCTTTGTTAAATAAAACATTTAAACTTGTTAAGTTATATTAAATTAAAAATCATTCGAGCGCATCTATATTTGTTACGAGTACTTACAGGCATTAAAAAATATCTAACTTCAAGGTTATTTCTATAGCATTGCCAGTTAGAGCTTGTTATTTATAATGAAAAAAAGCAATAAATGTAAACGAATAAATTGCATAACAAATTACGAACATCTTTGGAGTAACGGATGGTTTTGAAGGTAGAAAAAAATTAGTGATAAAATTTGTAAACACCTTTTGATGTTCCAGCCAAATGAATGCTGCTACACGCAACGTTTAAAGTAAAATTTAACGATTCTATATAATTTATGTACTCGTGTTATGTATGCATTGCAATTATATTAACATGACCCGTGCATAATTTTTTGAAATTCGAACTAAACAACTTGTTTTTTTGCTTCTAAGTACAATATGACAAGATACTTTTTTTTGTATGTATGCGTGAATGTATTGGAAGTTTGCAAGTGCTTTTAAAAAACTATTTATAAAACTTAAAATCTATAATGTAACCACTCAGCTAAACTTTTATTTATTTTTTATACTTTTGGTGAGTAGTGTATTTAATTAACCGGTTTGAGAAATAGTAATTGAACACATACTTCTCAGTTTAGGATAAAAGAAAAATTAAATTATCAATTTAATATGGGCAAAAACTACCCTACACAGAAACAAATGATTTTGATATTTGAATACGAAAACCGTTGATTCAATAAAAAATCTTTTGAATTTTCTGTGATGACGATTTTTTTTTATTATTATTGATAAATAAAATTGTATGCACGTTTATTGCAAATAGAGTTAATAAAGAAATTTTAATGAATCAAAGAAAAAAGTTCTTGACTGAAATTTTACTTTCATTGATAATTGATGTGTGGATGAAATGAATGTCCAATTTTTTCGACCCCTTTTTGTTTGTTTTTGCTTGACTGCCATTAAAACTAAATGTGTTTGGGATGAGTCGAACCGGCAATTTCTTGACTAATAAACTAACGTACTTACCACTCAGCTAAAGAGCAAATAATGAAAACACACAAAACATGATTTCTTATGTTTCTTTTACATATGCGCATTGCGTTGATATAATTTAAAAATAACTTAAGTTAAAAAAACAAGCCACGACGTTTTTCGGCTTTTTGTTGGAATTCACATGCATAGGACACGAGCAATAAAAAAAACAACAACATCAGCGCAGAACCACACTGAGTCAATCTAAGCAAGATAAACACCAACACAAAGAAATTAAATTAAATCCAGGCTGCCCGGAGAAGCGCCAGGGTGCCGAACATCAATCGGCTTTTTATACAAATGAATGCACATACGCTTCTACATTTCTGTCGGTTCTCTCTCTGTGGGCAGCTCTGAATTAAATGATACTTTAAAATGCGCTGAATTGATAAATAAAATATTAAATTTAATGACAAATATTATTGAAATTAAAAATTTTATTCAATAATATGGTTTTATTGAAATTAATTTTTGTCTATTTTTTTCCTGTGTACAGGAAATGGAATCGGCACAAGACTAGTTACGCGACCGGTCCCCAAGTGATAGAGACCAGTTCGAGTTCTAACACTTCCTATGAAGTAGACCAGTCACTTTTCCATGGGGATGACCTAGGATGGGCTTAATTGATAACTTCTATGCATTCTGTAACTTATAACTGAACTATATTGAATGGACTATTCAATGAAGAATAATATAAATTAAATATAAATGTCATTCCGATATTTATGTAACTGTAACAAAGAAAACTTGAACTTTTTTTAATTATTTTTTTTCTGTAATTTTTTCATATTGTATTGTATTGTTTCGGCAAAGTTTCTTATTTTGATCCCTAAAATACGATTTTCCTTGTAATTTTTGCGATTTTTAAATCGACCCGCCCTAACATACATAGATACATATGTATGTATTAGTGGCCTGCGTAAGCAGTCTTGAAATGTAAATACGTCATGTTTTTTAAATGTACTCTCGTGGCATGCATTATACTAAGCCAATAATAAATGCTGTAGCACTATCCCAGCAGATAAAAGGAGTAGTATGTGGTCAGAAACATACTAGTTGCTTTTGAATTCAGACTGGTTGCACATCTGTTTTTTTTTCATACAACGAATTATCGACTTTTACATTGGGTTGTCATAGGAGCACAACTAGTTGTTTTGTGTAGAGTGGCATACCAGTTGAAGGACTAGTTGCTGTTATACTAGTTTATAAAAATTATTTTTTTCCATGTTGTTTACATGACAAACAAGAGAGAGAGAAAGAGACAACGCGTGGCTTGTACAGAAGTGCAGCAGATATTTCATCAAGCTTCTTAGTTCTGTCTCTTTATAACTAGTATAGGACTGTTCCAAAACGTAACTACTCCAAAAATTAGCAACCGGGTATAAACGAAGCACGATGGATGTATTGGTGTACGTGTATAAGACTGTTAACAAGCGATGTCACCAAGACGTCTTGTTTATAACAAACAATGAAAAGAAGTACTGTTTATACATGTATGCTTATTATTTTGCATATTGTACGTTTGAGTGTGTGTGTGAAAGATTTAGATGGTAAGCTTTTATGTTTGTGTTTAAGAGAGGTTTTTTAAAGCAAGCGCACACAACTCATTTAACTGCATGTGTGCGTTTGTATGTGCGCAGAAAAATAAGAGAGCATACAAAAATTATGTATGTATGTATGTATGTACATGCACGACGTTAGTATACCCGTCAATGGGAGAAAAAAGCACAAGCACCACAAATTCTTCAGTCACGAAATATTTTCTTCTTTACTCTTATACCTGCAATAAGTTAAACAAACGTATTGCCGACAATGTTGGTTAGCGTTTGTTTCAGACGATTTCAATGTAGTAAAGCATTTGAAATTGCCCTCATGTCTTAAAAGTTCTTATAATACGTCTTGTGCAGGTCTTTAGTATGTATATTGACAATTGAAATTTTCAAAAACGGTAAAACAAAAAAAATCCCAAAATTATAAAATCGTCAAGCCGAAACAAAATCGTCAAAACCCAAAAAAAAATCGCCAATATGAAAAAAATCACCAAATTAAAAAAAGTTCTAGCACTAAAACAAATCGCCAAATTAAAAAAAAATCGCCAATATGAAAAAAATTGCCAAAATGAAATAAATGCCAAAAACTATATATTATGTAGGCTAAATTGATAACAGTATAGTATTACATATCCAGTTTCCGTACGAAACTCTTCGTGCGCGATGCAGAATCGCACTTTACTAAATTTATTTATATATGTTGTGAAGTGTCTATAAGTCCTCCGTTTCTACATCCATCAAATCATCTTCTGGGTGGATCGACAATATTCAATGACCGGCTTTACATCGCTATCGAGTAACACTGCAATGCAATTAATTTTTTGCAAAGATTGAAAATAAATTGTAGTTATCTTGTATAGAAAATCAATTTTATGAAAAATAAAAATATGTATTTATTCATAAAACTTGAATTGTTACACACGAGTATTAATGAAATTTATAACTTTTTTGTTGTTGTTGCAAATTCTAAAATTAAACGCTTAATCAAGTTTGCAATACATAGTGCACGAGAATTAATTTTATTGTTGTGCAGTGCAGTGCGAGGAGCTTCTTCACTCATTGCCATTCAATTTCAATTCGCATTTAATGAAGCTTACGTCATTATTTTGAGGCTGTCATTGATGTACGATTATTTATATATATATATTTTTTTCACTATTTAAAGTTTAATTTATTGCAATTTATTGTTAAACAATTTTAGCTTACGAGTAGTTTGTTGTTATTGTTTTACGAATTTCAATTTCCATTTTTTTAATAGAAATAAAAAGTAATATAAAAACATTTAGTATAAAGTTTTGTTTTAACCTAAGCTGAACGTGAGAGATGATGATATTCGTATAATTGTTGCAATAATGAACAGATATTTAGTAGAGTTTGTTTGGAGTTGCAGTAGAAATGTTTGAAAAATTTTTGTGCAAAATTTAAGAGATTGAAAAATTTGTGGCAAGTTTAAGTGCATTGAATACTTTTAAAATATATTTTGTAAAACATGTGTAAAAAAGTATTTGTTTCAAAAATGTAAAACATTAAATAAAGCCTATACAATCGCATAAATATATAATGACAAATGAAACGTTAATATAAGTACCTTAATATAGAAAGGTCCTAACACATTATTTTTATGAAATCGAAATTTTTGCATTTCTCGATACATTAAATATTCCTCTACCGAAATATAAAAAAAAACTCGATTTAAAAAAAAAATAATGAGTTAGGCCCTTTTTATATTTAGGTAACAATATGTATGTCAGTAACACACATACCGACTCTTTTGTTGTTGTCATAATAAGATGATTCTAAGGGTGCTGGTTATATTAAAGGGATTTATATGGTTATTGTTGTCTTTAATTATAGTGTTTCGTTCTAGTTGACAATGAGCCATTGTGGTTGACTTGCTACTGTTGCACATTCCCACTATTCGGTTTTTGTGTTTGTAGCAATTGATGAAAGGCAGCCTTTGTATTTTTTTTTTGTTCTGTACTTTTGTTGTTGTTGGAAAGGTAATAATCATCATTAGATGACTTACCACAATATTGTGTCATATGATATGAGTTAAGTAGTTGAAGAATGTTATAGACCGACATAAATATAAAAGAATATTTGTTTCATGTTTTGCATGTTTTTATTTCTAGGGACTAATGGGCTGACAGAGTTTATTAGGCGGTATGAAAAGAAACACAAATTTTATATTAAATTAAAATTCTAAATTTGATTGCAACACACATTTCGTTTGAAAGAGTAAGAAATTCATGGGAAGCAATTTGTGATTGGCAACTTTTATATGTGTTCCAATAACAAATAACACAGGTCAGCAAAATGAAATTTATTATGTGAGGTCAAAGGTTTTGCAGTCAATTTGCATACACTAAGTATTGAGTATCAATCCCTATAAATTAGTTCTTTTGAATTGAATCTGTATCTCGAGATTTTCCGTTATCAAGAAAAATGAGAATGCTGCATCGCATAATTTGCATTTACTCAAGAACTAGTTTTTTTGTTAAATAAAAAAATACACAAAATGCTAGGAAACATATTGATCTTTAAATAACGTCCTTATTAATTTTTTATCAGTCTTATAGTTTCAAAGATATTCAGAAAGTTTTATACAAAAAAAAAATCATTTAAAAAAAAAAATTAAATTGAAGAAAATTTTATATTTTACTATGAATTGTGATACCTTCATATGTTATAAATAAAATGAGCTGAATTTATTAAAAATCATTCAATTACTTCTGAATTTATTCACAATTATAGGCATTAGAGATCAGTATCGTATGTACGAAAATTAACTATCAAAGTACCGACCACAGAAATCGTGTTGACCTGTGTAATTTATCTAAGGCGCTCGTACTTCCATTTTGTTTTCCTATGATTGGAAAAACTTTTTCCCCGTCTACTTAAGAAACATTCTTTTTCTATATGCAAGTCTTCGTATGAACTTTTTTTATATTTATTTGCGTTTGTTTTATAATTTGATCATCATCATCAACATTGTTTTTTATTCTTAAGCTCTAGTTACTGCAACCATGATATTGTTTTTTTTTTATTCATAGAGCTGTTGTTGTGCGCATTGTTCTTGTTTGTCTTCTGTTTTTTTCAACAAGTTGGAAAAGGGTAATAAGGTCATTTGTATGGTAGACATAATGTATAAATATTTCTTATACATACAATTTAAAACACGTACAAACAAAAAATCATAAATGAACTTCTTCATGAACATTAGTTGCAAGAGAAGAAATATTTTTCTTCTTTTTTTGTTTGAAGGCTTTGTTCAATTTTGGGCATGAGTAATCATGTTTTGATTTTGTGGGAGATTTAATATTGAGCGCTTTCGCTGAAGGCTAATAAATACAAAGTTAAAATAATGATAAACAAAGTAATATTTCAAATAGAAATAATGTTGTATAAGGCCAGAAAACCAAATTACCTACATATAACTTCTACTTTTTTTTTACAAAGTATATACTCAGAACTATAGAAGTTCTATTAATTTTCTTGACAGAATTTCTAAATACCCGCCGAAAAATCATTTTCTAATTTTTTTACAATTTGTTGATATTAAGCCGAACATTTATTTTCTAATTTTTTTACAATTTGTTGATATTAATAAAAATTAAATTCATTGTCAACAATAAAAGGTGATTTTTAATTGCAGGCTTATCTTTAAGACAACCAACTGAGACCTTTTAAACAGACAAATTGAGCGAACAAAAGCGATGACACTTTAGGCAAGGCTTATTAAGGAAAAAGTCCATACTAATGGCTATTAAATATCTTCCACATGCCTTTTTTTTACTGCCTTGTAACAAATTTCATTTTAGTTTTATCAAATAAATTACTTTAAACAAAGTTTTTGTTTTATTGCTTAAGACGACACGTTTTCCCAAAGCTCCTTTAAAGTTTGTTGACTGGGATTGTATTCGTTGCTTTTCTTTCTTTCATGTTAATATAGAACCAAAGGCAAATAGAAATCATGAGATCTTAATTTGAATTTGTTTATACGTTTGGGTCAAAATCGTGTTGTATGCCCAACTTTGGCTACAAATGCAAAACATGAAATAAAAAGAAACAAGTTTTTGATTTCCAACAAACGTGAAGATTAGAGAAATTTCTTGGTTTTTGTTTCCTTTTTCTGTTGTAGTTGCTGTCTACATTAATTTTTTTCTTTTCATCAAACCATATTAACATATTTCTTTTATTTAAGTTGTTTTAAGCATGTCTTTCAAATTGAATAGATGTTCTGATTAAAAAAAAAGAAGTAATAATAATAAAAAATGCTGTTGATGTTTATCGGCTACTTGATACATAATACTATATGTACAGGCATATGATATCTTGTAATTAACTTCAAAAATGTTAATCAGTTAATATACGACATAATATTTACATATAAATGTTCATATATTTGGCTAAACAAACAAAAAAAATTTTTAAAGAAATTTGAGTTGCAATGTTTTGTGGTTTGATGACAGCATTCAATTTCTTAAATTTATTTTTTTTGTAAGAAGAAATTTATTTACTATTCTTTTTAAAGAATTACAAATTTTAAAAGTTCGTTTATATTGAGTTGAGCATGACTAGACTTCAACTTCAATTCAACATTTTTAAAAAGTAAAATAAAAATTATAATCCAATGACCTTGTTGTACTAGTACTTTCTCTCATATATTGTTATGGTATATTTAACTCTACTACCAATATTAATAAATAAATAAATATGTAACAAATATTTACATAATTTTTATTTAAAATCTACAACATCGAATCTAGAGATAAGAGAAATGACACAAACTAAAACACGCAATTTATCCCAGATTACATTGGTTCTACTATAGTTCTCATACTTTATATACATATGTTTATATGTATGTATATATGTATAAAAGAATAATATAATTAAGAGTAGAGTATTTGAAAATTTAATTTCGCACCTAAAATTTGTGTATTTCTTATTATTAAACTTAAATTGTTTGATTTTAAATTATTTTTAAGGCTTTACAAATATTATTCCAATTTTTTATATTCACTGTGAACTGACAGCGGGAAAAAAATTACGGGAGATTCACAATAGCATTTTTTCTTTCGAGAGGAATAAAAATTTCTTGGCAGCAAAAATTTCTTTTGTTATTTACGATACGGGTGAATAATTACTTTCAACCTTTGAGGTGAATTTAACAAATTCTATTTAAATATCAATTCATATTTAAAAGTGGTATCATACATATTTTATATTATTTTTTCGACTCCATAAAAATTTGCCTAAAAATAAAAATCACCCAAAAAAATATTAAAAATCGCCCAACATTTTCAAAAGGAAAAAATCACCCAAAAAATTAAAAATTGCAAAAAAAAAAATTAATAAATAAAATATCGCCCAAAATTAAAAAACAAAAACAAAATATTCAAAATTATAGTAATTTCACTTTTATATTAAAAAGAAAAAACAAAATTTATAAAGTTACGCTTCGTTCCCGAATTTTCTACACCATGGTGATTTCCGATACGGTATAAATAAATAATAAAGAATTTGTGCCTTGCAAGCTTTTCCTGCTTAAGAACGTTACTGCCGGCCTTGGTCCGGGCTTACGGATTTTTCCCCCATGGTGTTTCCCGACATGGTACTGCCTGCTGTTTAATGACATTTTCCTGCACTGCCGGCCTTTGGACGACCTTAAGGATTTTCTCTACCATTGTATGTGGGTGTATTTTTTCCCTTTAATTTTTAAATCTTTGAAAAATGTTGAGCGATATTTCATATCTAAAATTATTTAGAATTTGTATGAAAAAATTTTTGGGCGGTTTTTCAATTTTATTTTTGGGCGCTTTCGTTTTGGGTGATTTTTCATGGAAAAATTTTTCATATGCAAAAACGCCCAAAATTTCAAAATGAGAAATCACCCAAAAAATTAAAAATCACCCAAATTTTCTATGGAAAAATTTCGTGCGATTTTTTATTTTTATTTTTGAGCGATTTTTCATGGAGCCTACTTTTTCAACTAAAAACAAGTTTTAAATGTAAATTGATATTTATATAGAATTAATGAAATTGGTTCTTAAGGCCATTATTTATTTCAACTTGAAGTTAGTTTAAACAATAATTTTATTTAGTTTTTAATTTCACTAACCGATAAAATCCTACTTTTAATTAACTTTAAGTTGAAATATTGGCCCTAAGTGTAGAAGATGTATCAGATTCTACACTGCCAGTTACAGAACTTTTACTAACTTTTTTTCTTGTTAATGCGCAACTGATATTTGATTAGTTTTGATTTTTATATAAATTAACATTATCATGTGCTATTTATTAATTTTATTTTCTAATTCTCTTCTCATCAGCGCACAAAACAAAAACGAAAGCAAATAATTACAGCTTTCGTTAAGCAAAAAGGAAAAAAATTATTCAGCCTCAAGGCAGCCATAAACTATAAAAAAGTCGTTAAGAGATTATCTGAGAATGTTAAAAAATGAAAATTGTTTTAAATAAGATTTGGCGTTTTATGAACAATAATAAGCAAAATATTTCTGTATAACAGAAAACAATTTGAAGATAATAAAATAAAAAATCAAAATGTATGTAGGTATGACCGATTTGCTTATTTTTGAAAGCTTTTATTTAACTTGCAATGTTATTATATTTATTAATGGCAAATCTCCTAAAACTTTATTTCTATGATTTTTTTGTCCTATTCATAATAAAAAAATTTGGTTCACAAAAGGTTTATTACAAAAAGCATATTTTGTTTCTGAAACGTGTTTGTGAAACGTGTTGTAAAGCAAAACTATTTTTTATGATTAAGACCTTTTACACATAATGTTAATTGAAAAGTGTTTTTTTTCTAATTTATTTAATTTTCTTTTTGCAGACAATATGGGCTCTTCCACATACACTTTCCTCAGTTTATTGCACATATTTGTAAGTACATACATGCTCACTAAGATATCTTACCTATAAGAAATAATGAGTCAAAAATATATAATTAAATTTATGCATAAATAGAAAAGTTTTCAGTTCTGTTAAACGAATAGTTGAAAGCTTCTTTTGTTATAAGACAAATTTACATATCTTGGTGCTTTGCAAAGCATATTTGCTTTGTTTTACTTGTTTAATTTCGAGTAAGAATATCCGAAAAGAATTATATGTCGCCTTCCAATAAAAATATGCAGAATAATAACACCAAGTTTGGAATAACATATATTTGTATTATAAGCTAATTAGTTGAAATGGTTCGTTTAAAATATAAGTTAAAAAATGTCTTTAGTCATTTAAATAAAATTTTTAGAAGTTTTAAAAACACAATTTTAGCCGGAGAGCTGCAAGTCAACTTTCACTACTGCTCACTACTTTCGAGTATTTTGTTTCAGGGTAGCTTTCTTTTAACATATTTTGCAAACAAATAAAATAGCAATTTGAAGTTTTTTGTGCAATACTTTTGTTCTTTACCAGTTTTTGGCTCATTCGATATACATACATATTTATTCCATTATTAAGAATTTTATATTTATTTTTATAATTACAGTTTATATTCCTGCTAACAGTAGAGGGTGCCCAAATACCAACAACAAGTAAGTATACATATATATGTACATGAGTAAAATTTTTTAACAAAAGAAGTTAATGTTATTTTTGAATTAATGTAATTGTTTGCATAACAATATAATTAAATTACTTTATAAATCCAAACTCAGTTCAATAATAGAAATGATTGATGGTTAAATAATAAAAAAAGAAAAGGTTTTTGATAGTAGTATTTTTATTTGGCAAAAGTAGCAATGGTCTATTATGGCATGTATGTATGTATGTATATAATTGCAAGATCATTGTTCAACCATTGAATAATAGTGATATGTATGTAGACGTTTATAAGAGTACCGACGAAGAGTTTTACTAAGTTTTACTGCAATTACTTTCATAAATATATAATTTTTTTTGCGAACTTGAAACATGTTGGAGCATATTCATAGTCAAAGCAAAGTATATTTTAAGAGTCCCAAAACTTGTATTTTGTATTGTAATACTGGATTTAAATTTTTAAAGTGTATTTTTTCTTACTACGAATATTCGCCATTCAGGGCACAACGCCTAGCGTTAAAAAATTTTATATGGAAAAAATTTAAATTACAAAAACAAAATACATATGAAGGTACAAAATTTGTGAACGCTAAGCGTTGCGTTTTACAAAATTAGGCCCATAATTTAAATTACTCAAATAAAAAAAAAAAAAAATAATTAGGTATTTAAATACATTCGGATATTTTTACGGTCTAAAATTTTTTCGTAAAAGAAAAAAATTTTGGTTAGATCAATATAGATAAAAAAAATTAATTAACGTTACATTCATTAAAAACGGTTAAAAAATATGTACTATTTAGTATAATTCACATTAAAAATATTGATTAATGTAAATAAAAGTATCTACATATGCATGTAGTAAAAATCGCCAATACTAGTGCAAAAAAAAAATACTATTTGTTTCTTAAGTCTTTTGTTCTGTTCTTTCCTCCTGAAAATGCAATGAGCAAATATTCAGTTTGTTTCTTAAGTCTTTTGACTTGGACCTCATAAACAAATGAAAGCCCTCATGGTTCTTAAGTCTTTTGTTAAAGTGTTGCAAATACAATTCACAAGCATACATATTCAGTTTGTTTCTTAAGTCTTTTGATTTGAACAATATAAACAAATTAAAATATCTCATGGGTCTTAAGTCTTTTATTATATTCTCTAGCTGCTCAGAAAACTCAAACGAGGGATTAGAAAAAATAAAAAAAGAACTTCATGGGCCAAAAATTCAATTTCAAACTAATTCTTAATAAAAACAAATTTTTTCTCAACTCAAAGCAAAACAAAAAAAAACATGAATATTGATTTTTTTTGATAAATTAATTTTCAATATTTAAAGAGCTAATACAATGTTTTGATGTTGAATCAAAAAAAAAGTGAATGGTAATATGGCGTAGTCTTTCGAAATATAAGTGAATTTTTTTTTCTTTAACTGAATTTATTTTAAAGCACATGCATGCAAACATGTTCACTATTTGCTGTTAAAAGAGGAGCGAGCTGCTTCAATTTATTTTTGTGCAAATTTTGTAATGAATGTAACAACTATTTGTATGGTCACAAATATACGTATATGTATGTATGTATATTGTTGTTAAAGTTTACTAATCCTTAAAATAAAGTTTACCTAAACTTGTTAAGTTTTGTAGTTATGTTGTTTTGCTTAGCGAAAAACATTTTTAACCATATTTAAAGAAAAGAGTGTTAGGAATAAACGTTTGCAATATGGGAAAACCAATATGTAGTTTGTACAAACAAGTATTGCCAATTAAAGTAATTTTTATTTTCAAAGAAGTGCTTTAAAGCTAAAAGATTATTTAAGCCAAGGTTGGATAAAAAAAATTGCAAACCTGTTATTGCTATGTTTACTTTTTTGATTTTATTAAAACAAGTAGTTTTCCCTTACAAAAAAATTAATAAACAAAAATTCATAAAAAATTGTTTTTTCAAAGCTTCTGTAAATCAAAAGAATTTTCTTTTTCTTGGAATATAGAACAGCTGCTGTCGTTTTCAGATATAATAAAACTATATATTATGTAAACCTAAATTAATTTTTTTCTGAATTATTCGCTTAATATTTATTTAACTTCTTAAATTTAGTAAGTAAAACATTTATATTACAAAAATAAACAAAAAAACAAAAACATGCATATAAAACTTGTGAATGCTTACTACTGCATTTTTTAATCAAAGACCCTTAATTCCTATTTTTTTTAAATAAAATATTTTTTAGGTTTCGTAATATGAAGTGCATGTACATGTATTTAGCATCCTTTCATAATTCACTAAATCATGTAAGAAAAATCCTACAAATCATATTGTTGTCATCTTATACAACACTAACCAACTAACAACATACATACATACTCGTATTATACATAAATATGTATTATTCCCAAAGTATTATTGCTTCTTTGTTTCCTCTGTACAAACATGTCTGAGGTGCGGCAATATACTCCTCACTCGTACACTACCGAATGCGGAAGAAGTTCATTTCGTTCGTATGAGCTTAAAATAGACAGTAATAAAAAAAGTATTAAAGAAATAAAAATAAAAAGTTGCAAGTAATATTTAACATCATGCAACGTTAATGACATTGAATACAAAAACAACACAGATGGCAACAAAAAACTGATACGAGTATAAAGAAGAAAAAACTGAATAGAATAAAAAATTACAGAAACGCAAACCAAACAAAGATAGTGTACATACACATTCCACGAGTATTGACTGAGTAAGCCTTTCTTGTGCAGTATTAAAAAGTCTTCTTATAAGCCCTGTTAAGCCAATGTTAGACAACAAGTAAAGCAGATAAAAATGTCCCAAGATCGTCATCGTCAGCAGCACCACATTTTTTATAAGTTGGTGTAAAAAGAAATGATTAATAAAAAAAATATATATAAATTCGCCAGAAAATATCTTCAAAGTAGAGGAAGAGAAATGAAGAAACGCTATTGCTGAAAATACACTGATTTACAAAGAAAAAAATGCTTTAACCCTTGAAATAAGAACTTTCGAGATAAATGAGTTCACGCAAGCAAAAAATAAATAGGTTTATGTAAAAGTACGTTTAAAAATTTTAAGAAATCTTAAAAAAAGGTACTTTTTAGCTTTTAGCTCAAATAAAATAAATATTAGCAATTCATGGTCAAAAATTTTTTAGAAAATCTACACTATAAAACAAGATTCTAACGACTAATTCTGGCAAAGAACATAATAAAACCTGTACCTGAAACCGGCCTTTTGTAAGCTTACATTTTAACCGAAGACAAAAGTGGGTTAAAGTTGCTCCCCACGTACCCCTTTTCATTTCGGGCACACGAGTAGTATGCGTTTACCATTTTTAAGTAAAATTTCACGAGTAAAATTTTGTGAAAAATTTTAACCTGTAACTCTTCTCCGCTTGGGATTTTTATAATAAGGGGTCAGGTACAATTAACTTAAACATGAGAAATAAGTCGAAGCTTAAAAAGCGGTTGAGGATTAATTTAGTACTTATTCACAGTCGGAACCCAAAGCACAACACATACATATAACCTGGTTTTAAGGGGTTAATAAAATGTTGGTTTTCTCCGTAGTTACGGAAATAATTCTTGGGACTGTCAATAAAAATTTCCTGTAGAAGAATTTCCTTTCAATTTTTTTTTTCAGAAAAATAGCTTTTAAGAAAAATTATATTTTATTGAAAGCATCTTTAAAAAAAAGTACCTTTTAAGAAAAAGTAAATTTTAAGAAAAACATTTTTAAAGAAGAAGTTCCTTTTAAGAAAAAGTGCCTTTTAAGAAAAGGTGCCTTTTAAGAAAAAGTACCCTTTACCAAAAAGTACATTTTATGAAAAAGTACGCACGTCTTAAGAAAAAGTAAATTTTAAGAAAAAGTACCTTTCGAGAAAAAGTACATTTTAAGAAAAAGTACCTGTACGTCTTAAGAAAAAGTTTCTTTTGAGAAAAAGTAAATTTTAAGGAAAAGTACCTTTTAGGAAAACTACCTTTTCAGAAAAAGTACCATTTAAGGCAAGAGTACTTTATAAGAAAAAGTACATTTTAAGAAAAAGCACATTTAAAAAAATATATTATAAAAAAATTACTTTTAAGAAAATGTACTTTTAAAAAAGTACCTTTTAAGAAAAACAAAATTTAAAGAAAAAGTAGCTACTAAGAAAACATACCTTTTAAAAAAATTACATTTTATGAAAAAGTGAGTTTCAAATAAAATACGTTTTAAGGATAAGTACCTTATAAGAAAAAGCACATATTAAAAGAAGTTCTTTTAAAAGCAACTATGTACCTTTAAAAAAGTACCTTAAAAGTTAACATTTTAAAAAAGTACCTATTAAAATAAAGTTCCTTTTTAAAAAAGTGCCTTTTAAGAAAAGTAACTTATAAGAACAACTAGATTTTAACAAAAACTACCTTTTAAGAAAAAGTTCATTTCAAGAAAGAAGAACTTTCAAAAAGTTCCTTTTAGGAAAAACTACCTTTTAGGAAAAACTACCTTTTAGGAAAAAGTACCTTTTAAATAAGTATCTTCTAAAAAAGTACCTTTAAAAACTTAGAAAAAAGTACCTTTCCAAAAGAGTACACTTTACAAAAGTACCTTTAAAAAAGTACTTAAAAATAAGAAAATTTTAAAAAAGTACCTGTTAAAAAAAGTATATTTTAAAGAAAGTATCTTTAAAAAAAGTACGTTTAAAAAATAACTTTTCAAGACAAGTGTCTTATAGAAAAATTACCTTTTAAGAAGATGTACCCTTACAAATGAGTATCTTAAAAAAAATACTTTTAAAGGGAAAATACATTCATATTCAGAAGCATTCATATCAGCGTAATCATGAATATTTCTTCGAAATTTATTTCTCACCGAAAATAACTTTAATTTTATTTTTATTTAACGCGTGTCAAAATTAATACGAATTTAAAAAACTCATTTGTTGCTGCTGCTAAGCAACAAATGACAAACAACTCCCAATAAAATATTGAGACTTATAAAACTACAATCAGAGCTAAGAAACTTTTCCAAAACCAACAAATAATATTATTCAGCCTATATTGAAAAAAATTTTCTAAAAAAAATATTCGTAAAATCATAAATTCCTTCGGAATGAAAAATAGTAATAAGCGATATATCTTTTGTAATGAAAAAATTTGTAGTAAAAAACTTTTCCCCTGGGATTTTTTTAACGCATTTGGTGTAAAAAAAAGAGAAAAACAAATTAAAAATTGGAAAATAGGGGAAAAGTGAAAGAAATCCCACGGAATTTTTTCATACGCTTGGGCAGTATAACTAAAAAAAAAATCCCTTTTATAAAAGAGTGTATTTTAAGCAAAATTACCTTTTAAGAAAAGGAGTGTCTTTAAGAAATTTATGAAAATATTATACAACACTTTTCGAATGAAAACAAATTTTACATCCCAAAAAAGTGTTAATTCGAAGTTGTTACAAACGATTAAAACGGTTTTCGGGAACTTGAGTTTCTTGAACCTTCTTTAACAATGCTGTTGTTTTCTGTTTATTCTTATAATTTTTGTTTGTTTGTTCTTTTCTTAAGAACCTTTTCGTGCCACAAGCCACATTAAGAATACAACGCAATCAAGAATTGCAGTTGAGTTTTAAATAAAAGCTAAACTTACACTGAAAGCTAAACAGCACACAAAAGACTGCATAATTCGCCAACAGGCAGGCAGTAAAAAAAAATACAGACACATTCATGCCATTGCTATGCCTAAGGTTTTTTGTCTGCTTATAATGTGGGTTTTTCTTTTTCTTTTTTGCAACATTTCCTGGTTAGACAACATTTTTGTGGCAAAGCTAAAGGTTCTTGGCATCATAAGCTCTTGGAGGCTGCACATACATATTTATACATACATATTTATGTGCATACTTACGTTTTCATATGTGCTTGTTCAGGTATTGCTTTGAAAAAAAAAACAGAACCCACAGAAGCCCATAGAAGGTTATTTATTTGGTTGTTAGTTTTGCTATTAAGATCTTCATTATGATGATGTTGTATACAACTAAGTGTGTATGCATGTACATATGTACATGCTTCGTACATCTTAGATACTCGTATTTAGATTTTTTATCCGTTGTTTGTCTTTTGCTGTTTAGAAGTCATGCAACCAACAATTTCCCTGATTTGTTAGGCGGAGTTCAAAATGGACTTAAAAATGTTGAAACAACTGCTATTTAAAAGAAATGTATAACAAATTTTCTTTATGGCTGATTAAAATAAATTGGATTTCATTTTAACTCCAAGTTATTACATTTCAATGTAAATTTGATTTGCAATTTGTTGTACATGAGATCTCAAAGGAATTATTCGTTAAGAAATTTTTTTATATAGTTTTTCTCTGAACACAAAACTAGTCACAAATCTTTAAAATAAAATACCTGAAACTTATTTCTATTTGAACTGTAGTTCAAGAAAAGCCTATTATTTAATTTTAAAATACATTTTATACATACATATGTATTTGATTTAATTTTGTATAAAACGTTTCTTATAATAAGTTATAGATGCAAGATGTAAGTACTCATTGTGCGTTAATATTACCGAAAAATGTAGAACAGAATAAGCAGACATTCTTTCAAACTTATTTATATCGGCGGTAATCGAAACTGTAGACCAGTGCTGGACACCCAGAGTGATGTATTTGTGTACTTGTATTCATTTATATAAGAATACGATTGAAGTTCGCTGCTCTGATCCCAGATTATGCCGTAGAACCACCAGTGTTACCAGAAAATTATGATGGGAGAGTGCCAAATACATCCAAAATATCTGCTAAAATTTTCTACACAGAAAAATATAATATGCTGGATTTTAATTTTTTTAGCAGTTTTTTTGAAAAACTTCAATCTTTTTTTACAAAAAAAAGATGTAAAATCTAGCGGTGAAAACGCTAAAATGGCAAAAATGAGACCAAAAGTTATAACGAGCTAGAGAGTTAAAATATTATAGACAAATTTTTCTCTCTTTATCATATTTCACGCAGACGGTTCTGAGATCTTAAAATAAAATGTGCTGAAAATTTCTTAGAACCGTGTAAACCGGCAATTTTAGTTTGACAACATTGCCAGAAAAGAAAAATTTTTCTGGCAATGTTATTGTCCATTGTAAGACAGTCAGCTGACAATAAATTATCAGACATCTCACAATCCATGTGAACATATTTCATTGCCATTATCAAATTATTGTGAAGACATAATTATTTATGCACGAAGTTTATGCATTTGACAATTACATCACTGTCGAAAAAAATTTTTCTATTGTCGAAACTGCACAAACGTGTTTTTAAAGAAAGCGGAAAGTAAATAAAAATATAAGCCAAGACACATTTTTTTATTTGCGAAGTTTATGTATCTGACAATGACATCATTGTCGAAAATTGTTTTATTGTCAGCTGTTTTTAACGAAAGCGGAAAGTAAAAAAGATATAAGCAAATATATGCAACCAAAATTGTAATAATTGCTTCTTTATGGTCCATAATAATTTATATTCAAATTCAACACAAATACAAACAATTGATAATTTAAATTTCTGTCAAATGATTCAAGTTTGACAATTCCTAACAGAAAATTTTTTGACTGCCAGTGTTGTTAGATAAATTTATTGTCAGTTAAAACTGCTGCAACTGTTTCTTTATGGTCCACAACAATTTATATTTTTCGCTTTTTATGTTTAACTCAAACACAGACAGATTGATGATAATGACTTGAGTAGAGCGATTTCTAACAGAACTTTTTTTGACTGGCAATGGTGTTAGTAAATTTACTATCATCTGGCAATATATTTCAGAATTTTCTGTCCATTTTGATACAACCGTATGAGCTTGTGCTTTTATGGTAGATACAGACTTAGCAACGTGTTTATGCAACCAGGCAGATTGCATTGTCGGTCGCATAGTCTGTAGTCTTGTTTGTGGTTGCGATCGAAGTTGCATTCGAAGTTTCGAAAAATCAAAATGTTTTGATGTTTATGTTTTGCATTGGCGGTTGCGTTGAAGGTTGCAATGTCTGTATCAAAATATTCGAAAACGTGTTGCGTAAGCAAGTTGCAAAGTCTGTTTCCACTATAAAGTTATTATTTCCAGTACATTGCTAGCTCATTGCAAAATCTGGCAATACTATAAGATCTGGCAACCGTCTGCATAGAGCTTAATGCTGACTACACACTTGGCATTTCTTTTTTTATAATTTTTTGGTATCATTTCCAAAATGTGTGCGATGCATTCAACTCTATATTTTTTGTTTGTGAGGCAATGCCACACAACGAAAAATATCGGAAATGACAAACGTTGCCACTAGTATACACTATTACAATGTCACAAAATATCTTTAATATATAGTCAGCATTACTTTTCATATCTGTGGAGTTGTTATTAGCCAATTCTTTAATAAAAACGTCAGTCACAAACATAAGTTGGCCTGTTTCAAATTTGCAAAAGTCTACTTTACAAAATTGTAAGCTCTTTAATTGATGTCTGTGGTTCGAAAGACCATAAAACTGCTGCAGCAAACGACTTCTGCTGTGTCCAAAATCATAGAAATTCTTATTTTGAGCGAATATTTTATCTCAATTGCTAAAATTTTAGAGGCCTTGTTTTACAGTTCACTAAACTCTCTTCTCCTGCCTTGCGTTCTGTAATGTTCTTTTCACTTCGTTAGCATTTTTTTACAACAGCAATTTATATTTACTCGTAACTACAATAATTATATGACTTCGTTGCTCTTTTATAGTGGCTATAAAATACAGGCAATTTAATTTATGGCGGTATAAATTATTTTAATTGCAAACCTGAGTATGTTGTTGTATGTATGAGTGCATTGAAGAGCAAGACACCTTTTGCAAAATAGCGTCTGCTAGAAAATTGCCTTAACGAAAAATATGTATGATAAAAAAATATTGGCAATTCGTTTTTGCTAAAAAATTATTTAACCCTTGGAGGGTGGAATAGAAATTTTTTGCGTTTTTTTTGTACAAATAAAAGGTTTATTGAAATATATGAGTAATGCCAATAATGCTGTTCAGGATTTAAAATTATTTTTTATCAGCCCAATTATGAATATTTCCGGGAAGTTTTCTCTTTTACTTATCATTTGTTCCCGGGGAATAATCCTCCTATTCTAAGCAGTCGAGGAATAAGCAAATACAGGAGATAGTAAAATCTGCATCTGCTGTTTAATGTTTACATATTTTTCTGCACTAACGCAAGAGTTCAGCAATAGAAATTTAATAAAAATTTTATGTTTTCATTACCAATAAGATTGCGTATTAATATAAATATTTGGTTTTGCTTAAATAAAAATTATATATATAGTACAACCATTCACAAGCATACGAAATAACTTTGTGGTAAGAAACTGGAGTGAAAACTGAGCCAAGTGCAGCTGCAAATTGATTAAATTCTCAAGGAATGTGTATACAAAGGAAGTTGTATATCTTATAAAGTTTTTCTTATCGGTCTTGATTAATATTATAAAGGAAACACATCTTTCATTTACCCATTACGTCCACTTAAAGGAGGCGTACAAAATTTAGTGTTTTAGTATTTGTTCTGAATACAGAAGTTGTGCTTAAAACAAAAGGGAAATATAACATTTCGGGGTTTATTTTAACTTTATGTTCTAAATAAAGGCTTATACTATTGTTTTACAACATTTATTAATATGGTTTTTAAATTTTTGCATTAGTTCCCTTCAAAATGATTGGGGAGAAAAGTCTCAACAAATTCAGGGAGAATTGATATGAGTTATTCTCTCATATTTAGAGAATAACTACTTTTTCCCCGGGAAAATTTCAATTTATAATAGGAGGAATGGGAAAAGGGAAAAAACTCCCGGGGAGCGGTTATTCATAATTAGGCTGTATATAAACCCAGAGTGTGGTGAATTGATATAAAAACTTGCTGTGGTTTACTCTGGAATTCGAAACGAAAGAAAACACTTTGGAATTTTTAGCTCAATGACATTTAAATTCGAAAGCTTGTTCTTTCATTTTGAATTACAGACTAAAATAAATATGACTAAAATAGAGGAAGGGAACTTGACATTTAAATCATTAAAGTTCTCTTTCTCTCTATTTTGTAGCTCTGTACAAAAATTAAATATGCTTTATAAACTCATAGGAATTATAACACACACACACATAATTTTTTAAAACTCATAATGACACATAATATTTTTCATTGTTGCTAAAGCCATTATTTTATTTTTTATTAACATTCATTTGTTAAAGAATGTATAGTTTAGTTTCCTTAGTTTAAAGTTTTGGCTTAAGTTTTAGTTACTTTGTTCATTGCAAGAAATTTGATTTGTAATTTGCAATTCATTTAAGGAGATATTATTATCTTTAAGAACTTGAACAGCCTTTTCAATGTAAGTTGGCTCTGGAATGGCTTGGCGTGTTAAAATCCAAACAATGACTGGAAAGTAATAATAATATTAATATTTCACATAGTAAGGAACAAAAAGAACTTACCAGAATGTTTACGTTTGCTCTGTTGACTGCAGGAATAAACCACCGAATAATTCTCATAATCTGTATCCAAGACCCAATAATTACTGGAAACATTAATGGCTGGCGAAACCGGGAATTTTACCAACAATTTACCACTCTCAACTAAAGTAGCAGTACCAAAAATATCCGAAAAGGCATCCGTTCTTTTAATGGGAAAATTTAAATTTGTTTTACGTTCAAAAATTTTTGAAGTACTCGTATTTTCAAAACCTATTATTTACCTTTCATTCACCAAAGAATTTTTTACCTCAACTACACCATCTTCACCTAGTGAATACTGAGCGGTAATACATTTACCATTGGCTTCAAAGTAAATGGGATATTTGGCATACTCATACCATTTACCCAAATATTTTTCAACATCAAAATCACTAACAACTCTTATGTTATCCGAACATGTTCCTTTGAAAACTATTTGGGCTGATGCTGTAGCCAGCAGCAAGAAGGACAGGCACATTTGAAACAACAAGCTAAAATTAGATATTCATTAATTATTTTAAATCGTTGAATAGTAAAAATTCTGTTATACTTTTTATTCATGATGGATTTATTGATCACTTTTATATAAATAATTAAATTTTATTATAAACAACTGGCAAGTAGTGTGAATGTAGTTCCCCAAAACAATGTTAATTTGTTTTGCAATTTTCGCGTTTTTATATCGTTAGGTGTTGTTTTTTTTGCTTTATTAATTTGACTTTCTGTTGTTCTCAATAGAAGGAAGAAAAGAAGGAAAGGGGGATTAGTATTGTGTTACACAACAGAAGTAATTTTTAACAATAGTCTAAGCCACTACAAATAAATAAAGTACTTATTTCTAATCATTAAGTGCAGCCACTTTACAAAAAAAATAAAATAAAAATAAAAATAAAAATATGTAAGTGCCGCTGTATAGGGCTCCCCTGAATCATAAGTTGTGATGTAGAGTGGCATCCCGGTTTAACGACCATTAAAATATCAGGCCAATTTTTTTAAATTAAAAAATTCATTTATCCGGTAGACTTTTTTCCTTTAGTCTTCATGCATTTAGGGTTCGTACATCAAAGGTGAAAATTAAAAGATATTTTCGCTGCGATGCTCGTCCGTCCGTCTGTCTGTCTTAAGCTATTTCCTCGAGAACCGCAAGAGCTATGGATCCGATGTTTTCACAGAATATAACATAACTTTGGTGTCAACAGCATCAACTATATGGCAGTTAAAATTAAAGGGTGTTCTAAAACGAGCAACGAAAAATTTTGAAATTCAAATATAATATACAGACACTTGAAATTTTCAAAGTTAGTGTATACTTATGCAGACTACACCAATGAACACTGATATTTATAAAATCAAAAATTAAAGGGTATTCTATCAGTTAATGTAATTTTGACAACTTGTTGTTTATTGGAAACCGTAAGAGGCAAACTCTCGAAATTTTCAAAAAAGCTAAAACTAAAAAATCTCAAAATTAAAAAAATCGCCAAAGACAGAAAAAAATCGCCAAAACGAAAAAAGCGTCAAAAGTAAAAAACTGCTAAGACTAAAATAAATAGACAAAAACCGAAAAAATCACCAAACGAAAAAAATCACTAAAACGCTAAAATTAAAAAAACAGCAAAACTAAAAATCGCCAAAAACCAAAAAAAAAAATCCCAAGAAACGATAAGGCACCAAAACTGAAAAACCGCCGAAACTAAAAAAATCGCTAAAGATAAAAAGTGTGCCGGGTACTTAAAATATAAAAATAAATTTCTCCATTAGACAAGATATTCGATTATATATTATATAGTTCGCATAGTATTAAATATGTAGTGTTAGTATGGAACCCTTAGTGAGCGAGTCAAGGTCACACCTTACTGAATTTATCTACATTTTATTTCATCTTTTAAATAAACTCATATTTTAATATGATTTTAATGATACGCTTTAGTGCCTTCGTGTGTTTCTAATCCACTATCTTCAAACAGAAAAAAAATCAATGGTAAATATTATAAAAACTTATTGGATTAATGAGAATTTAAAAACTACCACATATGGTAAAAAATTTCCTAAAATTAAAAAAAAATGCCGAAACGAAAAATCTCCAAAATGAAAAAAGTGCCGAAATGAAAAATATTATCAAAAATAAAATAAACCGCTAAAATAAAAGAAAAGTCAGCAAAAGCAAAAACGTCGTCAATAAACAAAAAAAAAATCGCCGAAACAAAAACTCGCAAAAACTAAAAAAAAAATTATTGTAAAGTCAAAAAAAAAAATCGCTGAAAACCGATAAAAATCGCTACAACGAAAAAATTTTAAAAAGTGTCTATACAAAAAAAAAATTGCCAAAACGAAATAACGTATCAAAATGTATAAGAATTTAAATAAAATTTATTAATATGTTTAGAAAATTTAAAAGTTTTTTCTCTTCCTATTGCAGACATCCCATAGCGAAAGAGTTGGTTTTGAAAGTAGTCTTGTCTTCTTCTTTTTCTTACGATTCAGTTTTTTGTTGAAATACTGTTTTTCAATTTTAAAGTTATTCAAAGCGGAAACGTAATCGTAATAGGGTTAACTATATGAAGAAGATAATGGGAATGAAACACCTTGTAGGGTCATTTATATCTTGGCAATTAAAAACACAATGTTGACTTCACATAAAGGTTGAACAAAAACAAATCAACTGTTATTGATTTTCTTAAATATAGACTGTGATGGTAATCGTCTTATTTATAGCCATATCCAGAACGTGACCTTGACACTATTAGGCTGAATTACAGCATATTTTAGCCGTGCGTTTCTCGATTTCTGTTTTTGATTTTGTAATGAAATGTTCAGGCCTTGTCACTTCTATTCAGGTATTTTTTTTATTTCTAAAAAATGTTAAAACTAAATATTTTTGGTGTTTTTTTAAATTTTGTTAATATTTATATGTTTTGCAAAAATTCTAATTTTTATTTAATTTAATTTTTTTAAAGTAAAGTTTATGATATTTAATGCCACTGTGCAACAATACTACAATAATTTTCCAAAAACAATACACGCTGTTCAGCAAATAATTTTATTAAGTGCAAGTACAATATCTATTTAAAAAACTAATTCTTAAGTGTGTGTAAAACAGTTGAAGTACTGAAAATAATATAAGTGTTATCACAAAATGAAAAATAAAACAATAAAATTTGTTTACAAATCAATTACATCACGCCACACTTAGCGTTCATAGACCTTTAAAAAAGTCAAGAAATCCACTTATTAAATAAAAAAATAAAGATATAAACCAAATGAATCATTATATTCATAACAAGACTGAAATTTTAAATAAACATAGATATAAGTAATATGAATCTTTTTATTGATAGCAAGGCGAAATTAAATAATTAATTTATTAATTTACATATATATGTATATATATTTTCATTCAACAGAAGATCTTTATGCCCAATTGGAGGAAATTGAAAGTTCATCAACAAAACCCACAAAAGAGCCAACGGTGAGAATAAAATGTTTATCGGGTTCAATGCTAATAACCATCAAAGATGCCCCAGTAAATCATGAAAACAATCTATTTAGTGGCATGATATATCCAAAGGGTTTATCGAAAAATTCTACATGTCTAACGGAATACAGGTGAGAAATTGCCAATATAATTTATATTGGTTTTAAATTGCTATAAAAATTAAATTTTCCACACGCAAGGTTTTAATTCAGCTGGATGAGATACAAAAAGAGATATAGTTCCCCTTCTGCTTTTATCCCAGCTGAATTTCGACTTTGCAAAGTTGACTTTGCGTGTGAAAGAGGGATCTAAGACAGATTTAATTTAAATCTGGCAAAAATTTACGAAAATTGTTGTTCTTCTTTTATTTCCTCACACAGAGACCATGACGGCCCTTTACGCTATAAATTGCCACTACGTAGTTGTAATACCATGCCTCAGGAGACGGTAAGTTTTTATTTGAGTTTATAAAAATAAAATATTTTAATAAATGAATTCAATTGTTTAATTCACAAAACCTCTTGTATCTCTGTATCGATTGTATTATCATATTAAATACAAGAGTGTAACATTTGTTGTATGAAATTTTCATATAAAAATGAAATAAACTATTACTATTATTTTATATGTTTTTAAAATGTTGTATTCAGAGAGAGGCTCTCTGAGAGAATTTGTATGTAGCTTGTTCTTCTTTTTTCATTAAAAATACAAAATACAATTAATACACTACACAGAGGCTGTTCACAATTAAATAACAAAAAGTGTATTTGATACACAAATACACGATAAAGATTGTTGTGAATTAAGCAAATATATTTATAATTGACTCTTACACCATATTCATACAGCCTTATTTATCAAACTTATTTAAGATTTAAAAAGTTTTTTTAAAACAAATTTTCATATAAAATTCTTCTTAAAAAATCTTTATAAAGCCTTAATAATTTTTATAAATAACGCCGATACAATTTAAAATGGGGATTTAAATGTATTTTATTTAAAATTTTTCATAAAAATTTTTGTTAAAATAGAATTCAAATACATTTTATTTTTTTAAATTAATTTTTAAAAAGTATTTAAAAAATTTCCACAAAAAAACAATAACTAATTTTTTTTATTTGTCTTCAAAAATTTAAGAGATTTCAGGACTATAAAAACAAAAATTTAATTTTTAAATTAAATTTTTTTTCACATGAAAGTTTATTTTTCAGAGATAAAGATTAGGTTAGGTCCCAAATATATTTGATGATATTTCAAAGATACAACATGGACACAAAATTCAATTCTATTCGAAATAGCATTTGTTTTTTGTGGTGAAGTAACGTATTTTGAACTTTTTTTTTATTATTTATTGTAAAACAACTTTGTTTTGTTTGTTTTTAAGTTTACTACAAGCATATCGATAATTTACTTCAATAGTGTCAAAATTCAAAAAAAAAATTTTTTAAGTTATTTTTTGTAATTTATGTTATCTGAAAATTTGACATAAAAAGCTGGTACCATGCCTAGTGTTTTACTAATTAAATAAGATGTGCCATACCCTAGACAACATTTAAAGCTTCTTATTCGTTTTAACTATGTACAAGGTGAAGTTAACCACCAATAAAAATATTGTAATTCCTAATAAAGACATTAAAAAATTAACTGGAACTTTTCCATAATTATTCTTTCAACTATAAGCAAAAAATTTTTCAGTTAAAGTTCCATAATAACGAAAAAATTTACTAACACCAGTAATTTATATATTAGGACTAAAAATATTTTTTTATTTTAAAATTTTCCGCATAAAAATTTTATTTTCATTTAAATATCTTACATTGAAAAATATTATGCAATCTTGTTATACAAATGTTATTTAACATTTGAGCAAAAAAACAAAAGCTTTTAAATTTCTCTTTTCACCTTACTTTAGCCCTTTTTGACATTTAAAACTTGCCAACTTTTTTTACGTGTTTGCATGTGGCACATGTTAAAATAATGAATAACAAATGCGAATCATTTGAATTTCGGTTTCCTTTATTTATTTGCTTTTTTTATATTTTCAATAAAACTTTGTATTCGATTTTTTTTTGCAGTTTAAGAATTATTATTACAATAAATTAAATAAATATTCACCATTACTTTCACTATAAGAATCTGCAGCCGGAATATGATAGTTAACAAAATATAATTTAGACATTTGGTTTTTAATAAAAATTCTGTGTGAATTAAATTTTTTCATGAGACAATCAAACTTTCGCCGCGATAAAAAAAGAAATAATTTTTCTTTCTTTATTTTCTAAATTTAAAATTTCTCGCTACTATTCGTATTTGCCATTCTAGACAGCTGCTTAATGCCAACCAATAAAACAACAACTACTGGCAATTACGTGCTTAATTTTATAAATAAGAAAAAAAAGTAGATTTTATCAAATAAATTTAGAATTAAGTCGGAGCTTTAGAAAAATTGAAATTAGAATAAGAGGTTTAATCTAAATACATAAAAGAAAATTATAAAAATTCAGCTAAGAAATCAAATGCACTTTGAGTAGAAAATTTTACAAAAAATTAAAATTTTAATGGCGCCTTTAGAAAATACTAAAATGTTGCTTATAAGCAGAAAAAAATGAAGCAATTGTTTTACCTTAAGAATATTAATTTCATTGTAGTGAAGATGCACAGCAATTTCTACCATAAAAAGGAGTTTAAAGTACGTTTAAACTAGTTTAAGGTACGAGTAAATGATTTTTGGTAGGCCGGCCGGTAAATGTAACCATAATCTTTAAATTAAAAAATAAATAAAAAAAAATTAAAAAAAAATAAAAAAAAATAAAAAAAAATAAAAAATATAATAAAAAAATAAAAAAAATACAAAAAATAAAAAAAATAAAAAAATAAAAAATATAATAAAAAAAAAAATAAAAAATATAATAAAAAAATAGAAAAAAATAAGAAAAATAAAAAAAATAGAAAAAAATTTAAAAAATAAAAAATAAAAGTTTAACGGCCCATTTCACAATGTACAATTAAAAGCTAACAGGGACCTTAACGGAGAGTCACGTTAACTCTTAATCATAAATTGTGAAAAAGCACGTAACAGAAATTATTTAAAATTCACGATTTTAATGTAATAGAACTAGTTGAAAGTTAAAACATTATATAAGATTGTTTCTTATATGAAATTTCAGATATGTATATTCTTTTAAGTGAGTTTAACCCCTGGTCTGCAAAATTATTAAAAAAATTTTGTGCTTTTCATATAAATTTTATACGCAAGTAAACTGTTTGCTGCAAGCGGCATTTGAAGTCGTGTGTTCGTGTAGCCTGCTGTGGTGAATGTGTTTAATGCATTACTCTCTCCACCACGTTTTTTTGGTAAACAAATTTTAACAGTTAAAAACAAAGTTTGTAACTTTGTTATAAAAGTAAACAGCTAAAATCTTCTAAGAAAAGTCTGGCATGTCTCACCAGATAAAGAAAAAAAATTGATACCAGTATTAACGTTTTCTAAGTTTAAAATTTTGTAACTTACTAATAATCCCAAATTATTATTTTACTTATTAAGTAAAATATTTTTTTAATTAAAAACACATTGAAATTGATTACATAGGTGTTTAGCTGGATCCTATGAGCATTTCACTGTTGCTAATGCAGATCATCAGGGAACAATTTACCCAAAGTTTCTTAGAACAAGTAGAGTTATTATGTTATAAACTTTCAGTCAAACAAATGAGAAGCTCAACAACGAATAACAAAGTTGAAACAAGAACTCAATAATCAACATGTTTTTTTATTTTCTTATTTTACCATTAAAACATTGGCTGACCTTTTTTCAGCTTCAAATAGTATGCATTGTTGCCATATTTTATTTTCAAAAATCTTTAAGCCGACCAAAAAAGTCTTTTTTTGTAATTAATATAGCTAGTGATATTTAAATATTATATTAGTCACAGTGATGCCAACTCTTCGCTCATCAAATATTAATGCAAAACTTACTTAGAAAAAAATTTCTAATTTCATAGGAACTAAGAAACTTTTTTAAATTTTTTAAATTTGCACAGATGCTAAATCCACGTTGTTTAACTGTGTTCACGCATGCGAATTAAAATTAAAAAAAAAATGATTGAGAAAAGTCGAAGCGTTTGCTTTTTTGCTTTGTAGCAAACATTTTTGTTATTGAAAAAGCACTAAAAAGGACTGCAAAAAATTGCAAAAAGAACTATAAATACCCGTTTTTCTGAAACGGGTACTTAGAAAGGAAAAAACCCCGAAAAGCACCAAAATGGCAACGCTGATTAGTCTTATATTTATATAATTTTAATGTCATGTAAATATAGTAAATAAATAATAATATATAAAGCCTACGTACATACCTTTTTACACGGCATGTAAAAAGCCACATGCGTATGTGGCGATGATGACGTCACGGAATTTTCAGCATGTTGGTTGCATTTTTTAAAATTACTAGTAGATACATGCCGTAAAATTTTTATAAAAATTTTGTTGCAATATACAAATGTGACACATGTAGCCGAATTGAACACATTTTCGGAGGCAGCACATCTGTAAGAATGTGATCATCTACATGTGTACATGTCACTTGTGCACGGCATGTAGCAAATGTAGCATCGTGATGACGTCAGAGCCACATGCGCATGTAGTTTTTTACATGCTGTGCATCCTGCAGGCTTAAGTATATGTAGTTGCGGGACAGGCTGTAGAGTGTTTTGGCAGTCTAGTCTATTGATGTTGATTCGTCGGCGGACACCTTCAGACTGAACAGATGCCACAGCAGAGACTTCCTTTTATACGAAAAAAAATATTCGTAATACATATTACACGCGAAATATTCGTAATACATACTCGTAATATTCGTAATAGTAGGTTATTGAATATTGGATATTGTATATTTCTGAATCCTAACTGTGGCCTTCTCCTTTCTATTTATATCTAGAAAAATATTTATTTTCTTCTTAATTAAAATCATATCTACCAATAAATTTGGTGAATTTATTAGAAAGTTACATTACTACCCGGAAGTTCACGGTTGTGGAAGGAGAATTCATGAGTGTGCCCGAAACTATATCATCCGGTGTGCCACAGGGGAGCATACTGGGGCCAGTTTTGTATTTAATTTATACTTGTGATATGCCTTTGAGCAGCAATATCCATACATCTACGTTTGCCGATGATACAGCCTGCCTAAGTATGCACGAAAATCCTCATGAGGCTTCCCGATATCTACAAGAATATATTACACAACTGGAACTATCGTTAAAATTATGGAGAATTAAGGTAAACGAGCAAAAGTGTGTTCAGGTAACATTTACCCTGCGAAGAGATACTTGTTCCCCAATTCGAATCAACAATCAAGTTGTTCCTCAGCATTCACATGTAAAATACCTTGGTATACACCTTGATCGACGACTTACATGGAAACACCATATTGACTCAAAGCTAATACAAATGAAACTTAAACTAACTCAGATATATTGGCTGATTGGTAGAAACTCAATACTCAGCCTAGACTGCAAACTTTTATTATACAAGTCGCTCTTGAAGCCAATATGGTGCTACGGAATTCAGTTATGGGGCACTGCTTCAGCTTCTAACGTCGAGAGAATCCAACGAAGGCAAAACAAAATTTTACGTTTGATAACATCGGCTCCATGGTACATAAAAAACTCAAATATACATCGTGATTTAAATATGCCACTAGTGATTGAAGAAATAGCAAAATACGCAGGCAAATATTTAACAAAACTCGAGTCACATCCTAATCCGCTTGCTCGTAACATCTTGAATTTTACTGGCCACATTCGCTTGAAAAAGAAGGACACAAGGGCTCTTTTACTCAACACTCCAGATGGGATTGCTTGAAAATATTTTTTTTTTCTCTTTTTTTTTTTTGATTATCACTACTTATGTATTATTTATAACTATCACTAAGCTTATGTCCGACAGTGGTCGGGCCTAATACTTATATTTTAGATTTAAGATTTGAATACTTATTGTTAGTTCATAATTGAAGATACAATAAATAAATAAATGTATTAAAAAAAAAAATTTTCTTAGCCAAAAATGCAGAGTGATGCTTTGAAAAAGTCTTTAGCCCTCAGGACAATTTTTGTTCACTATATATAGTTTTATCAGGAATCTTATCTATTTTGCCTGTGCAAGCAGCAGGCATTCATTCCACAAGTGCGAATTGTCATTTACAAAAACTGCAAATATCTCAAAATAAATTACTGAAATTAATTTATAATCTCTCATGGTTTTTTTTCGATTGATTGACTACACTCTCTTGCGGAAATTTAATTGACTTACTGAAAATTTTAACACCAGATGCTTGATCTCTGGTTATGAACATGTTAATGAGCTAGCTGACCATAATTAGGATTGTGACTAGGTTAGGTTAAGTTATTTAATAATAATAGTCAAATAAGTTTTTGCTTAGTTTTTACCTCCAATAAACTTTTTGTGTATATGTACATACATATAAATCTTTAAATTATTGTTAAATTGTATTAAGTAGAAAAAGATAAAAATTACGAACTCTTTAAAATCTATATAAATTAAGTGAAATGTAAATATTATAAATAAAATAAATTGAATTGAATTGAATAGTTGAGTTGGGTGGAACTCATCCAGTCGGTCGTTTTTGACATAAACTCATTCACTAGTTCATTTTTGCCACAAACCAATGATAAAACCCATGTAATTTAAATTGGCTTCATCATTGGTTTGTGGCAAAAATGAACTAGTGAAAGAGTTCGACACAAATCTAAACTTATGTATGATCAAACCCATGTTATTTAATTGGGTTTGACCAAAGGTTTTGCGTCAAAAATAACCGAATGAGTTTGTCTGAAGTCATTTTTATAAAAATTTTGATCTATATCGAATATCGTAATTTACTCACAGATTTAATCGAATTATTTCTTTTGAAACACGCGTGGTTTAGCAGAACGTGTGCTTGTACATTGGAGAAACCATTATAGAAATATAATCAAAGGAAATAAATAGTGTTGCAGCGTGTTACTTATATTCATGAACTTCAACTAATATGTTAAGAGTACTATTTTTCATATTTTCAAAAATCTTATTTTTATCTAAGATATATTTTAGTCATTTTTACATCTCGAAAAACTTCAAAAATAAGATAAATTTTCACATATGGTAACGTTCAGAGTATGTAAAAAGAAAATAAATGTAAATAACAAGAAATGTAAATAAGAAGCTAATTTTTAATAAAAAAAAATCATTTTACTTAATAAGTAAAATAATAATTTGGGATTATTAGTGCGTTAAAAAATTTCAAACTTAAATTGAAAAAATTCCCATAAAAAACACTAATTATTAACTTGGCTGCACCGTGTAAAAAAATACTTGTGTGGCAACACTCTTTTTTTGAATAGCTGTTGTTGCTATTATCATTTATTTTCTTTTTACATAGGGCCTGTTCGTAAATGCATCACCGCTCTGCATCAAGAGAGCAAACTTTTATGGAAAATACAATACAAGTTCGCTGATAATTTGTTTCTATTACCTCGTTTATACGCAAAGCTTATTTACAAATAAAACTATTTGCAAATACTAAACGCACCGTTTATACGTAGATAGCATACATTAATATTTGTGAATTATATTGCCACACATTGTTAAATTTGTATTACATTTCTTACAAAACAAAAATAATTGGCAACATTTTACACCTCATTTGCAAATAGTGGCGTTATTTGCAAATAGTTTTCGTGAGTTATTAACTTACAATAAAAAAGTTATATGGCAACGCTTTCGACTTTTATTTGCAAATAAGAAGTGCGTATAAACAGGATATATAGTAGCCATTTTTGTAATCGATATTTAACATTTATTTGTGCATTATCTACATTAGTGAAATAATTTAGGTCATTTCAATTTCCGTTTGCAGCGCAGTGATGCATTTACTAACATGCCCATACTCTTATATATCCCGTTTATACGCGCTTCTTATTTGCAACAAAAAAAGTGGAAAGCGTTGCCGTATAACTTTTTTATTGTAAGTTAATAACTCACGAAAACTTTTTGCAAATAAGGTGTAAAATGTTGCCAATTATTTTTTGTTTTGTAAGAAATGTAATACAAATTTAACAATGTCTGGCAATATTATTGACAGATAGTAATGTATTCTATCTACGTATAAACGGTGAGAAATAAATAAAACAATTTGCAAATACTGATTTGCTGATAAACGAGGTTATAGCTACAATTCGAAGTTGGAAAAAGTCAGCCAATGTTGTAATGGTAAAATAAGAAAAAAAAAACATGTTGATTATTGAGTTCTTGTTTCAACTTTGTTATTGGTTGTTGAGCTTCTCATTTGTTTAAATGAAAGTTTATAACATATTAACTCTAGTTGTTCTAAGAAACTTTGGGTAAATTGTTCCCTGATGATCTGCATTAGTTACAGTGAAATGCGCACAAGGTCCAGCTAAACCCCTCAATAATCAATTTCAATGTATTTTTAATAAAAAATATTTTCCTTAATAACTAAAATAATAATTTGGGATTATTTAGTGCGTTAAAAAAGTTTAAACTTAGAAAACGTTAATACTAGTATAAATTTTTTTTCTTTATCTGTTGAGACATGCCAGACTTTTCTTAGAAGATTTTAGGTGTTTACTTTTATAACAAAAGACTTAAGTTACAAACTTTGTTTTTTAACTGTTAAGATTTGCTTACAAACAAATGTGGTCAAGAGAGTGAGATAGAGGTGAGAAACAAACTTGATTTTTATATAGAATTTCAGTGAAAGAAGAGAACTTTAAAAAGTAGAATTTATGATAAAAATTAAAAACGAAAGTTTTTAAACTGCATATTGTTACATTAATTTTTTTATTATTGTCAGAAGTCCAGCTATTAAAACATTGAAATATATTAAATCAAGGTAAATTTATTGATTTAATATTCTTAAATGCTGTTTAGGGTATTAAAAAATAATCTCAAAGTAATAAAACAGTTTTTTTATTACCATAAAAATATCACATATAGAATTTAATTACAGTTTCAATCAAAAAATCGTCTAAACACATTCGGTTGATATTTTATTATGTTTTACGGAAAGGAAGGACTTATTTTTCTTAATTAGTTTGTTTCCTATTTTCATAAAATATTTAGGGTTTTCGAAGTAATTACATAATAACCATAAAACCAGTTAATGAGTTATTATTAATTTTTATTATCACGAAAATAATAAATTTTAATACATTAACGTCAGCTAAAAGAGTGCATTGACCGATTTAGATGAAATTTCACACATTTCACACATGACATTTAGGGTCTCGGATATTGATAAAGAAGATATGGACAATAAAACAGATCAACTGAATATTGCCATTACGTCAACTGAAAAGGCTGATACTATTAGCCACAATAAAGACATAGATGACAACGTCCAAATAATATGTGATAAAATAAGACACTGTTCAATGAAAAAGCGGGGCAGTGGAGATAAAACAGATTTCGATATTTTAACACAAAATGTTTTAACAAACTTAATAAAAGGAAAACAAAAACTACCAGTTTATTGACGGTATATCTCCCATAAATAATGAGTTAACTGTAGGTGTTTATTGTTATGACTTGTTTTGTGAATGAAATCGGGTCTTCTCCAACGGGTTTAAATGTAAGTGACCATTTTTGTTAATTTCACGGTCATTTTCAAAACAATGCACATGTTGACATACATACATATACATACATATGAATATGTATGTAGTATGTAAATGTGTAAACCAATAAAATCACGTATTTGTAACTAAAATCGAGCACATTGAACGCTTAAGTTAAAAGACAAAAAAAATCAAAGTTTATTAACTTGTACAAATAAGTATCCATTTATTTTTCTTTTATTTTTAAATCTTCCAACACAATTGTATTTTTCGTTAAACAAATCAAAATTTTTTAAACACACGAAATACAAATGATGTCATTTTTAGCATTCTTAAGTATTTTTTTTTGTCTTAATAATAATTACTCTTTGTTGCTTTACCTTAACTTTGACTTTGAACTTTTTGTTTACTTATTTTTATATACGTAAGTACATTTATCTAATGACTTTGTAAAAAATATTCTTAACTTTAAAATTAAATTTTTTCGCTAATAAACATTTTTATTATCATGAACTTTACGGTGGCTTTTATACTAAAAAGTATTTAACTTTTAATTAGTGTTTAATTAAGAAGAAACAACAACAACTTAATATAAAACCTACCTCAAGTCAGCAAGTAATGCACCTTTAAATAGCAAAAAGGAAAAATAAGACAACTATCATGTTAACGTACTTGATAGCTACGAAGATCAGTGTTATCATCTCAACACTAAAGTCTTTAAAAGCTCATCTTGCTTTGTGAACAAAGTTAAAGAAAAGTTTACTGCATACTAAAAATCTATGTACATACATATGTATGTATATCGTTACCTTAATATAGAAAGGCCCTAAATAATTTTTTTTTGTGAGTTTCGATAGAAGAACATCTAATGTATACAAAAATTATAAATTTCTATTTCAATAAAATAATGAATAAAGTAAAAGAAAACTTTAACGCATACTAAAAATGTATGTACATACATATGCATGTATATCGTTACCGTAATATATCATTATTTTTTTTGTGTGCTTCGATAGAAGAACATATAATGTATATAAAGATTAAAAATTTCTATTTCAAAAAAATTATGGGTTAGGGCCTTTTTAAACTAAACTAACGATATATGTAGATGTAGATGTTTGGTAATTAAAATCTAATTACATAAAATGCATCTGACAATCAAGTTTGTGTGATTTCTTCAAGCCATGAACTTACTTGATTAAGTTAAAAATAAAATCAAGTATAAAATAAAGATATTGAAACAAATTAATTTGTGGAAAAAAATCACATTCAAGTTAGAGATCATCTTAAATGATGACTTGAACGATTTGGTTAGTGTAAAAATTTAGGATTATTTTGCAAGGAAAAACGGAAATCAATCTTTGTTGCATATTTGCAACTTTAGGATAATTGCAACAACTTTTTTTATACAAAGCCTGGGTGTTGTTTCTAAAAGTTTGACAATTGTAGTAGTCGCTACAATTTGTTTTGAATAAATTCATACTTTTAATGTCAAAAAATGTACTGAAAAACGTATGTTGACATTTGAGGGACAGTTGTTAAAGGGCGAAAATAGTCAGCTGGACAGTTGAGACTACCTGATACGAATTCGCCTTGAGTTGTAGTTTTGAAGTATTAATTGCATAATGAGTTGCAGTTTCTAGCCGAACAAAATTACACGCACAGATATCAGGAGGTAAATAAATGTGCATCCCATAATCCATCATATACCAAAAAGGAAATGGAGAGGACACATTAGGCGAAATCCACATGACAGCATTACAAGAGCAGAATTAGAAATACTTGGTGAATATAAAAATATTTAATATAAAAAAGGCGTATTTTTATTTTTTTCGAAATTACTTTTTAACGTTTTCTGATAGCCAATAGATAAATACATTCTCCTTAAAGAACTATGTACGTTAAAGTTGAAAATAAAAGATTTACGACTATTTAAACAATTATTTTTAAAAGGAATGCCTAAGTTTTTATTCAGTTCTTTCCTTTTCCTACAAAACACCAAAAATTTGAGTTACCCCTTAATTTTATTAAACCATCGATATGTAATAGTGCCTCTATCGTGAATAAAATAAGAAATTTTTGTTTTCATAAAATTTCCATTCCCCATGAAAAGAAATTTGCAATGGCGAATTTAATGGGAACGTTTGTTCTCGCTTTCAATGCATAGTGAATGCAAAAAAACGGAAAGAAGACTTGTTAAGCTTAAAAATTAATTGAAAATAAAACTAAATTAAGTTTAATAATAAGAAAGCAATGTTTTTAAGTGTAAAGTTGCATTTTTAAATATTTTAGGTGCAGTGGAAAAAAATTCTTTGGTATATCACTGTCATAAATTGAAAGTATAAGTACAAAAGAGATTCATACTCCTCGCAAAATCAGTTGCTGGGAATTATTGCTAACAAATATTGAAGTTTATTTATTGATCTTCTAATAAAAATAAATATTTAGTCATTTTTATATTTAATTGAAATTATTGGATGCATAAAGTCAGTTCTGCTACAAAAATAAAGTGAAAAAAACCAAAAGAAAAGTGAAAAAAATACATGTGAAAAATATTATTATGCATGATTAGGGAAATTAGAAAAGGGAACACATTTCTAGGGAAAAATTTTCCACGATTGCAATTTGCGGAAAAAGGCAAAATATTTTGAGAGAAAAATTAAAATAAATAAAGAAAAAAATAAGTGTTTTGTAGGTTAAAATAGTATGCAAAATTATTTGCCTTTAAATTCCGCATTAAAAATGTCGAAATTAAATTTGAGCACCAGAAATTAGTTAAAATGTTTAATTAAAGGTCTAATTTCAAATTTATTAATAGTAACATTTTAGATCTAGTATGTGTTTAACAACTTTATGTAATACTTTGCAGAGAACATTGCTCGCCCTCTAATTCTTCTCCGTGTCGTGTTTTTTTTGTAGGTTTTGTGAAAAACGTATCAGGTTTTTACCTTATGTTTTTGTGTTGACTAGTATAATATGAATATCTATAATTAGTTTTTTTTATTAGGAATTGTTACAAATTAAGTTTAACATTTATTAACGCACTAATAATCCCAAATTATTATTTTACTTATTGAGTAAAATAATTTTTTTTATTAAAAATACATTGAAATTGATTAAAGATTCCCTTATGATCTGCATTAGCAACAGTGAAATGCGCATATGATCCAGCTAAACGCCTCAATAATCAATTTCAATGTATTTTTAATAAAAAAATTATTTTACTGAATAAGTAAAATAGTAATTTGGTATTATTAGTGCGTTCTTTCTATATTAATTTACAACTACAACTAGCAAATTGCCAAACAGCACTAGCTAACAAACACTTCAAAAATAAAATAATTAAAATTTGCAATGTGTGTTGGAATTTCATGTTTAATGAAGTACGAGTATACTTTGACAGCTGCTGGTGCAATATTCACATATTTGTGTATAATTATATTAGCACTATGCTAAATAATGGCTAAAATCCAAGATAAGCCAATACAAACTCACCTTTAAAATCAATATTTAGTTAAACTAAAAAAAAAAGATTCAAAACTTAAATAAATTTAACAAGAATTTTATTTATTTTTTTATTTCTTTTTCTACACTCATAACCGCAATCATCCTTCAAGTGTTTTATTATTTGCTTACTAAATGAATTTACATATATTCAATATACTCACATGACTTTTTATTTTTTTACTTTTATAACTCTTATAATAATATATATAACTTTCAGTCAAGAACCCATAACATTTTTCAATGATTTTTTTATTTTCAATGTTTATCCACAGACCACACAATCACAGATAATTTTCGTGTCATTATTATTAATTTTGTAGACATCTTTAAATATTCTTCAAAACTAAAAATAATAAAACAAAAAACAATGAAGTCATTTCTGTTTGTCTGTCTGTTTTTTTTAAACATCCTGTGTTCTTTGTTCCAAACAACCATTAAATAAAATTATAAATATGTATTTTTTTTTAGCAGTTTTGAGTGTTTATGTTTTTGTGTTAAGCAAATAGTTATTAAATATGTTAAGGTTTATTTAAAATTCATTTTGTAGTACCAAGCAAATGTGAGTCTACATATTTAAACGTGTATATGTAAGCAAGCATGCGACTAGTTTTTGCTCATCATTTGAAATTGACTTGGGATGAGTTCATATTTATTATGGTAAACACTTTGTGTAAAAAACACTTATGAAAATATTAAATTTATTTATGAGTGTTTTTTTCATCATCTTAAAATGCGAGTTAGGAAAATAGTTGCGGTTATAAGTTTGCCATAAATATATTATAGGAAAATATGCAAATTATACTATTGTTAGACTAAATAAATTAAATAGTTTACTTTAGCAAACAATGCAAGCGTTCAATTCACAATGTATTATATTAGTTGTAAGTCATTAGATTGTGTAAATTTTATGGACAATCGAGTGTTGTATAATGTAATGGAATAGTTGAACATTTGAAAATATATGTACTAAACGATTCCACTATATGAAGGACCATGAAAAGGATTAGTTAACCGACTGTAATGTAAAGTAACTGCAACAGTAGGAAACAGCTGATCGATATTGGTATTTGAAAAGTAATGAAAATGGTTACAGAGATGTAATGTAACGTAAACTACTTTTCATATAAAAATATCGATCAGCTGTTTCCTACGTTGCAGTTACATTACATTACAGTCAGGTAACTGAGACTTTAGAGGGCAAACATTACCGTTAACTTTCGCACTCTATCGAATTTAAAACAGAGTTTGTGGCTAACACGGAAGCATGAACTCATTATAAAATGACGGCTTACATAAACATACACACATATACATATGTATAAACCTCTACATTCCCTTTCTTTTGTTTAAAGCTCTTTTGTCTATTACACTTTATATATTTAAAAATAGAAAGCAAATTCGTTACTTCTACATGAACAAGATAATATTCTTGAAGTAATTTTTTTTTTTTGCAATTATCTTCATTATATTTTTCTCTCGGTTTCCTTAAGAACTTTTTCTTAGCAGTTCCAACACAAGACCTAAGCAGCAAGTAAAACAACAAATAGTTAATATATGATGTTCATAAACATCAACTACGTTCTAGGTTTAACAACATTTGAGCTGGTCATACTTAGTTAAGCATAAAATGTTAATAATAAAAATCATATTAATATAAATGTACATAATCCTAATGCATACACTTAAATATAAAAAAAAATAAATAAAAAAATAAATCTTTCTTCAAACTTGGCGACCACCAAATAGCATTAAGAACAAACAGAGAACTTTTTAGATTAAGATGAATTATGGTTGTATAAGAGCCATAACTTTTCTTTTTTTTCTCGTTAAGACCTTCAATCAAGTTTTTGTTACTTCCAGGAAACAGCTAAATACGATTATGTCTAGAATACAATAAAGCATCATTATATATAATTAAAGACTTTTAACTTTATTTGAAATTTTTGCAAATTATATTTCTTACGAACAAAAGAGCAGGAAAAAAACACAGAAAACACAAAACAAATTTATATAAGTATGCAATAAAATATTATTGAAAACTAAATTAAACTAATAGCATAGACAGACGACAGCGTTAATTTGCATTAGCAGTCTTAATTCAAATTAACTTGTGAATTATCCCCATCTAAATGCGTATTAGATTTACCGTAAATGCACTAAATGAAAATGAATTAATACTGAATTTAGCTATTTCAATATGGTAATACCGTCAACAGTCAATCAAAATTAAATTAATTTCAAATTCTCAAGATTAAAATGGATTCAAAATCAGAAAATATAAGTTATTTTAATTGTTTTTACAAAAAGAAAAAGAAATATTAAAGTCTCGACACAAGTTTATTCCATTTTAAGATTTTAAATGAAAAGTATCGAAGTGTGTGTATACGAAAGGGATGTACAAATTTTGTTAGTTATTATCTTAATTCAAATACTGTCGTCTGTCAGGGTAAACTTTTAATTCATGTAACGCTGTCGTCTGTCTACGCTATTAGCCTGCATTATTTACACAAGGAAATTTTTCTTGCCGAAATCTTGAGCTTATGACAGAGAGCAGAACAGGAAATGAAGAGGGATACAGATTTTTTCCTGAGCAGACAATTTGATTTCTTTTATCGTTCGTAATTTGTGATCTGAGATAATTAAAAATTATCAATATTAAATTAAATTCTATTATAAAAATATAAATGGTTTTTATAAAGCAAAATATTATATCAAAAATGTTTTAAAACATGTTAAATGAACTTGTAAGACAAGAGGTAAAACAAGTTCAATGAATTTTTAAGACAAGAGGATTTGGAAAAATATCGCCTTATTAAATTGGTAATTAAATATGAATTGATATTTAAATAGAGTTGGTGAAATTGACCCTAAATATTTAAAAGTAATTTTTCCATAAAAAATTCATGAAAATTGACATTTAAATTTGAATTGATATTAAAATAGAGATGGTGAAATTGTCCGTAAATGATTTATAGAACAAAAAACCTTCCGGAACACTTCTATGAGGCTAGACGCATCTCTCAATGGTTTTCTGTAACTTGTCAATACCTGTAAACTTTCAACTTCATCTCTGACTAATCATTTAACTATGACTCCATCGTGGTGATATTTTGCATTTACTTTAGATTTTACTCAATTTCCTAACGTAGTTTTATGGTTTTTCTTCTTTATTTTTAACGACTTCGTTCTTCATCGAATGTGCGTCATAATCAGTGTTACCATATACGTTTGAGGAAAAAAAACTACACATGTGGAACAAAAAAGTGTTTTTCAAAAGGAAAACCTGTTTAAAAAAATTCTAAATGTAATTAAAACGTAAAAATTAGGAATTATATGCACAGGTATAGCAATGCGGCGTAAAAAATCAGTATTGTGCGTTAGGCTTTTAGCCCAAAGTTACAAGTTTCAGTATAACCTTTCTGCAGACACGATTTCATTATTAGTTGCTGCCGCAAAATTTGTTCCAGAATGTTGGTTTGAGTTTTGGAATTTGGGGTTTGGAATTTAGCAAATTTTATAGGTATTTAATTCAAATACATTTAGTGTGATCATTAAGAGCCTATTCATACAAATTCTTCAACGAAAAAAAGCATAGAAATTCAGACGTTGTGTTTTCCTTCTAACATTTTTTTAAACTTGTACGAAAAGCATACACAAATTTTTAATATTTTTGACTCTATTATTTTCCATATAAAAAGCTATTTTGTGAGGTGCTTTATATGTTTGGCACCCGAATGAGCGTGTTGTTATCCTATAAAAAAGTCTAAATATCAAATACAACAAAATGCTAATTGATTGAACTAAAATGCAAAAGAAACGGTTAATTCTTATTCCTTAGATTTCTTTTTATACATATATTTTAAAGTTTTTCTTTTTTCTTATGAAATTAAATTCCAAACACACATGACCACAAGCAAAGGGAAGGCATGAAATTATACACATTTTGTTGTTTAAATCAGTTCTATGCATTTAAGCTAAACATAGACTCGGAGAATATTCTTTATACGGGTACATTGCATGTCTGTATGTATGTATGTACGTAGATACGTCATCATTTGAAAATAAAACCGTAATATTATGTGCATGTGTCTTAAGTCTTTTGTTTTCTTATAATGGTCACATATCATTATGCCTTTGAGGGCTTTACCGTACTAAAACTAAATAATAATAATAAAAAAAGAAAACAGAGAAACATTAAATAACAAAAACAACACAACAAAAGACTTAAACAGAACAGAATTAAATTGAATTGAATCGTGCAGTAATGATACATTGCAACTGCAAAGAGACAACACACAACCAACAGCTGAACAAAAGAATGGAAAAGTACAACTAAAATAAAACAATAGTATAGTAAAACAAATTATTATAAGACGAGTATTATTTCTACATGGACAAAATCAACAAACGGTAAATGTAGGAAGTTGTTTGCTGTTTTTATATATCTTTTTATACAAACATTATTCTAAATAAATAAATTATACAAAAAAAAATTATAATTCAAGAATATGAAACCGTTATTTATTTGCATTTCATACATAATTAAAAAAAAGGAAAATACAAAAAATGGCATGAAAAGCCTCATATGGGAGGAGATTATTGTGAAAGCTACTTGGGCTTTTAAAGGTGCATTTAATAAATATACGAACATAAGTTGTAATATTTTAGTAAGAGTTTCTTTAAAGTTAAGAAAAATGTACACATATTAATGCATATGCTTCTTAAGTTTCTTCTTTAAATTTAAATTTTTTTATTCCAGGATGATGGCGGCATTGAATTTTTCAACACCATTGTCTTACAGCCCCACTTAAAGCTTATCACTGATGCCGGTCGTGGTTATCATGTGCGTTGTGCTTATAAATCACGTGACGCTGCCATGAACATGAAGAAGGCCCATCATCACAAAATGGTTAAAGGTAGTGCTGCTGCTAGTGGTAAATATCCACAAAAGCCGCAAGCTTTTAGAAGTGCCGAAACCGATAATACCGATCGCAGAAGTTATGGCAGATCTTTGGATAAATATCGGGGCAGCACTGGTGATGATTTAGACGAGGAAAATGCCTTAAATGAGGAAGCCGACTTGGAGTTGAATGAGGAAAGTGATGTGGATAATGAAGTTCCCATGCCTGGTTGCCATATGAAAATATATAATGCAGAGCATAAAATTGCCAATGATGTAAAGATCGGAGATCCTTTGACCATTGTTATTAATATTGATAAACAAAATATCTATGGCTTGCATGTAACAGATTGTATTGTACGTGATGGTTTGGGTTGGGGTGAACAGCGATTAGTGGGTGATGATGGGTAATTATTACACATACATACGTAAATTTAATGTTTCTAAATTTCTAAATTAAAATTTTTCAATACATTTCTGTTAGATGTCCTATGGATAATGAAATTATGGGCCAGTTCAATTACACTTTAGATAGATTGGCCGCAAATGTCACTTTCCCGGCTCACAAATTCCCCTATACCACATCCGTTTACTATCAATGTAATGTCAAATTGTGTGCTTTAAAGGATCCCGAATGTCAAATGGTGAGACTTTCTACCTAGAATTCAAATGATCAATAATTAATTGTATATTTTTATTATCTAACAGGCTCCCATTTGTGGAGGCAAACGACCCAAACGACAAGCAAATAACGATAGCAAAGACGAAGAAGGTTCTCCAGCCACTATTGAAGTATTTTCTGGTCTTTATGTCAACGAAAATGTCGACGTTACCGAGGGTGATGATGATTCAATAACAAAAGAAAAGGTATTTGTCTTAAAATAAAAAAAGACTTAAATGAGATATAAGTTTTTTTTAAATATTTTAGCTTCAAGTTCTTTATTAATAGTCAGTGTGCTTTAAAATCAAGTAGTTAACTGATATGTTTTGAAATCAGGTTGAAATTTTGCAAAATTTACTTAATTTAAACGAGATCAATATGAAATATAAATGGACATCGACGCGATTTTGTGAAAAAAAAACTGTTTTTTTTTCAATTTAAAAAAGTCCATTATTTTTAAATTCATTATATTGAAAACAGTTCATTTAAAAGTTACAAAAGCTTTATTCAACTGAAAAGGTAATCCAATATATGTACATATCATTAACTTAATATGAAAAGGCCCCAACTCATAATTTTTGTAAAGTGTTTTTAATAAAAATTACGTTTAAAAATTTTCTATCAATATTGCATCTTTTTTTATTTAGTTTTTTCTCCTCCTGTAAACTATGAAAAACATGAGTTAGGGCCTTTTCGTATTAAGTTAACGATATGCATCTATCAATCAGGGGGCAAATTACGGCATTCGACTTGATTCGAAATTGTACAAGTTCGGACTAATGAGAAAAAAAAGAAAATTACTCTCTGAATATGCAAAAGTTACTTTTTACATTAAATTTACTTTTTACATTAAATTTAATTTAAGTGATATTAATCGCTTCAAACGCATATGAAAACAAAAATTTTGCATCATTGGCAACAGCTGTAGAAAGTAAATGAAAAAATCTCTAAATAAGTCAATAATTAAAAAAAATATAAAAAGCCTTTTTTATATTAAAGAAATGGAGAAGTATGCACAATGTGGTTACATCTTCAAGTGTGTTGGAAAACTTTCCATTTTGCTTTTTAATTTATTTATTTATTTATTTATTAAACATATTAATGCAAAGTAAATTTGCATAATATGGTGTTGCACAAATATGGGCGGAGTAACGTAGACCATATGCCCAAGATGGTATTAACAGTATTTTATAAGGTTTTGTGACTGACTGTACACGACCTATGCCTTCACATAGGAAGTAGGCAACGTGGTTGTTAAAGAAATTCCACAAAAAACCGCAATATTATACGGCTATCCGTGGCAGATCAGTCAACCAGTGCGAGCGAGACGAAAAACTCTCGAAGGCCAAACAACACACACAAGCCTGACCGCACTTAAGAAATAATTACGATGACGCGAGAGATGTTCCCCGACCCAGAGCTGCTTAACGACTGTTTGCTTTTTAATAAATTTGAATATAAGAACTTTTTTCCTATATTGGTAAATTTTCTGAATAATTTTCCAGTTTCATATGTAAACAAAAAACAGCTGATTATTTAATTATTGTCCGAATTTACTCAGAAGAAAAAGTTCGTACTAGTTTGTACAGGAAATGAAAAAAATTACATTCGCTCAGAAAATTGCACAAAAATTGCTATCTGGAACGCTTTTGGATAACTTTGTACTAGTTCGGACTGTTTTGTTATGCATCTGGAACGGACTTATTATGTTGCCAATATAAAACGAATGGTAGCCCAAAATTACTTCATATTATTTAACAGCAAGAACATTTCAAAATTCATAAAAAGTAATAAATGAATTACATTTTATATTTTTACATGATAACAGCATTAGTCATGTTTTAGACACGGCAGTTGTTCTTGAAGCAAGTCTGAGTTTATGGGAGAGAGAGAGAGGAAAGAAGAAAGAAAAGGGGTACATAATTGCTTGTACCGAAAACTTACTTCAATTATATTTTGTCATTTGATTCGCTGAATTAAAAAATAGGAAAATTGAATAGACAGACTGTCTGTGTGTAAGCAAACAAGCCGTTTTAAAAGAGAATTCAAGAGACTTGCTTCAAGAAAAACTGATGTGTCTAAAACATGACTTAGTAGCCGTGTTGTTGTGAAGCCAGCTGTTGTCTATGTGTTGAAAGCATTTTATGAAAAATGGAATGTATCTTAAATTATCCATAGACTATCTAACATTGTTAAGTATTTTATTGATATTACTATTGTCGGTTTTCTCCACACTATTCAATAAACTGCACAATTTAAAAAAAAAATATGGCGCAATTTTTCTTACAATACATACATACATATGTCAATAAAAGTTATCGATCCAACGACATCGACATCGTGGTCCAGGGATTAAATTAATTTCCAAATAAAATTATTTTTTCTATCTTTCTTTTTCAGACATTGGAAGATGCTCTCTGCATCTCTCAGCGTGCTTTTGCCATAGGCATTGCTATAGCCGGTCTCATTTTAATGCTGGCTGTTGTTGCAGCCGTTCTATGCATAATGGCTAGACGCAGTACCAAGACAGTTTCAAATTCTGGCAGTTCAATTTACAGTGGTCCCTACACAAACACCGCTTTTTCGCATAGCAGTTAAATTACCACTCGCAAGTAAATGAAACTACTTTTACTCCTCAAATTGATAATGTATACATATGCATGTATTTAGGCCCCCTTCCAGATTTAAGTCAAACAACAACAACAAAAAAATTATAATCCAAATTTCTCTTTATGAAAACAAAGAACACTAAAAGTGTTTAAAAACTTGCTATAAAAATATACAAATATATTTTTGAAAAAAAAAATTAATTAAAATTAAAAATTTAGAAAAAGTCAGAAAATATTATTATGTTAGCTAGAAAATAAGTCACAAAAAGCTGCCTTTTTTTAATATTAAATTTATTTAAATTAAGTTTAATAAAATAAAAGCAACAACTACATATTTATATATATATAACTAGTGTTGTATAGTTCATGAGCTGTTTACTCTCCCAGGGAATATCTAACGGTGTTGTCCTTTCTACAGTAAAACAATTTTATTTTTATTTTTTGTGTATAACACAAACGAAATGAATTGTTTCTTTTTTTTTAGATATTTTTAATTTAAAAATTATCCCAACCTCTTCTATGACTAAATCCCATGAGCTACATAACGCTAATTATACTTAATTATAAATAATGGTAATTTAATATTTAAAGATAAATTTTGATTAAGAAAGCACACAAAACTTAAAAAAAAGAAGCATTTTTAATTGTAGATATTACGGGGTTTTTAAAATTTTATTAACCTATTGGATAAGAAAAACCCTCTAATATCGCAGAGCTTCTTCGAGTTTAAAGAGAATCTCTGTTTATTTATAACACTTTAATAATAAAAGGTTTAAGGGTCTTATAATATAATTAGCTTTTCTTTGTTCCTTCAACAACAACAACAACTTTTACTTTCCTCTTCCAACTTTTAGTGTTAGTTAGCTTTTTTATTGGCATGTGTCCTTACCCTCGGCAACTTTCAGTAGTTTAGCTAACGCCTCAGGTGATAACTTTTAATATTAAAAAAACAAAACTATTTAATTGTATATTTAAACTCTAATTATTCTATTTGATGTTTTTATTTTAACTGAATAATGTTCTTAGAGCCAATTGCATTAATTTCTTTAAATATCAATTCATATTTAAAAGTAATGTTAACATACAAAAGTTAATGAAAATCGACATTTAAATATGAATTGATATTTAAATAGAGTTGGTGAAATTGGCCCTTAGATTTTTTTTAATATGTAATTTTTGAAGAAAATATGTATGCAGTATGAATGTATTTTAATATAATATATATACCTATGTACTTATTTCAAATAATTTCAAAGCAATGTTATCGTTATCTTTAATTTCAGTAATTAAGCTAAATGTTTTTATTTCTAAGCTTTTGGCTAATAATTCAATACTTGTCATATTTAAACTAAACTTAGTTGCTATCAATAATGAAAACTATATAAAATATATATTTTTTAAATAAAAATACACTAATTTATTTTAAATTCTCAATAAGTGAAATGTGTCTGTTATTTATTTTTTTGAGCCTTGGGGATTTAAGACAAAGAGTAAACCTATTAAGATGAATTAAAGTCTTTCTGACTTTGAGGCAAGAAGTTTTTTGTGGGTGTTGTATGCTGAAATATTTAGTGTGTCAGTAAAAAGGAAATGACGGTCTATAACAACTTGAGTTAGATCCTTGGTCAGACTCCAGTCACATCAACATCATAGATTTTTTTATAACATTAATGTCTATACTAATGTATGTTTCAACATTTATAAATTTTAATAAAGAAAAAATCTTTGAGCCTGTACCACTCCACGTACTTTTTCTGTTTGAAAGGCTACTTGATCGAAATTGTTCTTAGCTATGTTTGAAAACAATTGGTCCAGCCGTTTAGATGATATTACATCTTTTCTAAAGGTATTCTGTTGAATATGTGTGTCTTTGACGCTGTAGCTCCCAAACGGCTAAACTGATTTTAACTTGGTTTTTTCTTCGTTTGGAAGATGGCCTGCTCTTACATCTTCTAGTCTATACTTGAAGAAATCTGGTCCTGCCATTTTTACAATTCATTCAGACGACTCGTCTAGAGAATTTGTATGGAAATCACTCAAAGAAATTAGTATTTTCCACATACATTTTATACTCAAATCGACCGTCGGCGTTGTAGAAACAGAGAATAAATATGTCAACTGCGTCGGGGGGTTTTTAAAATGATTAATTTTTGTCATTAAGGAATTTATTCAGTTGAAAATCTAAAAAATAATTCTGTTAAAAGAAAACAGACTTCAATGCAAAGATCTGCGGGCAAATTGCGGCATTCTATATGATTCGAAATGTTTAAATATTTCCATATAAAGCTTATTGAAATATTTCGTAATTCGTTTGCTAACAAGTGCTGTAATTTGCCCCCTTCCAAATAAGACATTTTCGAAAAAAAAAATTATGGGACCAAACTGGAAGGGCAGTCTTTCAAAAAAAATTTTGTTTTTTAAATGTATTGGTTAAGAAGAAGTATGTGAAATATAAAATTCAATTTTAATGGGTGTGCCTCCGCCCATTTTTTCAGTGCAAGACTGTATGCTTATTAGAGATCAGGGTGTGTTTTATGTTTTGTAAAAATCGCTTAAGTAGATCCACTTAAAATAACATATTAAAATTTAATGGGCGTGACTCCACCCATTTTTTTAATGGAAGATTGTGTATTGTATATTTTAGAGCTCAAAGTATGTGGTAAGTTTCATAAAATTCTGTTAAGTTTTAAAACGTTAAATATAATAATAAATTTTAGTGGGCGTGAGCCCGCTCATTTTTTCAACTTCAAAACTGTGTAATTACAAGAACTAAAGGTGTTTTTTTAGGTTTGCAGCAATCAAATAAGCAGAATATCACAAAATCAAATAAAAAATTTAGTTTGCGTGTAACCACTTTTTTACAGTGAAACCACAATTGAAATTGCCTATTTTTATTATTAAATTAAATAGTACAAAAAACATAGATTAATCGAACAAATATCTAACAGCACTTAAATAAATTCCTTTCAGAACAATAAATTGCGTTTTGCTACATATAAAATACAATAATCAATTACCCTTTAAATGTGATTCGCACAATAAATAGCAACATCAAATGTCAAAGCACATCAAGCAAGTGACAAATCAAAAATAATACAACAATGAGAATTTTTGCAATTTATGTTTGTATAACTATAATTTATAAAAATTTAATTACACCAATTAAATTCATACATAAAAACTTGCACATTTTTAAATAAATTATTAAGATTCTTGTTTAGACTCACTTTTTGTAACGTTTATCAAATCAAATGTTGTTTAAATACTTTTTTGAAATTATTGTATTAATAAATATTGGTTTACTACTATTTGATGTGGTGAAGGGGAATTGCTCTGATTTGAGAGCAGGTGCAAACTTTAATTTTTTCTTATGGAAATCCAATCAAAGGTCTCTTAAAGAAAGGCTGTTTGTCGATAATGTGGATACGTTGGAAGCTTGCAAGAGATTGGCAAGAAAATTAAGAGGGTTAGCTTTGAATTACTCGCCAAAAGAAAGATTTGTAAGGAAACATGATGGTAAATACGTACATTATGTAAATATAAATCAAATGTAGTAGTGTTTTGAAAAGATTGACTTGGTGGTTTGATAGATTCAACCATTACTTACATATATACTTATATATGTACTTTGGTACCAAATCCAGTATGTAGGATGGGGCATGACAGACTATTTCCATAAACCAACAATATTAACAAACAAAGTCTCCACTTAATATTTTTCAGAAACTGAAAAATGCAGTGAATTTTAAAATAGTAAAAAATTTTCCTTCCAAAAAGTTTTTTATTTCATATTAATTTTCAGATCGTATAAATTTCCGTGATCACTATTGGCATCAACCGCATTTGTATTTCAATTGTCATGTATTACAATGTCCAGAAAGTGACACATTCAAAACGATGACTAAAGACACATCGTTCGACTATTATTCACTTTATGAAAAACCCTTGGGTAAGACAAAAAAATACATAAATACTCTATATACATACATAGGTAATGAAACTTTTTCTATGAATCAAGTTTTTAAAGTATGCATAATTTACTTTTGATTACTTATTTTCAAACCAACATATGATCTCAATTTATTATAAATAATTTTAGCACCATCCGATTATACATGTGTACCAGAAGTTGGTATATTTAAGCTTAACACGATTCCAGAAACATATCAAAATGCAGCAATAAAATGTAGAAATTCACAAAAATATTATGGAACTTTAGCTCATGTAGCTTCACAGAAAAGAACTGAAGCATTGAGTCGTCTAATTCTTCGTTACAATGAACAAAATGCGCTACAAAATAAGGGCAGAGTTTATTTGGCTTATGTGGGCCTTCAATATAATTCTACTTCGTCTCACAATTTGGACTTTTTCAATAACGAAGAAGAAAATTTAAAATGTTTTACTTACCGAGCGTGGGAGCCTGGAAGTCCACAGATAAGGTGCGCTTTAATATATTTGGTAGTCCATATAAACAATAAATTTTATGAAATGTCTTGCAGTTTAGAATACAGGAACGCAAGCTGTGTGGCCCTGACGATTAGAGGTGGTTGGAAGACGGTGAAATGTGATCGAAAATTACCATTTATATGTGAAATATGGACATCCTTTGAACATAAAGGATAATATTGAACAAACCGTATAGTGTCACATATGTAATTGTATATAAGTTGACTATTAAATTTAAAATATAATCAATCAATTAACAAATATTGTACGCCTAAGGATACCATACATTATAAAATGCCTACATAGTATTTTTAAGTGGCCTAATGTATGGTCACTTCAGTTAAATTGTTAATATCTTAATTAACAGATTCGAAAATCTCCCTAAAAAGACGGCAAAATTTATTCAATAAGCGTCACAACTAGGAAATAAAACAAAATTTAAAAAAAATAAAAAATATGTAATGCAAAATCATAATTTTATGGTAATTTCTTCCAAGACTTGGAGTCCGGCACTTTGCACCCAGCAAAAAAGCAAAAAAAAGTATTTCTTATCCTATTCGTTTTTAATTTTATAATACACTATTGAGAATTCTTAAACGTCTTATTTTTCTTATAACTTTTAAATTCTTTCACAAAAAACACTTTTTAATAAACAAATGTTTGCACACATCAAATAATGGCGAATTTAATGTGTTAATTCGCCTTGCGCCAAATTAATTTGATTTTTATTTCACAACTAACTGGGCAACTCTGATCATTAACAGTCAAATTCAAATAAGAACTTCATGCTGGCAGTGCTTTTCTAAAGATTAGTGGCATCTCGTGCACTAAAACTATATGGCCATACAATACGCACTGGCAACGTTGTTAACATATGGTTCAGTAGCAGTTTCCACTGATGTGGTAGCTTTCTTTTTGGGTTTTGCATCGCCTCGTGGTTGTTGTGCGTTCCAAATACCCCTTTGTTTTCCTTTTAATTTTGTCTAAATACTCGTGTAAATAAAGGAAAAAAGCATACAAAATGAGTTTGTATAATTTCAAAAAAATCATGGTGGTTCCGCCAGCAAAGGTAACTATTTGAAATGTGTAAATAAACATCCATACCAAGTGAGCATCAACTCGCTTGGAAGGAATTCACCTAACCTCATTTACTTTGTTTACAAATAAACACAATTTCATCATAATGCCTTCCAGGACTTTATCGATATTATGCTGTCGAAGACACAGCGTAAGACGCCTACCGTTGTGCACAAGGGTTATAAGATTTCTCGTATTCGTGCTTTCTATACTCGCAAAGTGAAATTTACACAACAAAATTTCCACGACCGTTTGTCACAGATCATACAAGATTTCCCCAAATTGGATGATGTGCACCCTTTCTATGCTGATTTAATGAATGTTTTATATGACAAAGACCATTACAAATTGGCTTTGGGTCAATTGAATACGGCACGTCATTTGATCGACAAGTAAGTGGGTGATTAAGATTATTTATTTAAAACTTTTTTGATTGTTTATTTTTATAATATTTTAGTGTTGCTAAAGATTATGTTAGATTGCTGAAATATGGTGATTCCCTGTATCGTTGCAAACAGTTGAAAAAAGCCGCTTTGGGTCGTATGGCCACCATTATGAAGAGACAAGCTTCGAACTTGACTTATTTAGAACAAGTACGTCAACATTTATCCCGTTTGCCTACCATTGATCCCTACTCTCGCACCATCATTATTTGTGGATTCCCTAATGTTGGCAAATCTTCTTTTATTAATAAAATAACTAGAGCTGATGTTGAGGTTCAGCCTTATGCCTTCACTACCAAATCCTTGTATGTTGGTCACACAGACTATAAATATTTGAGATGGCAGGTAAGTTATAAACTACAGCATAAGTTTAAAAGAAAGAAATGCTTTCAGTATTTATTTGAAAAAAAAAATCAATCTTATTTATACCAAACCTATTTACTAACTGGTTATAAGCCATTAGTGGGCGAATATACTATTAATTACAAATTGTTGTATGGAAAAAAATTTGTTATTTGATAAATTATTATTAATTAAACTCGGAAGACTACTAAAATACGAACACAATTGGGCAGACTTCTTATTCTGAAAGAAATTTCGCAATTTAATTAAAGTGAACATGCAGTGCGGTTGTATGAGAATTATAAGCGCCTTCATTTTATTTGTGTAATAAATAATAACACTTTTTCTGATTGAAAAACTATTTAAATAATCAATAAAATTGTATAAAAAATTCTTAAATACCTATAATTTTAGTTGTATTTTTAATCTTATGTATGAAGAACAATTGCATTTAGACCTTAACACCTTAATAATTTCATCGAATTCCTAAAAACTTCGTCAAAATCAAACTTTATTATTTTTTATTTATTTATTTTTTAGGTTATTGATACACCCGGTATCCTGGATCATCCTTTAGAAGAACGTAATGTCATTGAAATGCAGGCGATTACAGCTTTGGCCCATTTGCGTGCTTGTGTTCTATATTTCATGGACCTCTCTGAACAATGTGGACATTCTTTGGAGGAACAAATTAAATTATTTGAAAGCATCAAACCTTTATTCACCAACAAACCTTTAATATTGGCCATTAACAAAATTGACATCATCAGTGTAGAAGATTTGCCAGATGAAAAGAGACAATTAATAGAAAAATTGCAGGAAGATAAAACCATTCCCGTTATGTTAATGTCTACGGTTCAGGAGACAGGCGTTATGGAAGTGAAAATTGAAGCTTGTGAACGTTTGCTTTCTTACCGAGTAGATCAAAAGATGCGAACTAAGAAGGTGGATAGCATTCTCAATCGTTTACATGTGGCCATGCCAACACCTAGAGATGATAAGGTAAGAGCTCCATGCATACCAGAACAAGCTTTGGCCAGATTGGAAAAGAATGCTGCCAAGGCTGAACGCAAACGTAAATTAGAGAAGGAAATCGAAGAAGAAATGGGCGATGAGTACATTTTAGATTTGAAAAAGAATTACACCGAAATTGCCGAAGAAGAACGTTACGATGTTATACCCGAATTCTGGGAAGGACACAACATTGCCGATTACATTGATCCAGACATCTTTGAAAAACTGGAAGAACTTGAAAGAGCCGAAGGTATACGTGAGGAAGGTGGTGTTTATGATCTGCCCGACATGTCTATGGATGAAACGCTTAAAGAGATTCGTGAAATGGCCAAGAAAATACGAGAGAAACGTTTTATGTTGCGCGACGACAAACGTTTGCAACCACGCAAGAACAAACCTATTATACCAAGAAACAAACAGCCCAAGGTGCGTGATCGTTCTGTTTCGAAATTGGTTGAAACTATGGAGAATCTCGGTGTCGACATGTCAGGTTCGTCCAGTGCCAACTTTACAAAGTCTGTGGTCGATTTACGAAGAGGCCAAATTGCTGTGGGCTCTAAGAAAACACTAAAGAAACCTCTATTGGATAAAGAATCCTCCGCTGTTGTTAAGAAGACTGGCCAGCCATTGAAACGTAAACCTTCACGTGATAATATGGGCATTAAGAATACTGCCATGAAAAAGAAGGCACAAATTATGGCCAAAAAAGATATTGCTAAGAAAGTGGGCCGTATGTGTTATAAGGGTGAAGCTGATCGCTTTATTGGCACGAAAATGCCAAAACATTTGTATTCGGGCAAGAGAGGCAGCGGTACGGCCGACAGACGTTAAGTTTTCTTTTAAAGGGGGGCATTTCTTAGTTAATTATGGGGATTTTTATTATTTTCTTTTTAATTTGAAAATATATACTGTTTTCTAATAACATCTATACTTTTGAATTTACCAAAATCTTGTAATAAATTAATTTCATTGAAATCACGAGAATGTACTTGTTAGTGCCGGTCCAGACTTGCAATTTTTGTTGCAGCAACTTTTTTATTTTGTAGTGGGAAAGAACGAGGGAAGAACAAAATGTATATATGTACGTATCCCACATATTCAAGAATTGCTGCAACATAAATTGCAAGTCTGGACCTGGACTTAATAATGTATTAAGTAAAGTATAAATAAAAGTGTGAATTTAAAATTATGTAATAAAATTTTTTGTTGTGTATTATTTTCATACAGAAATTCGAGAGAAAATACGAAATATTAGCTTAAAAGCATCGATGAATTGGAAAAAAAATCGGTTTATGTTCAAAGTCTACACACTCACGTAGTTCTTCACTTCAATGTGCACTCCACTATTGTAACTTAGAAACGGTTTCTGTTTACAATAAACATTATGACATACGTACATTTTACTTAAATTATTTATTTCGCTTTTAAATTTCATTATCTATTGTTTTTTAATTTTATATAAAAAAAAAAAATGTCCAAAGCCACAACTATTAAGGAGGCTTTAAAACGTTGGGAAGAACGAGAGCACCATAGCGCAGCACAGGCAACTGTTATAGAATTGCAATTCCAATGGCCGCCAATCGAAAAAATGGACAACACTTTGGGTTCATTAGCAAATTGCGAGTCAGTATCAAAATGTCTTTTACACATTTATGAACAGACGACATATCGCTCGTTTATTAACACAACGTCATAACTTCAAAAATTTGATTTTTGAGTTAATGATGCAGAACTATTCCTCATATTGTTCTTCATATTCAGAACAATTAATTATTATTATTTTTCCATTAAATTGTGTGTAAATTGAAAACTTTAAACTCGTTTTCTGGCCAACTGGTTTTTTTGAGTTATGACGTTTCAGTAAATGAGCGATATGCGATACATTCAGGCTTATAAATAAAGTTTCACATGGAAATTTCTGAACGTGTGAACAATTTCATACGATCGCGAAATATTTTGACAAATTTATAAAGAAAATTATTCAAAGTATTTGTCAGTTGGAAAAAGTGGAAATATGTATGTAAGTTTTCAATATTATTGCAATTCACGGTATGAAATTAAAGTCCATGTGAACGAAAAATTTGATTCGGAAATTTTCACATATGGATTTCATGATAAGGCTGATTAGATGTTCTTCTATGGAAATATAAAAAATCAATTTAAAAAAATTATGAGTTAAGCCTTTCTATATTAAGGTAACGCTATTTATGTATTTATATCTAAAGCAAACTCGTATATTTTTGAAAAGAAACATCCGTTTAAAAAATAAATACTATTTTCAGACGTTTAAGCTTGTCCACGAATATGATAGAGAAAATTTTCGGTTTGAACGGCATGAAAAATTTAAGAATTCTTTCTCTAGCTAGAAATTACATTAAACAGATATCGGGACTGGTAAGTATTTTTGGCAACAAAAAAAGTATTATATAAAAAGTAGTATAAGCTATTTTTACAGAGACTTTTCACTTTTCTCTCAGTCACTTTTTTCAGAGAAAGTACATTTTTCACAAAATTTTATTTTTTAGTCACTTTTTTCACAGTCACTTTTTTCACAAAATTCACTTCGCAAAAAGTATTTTTTCTCAGAAAAATTACAAAAAATCAATTTTTTTTTCACAAAAAGTAAAGTCACCTTGCTTCGCAGACAGTAAAATTTTTCACAAAACGTCACTTTTTTCACAAAACTCACCTTTTTCACAAAAAGTCACCTTTTTCACAAAAAGTCACCTTTTTCACAAAACGTAACTTTTTTCAGAAAAAGTGACGTTCTTCACAATAAGTCACGTTCTTCACAAAAAGTCACATTTTTCACAAAATTTTATTTTTTAGTCACTTTTTTCACAAAGTCACTTTTTTCACAAAATTCACTTCGCAAAAAGTAGTTTTTCTCAGAAAAATTACAAAAAATCAATTTTTTTTTCACAAAAAGTAAAGTCACCTTGCTTCGCAGACAGTAAAATTTTTCACAAACGTCACTTTTTTCACAAAAAGTCACCTTTTTCACAAAACTCACCTTTTTCACCAAAAGTCACCTTTTTCACAAAACTCACCTTTTTCACAAAAAGTCACCTTTTTCACAAAAGAACACCTTTTTCACAAAAGATCACCTTTTTCACAAAAGATCACCTTTTTCACAAAACGTAACTTTTTTCAGAAAATGTGACGTTCTTCACAATAAGTCAAATTTTTCACAAAAAGTCACATTTTGCACAAAATGTCACTTTTTTCACAAAAAGTAAAATTTTTCACAAAGAATAACCTTTTTCACGAAAAGTTAATTTTTTCACAAAAAGTAAATTTTTTCTCAAAAAGTCACTTTTTTCACAAAAAGTACATTTTTTTCTGAAAAAGTAAATTTTTTTCTCAAAAAGTCACTTTTTTCACAAAAAGTAAATTTTTTCTCAAAAACTAAATTTTTTCACAATAAGTAAATTTTTTCACAATAAGTCACTTTTTTCACAAAAAGTCACTTTTTTCACAAAAAGTCACTTTTTTTTCACAAAAAGTCACTTTTTTTTCACAAAAAGTCACTTTTTAAGAAGTCACTTTTCACAAAAAGCAATTTGGTAGTTATACATTTTTTAAATATTAAGGGTGATTCACCCTTATATTCCAGTTGTCGCCATCGACGTCACTTTAACACAAGACCAAAAAATTGGTGCTCGTATATTCGCTGTCGAAAAGAACTGACTCCTGTTGGCAGGGAACGGAAATAGATTGTCAGTTGCTCAAAGTTTTTCACGAGAGCGAGTAAACAAGCCCCAAATTTTTGGTGTTGTGTTAAAGTGACATCGATGACGACAACTGGAATAAGGGTGTATTAAACCTTTAATAGATCTATTGGTGAAGGGGACGTAGGGCTACAGCAATTGTTGGGAGGCAATACACCTTCAAATAAATATATCTTTTTTTTACAAAAAAGTAATTTTTCGCATGAAACGAAACTTTTCACAGTCACTTTTATAATAATTTTATATAAAAGGTATTCATTGCAGGTTTTTCCCGTTGGAAAAATGAAAAATTTTAATTTTTTTGACAACAAAAAGGAAAATTTTTAAATTCAATTTTTGGTGGAATTTTTTTTTCAGTGTTGTAGTAAAAAAAAGAAACAAAGTTGATTTTCCTCAGGAAAAGCCCCATAAGTAATTTTTTTTCACGAACAGCTAGTTGCTTTCTTTATTTTGACAAATAATATTTTTTACTAAAACGTTTCAGGAAGCCGTTGCTGATACTCTTCAAGAGCTTTGGTTAAGTTATAATTTGATCGAAAAGCTAAAAGGGCTTTCGGCTCTGCGCAATTTAAAAGTTTTATACATCAGCAATAATCTAATAAAAGATTGGTCCGAATTTAACCGTCTACAAGAACTGGAATCTCTAGAGGATTTAGTGGTGGTAGGAAATCCCATAGCTGAGGGCTTAGATGAGGCCAACTGGCGGGCTGAGTGCATAAAGCGACTGCCAACCATTAAAAAATTAGATGGTGAACCGGTGGTCCTTAATGAAGAGCCACAATTGTAAAAGAAATCGAATGTTATTTACATATGTCTTGTTTGTTTTACAACAATAAAACCAAAAAGGTGTTAAAATAATTGTTGAAACAATTTGAATAAATAAACATGAAACGTTATTAAAAAACAATTAAATTTGTAATCGTTGTAAATATATGTAATATTAATTGTTGTGTGAATTTTAATTTGCTTCAATTTGGTTCAGTCTCATTTTATTTTCGTATGTATACGAGTACATTTTTTTGTGAAATTTAATTTATAACTGGCTTAACCAAGAATCAAGTACAGTGTCGCGCGCGTCATGATTAAAGTGCAAGATTATGAAGTTCCTGAAGATGTTTTTGCAAACTCTTTAATTGGTTTCCATTTGAAGTGCATGAGATATTTTGGTTACATTGTATCGAAGCAGCAACGCTTTAAAAATTTCCATTTACGCAAGGGACAGGTTTTTATGGCCTCATATATCGTGTTCAGTTGCTTAATTGTACGTTGTATGTTGTATTGTGTGCATCAGAATTTTCGAAAGATTTCCATTTAAGGCCATGATACACTATCCTACAAATTCGTGCGATCTACGAAAAAGTACATCCCTGGTATGATGATGTTTATGAACATTTTCAAAAGACAATAACAATTCATCACACCAGGGTTGTAGTTTTTCGTAGATCGCACGACTTTGTATGATAGTGTATCACGGCCTTTACAAGCATTTATACATACATAACGTTACCTTAATATAAAAACGCCCTAACTCATTATTTTTTCAAATCGGTTTTTTTTGCATACAGTGAACTCGCGATAATGTGAACTAATAAAAACCACATTATCACATTATCGAATTTATTCACATTTTCGATTGTAAAAATTTATGGTGTCATGTTGTGTTTTTTGTCTAAAATATTGAAGCTCTTGGCATTTTTAACATAAAATATAATTTATTGCAAACTTGACGATTTTTTAAATTTTAAATTCACTTTTTATATTAAATATTTACTAAAAAAAATTAAATTAAGTGCATTAATTCATTGTACAACTGTTATCAGTAATAGTGTAATAGTGTTCACATTACTGGATAGTTTATTATATTGGAAGTTCACATTACCGAGAGGTCACTGTATTTCCATAAATGAACCTATATTAAATCGAAATAAGCAAAAAATCGATTTGAAAAAAATAATGATTTAGGGCATTTCTATATTGAGGTAACGACGATAAGCATTTTATACGGAAAATATTAAGTTCGATCACACATACTTACTATAAGCCCATAATTATGAATGGATTACATTTGAATAAAAAAAATTATTTTTTTTAATTTATAATTGTACGAGCATTTACTATTGGCTGATGAAAAAAAATATGTGTATGTGACTCAAACCTGTTTCATAATTATGGGCGTATACTTATTTCGAAAGGCAAGCGCGTTTCTACTTCGCGAAATGCAAATTCAATTCTAAATATATTTTGTGGCGCCGTATCTTTTAAAAGCACTTGAACACCCTGCTTTGTTAATAGACTTACAAGGGATTCCACTAGCCATGAACTTGGTATGGACATCATGTCGTATCATCGCAAAAGACTAAAGGCCCAACTATAATATGAATAAGCGAACTTAAGCAACTGTGCATATAAAACGTATGTGGGAAACTATATTGTACTTATAGAATTTTTCGTCAAGTTTCGTCAAATATCATTTGCTTAAGCTAAGTGCCAAACTGAACGCACGTTCCGTAAGGAAAACACTGTTTGTGCATTTTTTAAACTGAAGCAAACAGCATCAGAAAATATTCATTGATTTTAAATATTTTTTTATTGTTTCTTATTTTAAACTCAGAAAAGAAAGCAAAACTTCAATTTTCATTCTTTGTTTTACAATACACATATACACACATACACATGAGTTTATTTATGTATGTTCATTGTTGTACTTTTTAGTAGGCAAAACAAATAAAACAATTAATAAAGTGGTGGATATAATTATATGTACGTGAATTTTTAATAGATTAATGCATTCCAACAAGTTAATTTGATTAAAATTACTAAAAAATTGTGAACAATACCTATATGTGCAGCTGTGGCTAAAGAATACTTAAGTGCATGTAAGTACATTGTGGCTACTTAAAAGTCACATCTGAATTGCTTAAGTATTTGACAGACTTATCGTTCAATTCTGACATTAGCTTAAGCCAGGTTATTCATATTATAGTTGGGCCTTAATGGAGACCGCTCATGTCCAACTTTCGTCCGTCCATGCTCTGACATCAATGCCCGAGCATATGTCTGAGCAACAATGTTCGCCATGAGATTTGCCGTCCGCAACCATTAGCATTAGAAAGAAAAGAGACAGAACAAAATTGGTAAATATTCCATCTCTATTGACCGCAAAATACTTTGATATACCTGAACATGGACATCGCACGTGTTCAACACAACAAGGAAGTTGATGAATTTTTCACAGTTGCTCTACCGGCGTCATGTTCATGTCATGTTCATGTCCAAGTCGATGGCTAGTGGAGACGTAGGGTTAGGGCCAATCCCACGATATCGACAAAGTTCGACTTGTCACACACTTAGATTTGAAACAACAACAAAATATTAAGACTTGTTTTTGTTTTGAATGTATGTATGTAAGTGTGCGACAAGCCGAACGTTGTCGATATCGTTGGATTGGTCTTTAATTTTGTTTTCCTTTTAAAGTTTATTAGAATTTCTAGAGGTTTTACTAGCTTGGCTGATAGTGCGACAACTTATGCAGCAGCATTCACATGGTTGTCCTTTACAGTTTCTGTAGTAAATGCCTACTACAAAAGGACACGTAAGTTTTGTAATTTAGCTTGCATAATTTGAATTAATTAATTTAATTTCTTGTGGCAGGAGTCGTTCGCTTGATTATATTCCTTCACGAGGACATCACAGAATTCTTTCGCATAACCGATAAGAAAGAAGAAATTATGCTAGCAAAAACTGTAAAATATTTACGCATTATTATGAGCACCATGTGGACGCCAGCCCTGCTGGGCGCATTTATATTAAGCCTTGATTGTATTTATCGTACTTTTGCTAAGCCCGAAACTGTTTTCAATATGCCGCAGGTAAGTCAATTGAATAATACATACAGCGTTAGTCTTAAGTTTCATAGTGTTTTAAAATTTTTGTTAAAAAAAAAGAAAATAATTCAAAACATTACGACGCTATGGCACTTCAGACTACCGTTTGAATCTCCCAAATGTATTTAAAGAAAAATATTTTATGATTTCCTAGAACAAAATTTTTAAAATTAAAAATTTATTTGTTGTGGGTCCTTAACACGTGCACAAAAATTGCACTTTTATAACTCTGTGGCAAGAAGGAAAAAGTGTTTAAGTCACTTTTATAACTCTGTGGCAATAAGGAAAAAGTGCTTAAGTCATATTTTACTGTTTTGCAGGAGAGCGTTTTTAAGCGTTCAAGTCCATTTTCAGAAATTTATTTCTTTTACAGTTAAATTGGGAAATCCTCTGTTAACCTTTATCTTTTTAAGCAAACATCGTTCTACATCCTATAAGTAATACATTTAAGCTGAAATATACCAAAGTACTTATAACCTAAATTAAGTTACTATTCCAAATGAGATTAGAAGTCTAAAAAAGATGAGTCGCAAGTCATAGTGCTCTTGAAATTCTTAAAAAACCCTACAAACTAATTGAGATTTTGCTCAGGGATACTTTGAAATATGCAGACTACAGAGGTATCATTAGCTCAAAATCAGCGTATCTCGACTTAAGCACTTTTTCCTTTCTGCAACAGAATTTGTTCCACTGTACAAAAAATGCATACTTTTTAGGGTTCCGTACACCAAAGGTGAAAAAAGGAACCCTATTGTTTTCGCTACGCTGTCCGTCTGTCCGTCTGTCCGTCACACGGTATTTTCTCAGGAACCATAAGAGCTATGGACCTGAAATTTGGACAGAGTATGTAGAACCTTGGCCACTACAACAACAAATATATGAGAATTAAAAATTAAAGGGTGCTCCAAAACGAGCGACGAAAAATGTTAAAATCTCAAAAAAAACCTGAAAAAAATCGCCAAAAATTTCGAAAAAAATCGCCAAATCGAAAAAAATCGACAAAATTAAAAAAAAATTCTAGCACTAAAATAAATCGCCAAATTTGAAAAAATCGTCTTAATAAAAAAAATCGTCGAAATGAAAAAAAACGTCAAAAACCGAAAAAAATCGCCAAAACACGAAAATTGCGCCAAAACCCAAATAATTGTTTATGTGAAAAAAATGGCCAAAATGAAAAAAAATCGCCAAAATGAAAAAAAAATCGCCAAAATTAAAAAAAAATTGCCAAATTAAAAAAAAATTGCCAAAACGAAAAAAATCGCCAAAATTTAAAATAAACGCCAAAAACCGAAAAAATTCCTCAAAATGAGAAAAAAAGTGCCAAAACTAAAAAAATCGCCAAAACAAAAAAAAATCACCTAAATAAAAAAACGCCAAAACTAAATAAAATCGCCAAAATAAAAAAAATCGCCACAATAAAAAAAAGCCAAAATAATAAAAATCGCCAAAATTAAAAAAACTTGAAAAACCAAAAAAAAAATCGCCAAAACGTGAAAAAAAGTGCCAAAACTCAGTGCAAATAAATTCAAAAAACCCGCAAACTAAAAAAAACCCTTAAAACCGAAAAAACCCAATAACGAAAAAAATGCCGAAACTATAGTTTATATTGGCTAAAGTTCGTATTGAATTACATATCTCGTGTCCGTACGGAACCCTTCGTGCGCGGGTCAAAGTCGCACTTCACTGAATTTATTTCAAAATAACAACGACTGAGTGAAAAATTAAATTTTCGTGAAAATTTGAATTCTTGCGAATTATATTTTTGTTAAAAAAACACTGAACTTTTGTGACAGTTGAGAAAAGTGTTTTTTTTTTAATAAAATTGAATTTTTGTGAAACTGTAAAAAATTACTTTTTGAGAAAAATTGATAATACGTACATTGTACATACATACATACTAGTGATGCACAAATATTCGTATTCGAATTGTCGAATATTTGGCCATTTTCAGGCGAATACGAATACGAATATTTTTCCAAGGAAATTAAATAAATAAATTCATAAATCCTAAACGAAATGTAAATAAATGACTAAAAATTTTAGTTTGTACAAATGCATTATTTTTTTAGAAATTTGTGCGTTGTATCATTTTCAAATATTATTTAATGAAGATCATTAAAATTTTGGGTACTTTTTATTAACTTTAAAGTACGCCAACAAGAGCGTGAAGTCCTTTTTCATAACAATTTTTTAATATTTCATATTGCACATAATATTCGTATTCGCGAATATCGTTTCAAATATTCGTATTCGTGTTCGCGAATATCAAAAATTGACATTCGTTACATCACTAATACATACATACATACATATATTAAAAATAGTGACTTTTTTTAAAAGTTGAATTTATGAAAGAAAATAATTTTGTGAGAAAAAGTAATTTTGTTTTAAAGTAAATTTTTTTAAAGTATTTTTTTTAAAGTTACTTTTTCTGGACAAGTGAATTTTTTTGAAATTGCAAAAGAGAGCCTTTTTCTGAAAAAGTGACTTTTTGTGGAAAAAATTACTTTTTGAACAAAGTGAATTTTTGTAACAAAAAATTACTGCAAAAGTACCTCTTGTGACAAAAGTGAATTATTTTATGAAGAAAGTGACTGTGAAACAAGTGAATTTTAAAGAAAAAGAAAATGATTTTGCGTGAAAAAGTTATGACTTCTTATGAAAAAGTGTATTCTTGTGAAAAAATTTTACTTTTCGTGAAAATACTGACTTTTTGTGAAAAGTGACTTTTTTGTGGAAGAAATTCACTTGTTGTGAACAACGTGATGTCTTGTTAAAAAATTGGATTTTAGTAATTAAAGTGACTTTTGTAAAAAAGTGATTTAAAAAATAAATTGTATTGTGTAAAAAAATTTAATTGGAAAAGTTTTATTTTTTTTTGATTATTGAATTTTGTGAATAATGTGACTCTTTTTTCAAAAGTGACTCAGTGAAAAAAATAATTTTTCGTGAAAAAGTGACTTCTTGTGAAATAATGTGACTTTTCGTGAAAATACTGACTTTTCGTCTAAAGTGATTTTTTTGTGGTAAAAATTTACTTGTTGTGAACAAAGGATGTGTGTGTGAAAAAATGGATTTTTGTGAAAAGGGATTTTTTTACAAGAATTGATTTGTGTAAAAAAAATTTTTATTTTTTGTTTTTTTTTGCAAAATTTTTTTCCACAAAATTGTTTTGATATTTGAACTTTGTGAAAAAAGTGACTCCTTTTTTTTCAAAAATTACTTTTCGTGAAAAAGGAACTACGTGTAAAAAATATACTTGTTGGGAAAAAAGTGACTTTTTGTAGAAAATAATTACTTGCTTTCATAAGTGACTTTTTGTGAAAAAATTGATTTTTTGTGAAAAAGTGACTCCTTGTGAAAAATGTGATTTTCTGCGAAAAAAATGATTTTTCGTGAAAAAGTGACTTCTTCTTTACTTGTGAGCATTGTGATTTCTTGCTGAAAAAAGTTAATTTTTGTGAATAAAGTAATTTGTTGTAAAAAAGTGAATAAAAAAATTTTTCTTTAAAAATATTTTTTATGAAAAAAAATTATAGCAGAAGAAATTCCTTTTTTCTTTCCAAAATACTTACTTATTGTGAAAAGAAAAGTATCATTTTGATAGAAACTATAAACATTTTTAATTCTAGGTCCGCAATGGCACTGCGCAACCCATATTGCTTTACCAGATATTACCTTTTGGCGAGGTATATGACAATTTCGTAGTGGGATATTTAGCGCCGTTTTATGCATTATTTCTTGCCATTTCCACCATTTCCTGTTGGCACACATTCGTGGCTTCTTTAATGAAATTTATTGTTTTAAAATATGACATTTTACACAAAAGAATGTCGGAGTATGATGTAAGTAAGAAGATCAGTTTAAAATAAATATTCAACTATAGAAATAATGTTCAACAGTTTACTAAACTATCCTCGGATCTCGAAGAGGAGAAATTAAATTCTTTAAACGAAAAGGATTTACAATACTGGCACACAAAAATGTGCAGATTTTGCGTTTGGGAACAAATCAAATTGAAATGGTGACTTTCTTTTATATGTATGAATATTTATTTGGTTAATTTAATTTATTATTTTCATGTATTTATGTACATATTTATATGCATGTATGTATGTACTCGTATGTCTATTTATTTAAGGTTTGCTGAGGAGTTGGAGTCCGTAATCAGTATACCAGTATTTTTGGATTTCATTATGTTTTCAGTTTTAATATGCTTTCTCTTTTATGCCATTGCAGTCGGAGTAAGTTTTAAATTTTATTCGAAGCAGAATTTTAATTATTTTTCTCTTTTTATTTAATTTAAGGATGCTTCAAACGTGGATTGTTAATTTTATGCAATTTATTTATTTGTAATACTGTTTTTATTATGGATATACCACTGGCATGCAACGCTGGTAACTGAAAGTGTATGTTCATTCAGTCTGCAGTTGGATTAAAATGGGTCTGTTCATAAATGCATCAGTGCGCTGTAAATAGAAATTTAAATGTTCTAAACTGATTCACTGAAGTAGATAACGCACAAATAAGTGTCAAATATGGTGTAAAAACATGATTACTATTACATTTATTTATTAGATTTTAAATAAAAGTTTACGCGTGTGATGCAGAGCAGTGATGCATTTACGAACACACTTAATGTTCTACAAAAATATTTGTCTTGAGACTGGGTTCATACACGGCAATTTTAGTTGAGCAACTTTTGAGGTTGCGGAAGAGAGCAGAGAAGATTATGAAGAGGGGGAGAGCATAATATTTTCCTCTCTCGCCCATGTACTAAAAAGTTAAGCAACTAAAATTGCCGTGTATGAGCCCAGCTTAAAGGCAACAAAGTTCTAAATTAAGCTAAGACCCCTGAAGTTATTTAAAACCTGAAGTGATTTGAAGCCTACATTTTTTACATCTATGATTTATTTGAAATTTATGTGATAATTATTAATTCATTAAATGAAACTATTTTTTTAAGCTTTAGGTCAGTAAATTTCATAAATTTCTTTATATTTTTATTTTTATAGCGATATTTCGTTAACCTTTGGTTAACTTCTTCAGGATTATTCTTGTTTTTATATTTTAATAATTAGTTTTCGTCTTTTTTTTCAATAAAAAAACAGGATTATTCTTGTTTTTATATTTTAATAATTAGTTTTCGTCTTTTTTTTCAGTAAAAAAAAACTAATTATCAAAATATAAAAACAAGAATAATCCTGAAGAATTTAACCAAAGATTAACAAAATATCGATATAAAAATAAAAATACATATAAAGAAATTTATGAAATTTACTGACCTAAAGCTTAAAAAAATAGTTTCATTGAACATATAAAAAAGGTCGAAAAATTAGATAAACAATTTAATTCATTAAATCATAGATATAGAAACAAATGAAGTTCGAAAAATAATAATTAAAAGCTAATTTTTTTTACCTATTGATGCTATAAATTTTAGACATGGGGTGTGTGTTAAGCATTTTTAAATAAAATCATACGAGATGTATTGTTGCCGAGGTCATTAATCCTCTAAACCCTCTCCGTATGAATACTTTTGTTCTATTTCGTAAAATGGATTCCAACAATTATATTTAAACCGGCCTGTACGGATAAAAAATGTTCGATAAAAATATTTGCCATGCAACTCTTTAACATACCATATACTATTTAAAAAAATTTATTTTATAAATATTCAAGTCAAAATATTACAAAAACTTTTTTCATAATTTATCAAATTGCACTGGCCAGCCATGAAATTGTCCTTTAAACAAAAATAGTATGAACATAAAGAGTTTCATGTTATTAAAAGAAATTTGATTTTGATTTCGGCTAGAGATTTTTTATGTTTATATTTGATTCGGATGGAAATGTTTGAAATGAAAATTTAATTTTTCCTCAGAATGATCGACTCTGTTTTGGCTTGTACAGCAGCCCCTGGTATACATTTCCCGTAAATATTCAAAAAAACATTCTTCTAATGATGATGAAAACCAACAAGCCGCTGATAATGAAGGCCATGTTTGTCCAACTAAACTTGAAAACGTTAATAGATGTGAGTATGATAAAAATAATGGACCCATGGGGCTTTCACTGACAGAGAAAATAATTTTGTGATTAAGGCAACTTTCGCACACACAAAACTTAATTTTCAAAGCCTTGACTTTGTACACACAGAAAAAAAAACCAATGTAAAATCAACATGGCAAAAGGTTAATTCAAATTCATTCAAATCACATTAAATTTACAAGAAATAAAACTTTTCAAGTCAAAGCATTTTTTGTTTTTTAAACTGAAACTAAAACTTTTCAAATAAATTGTATGCTAAATGATAAGAAATAATAAGGGGTTTCATGAGAACTCTTAAAATTGCCATTTGTGCAATTGGGCAAACTTGCGAGACTTGTTTCATGAATCCCCTTTTATCCTTTTGTGCAAACAATTTATGTAAATGTGAAACAAACGTCAAAAAATTAATTAAATAAAAATAAAATAATACAATTTAAAGCAATTTTTAATTAAAAAAAATATTTCTAAAAATAAAAAAGTGTGTATTTGTGTCTAAAAGTGCCTAGAGAAGTCAAAAAAAACAAGAAGTTGATGTTTACAAAATGCACAATTGCACAGCTTAAGTATACGAGTTGAAAATGTTGGGCAAACTTAACTGGTTTGTGTAAATAAATTTCTATAAAATTTTTGACATTTTATTTACGAGAGTGTAAAAATGCACAATTGCACAGTTTGCGAGACTTTTGAACAGTCTCAGAAAACCCTTAATGTTAAATTATAATTTAATTCAAGATCGTATATATTTAGTGTGTATCTTAAGAATATTTAAAGTTGTTTTGGCTGCAGGGGTAAGCACGTTGACTACCACGTGATGAGTTCCGAGTTCAGATCTTGGGCGGGAAGCGAAGTCAATTTAATTTAATTTAATTTATATACAAAAAATTTTTCCGATGTCTATGTTAATCACAAGTAAGTTAAGTAATTAATAAAATACAATTACTACCTATGTACATTCAATTAAATTCATGTTGATCTAACTTGAAATAACTTTGATTCAACATGATTCTTCATTTTGATTTTAACAGTACGTAAATATTAATTTAACGTGAAACAAAGTTATTTCAAAAGAAATTTTTTTTTGGAAATTTACTATAAATCATGTTAAATTAACATGAAACACACATGAAGCAAAAGCATTGCTAAAAAATGTAAAAGTTACCCTATTTTTAACGGTTCTACATTGTTTGTTTTTCTGTGTTTAGGAGAGGAGGGAAAAAGCTGCTCCCATTCTCTTTTCCCTGCTCTCATACAAACTTCAAAAGAAGGTTCTTTGACTTTGCCGGATCTCAAAATATTCATGTTCCATTGAATATAAAATTGTTTTGCATCTTTACATAAAGCTTTTCTTTATGCTATTACTATTTAATTTTTTTAAGGTAATACGTGGAGCCTACAGCTACTTCAGCATCTTAAGAAAAGCCAGCTTGGAGAGCAACTGAAATTTTGAATTATAATAAGGAATGAAAATGTTTTACTGGATGTCTTACAGATTTATTAAAAAAGCACCATTAGATTTCACTCAAAATATAAAGTTTATTCAGCACAAGAAGATAAAACAAATAAAAGTTAAAAGCACCTCTACATGCATAGTTGTAACATTATTTAGAGTAAAAGGGTGCCCAAATAGTTTAGTGGGCAGTGATTTGGGTTATCAGGGCGGGAATCAAGGGTTCGATTCCCACTAAAGATTCTAGTCTCACAGAAAAAAAAATATTCCTACAATAAAATAAACAACTTTAATTGAAAATAAAACCAAAAATTTATTAAAAAATAGATATAAGTCAATTAAACTTTTGTTTAAAAATTTAATTAATTACAAAGTTTCACTGATTAATTACATTTTTAATTGATTTTTGGTTTTATTTTCAATTAAAGTTAGTTATTCATAACAGGATTATTATTTACTGTGCTGTTGCAGTACAACGGACAAAGGGTAAGGTATTCGTTACTATGCTCGTCATTTAAAAACGGCTCGGCAGCCAGACTCCTAGATGACCGCCATTTTGTGAAGATTGTTTTTTTAATATCTTAAGCGCGCCTAGGATAGTAAACATCCTTCTTAGGGTTCCGTACACCAAAGGTGAAAAAAGCCACCCTATTGTTTTCGCTACGCTGTCCGCCTGTCCGTCACACGGTATTTTCTCAGGAACCGTAAGAGCTACGGACCTGAAATTTGGACAGAGTATGTATAACCTTGGCCACTAAAACAACAAATACATGAGAATTAAAAATTAAAGAGTGCTCCAAAACGAGCGATATGTAAAATTAGTGTATTTTTATATAGACTACAACAATTAACACTAAAATTAAAAAAAATTTAAATTAAAGGGTGGTCCATCAGTTAATGCAATTTTGACTATGTAATTTTGACAACTTTCTATATCTTGGAAACCGTAAGAGGTAAACTCTTGAAATTTTCAAAAACGATAAAACTAAAAAATCCGAAAATTATAAAATCGCCAAACCGAAAAAAATCGCCAAAAGCTGAAAAAAATCGCCAAAAATTTAAAAAAAAGTCGCCAAATCGAAAAAAATTTACAAAAAAAATAAAAAAAATTCTAGCACTTAAGTAAATCGCCAAATTTGAAAAAATCGCTCAAATGAAATAAAATCGCCAAAGTGAAAAAAACTCCAAAAACCGAAAAAAATCGCCCAAATGTGAAAAATGCGCCGCAACCAAAATAATTGTTTATGTGAAAAAAAAAATCGCCAAAATTAAAAAATAATCGCCAAAATTAAAAAAAAATCGCCAAAATTAAAAAAAATCGCCAAAACGAAAAAAATCGCAAAAATTAAAAAAAAACGTCAAAAATATCCTCAAAACGAGAAAAAAAAGTGCCAAAACTAAAAAATCGTCAAAACCAAAAAAACATCAGCTGTATGAAAAAAGCAAAAATTAAAAAAATCGCCAAAAAAAAGCCCCAAAATAATAAAAATCCCCAAAATTAAAAAAAAAATCAAAATCCAAAAAAAAAAAAATAGCCGAAACGAGAAAAAAGTGCCAACAATTCAAAAAACCCCAAAACCTAAAAAAACGCAAAGTCGCACTTCACTGAATTTTTAATTTTAGTTTAAGGTACTTCAGAAATTTCTTCAAGTCTGCAAGACGCTGCTGCTTCCGAGAACATTTAGTTTTGAACAGATAGAAAGTTTAGTACAGAAAGAAAATATCATTAGCAACAAATTTAATAGATTTAATTTATATTAAACAAAGTTTCCCTTCGCAAGACTACTGCTGTATGTAAAACATAAAATTAAAAAAAATCAACCAAAATACTTGCCATTAGCAACAAATTCTCAACAGTTTTCTCCACTTCCCATTTGTTTTCTGAACAAAACTCCAAAATTGAAATAAGAACAACTCGAAAAGGATTTGGTGCATAACAAGATGTAATAAGAAGCTAAAAAAAGGAACAAAGGATCGAGAAGAAACTTTATTTTCGTTTACTTAACATTTTTATTTTATATATTTTTTTATTTGTAAATATTTTTACTTTTTATGCGTTGTTGTATGTATATATGTATTTGTAACAAAACTTGCATACAATTTATTCACATGAATTACTTGGAAACAGCATTCGTTGTTTTTTTTTTTTTTTGCAAAATAAGAGGATGACAACAACAGCAAAAGCAACAGCACAGAGAAATTGTAATTGAAAATTTGCTGAGAAAAGAAAATTATCTGAAAATACAAACACACATACGTACGTACTTATATACATACTTATGTATGCATAACTATACAAACATATTAACCAACTAACAACTTGCTTTTCTTCAGCACAACAAGAATGTATATGAATTATTTTAAGGGCATACAATCGTTGAAAAACTTAAATAAACTTTTATTTCTTGCGAAAAGCAGTCTTCATGACTATTGTTAAAGTTGTCAAAAAGACTTTATCCCGCTACATTGTATGTATGAAAAATAAGTACATACGAGTATGTACATATGTATAATGATATATTACAGAAAATTAAACTCTTTCCAACATACGAGCAGCAGGGCTCTAACGCTTGACTGTAGTGTAGGAGACCTAAAGAAATAAATTAAACTTACAAATAACTAACGTGAAGTTTCCACAAGGCAAGCAAGCGACTTGTCTACAAAAAAATATATGAAAACCTCTAAAATTTTTGAGTGATTCCTATACAAATTTTCTAATCAAGTCGCTTGCTTGCATTGTCGAAACCACACATAATTATTTTTTGAAATTGAGTTTTTTGTATGTTTTAATATAAGAACATCTAATGCCTCGAAAAATTTCGAATTCAAAAAAAATAAAGACCTTAGGCCTTTCTATGTTAAGGTAACGATGTTTACATTTGGCGTTTAGCTATCATTTTTATTGAAACATTACTATAGGTAACAACACATAGAATAACATTTTACTTAACCGAATCTAAATTATATTAAACTTATTAGCTGGTCCCTAGCGAGTCTATATAACACATCATAACTCGTAAGTGAATGCCTAAAATTCTTCGAAACGACAGTAAGTCATTCCAATATCACCCTATACTGGGTGCGATGTATATAAGTCAATTAACAGCAGACAACCTATGCTTCAGAACAGAGACATTGATAAATTTTGCGTCATCCCTCGAAATTCCAGCTGGAAGCATCTAAATGATGCATTTTCGGCAGCTGCCCAAAATATGTGACATAGTAAGCTAACGAGTTCCACAGTAAGCACATTATGGCCATTTGTCAACAAAAGAAAGACCTTATTGCTAGTTAACTTCCCATGAATAAAGGGGTACGTTCGTAAAAACATTTAAGGCTTAGTTAGCCGACTGTAATGTAAAGTAACTGCAACAGTAGGAAACAGCTGATCGATATTTTTATGTGAAAAGTAATGAAAATTGTTATAGAGATAATGTAATGTAACGTAACCGACATTTCATATAAAAAATATCGATCAGCTGTTTCCTACGTTGCAATTACATTACATTACAGTCGGCTAACTGAGCCTTTATAGTGAACGTCTGCAGCATCACGAGCATCTAACGTTCGGAAATGCATAACTAGGCAGCACTCTTTAGCGTCAAACGTTTTTTAATGCATTTAATCGGAATATCTGCCGCAAATCTAAATTATTTTGAGACGCAAGCAGTTGCACTCGAGCAAATAAGTTGAATATATATTTGTATGTATTTATTTTGATATTTAAATTACATGTTTCGCATCTTACCAAAAAATAAAAAATATTGATGCATTCGAAAATAACTTTGTTAGTATTTTATTACTTCAAAATAGTTTTTTATTATTATTTAGTTTGTATTTTTTTTACGGCCAATTGTTTTCTTATAAGAAATAGTCGCTTTGATTTTCTTTACAATTTTTTTCTTACTATAATTTCAAAGAAAATTTGTAACTTTCACGATTTCGATTTTCTTAAATAAAATTACTTGCCAACTTAAAAATTGTTTGCAGTTCGTTAAAAACTATCAACTGAGCAAATTATGTGCAACGCATGATCATGCATAGGCAGTAAATCCTGGCAGAACTATCGCAATATAATATTAGTTTTGGCGCTTGTTTATTTTTGGCATTTTTTCAGCTTTTGGCGATATTTTTTTTAGTGTAGAAGTTTTGGCGATTTTTTCGGTCTTCAGCGATTTATTTTAGTTTAGTGATTTTTTTTAATTCTGGAATTTTTTTTCGTTTTGACGATTTTTTTTATTTTAGTGATTTATTTTAGTTTTAGCGATTTCTTTTTAGTTTTAACGTTTATTTTCGTTGTTGCGATTTTTTCGTTTTAGCGATTTTTTCGGATTGTAGCTATAAAACCCATAATTTACAATGGCCTACAGCTCAACAAAATTCACGCTTAATTAAATTTCAAACCACGCAATGAGTTGTAGGGTGTATGTAATTCGGCACTTGCTGTTGTTTATTTGTCAGTCTTATTTTAAGAAAATTGTTTGAAGTATGTATTAAAGTAAATGCTTTTGTGTGTAAGTGTATAACTGTAAGTGATGTAAACTTTTTCTTTCACAAAAAAAAAAAGAAAAAAAAATTAAGACTACAAAAGCCGGAGTATGTCACACAATTATATCGACCCGTTAGTGTTAAACTAACACAAGTGAAATTTTTTTAAAACTTTTTTTATTAAAAACTTGGAACACAAGAGATCTTGTTTAATGAAAATTTCCAAAAAATTTATTAATTTTTTATATGTACCATATATTGCCCCATAACCGCCAAAAAAACTTAAGCGAATTCATTTTCGAACTTAATTTTTTTTTTAGCAAAATCAATTATTTGCGAGCGTAAATAACCACTTTTCGTAAAAAAACGAGGTCCAAAAAAATTTGTCGGTTAAGTTTTTTTTGCGGTTATGGCTCGAAATGTGTAAAGAAATTAATTGAATTTTGCACCAGTAAACAAATTAATAATATTGCTTATGCAAGTCTTTATATATTTATTGAATCAATAACATTTTTATTTGAATTATCTGCACTTTATTAATTAAGCTCAAGTTCCAATTTTTATAAAAAAAGAACAAATAAAAATATTAATTTATTTACTCGTATGTTAGAGATGTTACAATTAATCATATGACACTTAAGACTACCGTTTGAATTTCTAAATTATTTTTTATTTATCTTTTAACACTTAAGATAATTTTGCACACAGGGGTCGATGTATATGCTTATGAATATCTGTAATATAAAAAAACAGGATTCCGCTAACTGATAAATGCAAGACACAACGAACACAACTTAAAAAGTTTTCCCTTATTTGTAGGGAATGTCAGGAAAAGAAAGAAAGAAACAATTTTGCCTTGAAGGATTGATTCATGTGCTCGCAACAAGAAGATAAAAATGAAATAAATTTATTTTAATTCGCTGGCTTATTAAAGTTACTTCTTACAATGACACTTGATAATGATGCTGTTTTATAAATATATAATTGCAAAATATTAACAAATATTTTGTTGTACAAACTACACGAAAGGGTGCTTATTTTTGTGTTATGGAATAGAAGTCTTCAGTTCTCATAATCCGGTATATACAAGCAGCACAAACATGCTGCTAAGGAATACTGTTTATACTTATGCATTACAAGGCAGGTTCGTTTGTTGAAATAAAAATAAAATAAACATTTTGGCGTTTGGTCAATAATTAGCCCATGAAAAAGTCTTGGTAGCAACTCTTTACCCCAGTAGAATACAAAAGATGGTTTCGAGAGTCTGAAAGATAATCTGCTGCTGGTAGGGAAGGGATCTTACAATCGCCCTCAAGACATTTTCCAAGCATCATCACATCACATAAAGAAAAATTTGCCACTATTTAGAAATAATTCTGTCTCTAAAAAGAATATCTGCCAAATATAATATGCAGTTTATTTTGCCATAATGTACTATGCAGTTTATTTTGCAGAGTTTATGTGACAGTTTTACATACAAAATGCGGTTTGAATACAAAAATATAATTGTTTTTTTTTTTTTGCTCTCTCTAATATTTTTAACAAAGAAGTAAGTAAATTATTTTCGTTATTTAAATTACTTTGTTAAAAGTTTCATGTTTAAATATTTTTTTTCACTAAAATTTTGGCAGCTAAAATTTTATTTTTGAAATAAAGGATATGTCGCAGATTTCAATAAAATTAACTGGGAAGCCTAACTGTATGGTTTTATAAGTGTTTAAGAAGTTTCATTGTATTCTGAAAGTAATTGTAGCTAAAATTTAATTTTTAAATAAAGGATATATGGCACATACGCATGTCCTTGAGATAATGGGATTACAACTTATCAGAAATAAAACAGTGAAAAGTTCCACATGCAGTTATGAAGTTTCATTGCATTATAAGCTTAAATAAAATTTTTTAAACAAAGGATATATGTTGGATACATATGTTCTTGCACCGATTTCAATAAAATTCACTGGGAATCCTAACTGTATGCTTTTATAAGTTTTTATGAAGTTTCATTGTATTCTAATAGTAATTGTAGCTAAAATTTAATTTTTGAAATAAAAGATATATGACACATGCGCATGTCCTGGCACTGATGGGAATAAAACTTATCAGAATTTGAAAAAACAATAATTCTATAAGCACTTATGAAGTTGCATTGCATCTTAGTATAGAATTTAATTTTTTTGAAATAAAGGATATATGGCAGACATATGTATATGACATTGCTGCGATTTCAATCAAATTCACTGGGAAGCCTTATTGTATGGTTTTATAAATTTTTATGAAGTTTCATAGCACTCTAACTGTATTTGTAGCTAAAATTTACCTTTTTTAATAAAGGATATATGGGAGATATATATATCCTTGCACGGAATGCAATCAAATTCACTAGTGAGCTTTAATTTATGGTTTTGTAAGTTTTAATGAAGTTTCATTGCATTCTGATAGTAATTGTAGTTAAAACTACGTTTTATAAAAAAGGATATATGGAAGGTGGGCGTGTTCATGAGCCAATTTAAAATTAAATGTGTTAGAGACAAAACATGCACAGTTCTATAAACAGTTATGATATTTCCTTTCATGCTGATTGTATTTGTAGCTAAAATTTAATTTTTGAAATAAAGGATATATGACATATATTTATGTCCTTGCATCGATTGGAATAAAATTCAGTGAGCAGCCTAACTATATGGTTATATAACTTTCTATGAAGTCTCATTGCATTCTGATTGTAGTTGTTGCTAAGAATAATTTTTTTATAAAGAAAGGATATATGAAAGGCGAGCGTGTCCATGAACTGACTAAAAATTATTTTTGTAAGGGATATGCTACGGATAATTCTATAAGCAGCTACAAAGTTTCCTAGCATTCTGATTCTAATTGTAGCAAAAATTAAAATTTTTGAACTAAGGGACATGTGTATATGTCCTTGCAACAATCGTAGTCAAATCCATTAGGGAGCTTTATTGTCTCGCTTTATAAACTTCTATATAGTATCATTGCATTATGATAGTAATTGTATCTAAAATTAAGTTTTTGAAATAAAGGATATATGGAAGGTAGGCGTGTCCTTGCATCGATCAAAATGTAATTCAGCAGGGGAGTTTTTTATAAGATCTTATAAGTTTTTATGAAGTTAAATTGCATTCTGTTTTTAATTTTAGCCAAAATGCAATTTTGGAAAAAGGATATGCGTATGACACACGTGCTACATAATTCTAAAAATAGTGCTACATAATTCTAAAAATAGTTACAAGGTTTCTTTGCATTATAATAGTGATTAAAAGTATATGGGTATATGTAATTGTATTTTCCACTCTGTTATTAGAATATTGCTTTCAGGATTTTAGTCCCCTTAAACAAGTGTTTAATGGCTTCGAGCGAAGCTCCCGATTTTTAAAAAATTCCAACGAAATGACAATTTTAAATGTTCAACTAATTTCAACTTTGTTGTAGCGTATCTAAACATATATGTGTGTATGTGCGTACAAGTCAGTATGGTAGTATGTCTTAATTCCTTTAAGTACTTCTTTCATTCGTTCTTGTAATTTATTTTATCAACAAGAACGAATATCTAATAATTTATGAGAAAAAGCCAAACATTTTGCTACTGACAGAAAGTCATGTTTGTTCGTTGGCTGACAAGCAGATGAAGAAGCAAGAGAAAACTTTTTTTCATAATTTTCCTTCCATATCAACAATAAGAACAACGCTTTTGACAACTAATAAGTTAAACTGTTTAAGAAGATTTTGTTGTTTTACTTTTATTGTAGTTGTTTGATTTGAAAGCAAATATTGTTCTATATATTTTTGTATATTTTATGCAATTGCTTATATACATATGTATCTACGTATGTATGTTTGTACGTGTGCATGCAGATATGTATGTGCAATAAATTATTTTAAATGTTTATCTTAACTATTCATTAATTTACTCACTTATATATTCTTTAGTCTTTATTTTCATTCAGTGGTAGTGTTTTCTGTTGTGTGTTAATTTCATAAACATTTCAATAAAGAAAATTCATCTTGTTTCTGTTTATTTATTCATTGAATTGATTTCAATAATTGCTTGAAGGAATTTCTGTTTTTATTGTAAATAATGCTGCTGCTAGTTAAATTGTTGCTGCTGCTGCTGCTGCTTCTGTGTTGCTTTTGTTAATTGATTTGTTTTTGCTGTTCTTATTGTCATAAATAATTATTTTAAAATTAAAGATAATAAGAGGAAAAATTACATGTCTTTTGGTCTTATTTTAATAAAGGCGTTTTGAAGAGTAAATGCAAGTCAGAGGAGGTTGCTTTAATTTATTCGATTTATTTTATCACAAGAGAAACTTTGTTCCTTTCAAGGTTCTGTAATTTAAAAAATTTAATTTAAGGAACTTCAATTGAAGTGCAATGAAATCTCATTACTATTTTTGTTCATAAAATCATATAGTAAAGATCCACGGTGAATTTTATTTCAATTGGTGCATAACTATGCCTACCTTCCATATATACTTTATATGCAAAATTCCAGTTTTGGTGCAATCGTCATCAAAATGCAATAAAACTTGATAACTACATATATATATTATGACACAATTTTTGCATCTGATAAATTTAAGTCTAATCAGTGAAAGGATTTAATAACACACATCCTTTAATTAAAAAAATTAAATTACTGGTGGCTTCAATCAGAGTCCCATTAAACATTATGGCTATATATAAAATCATTTCAATAGGTGCCAGGATATGCCTACATTCCATATATCATTTATATAAAATATTAAATTTTAGCTGCAATTAGATATTATAATGCAATAAGAACTCATTAGTATTTCTAGAATTATATATTTTGTGTCTCTGCAAAATTTAGCTTCGTTAGGTGAAAGGACACGCATACCTCATATATATCCTTTATTTTTAAAATTTAATTTAATTACGAATTACATTCAAAATGCAATGAAACCTCATAACTATTTATAAAATGATGCAGTATAGCTCTTTAGTGAATTTGAGTATAATCGGTGCAAGCACATTTATACCTGCCATATATCCTTTATTTTAAAATCTCAATTTTAGCCAAAATTACAATTAGAATACAATGGAACCTAATAAATATTAATAAATATCATATCGTAAGTGCAAGTAAAATGCAATGATTTTAGAAAATTAGTGCAAGGACATGGCTACTTCACACATATCCTTAATTGAAAAATTTAATTCTGTCAGAAAGCAATAGAAACTCATAGGAATTTTTATAAAATTAAGTTTCCTTTGTCTCTAGTTAGCTCGATTTCAATCGTTACAAGGATATGCCCATTATTTTTACAAATTTGATATCAAATATTAAATTTCAGCTACAATTGCAACCAGACTGAAATGAAACTTCATAACTATTTATAGAATAAAAGATTTTTCATTTGTGATAAATTTAACTTCAATCGGTGCAAGGATACAGTTGCCTTCCATATATCCTTTATTTTAAATAATGTAATTTTATCTATAATTGTGATTATATTGCAATTAAATGGAATTACATATAAAAGTTTTCTGGTTTTTATAATTATAAGCCGTAAAGTAATGTACGGCTATCTCTTATAAGGCCTTTTTATAATAATTTTACTTATATCTAGAATAACATAAAAATATATACATATATATATATATATATATATATATATATATATATATATATATATATATATATATATATATATATATATATATATATATATAAAAATATTATACGGTTTTGGTCTCTCATAAATTTCATTCCAATTGATGCAAGAACATGCTTGCCTTCCTCATATCCTTCATTTGCAAAATTTTATTTCGGCTACACAATGAAACCTCATAACTATTTATAAAATCATACATTGAGTCTCCCTACTGAATTTTAATTCAATTGGCGCAGGAATGTGTTTGCCCTCCATATATCCTTTATTTGAAAGATTAAATTTTAGCAAGAATTAATATTATCACACACTAAAACCCAATAGCTATTTATAAAATTATGCAGTAAGACTCTTTAGTTAATTTTATTTAAATTGATGCAGGAATATGCCTGCCCTCCATACATCCTTTGTTGGGAAAAATAAAATTTAGACTGCATTTACAATTAGAACGCAGTGAAACCCGATAACTATTTATAAAATCATGCCGTAAGACTATCCACTGTATTTTATTTGAATTGATGCAGAGATCTGCTTGCCCTCCATATATCCTTTATTTTAAAAATTAAATTTCAGCTACAATTACTTTCAGAACACAATGAAACTCGATAACTATTTATAAAATTATGCACTGAGAATCTCTAGTGTATTTTATTTCAATTGCTGCAGAAATGTGGCTGCCCTCCATATACCCTTTATTTGAAAAATTATATTTCACCTACAATTCCTATTAGAAGATGGTTCAGGTTTCAGATAAGTATTTATAAAATCATGCAATAAAGCTGTCTAGCTAATTTTATTTCAATTGGTGCAGAAATAGGCCTGCCTTCCATATATCCTTTATTTGAAAAAAAAAACAAATTTCAGCTACAATTGAAATTACAATAAATCGAAAATTTATAAGAGCTTTTAAAATCACATAATAGAGATCAACCGATTTTCCGGCATTGCTCTCGTATATATCCTTAATTCTAAGTAGCAAGTAAGTTATAGTTAGGCAATGTTTACGTTACATTTAAAAATACCCCCACAAAAGCATTAGATCCATACGTACCTGGCCATTTTTTCATCATCAAATTCCCTATAATTTTGTAATAAATCAATATTAATTTGCAAATTACAATTTATTTGTCTGTTAGATAAATATTTGCATTGTAAAATAATAAGTTTTAAGGTAAAAACAAATAAATTAAATACAACAAATTAATATTGATTAGACAGTGAGTTGTTTAATTATTTTGGGTTATAATTTTATGTGTTATGTAAAGCAATCTATAAAATGAAATATGAAAGAGGGGTGGATGCAAAAAAATTTGCTAATTATATTAAGAATATAAAATTATACCAAAGTTTGTTGCACAATTATTTATATAATACTTTTTATAAGCGGAAAGAACTTTCGTAAAATTTTTAAAGAAACTTACCATTCTTTAATACTGAATTAAAAAACTAAGTGAGCAAACATTTTTTTAAATGGTACAAAGTTGCATTATTTGTTCCGCGAGAAACTTCATATTGCAGTGGGGTACCCTTAACTAATTGTAACCTTAGTAAGTTTTAACTAATTTTAATGATCAAATGTGTAATATATTCAAATAAGCTTTTAAAATAAATTAAAACAAACAAAATATATCCAACGATAGAATATTTAAATTTTAAAATGTATGTTCATGTTAGCAGAGGATTCACTGTAGTAGAAGTTTGCTGTACTGCGACTTCACTGTTTTGGAAACTCAAGGAGATTGTAATATATTTGGACTTGCTCACCATTTTGACTTAAGCTACATCTTAAAAATTTTGTACTAAAATTTTAGTTTATTGAACATTGTTATACAGAAAAATATTTTCCTCCAATTAATAACTTTAATTGAAAAAAAAAATAAAATAACCAATAGCACATTTAATTAAGTTAATCCAACTCATCGTTAAAAATTTTATTGAGTAAAATTTTAATTAACATTTTTAGGCAGATTTTGTAAAAAATTTCGTTTATAAACGTTTCAAATTTGTAAGAAAAATAACGAAAATTCGTTTCAAAAAATATTTTTTCCAAACAAATTTCAAAACAAAATAAAACCTTTCTATTTACAAAAGTTGGCCTTTTAATTGATTTAATTAAAAATTTGTTCAAAAGCTTATTTAATTAAGAAACTTAATAGACACAATAAAATTTTTATTTGTTTCTTGGTATTTTTTTCAATTAAAAGTATTGATTAAACAAACATTTTTTCCGTGTAGTTTTAATATTATGAATATTTTTTTTGTTACTATAAATGTGCATGTGCTAAACATTATTCACGCTAAGTAAACCAAAACCTAAAGTCCTTAAAAAAAGCACCAGCAGCTGGAATGACAAGCTGACAAAAATCTTGCAATAGAAACATTTATCCACCGACAAAAACCCAAACAACACAAAAAAAAAATAACAGAGACCAAAAACTGAAAAGAAATATTAAGACCAGACAACGGTTCAGTGAATTGATAAAATTTATGTACTGGAAGTAAACAGCCAAGTCCAAACGAATCAGCATTAAAATGTTAAAAAAAACAAATTCTCTTACACAAAACAAGAGAGACAACTAAAAATTTACCTAAGCGGACCGTAAAAAAATATAACAATAAAAGGATATAGCGTAACGAAATGAAATAAAAATTAAATAATAAAAAAAATCCAGAAGACTAAATAAGCCATGGCAACAATCTGCAAAACATAAATTAACATCTCAGCTCAATAGATAGAAAAATCGCTATACAAAAAAAGAAAAATAAAAAGAAATAATACCAGTATTTGTTTATTAAAAATTTATTTTATTTTTATTTGGTTTTGGCAGTTTTAACAAATTGCAGACTAATGTGTGTGTGTGTAGTTGTTTTACCACAAGAGAGTTTAGAGAAAATTTAATAAATTAAAAAATAAAACCATTACTAAAATGAATATTAAAAAAAGAAAAATAAAAAACACATGTATTCTTTTATAAGAAATTTTAATAAAAAACTTAAATAAACAAAACATAAATAAGCTTTAGCATTTACCGCATGGAATTGGTGACCACAACCAATGCCACAACACCGCCGACTTAAAAACGAGCATATTTTATTATCAAACGAACACATTTTTGAGCTCAACCGTGAGTACGAGTAAGAGAGAAGCTGGAATGTGCCAGCGATAAAAAGCAACAACGACAATAACAAATTTTATAATTAATATTCCCAAGCTGTGCAATAAATTTAAAGCCACTGATTAATCCTTAAGCACAATGGCAACAGGAGCCGCTATTTTACTACTGCAGTAGATTAACACAACAGAAGAGAACATTTAATGCCACAGCATGTGAATCCTTTCGCTACTTGCAGACATTTAGCAAGTGACATCAATTTTCCTTTTTGAATATATTTACACACGTACACATATTTTTTCTTTTATATTTCTTATTTCATTATGGCAAGATTTTGTTGTAAAGGGAGTCAAGGGTAGGTGTGGAAGTTTTTTAGTCTTGCCTATTGGTTATTCTGAAGTTAAAAATATCAATGAAATAAATGACAGTAACAAAAATATAAGCAAGGATCATTTACTAAAAATTTTTCACGAATTGTTACGGGAAAGTTTTCTTCTTGGCTTAAAGTTTGCCAAAAGAGATTAAAAAACTTATTGATACAAAAAAAAAACCTATCGTTTTCGCTACGATATTTGTCCGTCTGTCTGCGTGTCCGCTCATCACAGGTTGCTTTCTTGAGAAATATTTAAGGAATATGTAAAACTTTGGCCGCTACTACAACAAATATATATGTAAGAGTTCAGCAGCTGCATGGTCATAGGCACAGCAGACGTTTCCATGAGAGTATAATCGGGATGTGTAAACTAGAGGACATCAGGGGATTCATCATGGAAATTCACTGACTCAATGACGGATAATAGGGTCACTTTTTCTTTTTTCAAACAAACACAATGCGCGAAGCGATTAGCTTGTCTGTGCAACAATGGGTAGTTGGCGGGGGTAAACATTACTTTTTTAATGGGAAATAGAAGGGAATCACAATGGACCCAATTGGGTCTCCGAGTGGAGGTCCGGTTCATCACCGCCATTCCTAACCTAACCTAACCTAAGAATTAAAGGATCTTCTAAAGCGAGCAATGATAAATTTGGAAGTCGTAATGTCATATACAGACAATTATATATAGACACTTGAAAATGTCCAAGTTAGTGTATTTTTATGCAGACTACACCAATTAACACTGGAAAGGGTGTTCTATAAGTTAATGTAATTTTGACTATGTAATTTTGACAATTTCCTGTAACTTGGAAACCGTAAGAGGCAAGCTGCTGCTAAAAACAAAAAAAAATCCAAAAATTAATAAATAGTGGAAACGAAAAATAAAATAAATCGCTAAAACGGAAAAATGTCACTAAAGGTAGAAAGGTCGCCAAAAAATGAAAAAAATCGCGAAACCCAAAAAATTCGCCAAAGCAAAAAAAGTCTGACCAACTAAAAAAAAATGCTTTAACTAAAAAACATCCGAAATAAATCACCAAGTCCCAAACCAAGAAAAATCGCTAAAACTAAACAAATCGAAAAACAAAATCGGCAAACCAAAAAAATTCCAAAACAAAATTAAAAAAAAAATTCTACATCAGATAAACTTTTCTATTATTTAGGCTAAGGTTCGTATAGTATTCCATATGGGCAATTCCACAGAATTTCACGTACGTTGACCAATCAATTCAGCTTGTATATTAGAGAAAATTAAAAATGTTCTTTTAATGTTTCTTTTGTACTTTGTAATTTCAAGGAGCGTAAGTAGCTCCACCTTTGCTAAAATACAAGGAAAAATGTAACGTAACCGCATTAATCTGAAATGTAAACTTAATTGATTGTTTAACGTACGTGACTTTGTATGTGACATTCTGTGAAATTGCCCATATGGGTATTTCCACAAAAAGGCCAACAAAAAAATTTTTTGTTTTGTACAATAATTGAAATTTATTTGCTGGTGGTTTAGCATGTCTATATACGCATTTTATTGACGCTTGAACCAAATCATCAGTAGACTTCAACCACAAATTTTGAACAGTCACAAACTTCTTACTTTATGCACAGACTTTCAAAAACTATATGAGAATTCATAAAATAATAATATTTTTGAAAATCACAAAGAAAAAATAAGCTTAGTAGGCTTTGAAACTGATACAAAGCCCAGCAAATAGTTTATATTCAGGTGAACTCATTTTATTTGTCTACATCCTTATACAATTAGAAATCTATCGGATAACAATAAAATTATTTGCAAGGCTAAATAAAAAATAAATCAATAATTGAACTTTAATTAAATTTATTTATTTGACATATTTGCCTTGCAAATACTTTTGTTGTTAGAAAAATAAAATGAGTTCACCTGAATATAAGTTATTTGATATGTGTGAAGATAAATTCATCGAGTTAGATTAATTTTTTAAAAATATCGCATGCGATACTTTTTTTGGTACGAATTTTGTATTGAAATTATAGGGTTTCTTCATGAAAACGTTCACTATAGCCAAACCCTTCTAAAAATTTTCAGAAATACAATTCAGATATACTGTAAATGCAGTTTTTTAGTATGATTTATTGTCTTCATTTTCCACTAGGTTTGATTTGCTGAGGAAGAAGGGTTTGGCTATAGTGAACGTTTTTATGAAGAAACGTCTTAGTTTCAGTACAAAATTCGTACCAAAAAAAGTATCGCATGCGATATTTTTAAAAAATGAATTTAACTCAATGAATTTATCTTCACATACATAATTATTTGCTGGGTTTTGTATCAGCTTCAAAGCCTACTAAGCTTATTTTTTCTTTGTGATTTTCAAAAATATTATAAATATTGCTTATATCTTTTTACTACGAGTATGTTATTGATTTTTTCTTAAATATGCTACTCCTTCTTTGCTTAAAAATCTTTCCATTCCTTTCTTATTTTTTTGCTCAACTAAAAGTGTCACGTCCGTAGCCTGGAAATTGGTCATATGTATGTAGTGTCCATATGGAGCCCTTCGTGTGCGATTCAAAATCGCACTTTACTGAATTTCTTCGTATTTGGGACAATAATTTTGTAAATTTCTGCCTCACTATCTTGATAATATTTTTTGCTAAGAAAGTAAATAAGCAGACGAATTATTTTAAAATAAACTGTGAGGCGTTAAATAAAAATTTCAGGGCTTAATTCTCTAAATCATTAAAACAAAAACAAAACTTTGAAAATATGTTTTTCACACAAATGCAGAAAATTATGAAAGGCCAAGCAAGAAAAGCCAGAATTCGTTTTTGCAAAACATGATGAGCAGCACTGATTTTTTGTCGTTTTATTGCCTTGAAGTATGCAACATTGTTTCTTTTGGACCAAACTCATTCAGTAGGTCGTTTTGACACAAACCTGAAGTAGTTGAAATGGGTTTGATAATAGGTTTATATATATATGCATATGTATTTATATGGTTTTATCAGCCATGTAGTGTATTTCTCGTCACTAAAGTTTTACTTGCTGCAGACTGATGCCGTACTCAAGTTCATTTTATAACTTAACAAAAAACAACAACAGTAGTGTCCGCATAATTCATCTTCGCTTAATTGATTTACCCTGAATATATTATGCCCGACTTATCTGCTAAAATATTATCCCATAAATGATTCTCCAGGTTAATTGCATTAAAATCATAAACATAAACATAAAATGAGTTATTTTGAAATTACCGTATTTACTTTTTTAATTTTATTTCTGCGTTTAGCTCTTCCCATTAAATTTAAGAATTTTACTTCCTACATATGCAAAATTTACCTTTCTATCACGCAACAATTTAACTTTACTCCCACCATGTTTCTGCCACATTTTCAAATAATTTATTGTAATTATTATTGTAATTATTCTATTCATTAAAATGCTTTCTGCATAAAACATTTAAGGTTCATATCGCTCTATCCCTATTTAATCCCTAATGTGTTAATCAATTACGTATCGTTTTTTTCTTTCTTCCTCTTATATTATTATTAAGCGCAAAAAAGAAGAAAAAACACTAACAACTTTAATTAAAGGTGAAGGCAAATATAAATGGAAATAGAAATAATTATTATTTTCATTATCGTCAGCATCATTATCATCAACACTTCAGCAATGGAGCATCAAAGTAATCGCTACACTTTACCACTTCCGTCAATTGATTTTCGTTAATATTCCAAAGTATTTATTTTTCCTTCCATTTGATTCATGTCTTTCTTTGCACTTGTTTTCTAGTAGAGATTTTCCTATTCAGTTTGTTCGTTTAGTGGAAAAATGTAATAAAGATTTATTATACGGGGATGTGTGATTGTAGTAGAAAAAAATATATGTATACAAAAAGAAAGTCCACCTTTGTGTATGGAGAAAGAAATACTTATACTCGTATGTTGGAATAGAAAATTAGAGTAGATTGTGTTAAAGACAGCTACACCGAATTTCAGGCATATTATACCATTAATCAAGGTACAAGGAATATTTTTTAACAGCTGTGACCGAGAAGCCAGAGTGAAAATAGAAGCATTGCAGCAGGCGCTACACAGAAATTATACGAACTTGTAATTTATGCGGATGTTGTAATTTTATTCCGACGGTGCTTGAACACTGAAGATGGCTGAGCCAAAGAGTTTCATTAATTTTTCCCCCCTGTGGTCACCCTACACACCCAAACAAATACACACACACAAACATTTTCATCCTCGCCAATACTATTACCAACTGAAGCATTCGTATTAATGACAACTTAAGTACGTTTTTACTATAAATTTCTTTTTAGTCCAACTAAAGTATGAAAGAGGAAGTGCCTCATTAAGTGTTCCTTAATGATGTCTTTCGCTTTCTTTGTACTCGTACGTACAAAATATATGTATTAATGTATTATTATGTATTTGTGTAATTCTGCTCTTCGGTGCTGGCAAAGAAAATTCACTGAAAATAAAATGAAGAAATACAAAAAAAAATAATAAAATAAAAAAATGTTGTAAGTGTTTGCATTAACATTCAAACTAAAAGGTGTGGAAATAAAATGCCACTTGAACTTGTGCAAAAGATTATTTTTTCCTTTTCAGATTCTTACTTTACTTTACGAAAAAGCTCCAAACATAAGATAGCAAGTAATACGTGAAAATGTACAAGTTTATTTTGTTAAAAACGAAGAATAATTGCTGATATGATCTTAAAGAAATTTGGAAATTTATCGAATATAAAATCACAAGATGAAATGATTTAATATAAAGTCACAGGATCAAAACTTAAGATATAGAAAATAGATCATAAAGTTCATAAATTCAAATTCCTTATTTCCAAAAAAAAATTCAATTGACAATTTATATTCCAACACTTGGCCTAACAAGCGTAACCACTAAATACTAATAATAAATCTTTGGATTCAGGCACGTGCTTATTATGTTATACAGTTTACTGTATTTTTGGATTCTATGACATTGTATTTTAGTTATGTATAAACTGTTTAACTTAATAAACACGTCTCTGAACCAAAAGGTTTTACTATTAGTATTTATTGGTTACGCTTATTTGTGCACATGTTTGATTAAGATTGACTACAACTTAATCATATTCAATGTTTTTTCTCAACAATTCGGGACTAGAATTAAGTCTTAGGGCTTCTAAGATCAAAAAGAACTCATCTGAGATTTTTTGGAAAGACTAAAAGAAACTTATTTTGCCAGATTGATGAAACTCTATTGTACCACTGCCCTGGAATATTTTAGGATAAATCAAAGCAAATCTGCCACGAAGACAATTAATAGAAGATTCTTTGAAGGTTCTCCTAAAAAGAAATTAAAACAAAATTTTTCTAAGCACCAGATGAAGATACGAAGAAGTTTTTTCTAACCACCAGAGCAATATATTAAGAATACATTTCAAAAACTCTTCTAGAAGATTTGCAGGTTGATTCTTTTTGAAATTTAAAGGAGGACTTTTTTCTGGCAGATAAACTGATGTTAAATTCAACTTCTTCGAAATACTGCAGAAAGATTTTAGGAAGGGTTTTCCAAGAACTAGAGAAATATTTTAGGAAAACTACTTGGGACTCTTCCAAAAGATTTTAAGTTTATTCTTCTTGAATTTTAAAAAAATACTGTTTTTCTGAGAGAAAAAACAGAACTCTTTAGAAGTAGGTAGGTAGGAAGATTTGAAAAAGCTTTTTCTAAGCAGTAGAGGAATTATAGAAAATAACTCTTTTAAGAAACTCCTGGAAGATTGCAGCACGATTATTCTTCTGGTAGATAAAAGGAAAGTTTTTTAAAATTAAAGGAAAACTCTTCTAAGATTGTTCCTGATGTTAAATGGAGGACTCTGTGGAATTTTGAAGATAGTGTCGTCTAAATACTCGTGCTGTTGGAAAATTTGAAGAATCCTTTTTTAAGCACTAAAGGAAACATTTTGGAGAGATTCTTTTAAGCGTCTTCTGAAAGAATACAGAATAGTCCCTTTTTATTTTCTGGCAGATAAAAGACAAAGTTATTTTTAAAGAACTTAAGGAAGAGTCTTCTAAATACTGGAAGAGCATTCGAAAAATAGTTTTCTAATCACGAAGAAAGATTTGAAGTAGAATATTGTAGAAAAAAAGATTATTCTTCTAGATAAAATGAAGAAAGAAAGAAAGGAACGAAGAAAGGAAGGTAGGGAGAAAGGAAGGATGGAAGGGAAAAAGGAGGGAAGGAAAGAAGGATGCAAGGATCGAAGGAAGGAGGGAAGAAAGGAAGGAAGGGAGGAAGGAAGTAAGTAAGGAAGAAAGGAAGTAGGGAAGGAAGCAAGTACGGAAGGAAGGACTTAAGGAAGTAAGGAAGGAATAAAGAAGGTAAGGAAAGAAGGAACGAAGGAAGAATAGGAAGGAAGGGCGAAAGGAAAGAAGGAAGGATCGAAGGAAGGAAGCAAAGTAAGGAAGCACGCAAAGTAAGGAAGGAAGGAAGGAAGTAAGGAAAAAAGGAAGGAAGGAATGAAGGAAGAAGTTAACCGAAGGTTAATGAAATATTGATCAAATAAAATGCAAATAATACCAGACCTAAAGCTCAAAAAAATAGTTTAATTGAATATTTTAAAAAGGGTGAAAAATTACATAAAAGAATCCTCTTTATACATTTTGTAGCTACGATATACAATTGGTATTTTCCAAAATGGCCTATTTGTAAAATAGCTTGCTAACAAAGACGTTACCCAAAGTTTCGTATGAGCTAAATTAAATTGAAAGCAATGAACTGCATGATATTATTGCGGGTAGATTTCACCATCCAAAATAAAATATATTTAATGCAACTGAAACTTTTCGCCTTTGTGCTTTAAAATTCTTTTCTAACTTCAATTATTTTGAACCTCATTTTTATTTTATAAAATATATTATATATATTATAATCTAAAAGATAATATTTGAGCTCAACACAAATATTTAAATTTGCTATTTTGATATTTTACTTTAAGTCTTAAGCTCGTCATTGAAAATAAATATTTAGCTTATCTAAAAAATTATTTTAAATAATTCCAGACCTTACATTTTTTTCTTTAGTGAAAATAAAACAACAAAAATTTGTTTTAAATTTATAAATTGAAAGTCTTCCTGCTTCCTTCTTGCCATTATTTAACTTCCATTTATCAATTAGACTTTCTCACAAAAAAAAAATTCAGAAAATAATATTTATGCAATTCCTATTGTATAAAATAAATAGCCCATTCAAAATCACATTTAAGAAAACATTTACACAAACACACTTACATGCATACAAAAAGAGCAAACATTTTATGTGAAAAGTTATTAAAAATAAATTTAAAATAGTCAAACTTTGTTTTTGATTATAAACTTTCATTTAGAATAAAATCAAGAAAAATTAAAAAAAAAATTTGTTCTTCAAAAATAAAAAAGCTCATCCATAGAATATGTTCACAATGCCTGCATTGTTGTTGTTGCTGCTATTGTATTGTTTGTATGGATGGTCTATAAACACAACCTCAAAAAAATGGCAGGACTTCCTTTTTATATCGTTGCCCCTTCCCGTATTCATTAGACATGTTGGCTTTTGTTGTTTTTCCCGTAGTTGCTGTTGTTGTTTTGTGTGTATATATTATTTTTTGTTGTTATTGTTGTTGTTGTTGTTACTTTTGGCCAACGTGACCAAAATTGAACAATTCATAATTTTAATTTAAAAACTTTACTTTTAGGGGGCAAAAATTGGTTTAAAAAAAAATAAATAAATATGAAACTTTCTCTTACTCTAATACACACAGAACAGACATAAAAAATGCTGGTAGTAAAGGCTAAAAAACCTTTAATATTTTAATTTTCTCCCCTTTAGCGCAACTACACGTACATGACGAAAGTTTAACCAATACATTATGCATGGCAGGAAGACGGAGCGAGAATTATGAGATTTGAGAGAAAAAGGAAAGTAATATTATATTAAATCGATTGAGAGGTTTTAGATTGGCACCATCAGGATTAATTCTGCATTTTTAACTTAAATATTTAAGGTTTTGAAGGTTGAAGTAAGTAAGTGAGCGATAAATATGGGCTTCTTGCTCAAGGGATTAAAAAAAAATATTGATAGATCTAACCAACTTCGATGGTTAATGCTGAACCAACAAATTATATTGGTTAAAGTAACTATTATGATGCAGTTAGAAAAATTTAATGCAAAAAGTTGTTATATTAATATTTGAAAAGCTTTATTAGTGGGTTGAATTGACACCTTTCATCTCATTCCACCATCAAGGAAGCGTTTAATTACTGTTTTTGGAACCTAAGACAAAAAGTTTATATTTAAACAATAAACTTTTTCATGTTAATTAATTTCTTAATATCTGTGTATCTTTTCTCATATGAGAGCTGAGCACAGGCTGGCAAGTTGATTGCATTTTTGTAACCAATTACTATCTGAGTCATAATGAGCCTTTAAGTTTTAAAGGTCAACAATTGCAGCTGGCGTCGTTTGAAGTCGTGAAGCCTGCTGATGACTATAATATAACATAGAATATCGCTACAGATAAGTAAGGCTTAAAAGTTTTCTTTAGAAAAATTGACTTACTAAGAAAGGAAATAGTGCTAATGATTCGAGTAGTGAGCAAAATGCAAAAAAGTGGAAAAAAACAAATTTTTGCGTTAAATTTGATTTTAGCGACCTCTAAACCTCTTCTAAAAAATCTGAATAAAATCACAAAAATACTTTACCTTATAAGCTTTAAAAAATGCTTGGGCAAAAGAAATTTTTTTTGGTATACACTAGTCTATCCCCCATATTCATAAAAAAATAAAATGAATTTGAAATCCGTTTTAAGAAAATTTTTTATGAAAAATTTTAAATAAAAAACATTTCAAATTCGTTTTAAATTTTATGAATATGGGGGTATATGTTTAATCCATTAATCAAGAAAAGTAGTTCGTTCAATCCAATCCCAATTACAACTTTTATTTACAGTAAAATTAACAACTTAAGTTGGTTAGCTTAGCCTTCGTTAATAATTTTAGCCTATTTTTTTTAATAACTGTGTATATCTTTTATATTAGCAAAGATAATAATATTAATTTGTTTTCTCCTTTTTCTTATAAGCTGAATCAGAGCAACATTTTCCATTAACTATTCAAATAGGTTGGATGAATCCAGCTGTAAGTTCAAAGGTTGTGTGTTCCATTCCCGCCATTGACACAAGCTAATCACAAGACAGGGTTGTGTTTGTTAAAAAAAAAATAAAAAATATTGGTAACTGAAAGTCCTAATTTACACTATGCAAGTCTTATTGCTTAATTTGTTAGGATAGAGAGACGAGGGGAAAAGAAACGTTTATGTTCCCCTTGTCTCTTTCTCTTCCACAAACTAATCAGCTTAGCAATAAGACTTGCATAGTATAAATTTCGATCAATTGATTTTGTTTATAATTTGTCCAAATGTGTATCCTTGTAAAATTTACTGAGAAAATAGTAAATTTTATTAAAGTTCATATTTAAGAATTTAACAAACATTGTAATTGATTATTTTAATACTAACTTAACTTTAAAATGCAAAATCATCTTGTGTGATAAACGGAAACAATTTTGCTTGGTTAAAATTACTGTAAAATTTTACTTAACTCCCAAAAGACATGGGTAAGTATGTAACCTTCTTAAGTATGGTGACAGTGAAGATAGGATTGATGGTGCAGCTTAACTAATTTTATGCTTGTGTTATTGTGAGTTCTTGTTAGTTTTAATAATATCGTTGGCAGCGCCTCTGGTGTTAAATAGGTGTATAACTTTGAGCTATATATCTATTTTATTAATTTTTCTACCTCCCCAACGATTCATTGCTACAAATATGGAAGAAGGAGGGCTCTGCATTATGTACTAGCACATACAATAATGCGTTTAAGTAAAATATATGAAGTGGATATAACTGAGTCTCAATAGGATTTACTTAGGACTCACGAAGACCTTAAACTCATTCATAACTACTTCAGCAAAAAGCGTTCTCAACAAGAACTTATAATATTAGAGTTTGTTAAATTTACCTTATTAATGATATAATACATTCAAATTGGTTAGATTAACCACACAAAATTGGTTTAATTTCATATTAACTGTTGACTTGACAATTTTAATTGGTTCCCAGCAAAAAACTAATCCAGATTTAGAAGCAATTGCTTATTAACAAAAGTCTCTTTTGCATTTTTAAAGCTTCTTTTTCTGTTTTTTATGTGTTTTTTCTATTGTAGTTTCTTAATCCCTTCCATAATAACATCTCGGAAGGTGTAGTTTAATAATAATAAAAAAATAATATTCTATGCGAGGAATCCCATATAAAAATCTTGCATCGGGCAAGCGCTTGCTTACCAAAAGAGCACTTATATAGCTGCTTCCAGCGAAGCACTGTTTTTGCTAAGTTATATTAACCTATAAATTTTTTCCACTGTCTATAATTTCTTCAAAGCTTAAATTAAAACTGAAACTACAGGAAAATGATCTCATTCCATAGTTTACATTTTAAAAGGCGCCAAATTAATATTTAACAATTTTTTACTTTCAACTTTTAAGTTTAAGTTGAGGATGGCGTTGGCTGAGGTAGTTAATAAAACCGAAGGTCCTGGTTTTGAGACCGGTCTCTGACAGTCATTAAATAACAACAGCACGCATTTTTCTGTTGTGCATTAGAGTCCCTTTGTATCAGTTGTTGTAGGAAAGTTTAAGTGATGAAGGCATAGTCAAAGGTCACTAAATTATACCAACATCAGCCGATGCTAATCTTAATGTGATATCAAAGCTCCTGCGCTCTTTTGGCGGTATTGTGTAGCAGAATCATCGGCAAAGTAAAATAACCAATAAAATGGCTACTAAGTACAGCTTTGAAAAATTTAATACGCCACATTTAACACCAGAGGCGCTGCAACCCTCCATTATTAAAAATGTGCAAACAAAGCAGAGTTGTAGACTAATGAAGCTTTCTTCCATCTCTTCCTTCATAACCTGTCTTATTTATCACTATCACTAGGTAACACCTATTGATGGTTAGTATGAATGAATGCCTACATTGCCTGAGTGGTACATCTCTTAAAAAAAATTAATTCAGGTTACTCTTAACACCACCCTCGTATATTTTTTTCTGAAAACATTTTCGTATGGCAGAGGAAGCAAGCATTTATTTGCTTGAACGTTATAAGTTGCAGAAAACACAAATATGAGTGAGTGGAAAAAAAGGTTGAACTTCGATGTTTTTTTTATTTAGCAGCAAAATATTTATAGTGATTGCAAGTAAATATTTACTTCTTGCCATTTTATATTTATTTACATGTAAATTTTTGTGTAAGTTGTTTGTTTTGTTGCTTCAAAGTTACTCTTTTTTCTGGTTGTTTGATCTTTTCATTCACTTCCTCTTTTTAGGCTCTTTTGTGGCAAAATATGTATAGAGTAGAAGATTCACTTGTATGGGGCTAACATGAAATAGATAAGCGATATATAGCTGGGAGTGGGAAATAAGATTAAACTTTTTAATCAAGTAACTATTATTATGTTAATTTTTTGCTTTCTCTCCTTTCTTTGGTGTTGATGCATAAGGGAGGCGTTTTTATAATGGACATTATAATTTGTTTAACAGCATCAAAAACTTTTTATAAATTATTATCTGTTTTGCGATTGAAATTATTAAAAAAAAAATAAATGGAAAATTATATAGTCTGGAAAATTTTTGCGCATTGTGGGTGAAAACTGATGAATGTTGTTGGAAAAAAAAACGAAAAAGTTCAAGGTGAAGGTGAAGTTAAGGGTGTGGGTATAAATGATTTGTTGGTTTGATTGTATTTCATTAATATTCTTTTTAGTTGGGGAATTCACAAGCTGTTGTATAATTTTTATATTAAATAAATAACTGTTGTTGCCAACTTTCTTAGAAAGAAGTGTTTTAACAAATACTTATATTTGAAATGAGATTGAAAATAGCTTTGAAATAATTAAAGAAGGCTGATAATTATATGCAGAAGCTTGCGTCTGCTTTAAATATACTTTGCACAGACTTCAATTACCACTGCAGGCAACATATACTCGTATTTATAATAATGTTTTAATTAGTGTTTTTATGGGAATTTTTACAATTTAAGTAAACGCACTAATAATCCCAAAATTATATTTTACTTGTTCAGTAAAATATTTTTTAATAAAATACATTGAAATTGAAAAAATAATAATGTTTTGTTTATTCAGTTTTAATATTTTTATCGCACTTTTCCCGAAAATTAGCACTTAGCTTGCTTAGTAATATATTAATTGTTCCTTAAAAATACATTGAAATTTATTATTGAGAGGTTAGCTGGATACTTTGCGCAGCAATTCACTGTTGGCAATGCAGATCACTAGGGAAACTATACCCAAATATTTCTTAGAACAATTAAACTTTCATTTAATCAATATCATTGTTGAAACAGCAACTCAACTTATTTTTAATTTTTTTTAGCGTTTCGTACACCAAAGGTGAAAAGGAATCCTATTGTTTGCGCTACGATTTCCGTCTGTCTGTTTGTCACAGGCTGTTTTCTCGAGAATTTTAAGAGCTTTGGCCGCTATAAACTACAATAAATATATTACAGCTAAAAAGTAAAGGGTGTTCTAAAATGAAGAACGAAAAATTTTTAAATCCTAATGTAAAAACAAACAATTATATACAGACACTTTTCAAAGTTAATGTATTTTTATGCAGGCAAATTTTTAAAGGATATTCCATCAGTTAAAATAATTTTGACAACTTGCTGTATCCTTGCCTCTTATGGGGCAACTGTTGACATTTTGAAATATTAAAAAAAACGCCGAAACAAAAAACCGCCAAAATGAAAAAAGCGCTTAAATCAAAAATATTACCAAAAATAAAATAAATCACTTAAATGCAAAAAAATCACTATAAATTAAAAGGTCAGCAAAAAACTAAAAAAATCGTCTAAGACCGAAAATGAAATCGCCAAAACGAAAAAAGCACCTTAACTAAAAAAAACGCTAAAGCTGAAAAAAACGCTAATATTAAAAAAAATCTCTAGAACTAAAAAAACGCAAGAAACCGAAAAACTCGGTGAAACTACAAAATCCTAAAAGTACAAAAACAATAAGACAAATTTTTTTTAAATGTCTACATCAGTAGTGCGATTAAGTAACTTTTAACGATCTGACAATCACTTTTGTGTGATTATGAAACTTATTTTTAACGATAGGACGCAGCTGATATTTTCTGTTGATTTTTGTCGATAAAATTAACAGCACATAAATAATTGTCGCTTAAATAACGATACAGCTAACATTAACCTACAGCGAATATCGTTAAAAATATTACTGAATAACGAATTCAATAAATTTTCGTTATAGTTATTTTAAACATGCGATTATCGTTAATATCGATTCAGTAACTTTTATTACGATAATATAATCGCTATAATAAATATAACGAAAATCGGCTTTGCTATTCAGTAACATATTTTAACATTTAAGCTGTGGGTTAAAGAAAAATAAAAAAAATCACAACCTTAAATTCATTTAGTTTTTTTAATCTTTGTGCTTTTCGCTTATTGTGACATTTTGTATATAGAGATGCCACATGATAAAGATTAAAGTGGTGCTTAAAATACAGCTGGAGACTATGGTAAACAAATTATGGAATCTCATTATCGCTACCACAAACGAATAAATGTGTCGATAAGTATTACGATTTTTGTTTCGCAAAAAGTTACAGAATCCAGATACCGGTTGAAATAGTATAACATATCGTTACCTTAATATAGAAGGGCCATAAATCATTGTTTTTTTTTTGATATCGAGATTTTTGGGATTTTTTGGGATTTTGAAAAAAAAATTGAAATAATTCTGCAGTGTCTAAACGAGCCGTCCGATTGTAATGAAATTTAATAAATCATTTAAAGAGTCATTTAAAGAGTGCTACCACAAAGCCCCTAAGTAGGTAAACTCGGGTTAATGAAAAATTCAAACCAATGCCAAGTTGATGTTTTTGATCTGATAAAAAAAAACTTCTTGCAAGTGGATTTTTCGAGCAAAAAAAGGATTCTACATTTATGCACTTTCGCTTACAGTTTTTCAGAAAAAAGTGGATCAAGTATTTCAGTATTATTTAAAAATTTTGCTACGATACTAACCCCATATTTTTATTTTTTTCTAAAGGTAATACTATACGAAACATTACAAAGAAAATAGTTGTTCAAAACTTTCGTTATTAAAGGTACCAGATCGTTTCAAAATTAACCTAGTTTTGCTATAAATATCAAATGTAACGCCTTTTTTTTTTGTCAAATTCCAAGGCTAAAACCATAAAATTTGTGTTTTTACCTTAAAAAAATTTATATTTTTAAATATTTTTCAAAATATGATCTCCAGCCGGCGAAAGATAAGAAAAATACAGCGGAAATACCAAAAAATCACATTTTTGGGATTTTATGAAATCTTTTTGGGAATTGATGGGATCTCAAAAGAAAATTCTTTGTGGTTTTACTTTTTGTGTATTTATCGCAAAATTTTCCACCTAAAGATTGGTACTCTGTTCAACATTTCACGTGAAATGCTGTCAAAATACATATAAAAAAAATTTACACGAATTGTTCATGAAAAAATGTTGCAAAATAGTACTCTGTTTATATTGGGAAAAACATATGAAATGTATCTTCAACATTTTAACTGTTCGTGCGAAATAAGATATGTGGCACTTATGTCGTGTGGAATTTTCAATACAAGGGGCGTTTTTAAAAACATAAGAAATTGTAGCATAGTTTCAGGGCTAATTAATATTTTGGCATGCCAAATTTTTCGTATGCAATAATCAATGTTGCTCAACATTTTTCACAAATTGGAACAGAGTAGCGAGAATTTTCAGCTGAAAATATTGATAAATGCGAATATTATAGCATTCCTTTGTGTAAGACCTCTGTTTTCTCGGAAAACTCTTTTTATGTTGTAAGCAGATGCAAGTAATTAGAAAAAAAAATTAGTACAAATTTATTTTTATAGGAAAATTAATACCTATTTATTTATTTTTATTATTGCTTGTAGCTGTATTAATTGAATATATCGAGTTTGCCGGCATTTTTTTTTTGTATTTTTTTCAAAATCCCCCACTGTGTGTCTGTACGGAAGGAACCCTTCAGTTGCGAAGCAAAATCGCACTTCCCTGTATTTATTATTTTCTTACCTTACAATTATTATATTTTCTGATTTTATTTCAGTTAAAATTGTAGTTGTAAGAAGTGTGTACAAGGAAATAGATGTAGAAAATGTTTTGTTTAATTAAGACTATCACCCTCGTTGCACAACACAAACCGTCGAATTAAATAAGAAATTTGAATGAAACTCACTGGGCAGTATGAATAAAAAAAGTATTTGCTTTTTACTTAAAAATTTGTTTAAAAAAACAAAAAACACATACAAATTTTTGATTTTAAAACAAATTTTTAAGTAAAAAGCAAATACTTATTTTTATTCATATCACCCACTATCTTTTTTGAATGGTTTCAAAAATAAAAAAATATACAATTGCGACTTGTAGATGTAGTATATTTTTTTAAGTTTCTTGCAGCTTTTCCGGTATTTGTTTTCATTTTTCTTTAAGTAAGCATTTGCTTGGAAACATGTTTACAATTGACAGCAACATTTGTACCGTATACATATGTATAACTAATACAATGGCATTGCCATATTAGAAAAACCGAAAAATCATTTGTTATTGGCAATCTAATCATTCACAGTGAATATAAAACAAACTCTTAGTAATCGTCGTCCCACTGTATCTCAGCTCAGCTCAGTACTAAAGATGATTATGTCAAGTTCAAAAACTTATTTGGCGTATGTTTAGTACTGATAAGAAAGACTTGTTTCATTTAGAGAATAAAACAAAACAACAAAAATAAAATTTTGAATTTAGTTGAAAATAAATTATTCCAATTAAAACATACAGCACAACACAGCAGCGGCAAAATTGCCTTCATCACACTTGATTAAAAAACAAAAATATAAAAATAAAACTACAATTAAAAACTTTCAGTTTCAAAAAAAAAATCCATTAGAATTGAATTATGAAATTTTGTATAATATATAGTAAGTTTTAATTAATATTCCATACAACTAAATAATGAATTATTTTAACTTTTAATTTGTTGAAAAAAAATAACAAACTTTTAGTTTCATGTATTGCCGTATTGTGGGCAACATGTTTGGGCCAAAAAATTACAGCGGAGCACTTTACATGGAAATTAATAGAAAATACTTTGAATTGCACTAAAAGTACAGAAAACTTTGTAATTGCCCCTTATCAGGCCTATCAGTTGTATACGGATTTATTGGATATTAACGAGGAGGAAATTAATAAAGCTGGTGACTCCCACGCAAGTGATGGTGATCACGAGGAAGAACAACTTTTAAGCATTGCGCTGCCAGCCTTAAGAAAACAGCTGAAGACCGTTAATTCGAAACACACAAATCACACGGACCTGTTGTCTACCATTTCTCTTACCGCACGCTGGTCTTTTAATTTCCAAACACGTGACACTCACAAGCGAGTCTTTTATCAACAGGGCAAGGCCAACCAAAAAATGTGGGTTGATTTTTTGCGCAAAGATGACACGTTTTACTACACACATGATGCACAATTAAATGCCAGTATTTTGGAATTGCCTCTAAATGTTAAGCAAATAAAACTTACCATAATTCTACCCGATCAATGGGATGCCTTGCCGACTTTGAGAGAGTATTTATTGGAAAATATGCAGGAGTTTAGTGATCTCATCAAACAAACGAATAAAATGATTTTGGTTAGAGTTCTGTTGCCAAAATTTCATTTAACATATAAAACAGATTTGACGGAATTTATGGAGGAGGTATAATGTATATAAATACTTTTGGTTTCTCTTAACTTCTTTGCTTCATCTAGTTAATTGATGGATTGATAAAATTAATTACAGATTTCTACCAAGGAAACAGAGAAGTATGAGCATGTCTATCAATTGTCAAATTTGGAATTCAATGAACGTGGTATAGGACGATTTGAAAGAACAAGTAAGTGAATTTTTTTATTAGATTTTAGATTTAGACCTATAGTACTAAAAAAATTCAGTAAAATGCTATTTTGACTCGCACGCGAAGTATTGAATGCACAGACAACATACAGATCGCACTTAATCAACAAGAGGGAATTAACTCAAAATTTAAAAATTTTCAGTAGACACGAAAAACTGTTTGTAGTTATATTTTAAAAGAGTTTGAAACTCTGACTACATCATAATGAGCAAATTCCATTTGAAAATATGTATATTAAGACTGTTTTTACTTTAAAGTCTTGCAATTATTGGGGAAGAATATCTAAACGTTTTGATTTTTTTTTGTAATTTTATCATAAAAACAGTCACGTTTCAAATTAAAATCATGAATTATAACAAATTTTATCAATAAAAGAGTATTCGGAACACGTTGAAATGTTTACAGCAGATATATATTGATGTTGTTAATAGATTTCTTGCACAAAATGATATCTTAAAATTTTCGAGTTAATCGAGTTAATCTTTTTGTTGATTAAATGTGATATGTATCTTTCCATAACCGGCAAAAAAGCTTAATAGCCTTTTCACACTTACTCACATCTTTGAGGATTGCGAGGAATATGTTGAAAATTGAAAAAACCTATTTACATTACAACATTTTTCATCTTGCATCTGTCATGTGTTACAATACTATTTTTACGAATGTGAGCAATTAAAAATTTAATAATTAAACATAATTTAAAAATTGAGCAGCAATTAATTACATTGCTCTGCTTGAAGACCAGAAACAATTAATGCTACAACATTAGTAAAAATTATGCTAGCGGACGATGATAATGAAGAAATATTACATACATACATAATGCGCAAAGACTTCGAAGCCGGGCAGCTTGTAGACACTTGCAATTAATAATTTATTTCGGTTTGGAAAAATATATACGAGATTTAATTATATAGTGCATACATGTGTAATAATAAAATCTTGAAAGGTTCGTGGGAACGATGTTCCGAAAGGTAGCCCTGAATGTATGTACACTAAAATAATCGAAAGAGGTTGAATGGAACAAAGTGAGATAGGAACATCTTTTGAAGATGTTGAACATTTAGCCCTGTATAACACTGTGCAACATCAATATTATTCAGGGGAACTCATGTACCAATTCTGTTTTCTTGGAGTACATATAGAACGAAAATACCTTTGGTTTTTTAGATCACTTCGGAAAGTGATTTTATAACGGTAAATATGGATAAATTCAGAATTTAAAACTGAGAGAGTCATACCTTCTATGTTTCCCACTGGAATTCTATTCTATCTAGGAGCTGATATTATCTTTCAAACAAGACATATTTTTTGTAAATCGGTCAATAAATGGCTAAGTTATAGTGGTTGAAGTGTCAAAAGAAAAACACATTTAAAAAAATTTTTTCTCAGGGTCTAAGTTGGTTATGAAAAAAAAAATTTTTTTTTAATTTTTCACACTTCAACCACTATAACTTGGACATTTATTGACCGATTTACAAAAAATATATCTTGTTTGAAAGATAATATCAGCTACTTTAAACAAAAGAATAATTAATAAAAATCGATTGGTAAACAAAGAAGGTATGACTCTCTTAATTTGAAATTCTAAAAAACAATTTTTCTCCATATTTACCGTTATAAAATCACTTTCCGAAGTGATCTAAAAAAACCAAAGGTATTTTTATTCTCTATGGACTCCAAGAAAACAGAATTGGTACATGAGAGCCCGTGAATAATTTTTTTCTCAACTTTTGTATCACAGTGTAATTCTTATTGGCAGATGTGAGTAAGTGTGAAATAGCTATAAGCGACATAGTTTTCGAACTCAATTTTTGACCACAATCGATCATTTGCGATCGTAAATAATGAGTTTTCATAAAAAAAACAGGTCCAAAATATGTGTCGGTTAAGATTTTTTGGCTGGATATGTAATACTATAAAAACTTTAGACTATATAATCGAATATCTTACTTGTTGTACACTATTTTTTTGGTTTATTTAATTTTTTAGTTTTAACGCTTTTATCGTTTCGTTTTGCCGATTTTTCCGGTTTTTGGCGGTTTTTCTTAGTTTTAAAAATTTTTGGCGATTATTTTTATATTTTACAATACATATTTCTAGTTAAGCTATTTTTTTTAGTTTTGGCGTTTATTTTCACTTTGGCGAGTTTTTTCGGTTTTTGGCGATTTTTTGTTTGTTTTTAGACAATGCATATTTTTATTTATTTATTTATTTATTAAACTATTATACAAAGTAAATTTCCATAACATGGTGTTGCACAAATATGGGCGGAGTAACTAGACCATATGACCAAGATGTTATTGTGACTGACTGTACATGACTTATGCCTTCACATAGGAAGTAGCAACGTGGTTGCTAAAGAAATTCGACAAAAAACCGCAGGATTATACGGTTATCCGTGGCAGATCAGTCAGCCAGTGCGAGCGAGACGAAAAATTCTCGAAGGCCAAACAACACACACAAGCTTGACCGCACTTAAGAAATAATTACGATGACGCAAGAGATGTTGTATATATATATATATTTTTTTTAATTTTATTAATTTTTGTAACTTTTGCACTTTATTCATACTTGCGATTTTTTAAGTTTTAGCGTTTTCTTTGAGTTTTAGCGCTTTTTTCGTTTTGGTGATTTTTTTTTATATTTTAAAATACACATTTCTAGCTATGCATTTGTTTAGTTTTGGCGTTTATTCATACTTTGGCGATTTTTTCGGTTTTGGCGATTTTTTTAAGTTTTAGCGATTTGGCAATTTTTCCCGGTTTTTGAAAATTTTTTTGGTTGTTTTTTAGTTTCAGAGATTTTTTGGCGACCTTTTTTATTTTTGGTGATTTTTGCATTATAGCTATTTATTTTATTATTGGTGATATTTTGCATTTAAGCGATTTCTGGTTTTTTGGGGATTTTCCGTTTTGGCGTTTTTTAATTTTTTAACGCTAACAGTAACGTTTTTGAAAATTTCAAGAGTTTGCATGTTACGGTTTCGAAGATGCAGCAAGTTGTTAAAATTACATAGTAAAAATTACATTAACTGAGAGAATACCCTTTAATTTTGAATTTTTAAATTTCGGTGTTAATTTTTGTAGTCTGCATAAAAATAAGTATTCTTACAAATTTCAAGTATCTACTATTATCTGTATTATCTATTATTATCTGTATATCAGATTAGGATTTCAACGTTTTTCATTGCTTCCTTAAGCACACCCTTTATTTTTTAACTGTCATATATGTAATGGCTAAGGTTTTGCATATTCTGTACAAAATTTCAAGACCATAGCTGTAACGTTTCTCGAAAAAATAGCCTGTGACAGATAGACAGAGAGACAGACGGACGGACGGATATCGTAGTGAAAAGGGTTCTTTTTCAACTTTGGTGTACGGAACCTAAAAACAAGTCGAAAAAGAAACGGACTGAAATTTTATTTACATATAATATACGTATATGTATGTCTGTTTTTTAGAGGGCTTGTTATGACTTTCGTCGGTCTCAAAAAATATTTTGCGGGTCTTTTAGCCATGGAATCTCTAAATCAAAATTAAAATACAATGAATCAAAACAATTCACATATTCCATTTGCAATTAAAGTTGCGTATATAAAGCAGAAACCTTAATCAACTGGCACCACACACAGTGGACCAAACACAAAGAACTCTGATGATGAAGCTGTAGTGGCCTTCGAAAACAGCTAGTTGTTCCGTTCGTTTGTGAGAATATTTACAATTAGCATTGGTGTTATTTGTTCTTAAATAATTATCACATGTAATTTGGCTTACAAAGCGATACGAACTTTAGCCCGTTCAAATAAATCATAAATATAGATACAAATAAAGTTCAAACAAGAATAATTAAAATTAACAAAATTTAAATAATTCTTTTTAAATGCTTTTAACTTTTTAGCGGTTTTATTTTGGAATGCTTACTCCTACTTGAGAGTCTCCCCTGAGTTATACGATATCAGTCATCCGTTTCTTTTCTTCATTAGCGACAAAGATGGCATACAATTTTTTGGTCAAGTGGTGAAAATGGAACACTAAAAGAAAATTCTTGCAAATAATTCTTAAAAAAAGGTGATAAAATTATTTATTTTTAAGCTTAACTATTGTAATAAATTTAATTGAAATCTTTTGTTATTTGTTAAATAAAATATTCTTAGAAAATTTCAAATCTTATTAAATAATGTCAAAACTTTTTTTGAGTCATTTGGTATTTAAAAAGAGCTGACTTAAGTTAATGAGATGTCAGTTAGAATAACAATATGTAATTCCTAAACTATACTTTTGCTTTAAATTACATTTTAGAAAGAAAATTCATTTTATCTTCATTTTATTTAATGTATAATAAATATTTTTCATATAAATTTTTCTACAATTTTCAAATAAAATTAACACAAAAGAAAGCAAATTCTCTTAAAAGCTCAGTCAGACAGACGCAAACACAATGAAATGCTCAGACTTATTCCTAACAACAAAAGATTTACTAGAAATAAAAATAAGCGAAAACTTTATTAAAGAAAAAAATAAAAAGAAAAGAAATTTACAAAAAAAATATATATAAATGTATTTGTATATACATCTGTATGTATAAGCAAATAATGCAACAACAATGTTGCACGATTGTATTGAAAGCGTTAAAACCAACACATACATACAATATTACGAAAACATAGAGTTTGTTTTATAAGCTAAAGAAAGGAAATGAAGTAAAAAATATATGTACTCGTATATACAAAACAAAATTTAGCTACAATGAAATAAATGTCAATTGACCACCAACCACACAATGTCAGTGTCATTGTTAATCTATACTCTCAACACGAGCAAAGACTTAACAACAAGGACTATACAAATACTCGTATAAATGTATGAAAGTACAATGAAATAACACCAATACAATACAAAACGTAATGGCTGCAATAATCACAAACTTAAACACAGGCATGGAGGGAGAGACAGGGACGTGTACACATTCACATACATACATACATACAATCCTTTAAGGATATTTGTAACCGTTAAACTTCTTTCCAGGATTAGAATAATACAATGAGAGTTTTATTCAAGTTGATTTTTATTTTTGAAGATTTTCTTTTAGTTTAAGTTTTGTGGGGTTTATTCGAGAAAGAGATTGTAAACAGGCATCGTCGAATATTTTTAGCTTTAAGTTAATTAAATAAATTCTTTTTTAGCATAACAAATATATTTTCATAAATTTTTATATCATTTATCAATAAAAAAAATCTACATAGTTTAACCATCTCCAGAAAATAGGATTCTGTGTTTCTTTTAAAATGCGGAGGCAAATAACCAAAGTAATTCTCCGCATACTTTCCGGTTTTATTGAAATTAATACTGTAAACTAATTATGTTTAAAATTGTGGGAAGAAGTGTTGAAAACCCCCCATTTTATACGAATAATTGATAAAATTTTCTAACAGAAATGGAATAACATAATCCAATTTAAGTAAATCAACAAAATTTATATATCTAATTAAATACATTTTATTATTTCCCTTTGGCTGAATGGTAGCGATACTAGCCTCTCAGTTCAGAAGTCGTAAGTTCGATTCCTGCCGTAGAAATTGGGTGTTTGATAAGCTAATCGCTTTGTGGGTTGTATTAGTTATAAAAAAATAAACGAATAATTTTATCTGTATTCTAATCAAATTTTGTTCGAATAAACGAATACATATATATATTTTCTCGATTATTCGAATAATTCTTAAAAGCATTTTATTATAAATTTTGTTCAATAATTCGAAAAATTTTTATACAAAAAATTAAATTCGAATAATCAAATTAATTTTATTCGAATAATCGCATTGATTTTTTTCTTAGAATAATTACATAAAATTAAGTTCGAATGAACGAAAACATATATTTTTTCCTGTATTCGAGTAATATTTATTCGCATTACGTTACACATTTTATTCGATGAATCGAATAATTTTTATAACAATAAATTTTATTAGAGTAATAGTATTAATTTTATTCGAACAATCGAATAATTTTTTTTCGAAAAATTGTATAAAATTGTTTCGAATAATCGTATAAATTATTTTCTAGCAATCTAGCAAAAAGTTCAATTTATTTCAATATTTCGAAATATTTACATTAGGGATATAGCTTGTTAACAATTTTTTAATATATCAAAATTTGGTATAGCACAGTCCGATAGAGTATAAAAAATTATAAGGGAACCTATATTTATTTTTTCGCTAAGGTCAAAAAAGTTCACACACCAACCGCGATGGAGTTTTTTTCTTTTTGGTTAAGAAAAGTTAATAATTATTGATTATAATCAATTAGAATTTTTTGTGTTCCCTATTACTTCCTCTTAGTTGAAAATAATTCCACGGAAAAATTTCGCGTGGAATTTTATGCACGATAGCCCTGAATATGTTTAAACAAAAAAACCGTTTAAAATTATGAATATTCAATATTGCATTAAGAAGTCCTGGAAATAATTTTATATTATATAAAATAATATTTTTGTTAGTTGAAGTCCGTGCTTTAAGAAAAATTGCAAAAGATTATGATTTTCGTGGTTAGTAGGACATGTCAACCATGTCATAATACTATGCAAAAAAATTGGTTATACCCCTATTGTACATACTTTATTCAAGCAATAGAATAAATTATATTAACCGATTATATTTTATTTAAATCATATAATGAGGAATGTATTATTCTTCTTTTAATTTGGAAAATTTTTCGACTAAGAGTTGCGAAAATATATTTTATTTGAGCAATTGATTATTTTTTCTGAGAGAAATAAATAAATTTAATTTTTGTAACACAGAAAAAAAATTGTTATGTAATCGAATAAATTTTATTCAAGTTAACAAATAATTGCATTTTACTAATCAAATTTAATTTATTATTCGTTGAAGAACGAATAATATTTTCCACTAATCGTGTAAATTTAATTTATTTTATACAAATAATCGAATGCAATTTTTTGAATAATTTTTGGAGAAATTGTATAAGGTTTTTCGGAGAGTAATTTAAAAATAAAATTAATTTATTTGAGTACTTGAAAATAATTTATATAAGCAATCAAATACATTTAATTAAGTTTACCGATTTTATTCGAATAATCTAACAAGAGATGAATATTTCTTTGGACGGGGTTCGCTTCAATTTGAGTATCTGAGTAATCGACTAATATTTCTAAGAGAAATAGAATAAATTTAATTTAAGTACAATTAGAAATCAAATTATTAAAAATACAATGTGCAAATCCTATGGATTTCTAATTGGAAAAAGGTATAGAAAAATAAAATAGATTCATATCGAATATAAATTATTTGCTGGGTTTTGTATAAGTTTCTAAACCCTACTATGCTTATTTTTCTTTTGTGATTTTCAAAAATATTATTACTTGTGAATTTTCAAATAGTTCTTGTAAGTCTGTGCATAAGATAAGAGGTTTGTGACTATTCAAAATGTGTGGTTGAAGTCTACTGATGATTTGTTACAGCAGCAATGAAATGCATATAGACCAAGCTGAACCACCAGCAAATAAATTTCAAGTCATATAACTTTTATTACATTAACTCATTAAATTTTATTCAAATAATCTAGTAAGCGGTGCAATTTGCTTCCAACGGCGTTTGCTTTAATTTGGAAGGATTTTCCATCACACCACGTCAAATTTGGATGATTAGTGAAACGGGATGACGCGAAATCGTATCAAATATAATATACTTTATACGCAGAACTAAAGAAATATTTGTTCAAGTAACCGGGTAAGTTTTATTCGACTGCCTCAATAAAGCTTAATCACGTCCTTAAGTGGATTTATTTAATTATAAGTTAATTGGTTAAAATTTACTCGATTTTTCTAATAAGATAGTTCGATTAATCGAAAAAAGATTATTCATTTCACCGAATAAGATTCGATTACTAGAATAAAACTTATTTTATATAATATGTATGTATGATGTATTTTAGATTTAAATTAAAAAAGTTTGCTTTTAGTTGATTAGACATGTTTATATGCAATTCGTTGCTGCTCAAGCAACTCATCTAAAGACTTTAACCATAATCAAAAGCCTTAGAAAACCCTAATGTTTGTAACCCAATCCCAATTAAATTATTGCGAACTGCTGCTATTGGGTGTTTGCATATTAGCATTGGTTTATTGTAAGATTTTTGGTTGAAGTATACCTATTGATGAGTTGCTTAAGCAGCAACAAAACGCATCCAGAAGTGCTTAACCAACAACAAACAAACTTTTTAAATTTGTATCGAAATTGTATTTTTCTCTGTTTAAACATATTTGAAATTCTTACTAAACCAGCTTGACATTTCTCTTTTCTCTGCGAGAGTTACAAAAATAAATAATTTTCTACATTTTCCAAAGTTTTTCTTTAGCTACCAAAAATTTGTTACAAAATAAAATTAAAACTAATTTTTTTCCCTGCAAGAAGGAAATAAAGTTTTCGTGCTAAGCAAAAAAAAAAACAAAAAAAAAAGAGAAAAGTTCCTCTGAAAGAAAAACAATCTGGTTGTTTTAAGAATTTCGTTAAGATTTCCAGTCACGTGTGTGCAATTGCACACAATTGCATGCCATTGTCTGTTAAGCTTCTCTGTGCTCTTCTTTTAAGTTTTTTTTTTCGCTATTTCACCCTTTTTAAATGCAACGTAGTTTAAAACTTAAAAAGAAGCTTGATAGAAAAAAATACCAACAAAAACATTGACTTTAATGGAGGGCAAATTATAAAACGTTCCAGCAGTGGTGTTGTTTGTTCTTTTGTTTTTTTATTAGAACACTTTTATGAATTTTGTAGTCTTTTATTTTCTTTTTTTTTAGCGTTTTAAAGTTTTTTTTTGCATTTTTTTTATTTTTGAGTTGACTTGTTAGCCACTATTTTTATTTGTTTGTTCTTTCTGTTGACATTCAGCTGAAGTTTAAGTTTCATATGAAATCAAACAAACCGATACGGTTGCGCTAACGAAATGCAGCAAGTGAACTTTAAGTTTGACATCATTTCATTTCTTTAGTTATATGTATATAATGGCGGCGAGACTCGAAGGGCAAGTTTGCAGCCAAAAGCTTATTCGTGCATGTTTTTATGCTGCTTTAGAAGAAGTTTTGAAATCTTTTTCAACTATTTGTGTTTTATTTGCTTTAGGAGGTAGAGCTATTGTATTTTTAGCGAGCAAGCCAGCAAACTAACATTTATATTAAAAATTAAAAAAGTTTTTGATACAATTGCACATACTATGTACCTACGCACAAACGTTTATATGTATGTATGTATGTATATTTCTTTTATTGGCGTGAGCAATCGAATGGAAAATTGTTTATTTTCCCCTGTTAGAATTTCATTTCAAATAAGGGAGAGAGATTTTTTAAGATTTTTTTAGGAGACAGAGAACAAGTCTAGAACGATGTTTTTAAAATAAGTATTTTCTTTGTTTCACAGCGAAGAAAAAAATAGCTTTCAAAGAATTCAGTAAGCTAGACTGAAAAAATAAAATGCTATGCTTTTTAGTAAATATTAATTTAGAAATTAATTGAACAGGTTATTAAAATTAATTAAAATTCAACACTTGAATTAATTTGAAGGAATTAAATATTTAATTCAATCAATTAAATTTTTATTCGAAAATATTGATTAATGAAAAATTTTTTTCTGTGTACGCATATTGTGTGTTCTGTTAATTTTTATAGCACCGTTGCAGCGCCTCTGGTGTTAAGCAGTGTAACTAACCATTTTATTAGTTTTTATTGCTATAAATATGGAGGAAGGAGAGCGCTGTGAATAAGCACAAAAGTCACTTTACAAATGCAAACAAACGTTTGCTAAAGCTATACAAATGTGAAGAGAACATTTAAAGTAGTTGAATACTTCTGTTAATTTGAAAACATTTTTATTAACCTTGTTTATTTATAATTTCGTAAAAAGAAATATCTTGATTGAAAAATGTCACGTGCAACACGTCACTTGCGGTTGTCATGAAAATTGAATTAAAAACAATTAATTATAAATAATTTTTGGGTAAAACCAAAATTATGAATTCAGGTATATCAGAAAATTCTGTGATGTTGATATGACTGAATGGGGTCAGGGATCGAACTCGGGTTATCGTAGACCGTCGTTTGTCTTGAAGGCAACGGACTAGCTGCTTCAGGTCACAGCACTCATTTTATTGTTATTGTTATTGCTATTATTATTGTTTTAATAGCCGGTTGTTATTGTTTTTATGACTTCTCAGGAATTTAAATATATTCCTAGTTATAGATATCTTTAATGCAATAAATTTGATAGGGATATAAAAATTAATTTCCATTTTTGCTGAAGCATCTGTGACAGTGTAATTCCAAATCGTTAATTGTTATCAGATGCTTACAACAAATTTATTTACTGTCGTTAGGGATATTCCGGAGAGGTTTACTTACAACCAACAAAAAAAAATATTTTTGCTGAATACTGGGATCATAGGACTACAAAAGTATGGTTTAAAACACAGCTGTTAAGTAATGATTTGTAATCGTACTGATTATTAATTAGATTACTTTTTTTTTGGTAGGTGAAGTAATGATTAAATTTGGATTATATTCAGTTTCGCACGATTACTAATAATGGACAAGTAATCTGAATTACTTGAAATTACAAAAAATAATCAAAAAGAATCAAAAGTAATTAACAAATAATTCGATTACTTTTAATTCGTTTTTAATTTATTTAATAATAATTAAAAGTAATCTTTGAAATCCGACTAGGATTATTTTTTGATTACTTTTGATTCTTTTTGATTATTTTTTGTAATTTCAAGTAATTCAGCTTACTTTTCCATTATTAGTAATCGCAATCAATTATTTATCAGAAATTCGTTTAAAGGGAATTATATAATCAGCACAATTATTAAAATGCAATCTAATTGACTGCTTATCGTAATCGAAGCTTAACAGCTCTGGGGGCAAACTACGGCACTCGTTACTGAACGAAATTACAAAATATTTCAATAGAGTTTATATAGAAATATTTTAAAATTTCGAAACGAATCGAATGCCGTAATTTGCCCCCTGGTTTTTGAGTATATGCCCTCAAAATACTATAAATGCTTACAACTAAAAATAAAAAAAAATACTCATATGCAAAAACATGCTTTAATTTTAAACTGAATACATATAACTATAAGCATCCAGCAAATATGTTTCTACATTTTTTTTAATTACGCAACACAGGCGTCTGCAACTAAAATAAATAGACTACGTGAGGTACAACCAAACGCATGAGTAAAAAATACTTTATTACTGCAGATGTGCATATGCAGGGCTATTTTATTTTTAGACTGCCTCACACACCAACATATTTTTCATTGCATTTTATATGCGAAAATGTATGCATACGGTTGGCGAATGATGAACAAATATCCCGAGTATGATGAGTATATTTTTTTGCCCGATTATATATCCATTACCTGAGTATAAACATACTCATACTATAATTATGAGACAAAGTCAATAAACTTGATAGGCATGTGATTTTTTAGTAGCAGCCTATTTTAGTTGTTCAAATAAACGAAGTAGAGATGCCCTTCTATATTGGAGTCGGCTATAGTCATAGTTGCTTGAGAGAAAATATGTGGACACACAAATTGTTACATTAATTAATTCTAATTATCATTCTATGACTCGAATATTTATCAAGGAAAAAACGAAAGTTTAACTTTAAAAGCTTCAATTAAATATTAGAAAATAAACCCCTGCCTTAACACTGTTAGTGAATAGTATAAAAAAAATACTATATAGCATTTAAGTATTAAACATTAATTTAATTTTTATGACATAAATAATTGTATTATGGTTAATAAAAAAGGACACGAAACAAAAAGTGTAAATTAATAAAATGAAAATGCTCCCAGGGTAACTCACTTAACGGTTAAATAAACTTGAAAAGAAAAACTGGTATATTTGTTCTTTATTGTGTAACACACGCACACACACATATATATACATTTGGCACATGGACATAATTTATAGGAGTAGTGTTAATAATATTAATTAATTTTATTTACGTATTTTAAATGAATGGCAAAGGATCAAATATATGCATGTATGTAAAATATTTTAGAGCTTTTTAATGAAATTGTGTAAAAAAATAGTGAATAGGCAAGGCAGTTGCAGGTGCAGATGTGATAGAAAAAACTATTTGAATTTTGAAGTGCAAACATGCCACAAAATTCTCACAAACTCATGCACAATTTTATATTCATTTTAATATATAAATTTTTATTTATTTGTATAAATATAAACATATTAAAAAGTCATTTAAAATTTATGATTTACAAACACTAATACAAACACTTGAAAATAAAAGCATTAGAAAAAATTTTGTAATTATTCATTGAATCATACAAGTAATTTATATGAGACCCTGGGGCGTATAAAAGTGTTTTTGTTATTTAATAATTTATTAAGTTTTTTCACCACAGCATTTCATTTTCAAATGCATACTCACATACATACATATTTCTAATGAATTTGTGATTTTGAAATCAATTTATTGTATTTTTAATTAAGTATTACATAAATTATAATTATCCTTTTTATAGAGAAATTAAAAAAAATATGAATCACATATTTTTAGTTACTCTTATATTTAAAAAAATATGGGAAATGGATGACTTCACAGGCTATACCTTGAACTTCCTGCTCATTTCAAGTTCAAACCGCTGAAAAATCCTCCGATTTTCGGAAAGTTCCAAAACTTTCGACAAAGACATCTTTCAAACCATTTAACTGATTTAGATTACATTTGCAATTTTTCAAGTCTAAAAAATTTAATGAGTCCTTAGAATTGATAGACCAAAATTTGTTTGCTGTTTTACATTATCCTTATTTTTTTTAGAAAAAGGATCCATTTGAGGTAGTCACGACCTTTCGCCGAATATAACGAAATTATTTACAACAGAGTTTTAACGCATAGTTCTTGATTTCTATATGCATTTTTAGTTCTGTAAATCTGAAATCAATTTCTTAATAAAAAGGATATTTGTATGTGAAGTGATCATGTCCTTGCATTAAATGAAACAAAATTTACAACAGAGTTTTAACGCATAATTTTAAAACTATATATAAATTTTTAGTGCATTCTAATCACAAATGCAGCTAAAGTAAATTTTTTAAGAAAAAGGACATATGGGAGGTAGTCATATACTTGCAACGAATACAACGAAAATTATAACAGAGCTGAGATGCATAATTTTACAAATATATATGCATTATTAGTGCGTTCTAATTATAAATGCAGCTAAAATTTATTTTTGAAGAAAAAGGATATATCAGAGGTAGGAGGCCCTTGCATCGAAGAAAACGAAATTTATAACAGAGCTGAGACGCTTAATTCCAAAAGTATTTATAAATTTTAAGTGCGTTCTAATTATAAGCTTAGCTAAAATTTATTTTCTTAGAAAAAGGATATATGGGAGGAAATTATATCCTTGCACCGAATAGAATGAAAATCACATCAGAGCTGAGATGTATAGTTTTACATATATGTATATATGCATTATTAGTGCGTTCTAATCATAAATGCAACTAAAATTAATTTTTTAAGAAAAAGGATATATGGGAATTAGTAATGTTCTTGCACTGAATAGAACGAAATTTATAACAGAGTTTATATGCATAATTCTTAAAATATATAGACATTTTTAGTGCGTTCTAATCATACATACAGCTAAAAGCTATTTTTTAATAAAAAGGATATATGGCAGGTGGTTATGTCTTTGCACCAAATGGGACAATATTTACAACAGAGTTTTGACGCATAATTTTAAAACTATATACACATTTTTAGTGCGTTCTAATCACAAATGCAGCTAAAGTCATTTTCTTTAAGAAAAAGGATATATGGGAGGTAGTCATATACTTGCAACGAATAGAACGAATAGAATCACAACAGAGCTTAGACGCATTATTCCATAAGTATTTATAAGTTTTTAGTGCATTCTAATCGTAAATTGAGCTAAAATATATTTTTTTAGAAAAAGGATATATGAGAGGCGGTCATATCCTTGCACCGAATAGAATGAAAATCGCAACAGAGCTGAGATGTATAATTTTACAAATATATGTATATGTATTATTAGTGCGTTATAATCATAAATCCAGCTAAATTTTTTTATTTTTTAAGAAAAAGGATATATCGGATGTAGTCATGCCCTTGCACTTAAAAAATATGTATATAAAATATATGTATATAAATTTTTAGTGCATTGTAATCATAAATTTAACTTAAATTTATTTAAAAAAAAGGATATATGGGAGATAGTCATGTTCTTGCACTGTGCAGAATGAAATTTACAAAAGAGCTGAGACGCACAGTTCTAAAAGTATTTATAAATTTTTAGTGCATTCTAATCATAAATTCAACCATAATAAATTTTTTAAGAAAAAGGATATATGGGAAGTAGTCACATGCTTGCGTCGAATTTAATGAAATTTACACCAGCAATAGAATGTTTAATTTTTCATCCATATACTAATTTTTGTTACATTCTGATAATAACTGTATTATAATTAAAATTTTACAGCCTTATTTTTAAAAAATGATAAAATTAAATTAAACTATAAAGGGTTTTCAAACAGATTTCCATGAAGAATTTTGCTTATTAAGCCTTTACAAAGCCTTGGTAATTTTTATAAACAAGGCCTTTAATATTTAAAATGTATGGAACTTAGTCATGTCCTTAGACCAATTTTTCTCAAACTTCAAAGTTTTCTTAGTTTAGCTATTAAGTACATGTATACAAAATTTCATCTTTCTAGGCTAACAACTCTAGTTTTGCCGATTCACTTTTTGGAGACAAAGAATTGTGCGACGCAGTTCTGTTTGAACATTCAATATTGCAGATATGCAATATTTTCTAATGTTGATTTCATTTAAAGAAATTCGTAGTATACATCATTAAATATATGCAAATCTTTTAGTGGTACATTATTTCATTTTGTTGTCTTCTAATTTCTTAATAGGATTCTTATTACTTCCTTTTCCTTCATTAATTTCCATTCTTTATATAAAATAAATCTATTGAAATATGGCTCACTGGAGCAGTTTTTTGCTGCCTCGACTGCTTTAACATTATTGACACAACTGTCAATGTGAGTTTGTGCTGCTTGTTTTTTTTTAATTTTTTTCTCTTACTTAAGCTTTCTTATTCTGTGGGTCTCTTTTCTCGTTATCTTTTTATTTTAGAAAACTTGGAATATAATAAAGGAATTGTTACCATATCGTAACGCACTTAGCAAATTCTTTTTATTTAATTTTTTTTGTATGTGTTTTAGTTTAAAATATTTTCCTTTTCTAGAAGAAGATTTCTACACTTTTCTATCTTGAGTTTTTCAGCTGGTGTCGCATCCAATTATTTGATAATTACGTGCTTCAATGAAGCGCATAAGTGTGCTGCTACTGTAGTCATTTTAAACTTGAAGATTTTGTTGCTGTCCCTATGCCACAAAAGAAAGGCTTCCTTAGCTAGAATGTTGGCTGCTTGCTACCTCCTTTTTTTTTTACTATAGATTATTAATTCTACTTTGGGTTTTTTCCCACCACAATTTTTTGTATTGACAGCCACTAGTTTGAATATAGTTAAGAACGTATTGTAGCATACAAGGCAAATTATTATTTCATAGCATAAAAGCTTTAGATTTGAAATAAACCCATAGGAGGAGGCGAACTTATGGCACCTATTATAGGGGTCAGTTTTCTAAGAAAGTCAAGCCTCTGTGGCATCCTGGTTCTTTAATTTTTTCACACATTGAACTTTTTATGAATGCAGCTTTAAGTCTTTGTCTATGTGATGATCCATGTACATTTAAATACGTGCACGCTTTCCAAATGGAATGTTGGTACTGTCACGAGCAGATTGATTAACGCTTCCTACGTTGTGTACCATTCTTGGTTTTTGTAATGTTGTGTCGTCTTCTTCAAACTTTTTGACTCGGTCTGGGCCCAAGATATTGCTACACAATTTTGTTCAAATACCTGTCGACTGATACTTATTTTGATATAGTTTGCCGAGTTTTTCTTTTCTTTTTCATATTCACAAAAGGTTGTCGTTGGCCGCCATATTGAATTTTGACTACTGTCATATCTATTGTGACACTATAGGAATTAATACTCTTCTTTACATTGCTTTGACGGTTAAGAAATAAGAATTTTTAAGCAATCATATCAATGGATGTTTATTTAATTGTAAAGAGCAGAGAGTATGCCACAATAAATTCAGTGAAGGGTGACATTGACCCGCGCACGAAGGGTTCCGTACGGCCACTAGATATGTAATTCAATACGAACTTTAGCCTATATGTATGTATAAAATATAATTTTGATATTTTTTTTTGGTTTTGGCATTTTTGCTTTTTTTTTGGTTTTGGCAATTTTTTTTTGATATTGGCGATTTTTTTAGTTTTGGCGATTTTTTGGTTTTTGGGGTTTTGTTTTTTTTTGGCGATATTTTTTAGTTTCGACACTTTTTTCTCGTTCTGTAACTGTTTCTTATTTTGCCACTTTTTTTAACTTTGGCGCCTTTTTTTCACACAGGCGATTTTTTTAGTTTTGGCGATTTTTCGGTTTTTGGCATTTTTTCATTTTGGTAATTTTTTTCATTTAGGCGCTTTTTTTGTTTTGACACTTTTTCCCGTTTTGACGATTTTTTCGGTTTTTGGCGTCTTTTCATTTTGGCGATTTTTTTTTAAATTTTGGCGATGCCACAAGATTTTGGTGGAAAATTGTGATTACTTCTTGATGAAGTCACGCAGTCAGGATCGGTCACTTGAGTGACACGTAGTGCCGTCTTGTTGGAAAAAAACTCTTGCCTAACATCAATTTTTTTCAACTACCGCCGTAGAAAATCGTTAATAATCTTTCCAACACATTCAATTTCATTCAGTTGCTCTATTCTCATTTTCTAAAAGGTAACGTCCAACGATGCCGTCAAAGCACAAGCCGTCTGAAATAGTCACACACACTTTGAGGATGAAGAGAATTTTAAAAACAATAATACTTGTTAACGTGGTTTCCAAGGTGAAAATGTGCCTAATCACACAAGATGATTTTCCGATGAACTACAGGATGAGTTTGATGCATTTCAAGGAGTCAATAACCAAAGACACGACATGTTTGATGGTCAGTATGATGGCATGAAATCTTCTGTTAACTCAAACTTAAAGCCAACACCTCACATGTGTCCACCAGTTCCCCAATTGTTTGCCGAGAAGGTGCTGCACGGCGACCCAATAATGCGTTAGTTTTGCGAAGTGTGAACGCAAAATTTTCACAATTTTTGTAGGGAATTTTAATAATTTCATTTTGTTTTGTTTCGTTCTTTGAAGTGAGTGAAACAAAAACAAAACACAAACATTGATAACGATTTTTCAGTTTGTTTATGTATTGCTTATGCACAAACCAGAGAACACAGCTGATCGGCCGACAGGCGGATAACAGCCACCGCCGGAAATAAAGAATACACTAATTTAATCGTACACCGCTGGAAAAGAAAATATTGAAAAAAAAAATCAATGGATACGTTTTAAAATATGTGCGGTGAATTTGAGATCTCTTTTAGACACCCAAAGTTCACTTTATAAAGTGTGCATTCAACTGAGTGGAAGAGAGAGGTAGGAATGCTTTCTCTTTCTGTCTATCTGTAAACTGAATTAAGACTTTCAAAAGTAAACTTTGCGTGTTATTTAACACAATAAGTTTGTTTTATATTGCTAAGCAGCATAGCTATACCCGGGAGTCCTAAGATACTTCTCTTCATTTCATTAAAGTTTCAGTTTTTACTTGTCGTCTGTCCAGTAATTACATCTTGAGTTAAGATAACTGTTAAAATGGCGGCTTATTCAAAATAAAACGTCTTATTGCAAAACCCATTATATCCAAGACTTTTCTGACTAGGTTTGATATATAGTTCTGCACAGATGTACCTGTTTACACCATTTTCTCGTTTTTTGGTTATGGTATGTACATATACATGCATTATTCAGCATTTCTGTTACTAGTCATAACTTATCGGTGCAAGTAAATCAGTATCCCTCCTCTTTCTTCTTTAATATCACTCACATACACTAAGATTGGAGTCATTAAAAAAATTCGAGTCTAAAACATGACTAGTAACAAAAACGCTGAAAAACATATATACCTGCACATACCAGAACCATAAAACGTAAAACTGGTGCAAACAGTTATATCTGTGCAGACCTATAGTTCGATACCCTACCGATAAAACGCTGAACTAGCGTGGTCACTATTACAGGATGCACAATAATATGACTTGGTTGCCAGACTGTGTCAGGTTTAGTAGTGTTGCCACTAGTACTGTTTCCGGTGCTGCCACTAGTACTGCGTTATTACAGGGTGTACAATAATATTGGTTTTCAATTAAATAAGAAACCATACGACTACTTATTGTTAAATTTTTAACATTTGTCACATAAAAACTAAATTATTATCAAGTATTTTTGCCCAATCTGACCTTGCTTTTAGTGCTTCACATAAAATTCTGGTTACCTAGAAATAAATGTATTCATAGAGAAAATACAAATTATCTTTAATATTCTCTTAATTTAAAGATTATTTATTTATGCCCTCATGAAACAAAATTGACAAAAAGATCTTTTAAATAAATTCCACTTGTCTCTGCAAATTAAATGTTAGCATTTTAATAACTTTTAACATTTTAATATACAAAAAGCTGCTTTAGATTTTTACAATAATGTAATTCTCTTTTTGCATACATACACACACATACACCCACACATATTTACACCCACACAAATAAAGGCACTACGCAGTCCTACACGCAAACACTCATACATACATCTATACACTCGCTCTCTTATAAATATTTTTGTTATAAAAAAAAGATTCTAAATCAGCTTTTGCTTTGTAATAATTTTCCCTCCCTGTTTTTTCTTGTTAGTTTTCCTTTCATACTTTTCAATGAATTTGCTAAAATGATGAATAAGATTTTCTCTCCATTTTCTTATTTTCTTATATTCCATCTTGTAATAAAATGAAAATTAAATAAAATTTTAAGTAACTCTTCTTCAGTGAATTTAAATTTGTTTGAAGAATAAGAAGGAAAGATTCTTATAAGCATCTTAGTTGAAGCTACAAATTAAATTAAATTAATTTTCCATTTTGAAAAAGGGCACAATGTTGTGGGGTTCATGGGAAATGGCAAGTGGAGAAGTTTTTTAAATACATATATATTTTTAAACTATTGATTTTTATATCATAAATCTTAAAAGGTGAGAAAAATTTACATAATTTGAGGATCATTTCCATTCATGCGTTCTGGATTTGGAAAAAAAGAAATGAAAGGATATTGGACATCATGTATTTCGTATCTATTGTTACAGAGCATTTTAAGAAGTTTTGCCACTGTTAAACATGTCTTTTCGAGATTTGCCGCAGTTGCATGAATTGTTGATTTGTGGCTGTACATTAAAATTTTAAAAGAAAAGTTTTGTGAACATTTTCTTTTTACAAATCTAAAGAACAATTTCAAATTAGGCTCACGTTCAGTATTTTCTTCAAAGGAATTTTTCAAGAATTAAAACTTTCTATTATTAATTAATATGATTTTTTTAGGAAAAGAAAAAAAAGAAGAGAGGTGTCTTATGTTAGAGCTATGCTACTTAGCTATATAAACAAATTTTATGTTTGAAACAACAATGCAATTAAATTATATTATATGATGATGTCAAATTCGATTTATTTAACATTATTCTCTTTTCTAACTGCACATGATTAATGTATTGTTTGTGGCCGGCAGCGGCTGTAAGTCGGCTTGCAGCCCATCGGCTTCGTTCTCTGGTTTGTGCTTATGTGCAAAAACAATACAAACACAAATTGAACGATCGTTATCATTGTTTTTGTTTTGTTTTTGTCAATCAATCATTTAGTTTTGTTTATTTTCGTACTCTGCTTTTAAGTACAAATAAATCAAAACAAAAATAAATTTATAACTGTGATTATGCCGATTATTTTTGTTTCGAAAATCACTTCCCAACTCCTGTATAGCGCCATAAAGAGCATAGCTCCAAAAATTAAATTAGACTGGTTGGAGAAATACCGCATTTTTTTCATGTAAAATTTCTAAACTATTTCCACTTACTTTTGTGGAAAATAATATTAAAAATTATTATAAAAAAAAATTTGTACTTAGTGGGTGCCTTAAGTTCTAGAGTATTGTCTCTTAATCAAAATTAAAATAATTTCTTTCTCTTTGAGGAGGCGAAAAATTTTCCAACTCACTTTTAAGGGCAAAAGAACACCATAATATTTTTTTTAGCTACATTTGAAGCCACATAAATAATTATGTTATACTGCTTACTGCACCTACCTCTTGACTCTGAAACCACTAATGACGACCTTTTCAGTTTGCCTTACTAACTGTCTTCGTTTGAATGTCACAAATGAAAAGAAACTGAATAATTTGGCATTTTTCTTACAGATGCTGCAGAAAGATGAAGACATCAAATTCCAATGACAAACTTTTCAAAAATGTACATTATACATATTTCATTTATTTTGCTTTAGCTGTTTGTTTATTTGTTCAAATATTAAATGAAGTTTAAAATTTGTCATTAAGAGAAATTAATTTTTATTATTATGATGATTATTATTGCTTTCTTCGATATTATATTAAATTTTTAGACGCAATAAAGATTAGTGTCTTGTTTTGTTTTTTTTTTGAGTGATTTTTCTTTCATTATTTCATTTGGAAACTTTTTCAACAATTTACTTTTTGTTAACTTTGACATTGACTCATTAATGAAATGCTCTAGAGTTAATCGAATTCTTTTTATGGAGGGGAGCTAAGAAAAGTTTATTGTAAGACAGCGTTAAAATGTCTGTAATATAATAAAATAAAAACTTACTAATGAACTTAATGGCTAAGAAAGTCGTTATAATCAGATTAAGTTAGAGATAATAATTTTATCAGAAACTTGTAAAGCAACTTTTACCTTGAGAGTGCAAGAAGGACATCAGCAGCTTAAAAGATTTATTTAAACGTAGGAGTTTTGTAAGCTTTTTTTGTTTGTATTATAGTTGAACACGACGACTACTGATTACTAACCTAAATAGCAATGAAATGTATGTTTGTATCTCTCTTCATAATATCAGCGAAATATTAAATTTTCCCGTAACAAATTATGTACATTTCATTTAACAACTAAAGCTGCATTGAAAACTTCAAGTTCCACAAAATTAATTGCTTGTAAGTCTGCATACAACATACATACATGCAACGCATGCATTTGCGACTAAAGAAAAATTTAAAAAAAAGAAGTTGTTTGCAATCCAGGACTTGAAATGTTTTCATAATCTTTAACTAAGCTTTGCAGATAGAAGACAATGACATGTTCCCATTGCCATTTTATTTTTTCTCATCTTCTTGTATTTTTAAAGCACAGTTAAACGGAAACAAAATACATTGTACAGAAAATCGGAAATAATCATCAAATATTCTTTTGAATTTTGATAAGCAAGATCCCCGAATTCACCCTACAGCTCGTTGCAAAAAAATTACGACAATAATTGAAGTGAAAACAGGCCCCACTAACTCCCGATTTATTTATCGATTGAATTTACGTTTGTTAGATAAAATATTCATCTTGTTTTTCTAACACAATCCTTAAAGTTCTTGTTTTAATAGATCTCTGCTAAAACGATAATAAATACTTTGTGGAGATGGGGAATCTCTGCTCCGTAAGCCTATACTAAGCACTTTAACGGGACAATAAACATCCCATACCGGTTGGGAGGTTTAATTCTACATTTTGTTTAATGAATTTTAGAAATTGAATCGTTTGTTAATAAAATTACCTTTTACAAACATAAAAGCTTCACCTCTTTATAATATATTAAGTATTGATATTGAATATCTATTTCCGAAATATTGTTCTTCTGGCCCACCGTGCCTTAGCAGAAAACCACGCCACATAGTCTTTTATAGGTAAAAATGTTTTCGTTTTTTAAGCATTAGTGTAGGTTTTTGTATTTTTTTTTGCAACTGAATATAAGTTGGCATTCAGCCTTGTTAATACGACATGATATGCAGTATTTACAACTGCAACATAGATTTGTATGTTAGACGTTGCAGCGACAGCAGCAAAAAAAAAATACACCATCATATCATGTTTTACTTTATAACTACGTCTGTTTGTGATAAATTTAAACGTTGTTGTTTTGTTCTTGTAGCAAAAACAGGGTGTTCTTGTATCAATGTAAAAATTGATAGGTTGGTTTTTAAAAAAAGTTTTTTATATATTTTTATATTTAAAAAATAAGAAAATTATATTTAAAATCTTTAATTTAATTTGCAATAAATGTAACTATGTTTTTTGGGGTGAAATGTTGCTAAATTTTGGAGTAAATATAATCAACATTTTGAAATGAAACTTTATATGCACATTTAGTTCGAAGGATCGTCTGTGTGTGCCGTTGTTCTAAATCCAACATGGTGGAATACCCAAGACGGCGGCGTAGTTAGTTTTTAGTTCCTATAATATGAGTAAAAGCTCAAATAGTAGTAAACTGAATTCACTCTTAATCCAATATGGCGGACTACTAAAGATGGTGGACTAAGTTTCTTATGTGAACATTTAATTAAAAGCAAAAAAAAACTTCTGTAAGAAGAAGCTTTTATTTTAATGCACTATTGACTAAGAAGAATAAAATAAACTTTTCCTTTAAAACTTTTACTGCTGATATTTTTACACAAATGGTTCAGCTTTACTGTATCTACTGTAACTTTGTCAAATATTGTTAGCAACAAATTTGGAGTCTCTGTCAGTTATTCTGAATAAAGTGAAAAACATTTTTTCCTTACTTTTACAAAAAAAAGTGAACGAAGAAATAATTTTTTTTGCGCAAAATGTTAATAAGATTTATTTAGTGAACTCTTAGCTATATAATTGTCGTATATAGTTAAGCAGTATCGCCGATTTGAAAACTAATGACCTAATTTTTCGAAATCTTGGGAGACCCATAAAACATTGGTCACCAAAATCCCTAAGCTGAGTACAGGGTCCTATTACAACTTCAGTTAACACTTTTGTTGCTGTTGTTAATGTCACTGTTTCATTTGCTTTCGCTGGAGATGTACAAAGTTCATGATTTGTTTTGAGTGAGTCACGCGTGAGTCAATCGTGATCATACTTGTGTTTAATAATATGCTAATAATTATTTAAGAAAATAAAGTTTGTGATTTCAGTTAAGATTCTAAGGTTTGTTAAAAAATCTGTTTGAGGATAATTTCTATCCAAAGTTTTTTTTGATTAAGTTTGTTGCTCGGTTGCTGCTTCGGCTTTTCAAATTTAAAATAAAGTCATGTTTATTAATTAATTAATAATTACTTTGTAAGGGGTTACCCATCCCCTCAATCCCCTCCTACAGCGGTTGGGGATATATGAATTGTTTCGCGAAAGTAAGACCACTGTGCAGATTATTAATGAGAGTAAAGCCTGCAAAAAAGGCTGAAGAATCAACATAAAAATGTTGCTAATTAAAGAAAAAATATATATTCTTCTATTGTTAGTTAAATAAATTAAAGTTAAATAAGTCTGCTCAAATGGTCACAAGAGGATGTTATTTATTATGCATGATAGTGCATGGAACTAAGTGCTAAATTTAGCCTTTTCCATCTTCTTTAATAAACATTAAATTTATAAAATTATTCTTATCTTAGTACAAAGCTTTTTCAATTAATTTTAAATTATTCTTCAAATAAAAATATAAAATAAATAATAATCATAGAAAGAGCTATACACTCTTTTAATTTTAAAAACTATTTTTCAGGTATTTCACAATTTTCACTATTTCTCTGCAAATCCCTTTAGCTAAATGTCATAGTATCTACTCTAATTGTTACTGTAAAGCAAATATGAAAGAAATACATAAAATGTTGTACTACTTTACAACATTAACATTTCACATTCTTTTCATTTCACTTACAGATACAAAATATAACAACTTTATTGTATTTTCATGTATTTGCATAAGAAACAGTGAGGCAAAATAAGATAAAAGCAGCAGTTATTCGAAAAGATTATTATTATTATTATTATTGAGACCAGGAATTCAAACTTTATAACAGCCATAACTAAATTAGAGCGTTGATTATTGTATTGACAGTGGAGTACGGGTTTTCAGTACACTGAAAAAATATTTTATACGTTTAAATGAACTGTAATTACGTACCTTGCTCAACGCTCTAAAGACTGTACTTTGTTGATAAAATATTTCAACAGCTTTCAGCATTTTATGTATTGAGTTTATTTTGTTTTATTTTATTTTACTATACTCAATTTCCTTTAATATATTTTATTTCATTTAACTTAATTTTATTTTAGTTTAATTTAGTTTCTTTTATTTAATTTTTTTATTTTATTTTATTTAATTATATTTTTTTACATTATTTTATTTTATTTTACTTTTATTTAATTTAATTTAATTTAATTTTATTTTATGTTCTTTGATTGTATTTTATTTTATTTTATTTTACTTTATATATTTTTATTTTATTTTATTTTATTTTATTTTATTTTATTTTATTTATTTTTTATTTTATTTTATTTTATTTTATTTTATTTTATTTTATTTTAATTTATTTTATTTTATTTTATTTTATTTTATTTAATTTTATTTTATTTTATTTTATTTTATTTTATTTTATTTTATTGTATTTTATTTAATTTTAATTTATTTCATTTTATTTTATTTTATTTTATTTTATTTTATTTTATTTTATTTTTTTTTATTGTATTTTATTTTTTTACTTTATTTTATTTTATTTTATTTTATTTTATTTTATTTTATTTTATTTTATTTTATTTTATTTTATTTTATTTTATTTTATTTTATTTTATTTTATTTTATTTTATTTTATTTTATTTTATTTTATTTTATTTTATTTTATTTTATTTTATTTTATTTTATTTTATTTTATTTTAATTTATTTTATTTTATTTTATTTTTATTTTCTAAACACAAAAATTAAATCAAAACAAAGCAAAAAACCAACTAACAGCTGCCAGACTACTCAATGTACGTCAAAAGTTGCCATACTTTCCATTGACGTATTGAATTTGACAGAGCTGCCAAATGATGGATTCTTTGTGCAACAGCCTTAATTTAGTTTTGCCAAGCTGGCGGTTTTTGTAGTTTTGGGATTTCAGTCTATCTTTCGAGTTCTTAGTCTGATAATCGAAAAATTTTTATTCGATTAGTGGAAAATATTTTTTAAGTAATAATAAAAATATTCGAGTGGCTTAATAAATTTTATTACATTAAACTAATTAATTTTATTCGGATAAAAAATAATAAACATTTATTTTCGAGTAACAAGTAATTTTTTCATCGTTTTGTTGGAATATTCCAATAAAATACATTAAGATAATTAAATAAATTTCATTCGTGCAAAACAATATATTTTTTATTCGAATAATTTATTAGTATAATAAGTTTCTTCGAATAATCGAATAAATTTCATTCGAACAATTTAAATTTTTTTATATAAAAAAAAAATCTGCAAATTTTAATTTGTGTAATCGAGTAAATTTTGTTCAAACAATCGAGTAATCTCTATTCCAGTAAGAAAATACATAAATAATAAAAATTTTAGTAAATCATTTTGATTGGAGAAACTTAGTAACTTTTATTCTAAACTTTATTAGAATTACCAGCCGTTGCCGAATAAATTTTAATCGAATAATGAATTAAATCTTTAATATTATGTTTTGCAAACAATTTATTATTTTTCTTGGCAATTTTTGCACTTTACATTCCACTGTTCATATAGACAAATACATACATTTAAATATATGAAGATATAAACACACGTCTGACGGAGTCTTAGCAGTTATTAGTATTTCGTTAGTGAGCATAAATATATATATGTACGAATGTACTCGCATGTATGTATATTGTATGCGTGTGAGCGTGTTTGCATTTGTATCTATGCATTTTATGTTTATGAACGTTTTGGCATGCATATTAACCAGGTAAAAATGCTGTTTCAAATAAAAATCTACTACTCGATTTTATTTCACATTTCCCTTAATGTAAGCAAGTGGGTGTGCCAGTGGAGTGTGTGATTGTTACTTGATAAACATGTGTGCCATTAGACAAGACATTTTTTTTTTGTTCCGTGCAACTTACTACTCGTATATACGATAGTTTGTATATCTAAACATAAATTGCAACGTGGAAAAAAACAGGGATTTTGCTTTAGACTGCTTTAACATACACAAACATAAGTATCTTCTATTTCTTTGTATGTATGTATGTATGACTATAAAAAGGAAGTTGCAGAAATGTATGTACATATGTATGTATGCCTGTGCGTGTATGTTAGTGTTAAGTTTACACTATTGCCAACTATGCCAAGCAAAGAATGAGAAAATGTCTGCATTAGTTGGCAAATAACAACTAAAGATGAAGATGTAAACTACAAATATGAAGAAGAAAAAAATATGAATCTCCTCACGTACAATTTGTTTTGCTTAATCCATAAATGGTTTGTTGCTTGAAATAAAAAATATTTATGTATGTACATACATATATAAATAATAAAAATTGAAATAAATACATAGCAGGTTGCTTTTGGTGTTACGACCAAAAAGTTTGAAGTAGAGAAAAAATAAAATATAAAATAAAAACTGAAACAGCATAATGCAAGTATAATAAAGAGTCAAATTTAATAGTTCTGCTGCTGTATAATTCACTTTAAAAGAAAAAGATTATGCACTTTAAAAGGTAGATTTCTTTAATAAAATAATAAAATTTCTTCTGTTTCCATATGGACGATTAAATTCTTAGCAATCAAAAAAATTGGTTAAATGTACTAATACGAAGCAGTTAAAAAGTTTAATTAAAAAATTTTATTGTAATAAAATGTTGGCTGTTACTTATTAGTAAGCAAAAAAATTATAAATTATAAAGCAAACAGAATAATTAAAGCAACTATGGCAGGGAACTACAGGTAACCTTATTATACCCTACTACTCCATCACGAATTAGAAATTGCGACAATTCCACTGTATCTAGTATTTCTGCAAAGCGAAATTGTATTTATTTCCTACATTACTTAATGTTGTGTTCAGAGCTATGAATGAAATTAGAAATAAATTACTTGAAAGTCCGTTAATCGACGTTGCCAGTTAATCTAATCACGGATAATCGAGGCCTAAGTGTCGAAACATAAGTACACACACATTTGTTTGAACAAAGAAAAACTATTAATTTATTTTTTCCTCTATTACAATTTAAATTTACAAAAATTTTTTTAAAATTTTTTACTTCAAGAGTTTTTGAAAATTTCAAGAGTTCTTTTTTGTAGTTTTTTTTGTTTAGTTTTTTTTAGGGTACCGTGCACCAAAGGTGAATAAGAAAAAAATCGTCCAAATTAAAAAAAAAATTCTAACACTAAAATATGAAACATGAAAAAATCGCCCAAATGAAAAAAATCGTAAAAATGAAAAAACGCCAAAAACCAAAAAAATCGCTAAAACGAGAAAAATAAGTGTCAAAACTAAAAAAGGTCCTAAATAAAAAAAATCGCCAAAATGAAAAAACTCCAAAAACCGGAAAAATCGTAAACTAAAAAATCGCCAAAACGAGAAAATAAGTGTCAAAACAAAAAAAAAGCGCCAAAATGAAATAACGCCAAAAACCCAAAAAATCACCAAAACTAAAAAAAATCGCCAAAATAATAACACGCCAATATCCGAAAAATCGCCAAAACGTGAAAAAAGTGTCAAAACTAAAGAAAGCGTCAAAAGTTAAAAAAATCGCCAAAACCGAAAAACGCTACAGCTAAAAATCGCTCAAAACCGAAAAAAACCCAAAACGGAAAAAATGCCAAAAATATATTTTATATAGGCTAAAGTTCGTATTGAATTACATATCTAGTGTGCGGGTCAAAGTCGCACTTCACTGAACTTATTTCAGTTTGGGCGATTTTTTTAGTTTTAGCGATTTATTTTAGTTCAGGTGCTGTTTTTCTTATTATTGATTTTCTTTTTGGTTTTTGTCGAGTTTTTTCTATATGCACCATTGGCTTAAAATGTCTTTCCTACATTAATTTACAGGCTACCGAGCCTAGACTGATAAAAGATATCACTTGTTAAAAATGTCACTTGTTACAGAATTTAATTTTTTTAAATTTCCAAGTGTTTCTTACCCACCAATCAGACATTTTTATGAACAAAACAAAATCCGAGATTTACAACTGTCTTATTAATCTCCACTAAAAGACTTTTCTGCACCGGCTTTTGTTCTTAAACAAGCTAAAATTTATAACAAACACGAATTGTGATTTATCTTCCGCTCAACAAAAAAAAAAAAAAAAAAAACACTAATCTTATCACCATAATTACACATTAGAAACCAAAGTCGCACGCTTAATTTTATTTATACGTACATTTTTTATGTCATGCGAAAAAGAAAGAAAATTCTAAAATGTTAAATGAGTTCATTTCAAACTAAATGATTTAGTCATTTTTCAAATAATGTTATTTAAATTACTGCTATTATTCTTTTGCCCAAGTAAATTGTCTGGTCCCTGGGTATGCTTAAATGTTACTTTCGGTTTCTGCTATTTTTTTTTTGTTTTCTTCTATGCAGTTGTCTTAAACTTAAAACTCTTCAAAAGATGGCGCTCAAGTATTATCTCAGTGACACTCCATTAATCTGCAGCCAAGTAGAAAAACCTTAAAGACTACTTGCTCTCTTACTCCAACGTAGGAGAATGATGATGAAGAGCTTGGAAAATTTGTTAGAAAACAAAATGAGAATCTTAAATACTTCCTGGCAAAAGTCAGGCGAACAGCAACCAACGCACTTCACCAAGCACACAAAGACATACATACACTCTTAGAAGGCACTGATTTGTATGTATGGGTGTCTATGCAATTGTGTATGAGTTGTATGGGAACTTTTGGAAAATACTTAAAGGAGAAAAGAAAATGAAATGACAAGACCTAAGAATAACTCAAGGCTAAGACTCATACCAGCACGGCCATTAAATGCTACAGCAACAGCAATTACACCAAGTAGGAAAAGCTTAAATGTAAGTGAAAGAAACTCACATGCAGTTTAAAAATAAATACTTGCTGGAATAAAGAAACACTTCAGAAAAAAAGACCGACAGTAGAGCGAGCAAAATAAGCTAAAATGAATTACGAATAACAGCCAGGCAAAATAAATGCTGCTGGTGGGTTGTAGAGGATTTTGAAATGCCACTTTCTGACTTAAAAATGTAGCAAAATAATTGGAAAGTAAAGAAACATTCTTGGGACACCAGCTGTAATGTTTGCTATAAATCCATGTTATTAGATATATATTTTAGGGTGTTTTGATAAACTATGGCCCAACAAGTATACGGCTTCCTGCACCTACGCAAAAAGATCATTGAACAAACTTTGAGAATTATCAAGAATTTTCGAAACCTAGGCAACCGAATCGATTATCTTACGATATCAAAATTTTAAATTTTAAATTAATTTTTGATCTGTTGAAACGTTCTTGAGTAAAGAGATGTGTACATAGCCATATAAGCACGCACGAAAGTGGAAAAATGGGCGGTGATACGCCCATTAAAATTTATTATTATATTGCACTTGGTTCTACCTAACCGATTACAAAACTTACCACACACCTTGAGTTCTAGGACAGACGCAATCTTTCAATGGGCGGAGGTACGCCCATTAAAATTTAATATTTTGTATTAAGTGGTTCTACTTGACCAATTTTTATGAAATTTAAAAACCACCCTGAGCTCTAAAAAACACACAATCCTGCGTTAAAACTAATGGATGGAGGCAGGCCCATTAAAATAAAATTTTATATTTTACGTAATTCTTAATCAACAGATTTAAAGTTTTTTACAAGTTTACAAGGCTTTTTCTCCAGGTTGGTCCCATAATTTTTTTTAAATGTTCAGATCTATGCAATGAAGTGATTTTTTTTGATAGCATTAATTGATATACCCAGACATATTTTTATACAAAATTAAAATAGTTCTACAAAAAAAACCGATTTCAATCCAAATATCTAATAAAACATATAACAAAAAAAAATTATGCTACAAAACTGATAGAAAAAACAACAATTTTCAGATCTGTTCACATATGATAGAGCTACGCTCTTGCGGGGGGCGGGGGATAGAGTAAATTTATGCTCTTATTTTTTTTAAACAAAAAAATTACAAAACTTAACGCAAACCTCTTCAAACAAAAAATAAATAATAATTTTGAAAATCGGTTGACAAACGACAGAGTTATACATAGGGGGAAAAACTGCCCCCTCCGATTTTCGGAAAAAAAACTTTATGACCAAAATATCAGGCAAATTCTTTAAAAAAAATAATAATAATTTTCCAAATCGATTTAGAAATGACTAGAGTTATGCATGGGAGAGCAAATTTTCCCCTCTGATTTTGGAAAAAATCAAGAAAGCAAACTGCAGGCAACCCTTTTTAGACAAAAGAAATTATTTTGATAATTGATTTGAAATTGACCGAGCTATGCATAAGGGGAACACATTTCCCTCTCCAATTTTCGATACAATTATCGGTCCAACCGGAAAACAAACACAAACATTTTTGTAAATCGGCTTACAGAAGACAGAATTATGCAAGAGGAGAGCAAATTTCCACCTCTGATTTCGAAAAAAAAATTATGGGACCAAACTGCAAATAAACCTTTTCAGGCAAAAATAAATTAATTTTGAAAATCGGTTTACAAGTGACGGAGTTATGAGTGTTGAAATAAATAAATTAAAAAAAAAATATGCAATTGGGGCAAAAACATCGATAAATCTATATATATATGTATGTATATATATGTATGTATATACACTCAAAAAAAATTAACTAAAACTTTGGAAAATTTTCTAAATTTTAATAAAAAAAAAGTTGTCGTATGGCGCCAAAGCTGTTTTTACTTGAAACCAGTAAAATATTTAATAAATTTCTAGTTCATTAATTAACTAGTTTAAACTAATTATATTTTCATATTTAAGTAAAATTTTCTCATAAAATTTGGAGCTTTGCAAAAAATTTTTTTCGTCTTTGATCTCTAGTTTAGTGAATTTTCTAATTTTTTTGTCTTTAATTCTGGTACTAATTTTGATTTTTAATTAAATTCTATACCAAATGATATGTTATTTATTATATCTTCATATTATATTCTTAATTATAATTTACTATACTACATATAAATTCCTTGAGAGTTTACAAGTATTGAAGCGGCAACCTTCTGATTGATAAGCAAGCACTCTAACCAATTATCTAACAAGGCGGCCTGAATACGCATTGAATTTATTGAGTTTTAAAATTTTTTTTTATTTACAAATAAATAAATAAATTTCAAGTTCAAATATTCGTCGAATATATGAAAAATTTACTTAGATTTTTTGCTGAATGCAAATTAATAATAAATTCTATAATTCGTGTTTTTATGGGAATTTTTACAATTTAAGTTTAAAATTTGTTAACGCACTAATAATCCCAAAATTATTATTTTACTTATTCAGTAAAATATTTTTTTATTAGAATACATTGAAATTGATTATTGAGGGGCTTAGCTGGATCCTATGTGCATTTCACTGTTGCTAATGCAGATCATCACCCAAAGCTTCTTAGAACAACTACAGTTATTATGTTATAAACTTTCATTTAAATAAATGAGAAGCTTAACAACAAATAACAAAGTTGAAACAAGAACTCAATAATCAACATGTTTTTTATTTTCTTACTTTACCATTACTACATTGGCTGACTTTTTTTCAGCTTCAAATTGTAGATATAAAGAGTATGTAAAAAGAAAATAAATGTAAATAACAACAACAGCTATTCAAGAATAGAGTGCTGCCACAAAAGTATTTTTTGAACGGGTGCAGTCAAATTAATAATTAGTGTTTTTATGGGAATTTTTTACAATTACTTATTGAGTTCTTGTTTCAACTTTGTTATTTGTTGATGAGCTTCTCATTTGTTTAAATGAAAGTTTATAACATAATAACTCTAGTTGTTCTAAGAAGCTTTGGGTAAAGGTTCCCTGATGATCTGCAATAGCAACAGTGAAATGCGCATAGGATCCAGCTAAACCCCTCAATAATCAATTTCAATGTATTTTAATAAAAAAATATTATACTGAATAAGTAAAATAATAATTTTGGGATTATTAGTGCGTTAACAAATTTTAATTTAATAAATTCTATAATTCAAAGAAAAAATACTTAAAACTAGTAAATCGTTTCCTAAAATTCCGAATACCTTTTTACATCTTTTAAGTACGTCAAATTTCATGAACTAATCAGGAGTAATTCATTTCCTAAAGTTTATTTTTTGATTTAAGGCAAAATTGACTAGTCCTTAATATAAAATTTCCTTCAATTTATAATCATTTTGCTACTCTTAGTAAATATTTTCTTTAAGTCAGTAAACATTTCCTGTGAGAAATTTATTGTAGATTTTTATGAACTATTTTTGTTTCTACCCATATTAACTTTTTGTTTTTTTACCCATATTAAGAAATTTTTACAAGATTTTTGTAAAAATTTACTTCAACTTAAAGGCAAATTTTGTAAATAGAAACATTTTTTTTTTGTTTTAAAATTTGTATGGAAAAAATATTTTTTGAAAGGAATTTTCGTTATTTTTCATAAAAATTTGAAACGTTTATAAACGAAAAATATTACAAAATCTGCCTATTAGAAAAAATTACTTAAACTTAAAATTTTGTTTACTTGAATTTAGGAAAAAAATTTCTTAATAATAGTACATGCCTTTTTTTTTAGTGTACATACATACTTTATGATCCGACTCTTAATGCCAAAGTTAAAACGAAAACTATAAAAAGTCACCCCTACGTTCTTTAAATTTTTTTTCAAATTGCCTTGGAATAATACTTCATATTTCAAGGAGTACGACGAACTTTTTTTCTGTGGTACGGTCTAATCTATACAACAAAAATCGCATCAAAAGTGTAGGCCTGCAATAAGGCTTTATGTAGCTTTAGTATTTGCATACACATAAATTTACACACACAATTCTTAATTTACAACTTCCCACTAATATGCTTGCTCTTCTCTCTTTGTAAAAATTCCTTACTATTCTCTGCTCACTATGCTACTGAAGTTGATAATGATGGTCTTGCCAGTAGTGGCGTTGCCTCAACTAGACGTTAAAGACAAATTACGCAAAACAATGACAAATTATTTCACATTTTACCAGACAACAACATTAATTTTATTTTAACTTGCTGCTAAGTTACTGCATGCACAAATACTACTACAACAAATACATACATACATGTACATACATATATGCATATGTGTGTAAGGACTATATATCCTTACTAGCACATTCATTGTGCTTAGCTCAGGGCACTTACTTAGCAACCCGCACACATTTATACACTTTATATATATTTTTTATATACTTATGTATGTAAGTTTCTCATTTCTCTGCAATGAGCTGGCATTAAAATGGGATCTTAAAAATATTTAAGTTGCTTCTCGTATTTCATTAGTATTCTATTTCTGTGGTTTAACCTCTTTCACTCCCCAGTATTAGGGAGTCACCAACAGCTTAATGTTTCATTTTATTTTTGCTCAAGCTTGTGTTAATGAGTTTTGCCAGTTTAAATCTTACGATTTTTTTTTTGCTTTTAAAATGTGGCTTTTCTTTTGGCAGCTTATTGGTAAAGTCAGAATAGAAATTTGTACGTACAAAAGAACTTAAGCTGTTGATTAATAGTTTTAGCATTGGCGAGATGTGTGTGTGGTATTTAGAGAAGGAAATTTCTTACTTTAATTTAATCGATTTACAATACTGGCAAAGAATTTCTTAATGACAGCCTTAAAGGCTTATGCTAGCAACATTAAGTAAAAAAAATTAAGCAATAAATTATTGAGAGTGGTAAAGAAGCGTTTGCGGAGTGCGCTGAAAATATTATTGCTCAAATTCTTGCAAATAAGTGATTGCTTAGAATAAATGTGATTGCTTAGAATGTGTAAACCGAATCCGAGTAAACTTCTCATTTTCAAATAAATTAATATTTGTCCTGGAGACATGTTTAAAATCCTACACGATAATTTTCTTTCACATATGATATTTGGGAAACTATATAATAATTTTTTTTTAGAAAATCTAAAAAAATTGTTTTCTAAAATCGTACGGTTTCAAATCGATCGGTTCAGAGAACAGTGTCGAATGTTTCTAATTGTTACTTTAATTAAATTTGCGATATTTTATTTTAAACCTGAAGCAAAAACAATCAAAAGTAAGAACGATCCATATATTATAAGCTAAAAACTATAATACTGTTACAAAAAAAAAAAAAACGCACGAACAGAGCCAACGTAAATATTTATATAAGGAAAACATTTGGTAAACAATAAAAATTATTTATAATCTCTTAGCTAAAGAACTAAATACACATGCGTACCGCACATAAATGATTAAATAAACATTAATAAACTGTGGCAACAACAATAACGAAATAGCTTCTGCTTGTTAAGAAAATACACATCCATACATGGAAGTGTAGATAAAAAAATAAAGTAAACAACCACCATAAATTGCTTCTTTATTGATGTACATATATACACACACACATACATAGTTAATTCATTCACTTATTGCGCGATCAAAACTAAGCATTAAAAATACTGCAGAGATTGTCTAGAAGTTGCTGTTACATTCTGGAAGCCTTGTGCGAAGTGTGAAAAATGTTGACGCATCTATTGGCACATCAGTCTATCAAAAAGACAGTCTGAAGTTTAATTGTTTACTGCAAAGAGTTGCAAATTAAAGAGTTCAGTTCATTATTGTGATGCAAGAGTAAATCTCAGTTGAAAGCAGTTAATAGCAGAGTTGCCAGATATGGCGATTTTTCAACTTGTTTGGCGTCTTAGTTTTTTATTGAATTTTTCTGACCATAAATAAATTTATTGGAGATTTTTATTAATAGTTTTTTAAACAAAATTGAACTTAAAAATATTTTTAGTTCAGGAAAATTATTTTGTTGAAGAAAGAGAAGTAGTTTCAAAAATAAATCCTACCAAACAATTTAATATTGATGCTTTTTGTGTTTGAGTGTATGATTGTAGACTTTTATTTTAACGCACCTCAAGGCAAACATAGATATATGTACATATACACGAAAATTGATACCTTTTCTTAGCTATATATATTTTATTATATAATTAATTATAGCAATTAATAAGTTTTGTATTTGGATGAGAACAATTCAAAAAAACAAATTTTTGGCGATTTTATTTCTACATTCATACGATTATTTTATAAAAATTTATATTAAACAAAGTGTTGGCAGAGATGTCAATTTTTCAACTTGTTTGGCTTTTTATTTTTTGACTTGTCAATTTTTCTATCGACAAATAGGTTTTTTTTGGCGATTTTTATGACTATTTTTGTTAACAAAGTATAACTTAAAATTATTTTTAGTTCAGGAAAATTATTTTGTTGAAGGAATAGTAGTTTCAAAAAAAAGTCCTACCAAAACTTTTGATATTTATACTTTGGATGAGAAAAATTCAGAAGAAAAAATTTTTGGCGACTTTGTTTCTACATTCAGCGATTTTTTTTGCAAAATTTTCATAAAATTATTTTTTAAAAATTTTAATTAAACAAAGTGTTATATGAAAACCAAATTATTATCAAATTAACATTAACAAATTTTATTTTGGAGACTTTTGGTAATTTTTAAAATCAATTTAGTGAAATAGGTCGCAAAAAATCTGACAACCCTGCTTGATAGCTGCAAAAAAGTGTATAAAAGTAAAGTCAGTGAGACGAACAACGAATTTTTCGGTGCGAAGTTTCGTCATAAAAATAAAATATATTTCTGCAAATGAAAATGAAAACACCACCTCCTTAGAGGGAAATACATTATGCGTGACGAAGTCTGAGATAGATTTATTTTTTTATTTTGTATGCCTACGAACTACTAAATAAAAACTTTTTTTCTCTTCCTCTCTCTTTATACATACAATAATCAGCTTCAGCAATTGTAACAGCTGAATTCGTCGACGTGGACCACATTCGTCGTTTGTCTCAGTTGTGTTCTTAGCATGAGTATTGTGTAGAGAGCAGCAGCAGCCAGTTTTAAGAGAAATATTGATGCAATAATGGAGTAGACGTCATGGCAACCAGTTGCAAACCATTTACATAAGTAATTTAAGTTTTGTGAGTGTATTTATGCTGTTGATTAGTATAAGGCTATTTATTTAATAAATAAAGTGTCATTCTACAGTAAAGCATTTTCGAAGAGTAAAAACGTAACAATACACAAGCATACACGCATACAAGACGATGTTAAAGTAAACATTCAAGACATAATAATAACTATAATGTTATACCTGCTGTTTATTAAACAAATTATACAAACATACACACATGTAAGCCTATGCAGATGAAAGACACAAACAACAACAACTGTAAGTATTTAAGGGCTTCTGAATATGCTGTGACAATCTAGATGTCGCTAACATTAAGTGGAACTGTTTTTGTTTAAAGAACAGTAAAGTTAACATTGTGCTATTCCAGCTGTAAATAATTTAACATTGTGTGTTTGAAACCTTTAATATCGTGTATGTGAAGATAAATTCATCGAGTTAAATACGTGTTTAAAAAAATATTGCATGTGCTATTTTTCTTCCTCTTTTAACAATAAATTTCGAATAATTTTTTTGAAGCCACTTCACAAACACTTACCAATTTTTGACTCTTCTACAACAGGAAATTATTAATTGTTACGAATCTTTACAACATTATTTTTTTAGGCCTTTAAAATCATCCCTTTTTTTAATTTATGTGACGTTTTTATTACAAAATTAGCAAGTCACCCAAAAAATTTTGTAAATCCTAGCTTCAAATAATTTATGACTTCAGCTAAAAGCTGCATTTGAAACAAAAATTTGTAATGTGTCTGTAACAATATATATATTTTTTTTTTGGTCTGCACAAAATTTATAACCAAATCCTGCGCTTAATGTTAAAAAGGCCAATGGACAATAAATCATTTAAAATGCAACTAATTAAAATAAATATTTTATAAAATTTATAGCAAAAACTTGTACATGCAAGTAAAGCATGTATGTTAATGTGTGTGTGTGTGTGTTCCTGCGTTTGTTAACAAATTATTAAATTACCTATTATTGCAAATATTCTAGTTTATGTTTAATGTTGTTGTATTGTCAACATTTTTTTTTGTTTTCTGTTTTCATTTTACATGTTGTCACAAAAAAATGTTTGCTTTTTGAAATAAAAAATATGTTGCTTGTGTAACAATGACTAATTTTTAATTTTGTGGTTGGAGAAGTGATTTTATTTTAACAAGCTGAAAATAAAATAATTGTTAGAATAACTAACACAAAAATTGCTACAATGAAACACACACACACACAAAATACAAAATTACCAACCACAAAATTGCATTGTCGAGCTTTTTGTTTCCTGTTTTGTTTGGTTTTTGTTGGTTGGTGGTGCTGGTCAACAGGCCATTTTCTCCGAGCACACGACAATCAACTGGCCATAAATTTTGTAGCTGTTTTTTTTGTGTGTTATATGCACTAAAAATATTATTTAGAATTGTTAATGTGTGTAACGATAACGTTAATGCACTCTGATATTTTATGCATGCATGTGCAAGTGTGTAAGCGTGTGTGTGTGACGACAAATTACAACATTCAAAACATATTTTCCATAACAAAAATAACATCACAAATAAATAAACATAAATTATACTGCCTTCTTTACAATTCTCTCTATTAAGGTATTTTACAAAAAAGGTAAAACGCAACGCCTTTTAAATGACCTACAGCTGACAAGGACCATTAGTCTCGTAAACAAAAAAAAAACTACTTTGAATCATGGAATTGATTGAATCAAATATAAACTTGTGAAATTTTGCACTTCATGCCAAAAAAACAAAATATATAATAATATTTAAAACTTATTTGCTGGTGGTTCAGCTTGGTCTATATGCATTCCATTGTTGCTGTAACAAATCATCAGTAGACTTTAACCACACATTTTGAATAGTCACAAATCAACCTCTTATGCACAGACTTTCTTGAAAGACAATATGTCGAATAATAAATTTCTTAAATATATAATAATATAATAATATTTAATTTATTTCCAATTAACGGAGTTTATATATAGAGCTATGCTCTTTATGCTACGATGCAGTAGCTAGGTAGCTATTTTCGTAACAAAAATAATTGAAACTAGCCTTCGAAAAGCACACGAAGGATTCCTTCCGTGTGGCGCTTGTTTTTGTTTGGCGTTTTTTCCGGGTTTTTGGGGATTTTTTTAGGATTTGGCTATTATTTTAATTTTTAAGTCTTTTTTTAGTTTTAATTTATTTTTCGTTTTAGCGATTTTGCCGCTTCTTTGTGCTATTTTTTACAGTACAATATTTTTAATTTTAGCGTTTTTTTAGTTTCATTGAGTTTTTTAATTCTTGGCGATTTTTTTCGGTTTTTGGCGATTACTTTAGTATTGACGCTTTTTTTAGTTTTAATTTTGTTTCACTCTACAAATCGCTAGATCGGTTTTTGCGCTATTTCTAACAATATAATATTTTTAATCTTAGCGATTTTGTTAAGTTTTGGTGCTTTTTTCGTTTTGATATTTTTTTTAGATTTGTGGCGATTTTTTCAGTTTTTTTTTGCCGATTACTCTAGTCTTGAGGCTTTTTGAGTTTTAACGTTTTATTTTCGTTTTGGTGTTTTTTTGGCTTCTCGCGCAATATTTTTAGGTTTAGAAATTTGTTTTAGTTATGGTGCTTTCGGTTTTTGACGAATTTTCTTTTTTTGGCGATTTTTTTAATTTTGGGGCTTTTTTTACTTTTGGTGATTTTTTACTTTTGGCGCTTTTTTACTTTTGGCGTTTTTTTTTGTACTTTGGCTATTTATTTTATTTTTGGTGATATTTTTTATTTAAGCGCTTTTTTCATTTTGGCGATTTTTCGTTTCAGCATTTTTTTTCATTTTGCAAGATGCAGCAAGTTGTCAAAATAACACTAACTGATAGAATACCCTTAAATTTTGATTTTATTTTAAATTTCAGTGTTAATTGGTGTTGTCCGCTTAAAAATACACTAACCCCAAGATTTCAAGTGTCTATGTATAATTGTCTGTATATTGTATTGTAATTTCGTTGCTCGCCTTTGAACACTTTTTAACGTTTAACTGGCCCAATTTTGTAAAAATTTCAGATCCGTAGCTCTTACAGTTCTCGAAAAAACAGTCAAGGACAGGCAGACGGACTTCTTATCGAAAACAATAGAGTTCCTTTTCATCTTTGGTGTACGGAACTCCAGTAATTGAAAATAGGTTCAAAATAAGTTAATCTAATGATTGATTTAAATTAAATTTTATTTGGTCCTTTTAATCCTGTAAAGTGGTAACTCAATTTTCCTTCAGTAATAGATCTAATCTCTTTATCAATTTATTTAGAAAAAAAAAGAACGTGGTAATGTGCCAACAGTTAACTCAATCATTGTCGTACATTTTAATCCTCACAATATTTTGCAGTGACAATTATTTGCAATTATATCAAGTCATGAAGAAAAAATAAAATAAAAAATTATGCAATTATCTTCATTAACTTTATATATTTCTCAATCAAAACCATTACACTCTGACCCTTTCGACGAATAGCAACTGCGACAAACGAATACTAATCAATTTCTTGAACAAAACTACTACTACTAAAAATAAAGGAAGAAACTTTAAAAGCTGAAAATAGAATATCTAATACAAGGCAAAAACCAGACGGCACAGATAGACAACAACAGGCCACAACAGTGAGTGTCATTATTGAAACTAATGGCACTCATGAATTATAAATAAAATGCAACAACCTGCAGAGCAAAAAAAAAGCAATGAGAACAAATACAACAACAAAAAGCAAAACATTTACAAATGGACACTTGCCACATCCGTAGTTAGCAGACATAAAAACAAATACAAGCACACACTTACACACACAAATACAATGTACTCATCAAGAGCACACACACAAATGCACACGTATACAGAGCTGCAAAACCAACACCGGAAATGTTTTATAAACAAACACACACTCATACTCGTACACATAAATATTCCCTACTTATGCTGCTAATAGTGTTATTTTCTCTACTCTTTGGCTAAGTTTTTCCTAACGGCTTTTCTATAGTTTCATTTAGTTTAGTTTAGTTTAGTTTAGTTTTTTTGCGCTTTCACCAACCAACCAATGAAATGTAACAAATGTGTTGTAAAAATCTATGGCCTTACTTAGTTATTAACCCGTTTTTTTTTAGTCGGAAAATTTCAAATGTTAACCATTTTTATAACATTTAAAATTTGCTGTTCTTACTATTGAAGTTGTTTTATTTATTTTTATTGTTTTGCGTGTAATGTTCACGACTACTTTTTGCTACTTAAACACATTTTCCTTGATGACCGAGCGATCGTTGCGCACTTCCGTTATCTTGCAGACATTTCTTTCCTGTTTGGGGTTTTTGCTTTTGTTAAAAGTTTTCATATATTTTTTTTTTGCTTTTGGTATTTCTATATTGCGGCCAAGTCTTGGCTAAGTGGTTAAACGAGCGACTGCTGTAGCAGCAATAATATTTTATGGTTTCAAATATTGTTATAAAGGTTTCTATGGGGTTATGTATGTAGCTGCTGCTGGTGGTAATAGTGCAATGCAACAATTTGTGGGCTTTGCAAATATAAAAGTATGTGTATGTGGTAACTGGTAATTTATTTATATACATAATTAGACTTTTATATTTTACAAATAAAAACCAAAGGCTGAGAAAGTAACTTCGCTTCAAATTGTATTATTTTTTTTTTTTTTTGAAAACAAACAATAACTGTGAAGCAAATTTGGCTTGTTTACAGAAACACCCAAAATCTTCGCAAGAAATTGAACCTGCAACGTTTCTACTACTAGACTAGTATACTAACTACCAGCCACAAAATCTAGCAGATTTCAGTTAAAATTTGTAACAAAATCCATACTACTTACACTGAGTCTTCGTATCTAAAACAAATACCATTGCATTAAATTTTTTCTTTGTTTTAGTAAATTTTTGAAAAAAAACATATTTGCATTATTAAATTCTACTAGATTTAAAGTAGATTTTTGCAAAGCTTAGTGAAGAAGTAGATTTTGTTTAATATGGGAAATTTACACGAAATCTACCAGATTTTGCTTAAAATCTCGCAAGATCTTTCAGGGCCTGTTTAGTAAATCACGACATGTCAAATCACAGTGATTTCGAAAAATCAATAAAAGCTAAATCATTGCTTTTGTAAATTATATGATTCATAGCGATGGAAATTGGAATAAAATATTACCCCTTATTGTGAATGGCGTCGTCGACGTCACATCAAGACGACAGTAAAAATTGTCACTTGTCTACTCTTTGTCGACAACAATTGACTACTATTAACATGCTGCATTAATTTACAAAAGACTTACACTGTCTTATTCATAAAAATTCCTTATTTCAGCTTTAATCTGTACATTACTTATGAAACAGATTTGGCTTTATTAAGCTTTAATAAAAATTTGTATTAACGATTTTGCTTCTTTTGTAATTTTATGTTGGCAACATCATGTTACTTTCGCTCTCAAATTATGTTTATTGATGCATACAACGAAGAAACGATTATCTAGGTAGTCTGTTACAGTCGAATAAAAAGTAAATCATTACGCATAATGTTATTAAAACCTAACTTAAAATGTAATTTTTTAACTTTTTATCAATAGATAAAACTAAAAAAATTTAAATGTTGTTAAAGGTTGTATTTAAACACATTTATATTCGGTAACTTTATTGCTGTCGATTATGCATCACAATTTTGTTTTAATTTTAAAAGAGTTGCTTGCATCTGAAAAAACTGCATCTTTTAAAAATTATCTGGAAGGCCTTGATGTCACACCAGCATCTAATTACTCTTTGTGGTGCGCTGCTAAAAAGCTTAAAACAACCGTTGAGTTTAAGCCATCTCTGCGCACGTCTACCGGAGGTTGGGCAAGAAGCGATACTGAAAAAGGTAACATATTTGCTGAGCATTTAAAATCCGTATTTACACCAAATACATGTATCGGTGTTGCTTATTTGCCGAGTGTAGTTGCTCTACCACCTCGACCCTTAAAATTTACGATGTGTGATGTACAAAAACTAATTGCCAAACTCAACCCAAAAAAAGCTCCCGGTATGGATGGAATTAGTAACCAGATGCTGATTAAGTTACCTCGTACTGCAATTAGAATCCTGTTATTCATTTTTAATGCCATTTTACGACTGGAGTATTATCCAGACTGCTGGAAGCTTGCCAAGGTTAAAATGATTCCAAAGCCAGGTAAAGATCTTACCAAGGCTGAGTCATATAGGCCAATAAGCTTACTGTCAACAATGTCAAAGCTTTTTGAAAAGCTACTCATGACAAAATTGTCTTCAATTTTAACTGATAATGGGTGCATCCCGGACCATCAATTTGGTTTTAGAAGCCAGCATAGCACCATTGAGCAAACGCATAGATTGGTTCAATTTATCAGAAAAGCATTTGAGGAAAAGAAGTATTGTTCTGCCGTGTTTATTGATGTTTCTCAGGCATTTGATAAAGTGTGGCATGAAGGCCTGATTTTGAAATTGAAGACATACTTACCAATAAACATTCTAAATCTTTTGGAAAGTTACATTCTTGGACCGAAATTTACAGTTGTGGAAGGACACTTTATGAGTATGCCTGAAACTATCTCATCCGGTGTGCCACAGGGGAGTATACTGGGGCATTTTTATATTTGATTTATACTTGTGATATTCCTGTGAGCAGTAGTATCCACACTTCTACATTTGCCGACGATACCGCCTGCCTTAGTAGGCACGAAAACCCTGATGAGGCATCACGAAAACTCCAGGAACACATTAGCCAGATGGAACTATGGTTAAACTTATGGAGAATTCAGGTAAATGAACAAAAGTGTGTCCATATAACATTTACTTTACGAAGAGATACTTGTTCCCCCATTCGGATTAATAATCAAGTTGTTCACATGTGAAATATCTTGGTATACACCTCGATCGACGGCTTACATGGAAACATCATATTGACTATAAGTTAACTCAAATGAAACTAAAATTAACTCAGGTACATTGGCTGATTGGCAGAAATTCAACACTCAGCCTAGACTGCAAACTTTTAATATACAAGTCGCTTTTAAAGCCAATATGGTGTTACAGTATCCAGTTATGGGGCAGAATTCAACGAAGACAAAACAAAATTTTAAGGTTAATAACATCTGCTCCATGGTACATTAAGAATTCAAATATACATCGTGATTTAAATATGCCACTAGTGATTGAAGAAATTGCAAAATACACTGGCAAATATTTAACAAAACTCGAGTCACATCCTAATCCGCTTGCTCGTAATATTTTGAACTTTACTGGACACATCCGCTTAAAAAAGAGAGATACAAGGGCTCTAATACTAAACACTCCGAATGAAGTTGCTCATATATTATTGTTAGTTCATATATGAAGATACAATAAATAAAAATAACATGCATAAAAAAAAATTTTTAAATGTTATTTTACATACATACATGCAGTACCATACAAATACACATACATACGTATAATTTAATTTTTTTTTGCCAATAAATGGAATTTCTTTAATTTTCAACAATGTTTATATGTATGTATGTATGTATGTATTTTCCTTTTTGTACAATTATGCACACATACACACACATGTGCATATGCACCTACCGACTCACATAAATTAATATGTTCAAGAACATAATTCAGGAGAAATGCATAAGAACAAACAGGAAACATGAAAGAGAAAAACCACAGAAAATCTCACATATTCTTTATAATTGTTTATCAAAGTATGAAACGTTCATTAAACGTTTAATAGGCTGTTAAGCATGTATGAGTAGTCTTTTTTCGACTTTTGCTTATTAAGCTGTTATGAAGCGTTTATGAATAAGACGGTTAGAGATTACTAAGAGATTGTCAATAAGGGCCTGTGCCAAACGGTAGCAAAGTACTAGTGTAAGGAGGTGAATAAAATTTCACTAGTCCCAGGGGCTAGTAGAATTTTTGACACAACAGATACATTTTTGACAAGCAGCAAATAAGAAGCATGGTACTATAAAATGTAAAACCACCGCTGTCGCTTCGAGCCGTCACCCATTACATACATTTTTACGTCCCTTAAATGTAGTTAGACTGTGAAAAATGCATTTTTTATTTGATTTTGCGAAAAATTTTGCATCATATAAGGTTATATAATTTTCTGCTGCAAGAATATTGTTTTATATAAAAATCTTTTAAAAATTTTTTGTTAGCCAGCGTTTTGTAGTAAAATTTTTTGCTTCGCCGCTGCAGTAATTTTTTCATCAGCTTCTCTATGTGCTAATTGGAATTTGTCAAAATTTTACATTACACTTGGCACAGCAGAAAAATTAAAAATTTTCTCTACAGGCAAATATTTTTTTACCATAGTACTTTTCTACCGTTTGGCACACGACCTAAGAGCCATTCGATGCCGATAAGTAGTTGAAAAGTGACAAAATTTATTGTCGTCTTGATGTGACGTCGACGACATGATAAAAACTTAAAATACAATAAAAACCCACTGAAAAGTCAGTTGTTAATAGTTTTTTTTTTAAATTACCGTGATTTTGAAATCAGGCCCGATTAAAGCGCTTAAATAGAGCTGCGTCTAATAATGTAAACAACTTTTGATTCGAACGCAAACGAACTAGTTCAAAAAGTGCTGTTGGAAACAACTCTAACTAGATTTGTGTCGAACTTGTTAACTTGTTTATGTTTGACACAAACCTATGATCAAACCCATGTAACTTAAATGAGTTTGATCATTGGTTTGAGCCAGTGTTGTCAGTTTTTTTCTAGAGCTTATCCTTAATTTTTGATTTATCATCCCCAAAAATCCCCAAATTGATATTTTTTATAAAAATTTTTTCTTTTGTGAAAAAAATAAAATTTAAAATTTTTTTTTTAATTTTATTTGAAAAATAATGACAAAAATAACATATTTATTCAATAAAATTATAACATATACCAGTATAAAAAAAAAGTTTACCATTTCAAAAACTTCTGAATCAAAATCTTCTGATTCATCAGCCTCAGAAACTTTGTTATACATAGTATTTGTATTAAAAAGTTTTAGCATTTCATCAGAAGGAATAAATTCTGTCACAACAAATTGAATTATATTTAAAGTGTGTGTTTATTCTAAGAAGTGCTTTCAAAAGGTTGTATTGCATTATGTTGCGTATTTTGGTTTTGGTAGCGTTCATTATTCGTTAATCTGCCTTGATACTTCTTATTTATTAGAAACCATACACTAGGAATAGTAACATACATTTTTAGACTTGCCAGACGCATATTTCTTAGTTCAAAAAGTTCTATTGTTTGACCATCAGTTATACAAAAAATCCCCCAAAAATCCCCTCAAATTTGGTTACATTCCCAATAAATCCCCAGATCTCCAATACGAAATTTTCATCCCCAATCGCGAAAAAAATCATCAATTTGGGGACAAATCCCATAAACTGGGCCAGTGTTTTTGTGCCAAAAATGAACTAGTGAACGAGTTCGGACCAACTCTAAAGGCTCAGTTAGCCGACTGTAATATAATGTAATTGCAACGTAGGAAACAGCTGATCAATATTTTTATATTTGGCGTTTTCTTTTCTGGAAAAAGTGTAAATTTTTTTAACTTTTTATTAAAAAAAAAAATAAAATTTAGCGCTCGTTTAAAGAAAAAATTTTAGGTATCAAGAGATGATACAATAATTTTTAATAAAATATATATTTTAGAAAAAAAATTTATTGCGAATTTTCACTGAATAGTGTAATAAGTGTAAAATAATAAAGAGTGGAGTAACTTAAATTAAAAGCAACATATGCTAGTTTTCAAGGAAAATAAGAGGTTAGAAATGTCGTTTAGGAATTTGATGACATAGTAATTTATTATGATCCTTTTTCCAAAGCTGTCCACACATGAGTTGTATTTCTGAATTATAAATATTCTGAACTAAAAATATGCCTAAATGAATACAACTCTTCAATACAAGAACAAAATTAACCATTGAAAAAAATAACTCTCACACACCCATTTTAATTTCGCTCTGAAGCTAAAATGTTTCTTAATGAAATTCTAAAGCAAAACCACATTATGCCCAAAACTTTATATAAATAACAACAAAAATTTTACTTGTTAATATGTACAGGAATAGCAATTCAAGTGCATGTGTGTGTGTGTGTGTATGTTTGTATTTGTGGTATGCTAAAGGCTGCAAAACGCAAAGCATTTATTGTTAATATACGAAATTGGTCTACATTGTAGCCTCTACAATAAACGTCTGTATTAGAGATGATCGAAACTGTAATTTTTTAATAATGTTGCTCCTTGTGAATGTGATTTCTAAATCGCTGTTCTTTTAAACTGTGACTGTGATCACAGTTTAGCTGTATTTTGTTTGTAGCAGTCTGTTATTTTGAGAAAATCTAATAAGAAGAGCAGCAGTGAAATTAAACAGTGCCTGTGATCACGGTTTAATACATTTCAGCTCTTCTGCTTTAAAAGTAATAATAAATTGGTGTCTTGATAAATACTAATAAGACGAGCGACAACAACAAACAATTAGCAATTAACCCCGTCCAAATATTGAAAATTGTCGTATAAGCCGCAGAGACAATAAAATTGTACATATGGTAACGTAAGCTTTTCATAGTTGCCAGAAAAGCTGAAGGCATAAAAAAATTAATGTGGTAGCTTTATTTTCTGAAAAGGAAGCATACAAGAATAATCACAGTTTGTAGGAAAGAACAATATTTTCAAAAATTCAGTCACAGTTGTGATTAGTGATTTTTCAATCGCTGTGAAAAAGTAACAGGTTTCTAAATATCGCTCAACTCTAGTCTGTATGATGGTGGCGTATACGTTATCTAGAATTTTAATATAACATTGTATCATTAGCCGCCGCTAAGTATGAGTAATAAATTATTAAGGAATTAATTAAATATTTAGTATACGCTGAGGTATTATAAACATATTGGGGCTTATCATGGTTGGCGTATTTCATCTTCGACTACGACATTTTGGTCTTAGATTCAAGAAAACAATGTTGGGATCTTCTTTAGTCTATTAAAGAAACGCCAAAGTTGCAGTCAAAACACTATCAGGTGGATTGAACTGATTTTTTAAGATGAGATAAATATGGAAAAGAGTTTAATTAGATAACAAAAAATTAATAAAAAGATAAGTACTCGTAAAGTATTAAACAGTTCGTTTTAAGCGGCATAGAAATAAGGAAACTTAGAGGCATCTGTATAATTAGTAAAGAATAATCAAAAATGTCAGGACTGTTATAAATGAGAGATGGCAAAATTGAGCTTTCATCATAAAAAAAGCTTTCAGCAAATTACAATACCATGATTCAAGACAATTCACATATTCCATTTGCACTGAAATAAATGTACATAAATCTGAAATTTGCAACAACTGACACCACACAGAGTGAACCAAATGGAAGAACGCTGATGATGAAGCTAAGGCGGCTTTTGAAAACAGCATGTTGTTCCGTTGTGTGTCAGTATTGCTCAAAATATTTATAATTAACTTTAGTGTTTTTTGTTCCTTAAATCAAATTAAACTATCACGTGTGATTAGAGTTCCTAAAAATACACAGTTTAGCCTAATAAGACCAAACAAATTTTATATATTTCTCTGCTTCCTGCTCATTATCATTTGAATACATAAAACAATTTATTTTTCTATTCTTAAATTACACATTAAAATCTCTTTTCAAAGAAACCATATTTTCCTAATAAATTTCATTTAAATTCAATTAAAAATTTTCTAACTCCCCTTTTTGGTGAAACCAACTAACTAATATAAATGTTTATAAACAACAAAGTTTTTCTCATATAAAAGACCACAAAACATACAAAAACCACATTGAGCCATAAATTATAAATTTTATAATTCACAAAAAAAAACTTAATTTTTATTATTTTAACTTTTATTATTATAACTTTTTTTCTCCAAAATTAAAAGGAATTTCTCACAACAGCGCTTTACATTGACACTGGTAGTTTCCGTGCAGCTCACCAGGCTGTTGTGCATTGTAATAGTTTCACCTTTGCGAACTATTTTACAGATTTTTTTACCTTATACATAAAAACACATACATACATAGTTTGTCTTTTACTTGCAACTTTTATTTTTTGTTATTTATTCAAACATTCAAAATCGTTTGCGCCAAAGGAAACAAAACTTAAAATTTCATATGTCTTGCTTAGGCTGAAGGCTACAAAAAAAAACACACAGAAGCAAAATTAAAGTTTTACTTAATTGAATATTTCGCTTAAGTACCAAGACGACAACTGTTGTGGCTTATTTTCAGCGCTTTTAATCGTAAAATATGTGAATATCTTATTAAGAATTGCACCCAGTAAACATTTTAATGTCAAAATTTCATATTGCGCCAGATTGAATTAAGAAAATAAAAATTTGTTAGAAGAAAGAACCTTCTAAAAAAAATACTTATTTTAAAAGTACCTTTTAAAAAAAAATTACTTTTCGAAACAATTATATTTAAGAAAAGTATCTATTTAACACAAGTATCTTTTAAAAAAAAGGACCTTTTTGAAAAAAGTACCTTTTTGAAAAAAGTTCCTTTTTGAAAAAAGTACCTTTTTGAAAAAAGTACCTTTTTGAAAAAAAGTACATGTTTGAAAAAAGTACATGTTTGAAAAAAGTACCTTTTTGAAAAAGTTCCTTTTTGAAAAAGTTCCTTCTTGAATAAAGTAAATTTTTGAAAAAAGTTGCATTTTAAAAATCAACTTTTTTGAATAAAATTCCTTTTTAAAATCAACCTTTTTAAAAAAAGTTCCTTTTTTATTTATTTATTTTATTTAAAAATTTTACAAACATAATAAATTATGCAAATAAAAAAAGGGGGTCAGGTGCTAACAACAAGGGTTTTCGACCTAAAACTATAACTTTTATATCCTTTTTGATATAAGTACCTTTTTGAATAAAGTACCTATTTGAAAAAATAACATTTTTAAAATAGTACCTTTTTGAAAATGTACCATTTTGAAAAAAGTACATTTTTGAAAATAAGTACCATTTTGAAAAAAATACATTTCGAAAATAAGTAAATTTAAGACAAGTGAATATCAAAATAAAAGTACCTTTTTGAAAAAGTACCTTATTGAATAAAGTACCTTTTAAGAAAAAGTACCTTTTTGAAAAAAGTACCATTTTAAAAAAAGGACATTTAAAAAATAAATACATTTAGAAAGTGAATTTTAAAAAAGAGCTCCTTTTTGAAAAAAGTACTAATGGAAAAAGTATATTTAAAAAAAAATCTTTTAGAAAATCCAACTTTAAGAAGAATACTCATTGGCAAAAGCACTTCTTAGAAAAATATTTTTTGGAAGGATTATCTTTTAGAAAATGTAGATACTCATTGAAAAAAGTACATTTAGGAAAAAGTACATTTTAGAAGAGGCACCTTTAACAATTGTCCTTTGGAGAAAATATGTATAGCTTTTAAAAAAATTACCAATTAAATATACATACCGTCCAGAAAGTATTAAAAAAAGTCTCTTAGAGAAACTACCTTTCAGAAGAAACAGTATATTTTAGAGATAAACTACTTAAAAAAAAGTACTTTTTAGAAAGAGTACCTTTTCCTTTTAGCAAAAGTAACTCTTGGGAAAATTACCTATTAGAAAAAGTATTTTTTGAAAAAAGTACCTTTTAGATGAAAATACCTTTTTAGCAAAAGTACCTTTTGGAAAAAGTGCCTTTTAGAAAGAAAATACCTTTTTGGAAAAAGTACCTTTTGGAAAAAGTAATTTTTAGCAAAAATACATATTAGAAAAAGTACCTTTTACAAAAAGTACAATTTAGAGAAAGTACATTTTGGGAAAGTACTTTTTGCAAAAAGTACTGTTTAGAAAAATACCTATCTGGATAAAGTTCTTTTTAAGAAAAAGTTCCTTTTAAGAAAAAGTACTTTTAAGGAAAAGTATCTTTTAATAAAAAGTACCTTTAAGGAAAAGTATCTTTTGCAATAATTGCATTTAAGAAAGAATAATTTTACTAACTTTTAAAAAAGTACCTTTTGGAAAAAGTACTCATTTTTCAAATAAGTGCATGCTTTTCAAAGGTTCCTTTTTGGAAAAAGTATTATATAGAAGAAGCACAATATGAAATAAACTACTCTTCGAGAAAAAATAGAAAATTATGTCTTTGAAAAAGCTGTTCTTGCAAAAGTAAATTTTTGATAAAAGTACCTATTGCAAGTACAAGTACATAAATTGCTTTTAAAAATCATATTTTTTGTAACATATATTTAAATTTAATTGAACTAGAATGAATTTTAAACAGTAATGCTTTTTTAATCGGCCTTAATTTCAGTATAGTAATAATAATAGTATTTTTTTTGGGAAAAGTTCCTTTCAGAAAAAGCTATTTCAGTAAAAGTCCTTTTTAGAAAACATAATTTTTTGGAAATACTTTTTAGAGAAATAAATTTGTATTTTAACTGCCTTATACATAAAAATAATTTCAGGTTTATTAAGCTCTTATTTGACATATTTATATGGGAAATTTGTCAAATAAACCTGTAATAAACCTAAAATATTTTTATGAATTAGACCGTTCAAAATTTAAATTTTGACATCAGGTTTATTTTGAGATTTACATTATTTTATGAAAACAATTTTTTGTTTGTTTGTGGGTTAGCTGAAGAAATTCATGAAATCCTTTTTTCCGCCACATAACATTTTAATTTAAAACGTTTGTGTTGCATTTTTTCTAACTACTTAATGGCGGCAGAAGAAAAAGTTTCTTTTTACGTTTCTATGCTGGTGTCTCCAAGTAGGAAATAATTTACACATTTGCATATTTCACTTATAAGCAACAACAACAACAACAACAACGAACACAGCGACAGACAACAAAAAAACAGCTTTGAGAAACTTAACTTTTGTCGCAGCAAACACGGTGATAAAGGTTACTTAAGGTGGTTAGCACTCTCTCTCACTCTGTCTCTCTCTGTCTGGTTTGTTTGTCTGGCTTTGGTTTGTTTCCGGTTTTTGTCTTTGCCCAGATACAAAGGTGTTGCCATTGTGGAATTAAATAAATTTATGTTGTTTTTTAGCGCCTTACTTATAATTTCTTTTGTTTTTTTTTCCAGTAGAGACTAGCTAAGGAACAAAAGTTTCTAACCGCTTGTTTAATGTGTTTCTTCCGCACGGTTGTATACTTCCAGCTCTGCTTTTCTATTTGCAATTAAATTTAATACTTTGACAATTAGACGAGTTTTAAGGGGAATAAAGAAGAAAGTTGTGTTTTGCTTGTTGGTTAGTTTATTGTTGCATATAATTAGGCGTTGCACTAACACCATCATCGGCAACAAGGACAACAATTATTTTCCAAACAGCAAACCCAACTGTCATCATCAAAGTCTTCGCCCTCGTCACGGCGAGGTTGTGGTTTGTCATTAGACAATGGAGAACATTTTTCAGGTGGATGGTGGTTGTCAGAAACTTTGACTATTTTTGTTATTTATTTTTATTTTTATGAACTTTCTTTTAAATAAGTTTCCGTTGCTTTTTTAAAATGCTTGAATTGTTTTATTAAAAAGAAAACTTTAAGCATTTCTTAAGAAAATAAAAATGAGTAGGGGCAACTAAAAAAGTAAAATAACAATATGAGTACGAGATAAATAAATTGACTAAATCAGAAATAAATAAAAATGAAACTTCCAAAAATTGCTGCAACAAAATGAGTCTAGTTAAGCTAAACTTTTTGAATTTTTATTCATACAGAGGCGTGGTTAAATAAAGATTAAATATAATATCGATAATATCATACATGTTCAAAGCAACATTTTAAATTTCCCAGCAAATATTACACAAAATCGAATTACTATTTTAAAATTATATTACTTATTTTGCTATTTGAACACATATCAACACCATTTAAGCAAATTTATTATTGTAATAAAAAACATTAAATCTATTAACTTTTTTAAGTATCATTGTAAAAAAATCGTTTCCAGCTCTAATATTTCCGCAGCAATTTTATATAGAATAAACTAAAAAAAACTTTTTTTATTTTTTTTTCATTATTTCAAATTCACTTTTAAGATCATTGAAATAGATAAAAGTAAAAATTAAATAAAATAACTAATGAAAAAAAGATCAGTCAGCAAAAAGCAAATATTATGCAATGACAATGAAATTTAAAAAAAAGCTGCCCAACATTTAAACAATTTTTTGAATTAATCTTTTTTCTTTTGCAAGTGATTGCAGAGATAAAAGTGAAAATAAAATTGAATTGCTAACACGGGTTGTCGTTTAATATTACTTCATTGTTTTTAGCACTTTTTTAAAATAATTTTTAATTAAAAGAATTGAAAGTGTGCGAGTTGAATTAAAAAATACAATGAATTAAAGGTATTTCATTGAGTGCTTTTAAATTGAAGTGAAGCAAAGCATGTAAGCGATATAATGGACTTTTGGCAATTTGGCAAAAGAGACCGAATAAACGCCAATCGATTCGACATATGTGGCCTTAAAAATATGGGTGCTATCAACTCTGAAAGTTATGAAGTTCTTATTAAAAGACTCTTTATAAATTTCAGCATATAAAGAAGGAACGATAGTCATCAATTAGACAATTACAAGAAGAGGTCATCAGCGTTATTGCTAACAACTTAAACATAGTAAATAACTATGTCGTCAGTAGCATTAGATTGATAGACAGAGAGAGACAATCGGCAAAACATAGGGACAGACTGGATTCAGACACTGCAAGTTTTGCTGAGCAATGTGAAAACTCTCCTATATCTTTTTTTTTGATGTGTAAACATCTAACTACGCTAGGGGGTAAAAATTTTTTTCACGATACAATCACAAATTTTGAGTAAGATCGTAAAGCGTTATCAAATCGGTGTGAGCTATGTTTGAGTGTATTAGTGCAATCATACGAACAAGAAGTACAAGAATACACTCAACTGAATTTTAAAGCATACCTTCAGGAGCAATGTTAATTTTATCAAAAATTGATTGTGTAGTGTAGTAGTGTTGTCAGTGGGGATAATTTTGTTAAAAAGTTGAAAAATATAAAATAAATAAAATAAATATAAACTTTTGAATAAAATAGCGTTTTAAATGTCAAATATTTTTTTAAAAGATATATAGCAGTCTTTATAAAGAATTTAAAATGTTATATTATAACATATTTTGATTACGTACTGTTGCCTTACACTGAAGCTGGTGCACGACAATTGGGTAACAATCTCCATCTCATACCAATTACTATTGGTGGAGATTTTAATAAAAATTTTGCAAACCCACAGTCGCAAGTTTTATCAACATTTTTATTTGATGTTTTCTTTCCACTTGCATACGAGCAATTCTCCACAAACCTCCACAACTAATAATTCCACTACTATAGATGCAGTTTTCCATTGATTTTGAAATACTGTAGAGTCAAAAATTTATATATCTTATTTAAGTTACCATAAGCCAATATTAAAAAAAAACTTTCATTACTAGATGTTTACAAATCTCGCCTGTGATCGGACTCACATTGCTTTTTTTTAATCTCCATCTTTATCACAACCTCGATCTCAATATAAATAAGAATATCTCTCTATCTCTACATCTACCTCTATCTCTATCTCTATCTCTATCTCTATCTCTATCTCTATCTCTATCTCTATCTCTATCTCTATCTCTATCTCTATCTCTATCTCTATCTCTATCTCTATCTCTATCTCTATCTCTATCTCTATCTCTATCTCTATCTCTATCTCTATCTCTATCTCTATCTCTATCTCTATCTCTATCTCTATCTCTATCTCTATCTCTATCTCTATCTCTATCTCTATCTCTATCTCTATCTCTATCTCTATCTCTATCTCTATCTCTATCTCTATCTCTATCTCTATCTCTATCTCTATCTCTATCTCTATCTCTATCTCTATCTCTATCTCTATCTCTATCTCTATCTCTATCTCTATCTCTATCTCTATCTCTATCTCTATCTCTATCTCTATCTCTATCTCTATCTCTATCTCTATCTCTATCTCTATCTCTATCTCTATCTCTATCTCTATCTCTATCTCTATCTCTATCTCTATCTCTATCTCTATCTCTATCTCTATCTCTATCTCTATCTCTATCTCTATCTCTATCTCTATCTCTATCTCTATCTCTATCTCTATCTCTACCTCTTTCTCTATCTCTATCTCTATCTCTATCTCTATCTCTATCTCTATCTCTATCTCTATCTCTATCTCTATCTCTATCTCTATCTCTATCTCTATCTCTATCTCTATCTCTATCTCTATCTCTATCTCTATCTCTATCTCTATCTCTATCTCTATCTCTATCTCTATCTCTATCTCTATCTCTATCTCTATCTCTATCTCTATCTCTATCTCTATCTCTATCTCTATCTCTATCTCTATCTCTATCTCTATCTCTATCTCTATCTCTATCTCTATCTCTATCTCTATCTCTATCTCCATCTCTATCTCTATCTCTATCTCTATCTCTATCTCTATCTCTATCTCTATCTCTATCTCTATCTCTATCTCTATCTCTATCTCTATCTCTATCTCTATCTCTATCTCTATCTCTACCTTTATCTTTATCTCTATCTCTATCTCTAGCTCTAGGTCTGGGTCTAGCTCTCGCTCTCTCATCAACTCAAAAGTTGCTTAATGAAAATTGTTGTATGTGAGTTTATATATACATATATATTTGTTTATTTTGTACAGAAGTCCCATTGTGCAGTGAGAGCTTTAAAAGGTTAGGATCATTAGTAGGAGCTTTGGTACCAGTGCCCAGAACCCTGATTACTTGCTTTAAACAATGCAAATGATAGAGAAAATAATGAAGAATTTTTTAAAAGTATTGTTATTGTTATAGTTTCGCAGCGCAAAATTTGCTGACAAATGATCCCAACATACTTGTCCTATGACTTGAGAAAATGGGAGCGTTACAAAAAGTAGGATTACATATAGTTGGTCTCAAGTAGAAAGGCGTTAATTCAAATAATTGCAACCTTACAGGAGTAAGTAAAAATATAATAGAGATTGTAATATTCAATATGTAACTTTTTTTGTACAACTGCTTCTAAAAGTGTTATTTTTTACACTATTGCAATAAGTTTTTTTTGACGAGGTGTATTTGTGTGAAATGTATTGGAATTACTAAAAAATTCAATATTCTTAAAAATACGAATTACTAGCCTTTCTATTTGAGACCATCGATTTGCAGAATTTTTGTAATGTGTAGTCTTAAAGTTGAGTCAATTTAATTCGGACTCGGTCTGGAATTATAGTTAACGGCATTGAACAAGTTTGTTATGCCTGGAAATAAGTCTTATAAAATAGTATATATATAATGTTATATTTTTGCTGCAATAAGACCACCAAATCACTCTGGAACCGCAGTGCTATGACATAAGATACAAGTACGAGTAAGCTGCCCACCAAACGAGTCTTATGTTTCAACTAAATATTTCATATTCTTTTTTTTTTTTTGCTGTTTTATCTCATTTATAAAATTGTATTTTTAACAAAAAGACATTGTTTTTATTTATGTATTTAATTGTTTGTAAGACATGCACATCAAATTTGGCTTGAGATTATTTATGAACAACATTTATTTAAATTGTTTGACGTTAAGACAAAAAATCACAGTTGCTGTTGAGAGACTTAAAGGAAACGACAACGAGCAGTAGCTGGCCTCATAGATTTTTTTAAACTTTATTCATATAATAAAAAAAGAATATAAGCAATAGCCTACGTTGTATTGCTTAAATATAAATTTCAAATAGTGTGTTTATTTCGTTATAAAAAAACGAGTGCAATAAAAGGATTTAAGTAAGAAGCAAAGAGCAAACATGAAATTGGTATGAGTAAATGTAAAATAAAACCAAAATTATTCAAAATTATTACAGAGAAATAGCTAAAATTAATGAACAAAAGGCTGCATAATTTAAAATAGCGTAGAAATATGTATTTATGCATATGTTTAGAAAAAAGAGCTTAAATATCAGTTACACAGACAGTTTGTAAATTCTATTAATTCTTTGGTAAATTCAATTACTGATTTTTCACGACTTTTATAAGTGCAGAATATAAAATCTACTTAAACGTGACAATTTTGAAGAAAAAAATAACAACAATGTTAATTGTAAGTCCATGGAACAATATGCTGTTTTCGAAAGAGTTCTTGTGTTTAGTTCACTGTATGGTGTCAGTCAACTTAGATTTCCGTTTTAGATAAATACATATTTTTCACTGCAAATGGAATATGTGAATTGTTTTGATTCATCTTACTACAATTTGCTGAAAGCTTTTTTGTAATCAAAGCTCAAATTCTTTAACTCTAGCTTGCAACATTCTTGCCATTGTTGCTTGTTCTTGTCTGTTAATAAGCTTATTTTAATTTTACTTAAGAAACTTTTTTTCGAGTTTTATTCTTAATAAAAAAATATGTTACTAAATAACTAAAATAATAATTTAGGATTATATTAGTGCGTTAACAAATGTTAAACTTAAATTGAATATTATTTCAAAATTAGTCAGAAATAAAAAATTTTAAAGGTTTCTTATTCAGTTAAGTAAATAATTTAAAATCAATCCCAGTGATTAAATTAATTAAATCTGGATGGCAATTTTGGAAGGAAAACTGTTGATATTTTTTTCATATCGTTAACTTAATCTGTAAATACCCTAACTCATTAATTCTTTGGTGTTTATATTTTTTTATACTTCGACAAAAGAGCATCTAATGTATTCAAAAATTTAAAACCATCGATTTAAAAAAATATATAATGAGTTAAGGCATTTTTATATTAAGGTAACGATATATAACATACAGTGTTACCCATATTTATATTAAGGAGATAACAAATACATTCCATTTCATTCCAGTGCTCTTTCATAACTCTCATTCTTGCTACATACACTGTTGTTGTCAGTCTACCGCTGAAAAGAGATGAAGAAATTTCGCACATAAGCAAAATAGTGATACCTTATGCTCCCTATATAACGGATGTAATTAAGGACTCACAAGGAAAACCACAAAAAGTGTATTTGCCCCTTAAAATGGATATTGTGCCGCAAATTAAGCTTAAAGAAGGTGAAATTGCCATGGGCAGTGAAAAAGGAACGGCCTTGCACAGGGCGGAAGGTGCCTACCCGGTCTACTATATGCCCGGAAATATTAATGGAAAATTTCAAGATAAAAGAATTTACGTGTTGGATTAGAAGTAAAAATCTTATTTATATTACTTATAAATTAGTAAAATAAATTTGTATTATTAAGTGCAATTGTACTCTCAAAAATTGCTGTGATAAATTGCTGGATATGTTTAATTGATAATTATTAATAAATAAAAATTAAAAGATAAATACTAAAGTTATGCTATTTAAAATATTCAGTTGTATCCAACTGCTCTTTTGAACTAAAATGAGCTGCAGGACACAAGTCTGATCAAAAATGTCAAAGTAAATTAAATGGGTTTGAAACAACTTTTAATTCAAACACGAACGAACTTGTTGAAAAAAAAGCTGTTGAATACAACTCTAAATAAATTCCAGTGAAAGAAATGTAAGTAATTCTAGTGGAACTACATTTTCATTCCTTCCAAAAAATCGATATTTTTAATTTGCCGAGAGTGAGCAAAAAACCATGTAGAAGCTTATCCAAGCCTTGTAACTCCTCCATAGTTAAAGAAAATATTCTAAATTTCTAAAATTTAAAAGTTATTTACTTAAATTTACATGAACACACTGTTTCGGGTTTAAATTCGTATAAAAAGAAACGAATTGTTAAAATAGGCAACTATTTACCATTTTTCCTAGATGAAAATATTATCATAGAACACAAAAAAATGGAATTTTTCTTAATATCGCTTCCAATTCAGTGACCAGGCATCGAAAAAGAGAATTTCTTGCAATGACAACCCTATGTAAAAATCATTAGATCAGATCGCAATTTTCATTACTTCCAGATTGTAAACTCTACATTTTCAAGACTCTTTTTTTGCTGGGATAGTATTAAGGCTGGACCCAACTCATTCGAATTCGTTCAGTCAGTCGATTTACTAACAAAATTATGACGCAACTGATTTAAATTACATGGAGCATAGGTTTGTGTCTAAAATGGTCGATTGAACCAGTTCGAACTAGACTTGTATCGAACTCTTTCAGTAACTCGTTTTTGACACAAACCAATGATCAAACTTATGTTATTTAAATAGATTTGATCATTGGTTTGTGTGAAAAACAATGTAATGAATGAGTTCGATACAAGTCTAGTTCGAACGAGTTGGATACAGCTCTTACTTGTACTAGACTTGAGTGAAAATTATTCTCCAGTTAATTTTTAACACAAACCGATGATCAAACCCATGTGCTTTAAATGGGTTTAATAATAGGTTTGTGTAAAAAAATAAACCTAGTGAATGAGTTAGATTTGCATTGAACTCTTTCAGCAGCTCGTTTTAGACACAAACCTTTGATCAAACGAATTTAAATTACATGAGTTTGATTATTGGTTTGTGTCTTAAATTAACCTGTGAATAAGTTCGACTCAACTCGAGTACTAGTAAAAGCTGGTTCCAACTCGTTCAGTCAAGTTCGCTACAGACTTGTATCCAACCCATGTAATTTAAATGGGTTTTATCATTGGTGTGTGTCTAAAACGAGCTACTGAAAGAGCATTTAAGATGATAATGATCGTCTAGACTATGCATTAAACAAACTTCTAGTGGTAAGTTTTGAGTTAATAATAGTCTTCGAAACAGTAGTGAGTTGATAGTTAGGAGCAGTCTGACCTTTACAATACGTGTGTTGGTATTGGAAAAACTATAGGGCAGTCTATAGTGACACAAAGTCAGTGTTGGAATTGAGATAACTGTGGAGTCTATTGTGTCGACTGGAGTAAAGGGATTAGCGCAGGGAATAGCGCACGGAATAGACATGAGTGAGTAAGGGTGTAAGTAAAGCCAGCGAGTTTTTATTGGTGTATCAAGAGTGGGTGTCGGCAGAGTGAGTCTCGTGAGTGACGAGCAGCAAACAAAAAGGAATTGCTACAATACTAGCGCAGCCATTTAAAAAACGTGCGTATACAATAGCGAGGAAGGCGTATTGGTAACCAATTGTGAATATTTGTGTATAATTGAGTATTTTTAAGCTATATCAGTTATTTAAGGTCTTGAATAATTTAGTTATAAGTGGATTTGTAAATAAAACTTGTATCATTCTTAACACTAATTATTACACTGAGTCTTGTATTCATTTGCAAATCTTCGAGTCCACGGAAAAGCGTTTTTAAACAGAGAAAAACGTAACAATATTTTAAATATTTTATTGAAAGTATAATAAAAAACTAAGTTTAATTACATTTACTCTAGCTGCCTTCAGTTAATATAAAAAATAAAAAAAAATTTCTTTGCTCATCACGACACAACCTTTAAAATAATTGATCTTTGTGAATACAATAAATCATGTTTCAACAAAATTGTCTTATAAAATAATTATTCGTGTAACAAGAATTCAAGATAGACAAAACAAATTTAACTAACCGCTTAGAATTAAGATGTTTTATTAATTTAGTGTCAAATTGTTGTTAACAAGCAAACGTATACGAGGTTTAGCTTTCAGAAATAGTAGACTATATAAATAAAGCTATTTTTAATATGAAATTAAACTTAAAAATAAAATTTTGAAGTGACTCCAAAAGCTGTTACTGAAAATCCAAAAATATTTTACATTCATTTAAAAAAATATTTTACTTATAGCGAAGTTCGAAATCGGTTTTAAGCAGATTAACAAATAAATAAATTCAGTAAGAAGAAGGGTTCCGCATGGACACTACATACATATATATTACTATACGAACTGATGTTGACATTTCTGTAATAAATTTTTCATTTTAGCGTTTTTTTAGTTTTAGCGTTTCTTTAAGTTTTAGCGTTTTTTCGTTTTACTGGCTTTTTTTCGTATTTTGGATTTTTTTTTAGTTTACGCGATTTATTTTAGTTTTGACGATTTTTTTAGTTTCTGATGCATTTTTGCGTTTTATTTTATTTTTGGTGATATTTTTTGTTCAAGCGCTTTTTTAGCGATTTCTCATCTCGGTTTTTTAATTTTTTAGTTTTAGCGTTTTTGAAAATTTCAAGTGTTTGCCACTTATGGTTAACCCATTTTACCCATTTTCGACAAAAATTCTAAAAGAAATTTTTTACTTATACGAGCTCTTAAAATTTGTTAAATAAAATTAGTTTCGCGATGTTGAGCCATAAAATGTTAATATAAGACTAAACATTAATGGCTGTGACCCTGTCCACTTTTCTAAGTCCCAAAGCATGTCACTTTCAGAACTTATGTGTAAGTGTGCCAAGTCTGCAAGAGCCACTGAAGTAGAAATACTTGATATGTATATTATATTAAATTTGATGGGTGGGGCCATGCCCACTTTAACAGATACATGATCGTAACATTTTTAGAACTCAGAATGTATCTATGCCAGGTTTCACAAAAAGTGGTTTATTAGAAGCATGTTAAATATAATAGATACTAATGTTTAATGAGCGTGCCACTGCCCAATTTATTAAGTATGATTTTGGTCCATTACAAGAGCAGCAGGTGGGAGCAGAGTTTCGTGGCAATCAGATAAGTAAAAGTACATAAAAATCAACATAAATGTTTTCTCTATCTCGGACTTAAGAATGATTGTAAGCTTAGAGATGGTAAAATTTTCATAACAAAAAAGCTTTCAGCAAATTAAAATACGATGAATCAAATAATTCACATATTCCATTTGCAATAAAAGTTGCGTATATAAAGCAGAAATCTACATCAACTGACAATATACACAGTGGAACAAACACAAAGGCCGCTGATGATAAAAGTTGTTGTGGGCTTCGAAAACAGCTTGTTGTTCCGTTCTACTACGTGTTTGTCAGAATATTTACATTTAAGAAGTTTATTATTCGACATATTGTCATAATTATATTTTAATTTGAAATTTATTTGCTTGTGGTTTAGCTTGGTCTATATACGTATTTCATTGGCGCTTAAACCAAATCATCAGTAGACTTCAACCACAAATTTTGAACAGTCACAAACCTCTTACTTTATGCACAGACTTTCAAAAACTATATGAGAATTCATAGAATAATAATATTTTTGAAAATCACAAAGACAAAATAAGTTTAGTAGGCTTTGAAACTCATACAAAACCCAGCAAATAATTTATATTCGATATGAATCTATTTTATTTTTATATAGACCAAGCTAAACCACAAGCAAATAAATTTCAAATTAGAATATTTACAACTTACCTTGGTGTTATTTGTTCATTAATAATTATCAAATGCAATTTGGCATGCAAACCAATACGAACTTTAGCCTGTTCAAATCATAAATGTAGAGTAATTCTTCAAATCAATATATAAATGAGGGAGCTATGAAATAACATTGATAACAGAATGTACAAACGAGTAGGGAATCTTGTGCTTAAATTTTAATCCGGCTAAAAATATGTATCACAATTGATCAGGTAGTCAAAGACGACTTTTTAGTTGATACTGTTTTCTAACTTGTCTTGTATCAAAATATATTGCAGACAAGGTAATGAAAACCCCTTCTTTATCATAAAGTGTTATGCACAGAAATGTTTACCTAAACTCTCCCACCCTCGTAGTGCATAATAAATTTTAACTTTAATGGGCATTATTATTAATGAGTTAATGAAAACACAATAAACTGCAAATCAATTAATTTTATAATAAAGTCAATAAACTTGTGTATGTACAGGCATTCGTTATTAGACAAAGAATTAATGAAAATTCAATCGATTGTAAAAGAAAGTCAATAAAACAAATAACACACGAATTAGAATAGATCATAAATTTACTGGTGAGCTAAAAAGAATATTTATTTTAAATTTATATATGTGGGTCAAGTATATGCAAAATATAAACAACAAACAAACAACAACCTGTTTTTTTTTTCAAATTAAAACAAAATTTTATTTGCTTTCTGTAATAAACTGTTCATGCAAAAATAAAATATATAAACTTAACAAATTAATACTAATGAAGCATTTAATAAACCCATAAACGAGCTCTGAATCATCTTTAGCACATCTCATCTTGTTATCTCGAAGACACGAGGAAGTAGCAGCCACTGGCAGCAAGAATAAAAAAGAATATTTCCAGCAGTTAATAAAAATACAAAATACCTCAAATTTAACTTAAAGCTTCAATAAACTTTATGGTTTTATGTTAATTTAATAGCACAAGCTACTAAGAATTTTAAGAAATATTTACCTCAAAAGACTCATGGGGATTTCTAATATGAGAATCTCAGTTGATAAGGCTGACGTTAATCATAATACAAAAATAAAAACACATTTGACTTGATATCAATTTAATTCAAAGATAATTTTTTATTAAATTGTATGTTACTTTTGGGTATTCTTTTTAAATATTTTTATAAATGTTTTTTAAATTTTTTTATATTTTTGGTAGCACTTCAGATTAAAATCATAAATAATAATTCTGCCACAAAAAAAGAATTCAATGCAAATATTAAAAAATATATATGAGACCAAACTGGAAGTAAACTCTTTAAAAAAAAGTTTAATTATTTTTGTTAAGAGAGAAATATAAAAATAAGTTTTAATGGGCGTGCCTCCTCCCAGTTTTTAACCGACTTCAAAAAAAACAGAATGTTATCAAATTGTCAGTATTTTTTTTAACATTCTTACTTCACAACTCGGTACAGTTTAGATCGATTGTAAAAATTATTTTCCTTTTGTCTGAGAGGGTATAGCTTCCAGTTTTTGCATTTTAAATGAAGTAGGCGGGGCACGCCCATAATTTTTTATTTGATTTTATGTTATTGTACTTATTTGATTGCTGCGAAACCTTGCAAAACTTACCAAATACATTGAACTATAAAATAGACACAATCTCCCATTTAAAAAATGGGCGGAGTCACGCCCATTAAAATTTTATATATTATTTTAAGTGGTTCTACTTGACGGATTATTACAAAATTTAACAGACACTCTGAAAACTTAAAAACTCACAATCTTAAATTTAAAAATATGGGATCAGGCACGCCCATTAAAATTTAATTTTTAATATCACATACTTTTTTTTAACCAACAGATTTTTAAATTGCCGACTGAGAAGTGCAAACGTGTGCAACGCTGAAACAGCTGAATTTTTTTGTTTTGCTTACAAAATCAAAGCAACGAAAGTACGGCGCTGGCAAATTTTCAAGGCAGAAGCACCGCCACGAAAACTGCCACCACATAATAAAATGTACATGGACATGTGAGAATGTGCAATGAAAACTGCTAAGATTTATAAAAAGTTTAAAACTTAAATTTCAATTAGTTATTTTTTATCTTTTTGTCTGAACATTTTTGCTACCCACTGTATACAACTAATTAGCAAGAATATATTAAAAGATTATTATCAAATAAATGCAGTAAAGTTTTATGCTGAAAGTTTTATTAAAAGCACATAGTTTTTCTTATTATCAACACTTGTTTATTTTTCTATGAAGTTTTATGGGAATTTCAAACGCTGATTGAAATGCTGATTTAAAAAAGATTTGTATTTACTATTTGCTTGAATTAGTTACGAACGGAACTACGCTTTAACACAATCTTAATAGTGTTTTTTCTTTCTTTAGAAAATACACAATTGCAATCATTTGACATACAGTTTGTACGTCTGTTTGTCTAAACGTCTAGTTAATGATACTCGTATATAATTTACTTAAAAAAAGCTGTGACGCCGTTATTGATTGAATTCTAAGCTTTATTCAAATATATGTACACATGTACGTTCAAGTATAGAAAACGCAGAGACTCGGTCGTGTAGAAATAATTAGATAATAATTTTAATTTGTTAATTATTTTTTATCAATAATAAAATTTATTTTATTGACTTGAGTGGGATTAGTTGGCTGGACGGACACAATTAGAAATTTTAATTTGATTTTGACTGATGTAGTAATGATATGTAATTGCTATTATAAAATTTTTATTTAATAAATTTCATTCAAGTTTAACTAAACATTAATTAAATAATAATTTTTTGTGCGTTTATGTTAAGGTGGCGACATTTGACTACAAAGTCTACAGGTAAACTATTTCCAATGAATAATTTAGGGGAGTATAGAACAATTTACCTTAATTTATTTTATCGATATCAGAGCTTCGGTGTGTATTTTTATATTTATGATATGGTCCATTTAAGCTTCATCTATTTTAGTTATATTAATTATTTCCCCCAATCAAATAAAAAGTCTAGTTTAATGTTTCTTTTCTTCTTTAGAAACTCACATTAATTAATAAGAATATTTCATTCAATAAAAATTGAAATTACTTGAACTTATACGAGAAGTCCCGCAATATAAATGCAATTTTCTCTTTCTCTCAAATGCTAAAGCGTTATCAAATTGTACGCAGAACTTCGTTCAGGAATCATTTAATTATTATATCATTACTTTAATTTTTCAGTTTCTTTTATAAATCGTGAGTTTTTGGATTTATAGTTTAAGTTTAGAAATTTGTTTTGATGTGCTTTGAGGCAATAACTCACTATCTTACACAATTGCACTGCCTCTGAAAAAATACAACCCTGATGTGATGAATTGTTATTGTCTATTGAAAGTTTCCATAAACTCCATCACACCAGGGTTGCATTTTCTCAAATATCGTACGATTGTGCAGGATAGTGTATTACGGCCTATAAAAAAATTCAATCCACATTTGCTTAAAAAACTCAACTCAATATTTAAAATATTTAGAAATTAGTATGAATCAAATTTATTTCATTTTAAAATTTTAGTCCGAAAAAATTTTTGAAATCACCTTAACTTTAATTTTTATTGATTTTTTTTTTAAATAAAAAATAGAAATTTTTTAAAATTCAGAATTCAGAATAATAGCAGAAAGCTCAAAAAAAAAATAATTAATAATTTCCTTAAAAATCTTAAGCATATTTTTCAAAATTAATAATTTACTTTGGGCATTATGTTTTAAAATGCAATGCAAAGCCTTGAACAATTTTGTATGTATGTATGTATGTACTAGTATTTATTTTTATATCCGTAAGGATAGAAAATATGTAATATTATACGAATTTAATACTAAATAATCGAATATATTACCTGATGTAAATATTTTTTAAACGATTTTAAGTCCCCGTAATCTTTTTTTTTCGGGGTTTTGGCGTTTTTTTAATTATTCCTTTAGTTTTTGGGATTTTCTCAAGTTTTTTTCGTTTTTGTTTTATTTTTGACGTTGTTTTTGTTTTTGAAATTTTTTAAGGTTTTTGCGATTTACTTTGATTCTAGCGATTTTTTTGTTTTGGCGTTTTTTTTCGGTTTTTTGGACTTTTTTTATTTTGGGTTTTTTTTTAATTTTAGCGTTTTTTAAAATTTTTATAGTTTGCCTTTTACGATTTTTAAGATACGAGTACATTAACTGAGAGATTAACCTTTAGTTAAAATTTTTTAATTTTCATTGTTAACTGGAGTAGTCTGCATAAGAATTCACTAAATTTTAACATTTCAAACGTCTGTTTATAATTCTCTGTATATTACGATAGGAGTTCAACACGTTTTATTGCTCGCTTTAGAGCAGTGATCGGCGAATCAAGGGCGCCGTGCCCTTTAATATGCGAGTACTCTTCTATAACGTATTTGTACACACGCATTTTTGAGAACACGCTGTGTGTATCTCATACTGTTAAGAGTCAGCGTTGCCAGAGAAAAACCATTTGGGCCTAAGAAAATATTTATGATGAGATTTTATTAAATTTTTTATTTTCAGAAAACTATTTTGGCAAACCGGAATGTTTTGTGTGTCAACGTGACATGCAAAAGCCATTTTCTAGCATATATTTAATTGTTTTAAGAAAATTTTTTATATAACCATATTTTTACTCACCATCGCATTGACGTAGCAACAACAAAAGATGTCTTTCTTTATAAACAAAACTTGACTATTTCTTCTTACCATAATAAAACCAAGTTTTCTTTTGGAGATATAAAATTTAAATTTAAGGAAATGGAATAAAATTTCACTGGCAACACCGGTTCGTGGTGAGAGTATAACTCACATAATCGTAAAATGTAATGGTATAGGTTGCCGACCACTTCTTTGGATCTTCCTTTAATTTTTAACTGTCATATATTTGATGTTATAGCGCCCAAATTTTTACATATTTCTACCGTTTTTGTGAAAACAACCTGTCACTTACAGACAGACGGACAGCGTAGCGAAAACAATAGGGTTCCTTTTAACCTTTGAAGAACGGAACCCTAAGAAGAAATACTAACAAATTCAACATATATATCATATCATGATGGAATATAAATCTATAAGAATAAATCCCTAACCAAACAAGCATCACATGCATATTTATTTAAAATTATATACACTTATTAGCCCACTGTCAATTAAAATTTGTTTCCATATCTTTTCTCTTTACGCTGCTTTTAATCTTAATTATTTTGCTATTATTTTAATTAAATTGAAAGTATTTGACATGACTTATTACAAATCCTATTGGGCGTTAAAAATCACTTAAATATATCTCAAGCAAAAAAAATGTTCTTTTTTTATGTAAAAAGAACTTAAAGCGAAGAATCTATGGAAAAAACCTTAGAAAAAAAACCAAAATATTTATTTGTCATCATCAACAGCACGTTAAATACTAGTATTAAGATGTTATGATGAGATGTGTGGGGAGATATAGCAGAAGACACTGACATCTCATAAAACTTAAAACAATGGCTCACAAGCCGATCAGTCGTTCACATTTCACTACAGCTGTAGGTAGTGCGACGTAGAAGAAACACACGCAGCACGCAAAAAAAAAATAAAGCAAATACCAGTTAATTTAAGCTTAAAATTAAATAAAAAATACAAAGCAAGTGAAGGTGTAAATAAATTCTTAAAATATTAATTTTATAATTGATCTGTTAGCAATTATTACAAAAAAAAAATAAATAAAAGCAAAATAAATTATGTTAAGCTGTCGTCACAAGTATTGGGTGAGTGAGATCATAAGATATTAAACAAAAACATTTTATATAAGAAATAATAAAAATTATTTCAGTTAATAGACTGTTAACTTCCTTATATTTTAAATGAATAACTAGAATTTTAATAAGTATTATTTCTTTTAAATTTTAGTTTTTGTTGCTGATGGTGATTTGGCTAGAAAGTCATCAATCTTATGCAAAACCAATCACTGAGACAGATGAATTTAACAATACAAATTTACCACAATCTGCTTTCATTACTGATGATGTAATAAACGATACGGTGGAGAGAGATACCAAAAAAGTAATACGTGTTAGTCCTTTGGACTTGCCTTCCCTCAAAGAAGATCCTGAAGCACTAAATATGGACTCTAATTTGTATAAAATACAAAATCTAAGAAAACCCTACAATGGCAAAAGAAAATACATTAATATGCAGCGCTCCAGGCCTTTAAATGAAGCACAAATAAGCTCAGCTTTTGTTGAAAGTCCCATCATTAGAGGCGTATCCCTGGTCTCCCAACCCGACAAGACCTTAAAGCCTCAACATCGCTCAAAGCGCAAACATTTACATTTTCTTTATAACCAAGAAGATTTAGCTGGTAATTTACTTTCGAAAAACATGCAAGTGCATGTGGCAAAAGGTGCTTATCCTGTCTACTATTTGCTTGCAAGGACCAATGGGCGTTTTGGCAAATATCCTTTAAAGAGTTTTAGCAGTCCTCAGGCTTTAATGAAATATTTGCAGAAAAATAAATTGGAAAAACCCACTGTATTTGATAATTACGAAGAGGTAGTGTAATCCATATGACAAGTAATGTAGACTTTTTGTTTGTATTGCTGGCATTAAAATAGTTTCTAAGTATTTATTGTGAATAGTTTTAAGTGATTTTTCTAAGAATTAATTTAATAAATAATCTACAGTGTGTTCTAAAATTAATTAAATTAAATTGAAAGCGTGTTACTTTGAGGTGCCATATGTGCAAGCTTTATAAATTTTCTATTTCGGTAAGGTGAGGTTGCAAAGGTTGCTAAAATTCAAATCATGCCCACTTAGGTCCTAGTTGGTTGAATTTAGGATATTCTAAGGTTAGAAGTTACCGAGTTAGGCATTTTATTTGTTGTACTCTCCTCTAGTATTAAAAGACATTGCAGATGACAATTTCTCTTCGGTCTGCCAAAGAAGGCCTTTAAGTAGGACTACAGAAGTAGTACTTCAAGGAGGTGTCTTCAGTAAGGAAGCATGGAAGGTCTTGGTCGCCAATGACATCGCATTTTGGTTTTTGGCGTTTTTTTTAGTTTTGACACCTTTTTTCTCGTTTTTGCAATTTTTTCGGTTTTTGGCGTTTTTTTTATATTAGGCGATTTTTTCCATTATGGCGAATTTTCTTAATTTTTGGGATTTTTTTAAATTTTTTTAGTTATGTCGATTTTTTCGATTTTTAGTGTTTTTTCATTTTGGCGATTTTTTTTTTCATTTCTTCAATTTTTTTAGTTTTGACACTTTTTCTCTAATTTTGGCGATTTCGTTTCAGTTTTTGGCGTTTTTTTTTAACTTTTTGATTTTATTTCATTTTGGCGATTTTTTTTCATATAAACAATTATTTTCGTTTTGGCGCCTTTTTCGCGTTTTGGCGATTTTTTCGAATTTGGCGATTTATTTAAGTGTTAGAAACTTTTTTTTTAATTTTGGCGATTTTTTGTTTAAAATTTTGGCAATTTTTTTTTTGGTTTTGCACTAGAAATATAAATAAGGTCTTATAAGGCCTATTTACCTTTCTATTAACCGTTAGGTAGCGATAATTTACAGGCGATGAATAAATCAGTCGTGCCTCTGGAAAAACTTTATTGGTTTTTGCTGAGTAGATTATATTCACCTAAGAGAACCATTAATTAGAGCATACCAATTGTAGACTTGGATCGAACTATTACAGTAGCTCATTTTGGACACAAATCAATGATCAAAGCCATATACATACATACATATCGTCGACCCAGAATAGTTTTGCTCCACCGATCATTCTTCAGACAAAAAAAAAATTAGTTAGGTATGGAATATATATATTTTGAATACCCTCTTTCTAAATCAAAAGCGCGTTTCACATTATCGTTTCTGAGATATTAAGCATTCATTTTGCTCCATATTCAATATTTTTAAGATTAATGAGTATTGTTTTGCTATTTGGCGATTGCTTCAAATTCTTCATACAAAAATGTACAAAGTAAAGTTAACTCTTGTTTTGCCTCATTTCTATAAGAAATTAATAATAAAAAAGGAAGATGTCGTAAGAGAAATTCAAACGGCGACTGTTACGCAAAACCATCATCACCAAGACGCAGCCGCCGATTAAATGTTTGTTTAAATGTTTCAACATAAACTTATTAAACACTAAAATAAAATAAAAAAGAAATCTTAGAAAATCTTATGCATATTCGAGTATAACAAAAATAATTTAATTACATTCTTTACATTAAATGCACAGAAAACACTAATTTTCCATTTCAAACACAAAATTCTCTGAATCAAATACTAATTTTTTCAATTTAGGTCCTAGTAATAATTTTTTTTGTAATAATTTGTTTGGAAAAAACCCCCGATTTTTTCAATCAACGGATTGTCTGATTCAATAAAATATTTCAATGAAAATAAAAAGTAAATAAAATAAATAACTGTTGTGTACAGTATGCAATATCTTTATTGGAACAGAAATGTTCTCTTAACAATTTTGTTACAAGTATTACTTTATATTAAATGTATCAACTAGAATTTTGCTTAAAACTAATTGGATCAAACTATTTACTATTTGAAACAAACTTTTGTTTGAAAATTTTTAGGGAATAATTTTTTCTGTGTCTACTTCAATTAATTGTTTTTCTAGTGTAAGTGTATAAGCGGTTCGAAAGTTAAAACGATCGAATTTTTTCTCTGGACAGCAAGAAAAATAAACAAAACAATAAAATTCTCAATTTACAAAAATTAACAATTCTCTTCAAAATATGGGCACGGAAGCAGTAGTATGTTCTGAGAAAACTTCATGTAAACCTTCTTAGTCATTTTCTCTACGCCAACTGTGTGGCATATGGGTAGAACATATTCTGAGACGACAATATGTATTTTAAACGAGTTTGATTATGGGTTTGAGACAAAAACGAGCTAATGAAAGAGTTCTATCCAAGTCTAATCAACTGAGCCTTGCTAATGCAGCGGGTTTGTGTCTAGGGTTATGCACTTTAAAGGCCTTATTCACAAACATAAAATACACAAATTTTATTCACTTAAACTTTAATTAAATAAATCAATAATTAAATATAAATTCTAGTTTTCTTGAAACACTTTGTATATTAACAAAAAAAAAAATAAACAGTTTCAACAGTAAAATTTACTTCAAATACTCGTACATAAATACATACAGTGGGGAGCAAAGGTAAGCGCATGTGGTATTTTCTGCATTTGTAGGCGCATAAAAATAGTTATAGTGAACCGATTTAATTTTTGATTTTTGAATTATATTTATTATTTAGTTGCTAACATAGATGCTTTTAAAACAAAACAAAAACTGCATATTCAAAGAAAAAATAAAATTAAATTAGAATAACTTTTATATACCCACTTTTGCGTCTTCAGGCAACATTTTAAAAATGTTTTATTTTTGATACTTGGTACCAAGCCCTTTGTTTTGTAATGCACTATTTATGCGCTTGCTCATATTTGTAATCAATTTGTGAATAAATAAATCTGCCTGCAATTTTCTGCCACTTCAGCTGCACACATTGTCACAACTCGATTCAGATAGATGGAGCAGTTGGATATTGTGAAAACCGTCTTTTCACCATTGACCACAAATTCTCAATTGAATTGAGGTCAACCACTGCATCAATTGAACACTCCCCCCCCCCTCCACCATAAAACAATTCCTTAACGAGTTTTGAGTTGCGATATCACCTTCGCAAAACTCACCTCTGCTCCCCACTGTATGTGAATGCAAGACCCAAGATGAAACAAAATGCTTGAATATAGCCTCAACAGTGCTGGTAAAAAGTATTTGCAATAACGCTAATAAATACATTATTTCAAGTTATACTAACCTTAAGGTTTGCTTTCACGGAAATTGTTTCATTTTATTCTATTAAATTAATTCATCATCAGAACAATAGAATTTTTGTTCAATTGCTCATTTCTATATTGTTTTTTTTTTGTTTTGTTTTACTTTATAATTTTTTTTATTCTCCCTGCTGATGTAAAACATCTGTTAACAATAACATTAATGGCAAACGTTTATGAATATTTATTAAATAATTTTCTAAGTAAACAAATTTATGTATGTTGACTTAACTTAATAATGAATACTAAATTTAATCAATCTACTCAAGGCAGTGTTGTAAATAAATGTATTCGTTAAATGTATACAAAAAAAAAAGAGATAGAAATATGAGAAAGCGTAGAAAGCTACGGTACAATAAAGGTGAAAAGGAACCCTAATGTTTTCTCTACAATATCCGTCCGTCCGTTCGTTTGTCTGTCGCAGGCCGTTTTCTCGAGCTGTGTACCCGAAATTTTCACAGAATAGTTAAAACATTGGCCGCTATAATAACAGATACACGAAATCAAAACATTAAAAGGTGTTCTAAAGCGCGCAACGAAACATATTGAAATCCAATGTAATATACAGACCATTATGTATAGAAATTTCAAATGTTCAAAGTTAATATATTTTTATGTACACTGAACCTTAAAAAAATCAAAATTAAAGGATATTCTCTCTGTTAATGTAAATTTGATTATACAATTTCGACAACTTGCTATATTTTGAAAACCGTAAGCGGAAAACTCTTACAATGTTTAAAAGCGGTAAAACAAAAAATTAAAAAATTAAAAAAAACGCCAAAACGAAAAATCGTCAAAATAAAAGAAAGCTCAAATGAAAAATATGAAAAATATTCTCATAAGTAAAATAGGTCGTTAAAATGACAAAAAAATATCACCAAAAGCAAAAAAATCTAAAAAATACGCCAAAAATCGAAAAAATCGGCAAAAACGAAAAAAAGCGCCAAAACTAAAAAATCGCTAAAACTAAAATTATGCATTGTAAAAACAAGAAAAAGATCGCCAAGAACCGAAAATATTGACAAAATGAAAAAAACGCCATAAACTGAAAAAATCGCCAAAACGAAAATCAAGCGCCAAAACTGAAAAGTTGCTAAAACTAGAAATATGTATTGCAAAATAGCAAAAATCGGCAGAACTAAAAAACTCCAAAAAACGAAAAAAAAATCGCCAAAACAAAAATCAAGCGCCAAAGCTGAAAAATCGTTTAAACTTAAAATATGTATTGTAAAATAACAAAAGAAAAATTGCAACGAATCGCTAAAACTAAAAAACTTCAAAATCCGAAAAAATCGCCAAAACGAAAATTAAGCGCCAAAACTAAAATATCGGTAAAAGTTTCTCAAGTTAAAGAATTAATTATTTTAAGACTCTGCCTGCTCTATATACATATAGTGTCTGATTGAATGTTGTTTTAACTATTCGAAAGTCTATGTATTGCTTTATTCTATTGAATTGAAGTGGAGTTTGGTGAGATTTGCATAATTATGATACAAAACATTTATGATTTGTTCTTGTTGTTGTTGTTGTTGTTTTTGTTTAATATGTGTATATATATTCATTAAGTTTTTATAGATTTTTATATTTGCTAATTATTTGTACAAGTATATTTAACGAACAATTAAATTTGTTTAAATAAACACTGATGAACAAATCGCAAACAAGAAACAGCTAATATAGAAATATTAAATAAGGAATAGAGGTAAATTAAAATATATAAAATATGAAAGACAATCAATGACACATACCTTATGGCAATAAGTGAATAAAATAAATATCTACTGCCTTATTAAAAAAAATAATTCTTTTTTCTAAAGGGTTTATAAAGCAAATTTTGTAAGAAAATGTGTCTTATAAACCTTTTTTAAATCAAAAATATTTTTTTATGCACAAGACTTTTAAAATTTAATTATTGTTGTGTGTATCCAAAAAATAGAGTATTCCTGATACATTTCAAATAATTTGATTATTATTGAAGTTATTTATTGTGTTATTTCTCTAATAAAAATTATTTTAATTTTTTTCAAAGGAAAGAAGTTTTTGCGATTTCCAAGCCTGGAATTTTAATTTTGATTTTTCTGGTTTTTAATACTAATTTATTTCTTTCTTTTATATTTAATTACCAAAGAAGTAACTAGTTTGATTTAATTAGTTTTATATACCAGAAAAAGTTTAAGTTTTCCAGGTCTGGAGTAATGATTTTATTTTACTAATTTTTTTGTTCTAAGACATAAGGTACATTTAATTTGTAAGCAAAAAAAATGAATTGTCCCAGTTATTTTCATATACAAAAAAAATTTAATTTTTCAACCCTGGAATCATCCTTTTAAATTTTTCTGACTCCTTATACGAATCTAGTTCTTTAACAAAATGTATCAAATATGTTTAGTGAACAAAGAAAAAGAGGAAATCAGGAAAAAATTAGTTTTAGTTAAATATCGAAAAAAAGTTCAAATTTTTCCAGCTCTGGAGATGTGGTTTTTATTTTTCTAATTTTTTATATCAAATATTTTTTCCATAACATAAAATATAAATAATTTATAAAGAAAAAGAAAAAATTAATTAGCCCTTCTAACTTTTATTATCACAAGAAGTGTAGGTTTCCCAACCCTGGAATCATCCTTTTATATTTTTCTGATTTCCTACACCAATATATTTCCACAGAAAAAAGTATTCACCAATTAATATTTTCAATTAATAATTTAATTGTATTGATTAAAATTTTAATTGTATTAATTAATTTGACTGGAAAAACTTAATTGATATTATCAAATTGTTTATAGGTGAAAATTTAATTAATTTTTTAATTGATATTACAAATATTTTAATTAATATTACAAAATCGTTCATATTACTTTTTTGTGTGTCTTTTAAGAATATAAGATATGTTTAATTTATATAGAAAAAGGAAAAATTAGGTTTAGTAAGTTACTTTTGCATAACAAAAAAAGTTAAAGTTTTCCAACCCTGGAAGCAATTGCATACTTATTTTTTATTTTTAATATTGAACAAAAAAATAAAAATTAGTTTTAGCTTTACTTTTATATGGCAAAATAAAGTCCAAGTTTTCCAGCTCTGAAACAGTCTGTTCGATTTTGCTGATTTTCAATAGCAATCTATTTTGGAACATTTCTGATACACCAGTCGAAGACCGAAGTCTCTACCAAAAATGGTAAAGGGTATAAAAATAACTGAAACTAAACATTTTAAAACTCTCTGCAAGCTTGGTCTAAAAATAGCATAATCGCTTGGCAAGATTTAAGTTTTTTCTTATATTTGTACTAAATGGGGAAGCAGACTTTCATCCTTCCAATATCAAGTTAGTTGATTTTTTTTATTTTCCAAATAAAAAAAATATTAAATTATTATTATTAAAACAAAAATCAAATACTTTTGCACATAAAGAATTCATAGAAATATTTTAAACTTATTTTTGCTTATAAAAATATATTTGTATATATATTTTATAACTTAAGAAGAAACAACAACACAAATGCCAAAGTTTGGCATCAGTTTACATATTAAACAATTTAATAACTTGACATTGTAAATAAAATCTTTTTTCCTCTCCCAAAAAAAAAAAAAAAGAAAATATAAGAGAAATAAGTAAATAAATAAAATGATGAACTTATTTTCATTTATATATTTTTTTTTTAGTCAAGAAAAAGTTAACAACACATTTTCTACTCTATTTATTACACGAGTAAATTGAGTTTGTGACAATTTTCTTTCCGCACAAGTTTTATTCTCTTATTGCTGCGTTGTTGCTGCCAGTGCCGCTACTTGTCGAGTTTGTTTTTGTTATTGTTATTGTTGTTATAAACAACATAACAAGCAAATAACTTCAATAATAAGTTTAACGACAACGACAACGACAATAACATCAGCCCCAATAACAATGAAATAAATAAATTTTGTTGGAAGGTTAAAAAGGAAGTATAAATAAGAATGGCTAAGAATGAAATGCAAAGAAAAGCCAGCAAGAGAAAAAGTGTAAAAAGTTGTTAATCGAATTCAAGCAATACACAATAGTGTTACGAGCAGCACTATTCAACTTTAAAAGCACAACCAACTTTGGCTTATTTATATGTAAGAGTGTAGGCAGGCATGTGTCTTGTGTAGCAAGAACAACTGCAACAATAAATGCAAGTACAACAAATCTACGAAAGACATCAATTGCATTTATCATCAGCAACCTCTAATAATTCAAAAAGTATGAACTTTAGGAGAAAATAAAAGAAACGCTTAAAGTTTTCTTTAGCTAAAAAGGAAGGGTGTTCATAGTTAAGCACAAAATAATTTTAGTTTAAAGTAGTAAAAAAAAGCACTATGGAATAGGAAACCCACTCTTGCTTGGAATTTACAAATATATTAAAATTTATATAATTTTAGTTAATAACATACTGTGACACTCCCCACAACAAACTAAACCAACAAGCAATAACTGCTTTCCGACTGTTTTTTAACTTTTCTGCTTTTTAAAGTCTGCAACCAGCTGGAGCAACAGTTTTGTGAAAGGAGAAAAAAAAACTTTTAGAAAAAAAAAAAATAAAAATGAGAGTAAACTTTTTAATAACAAATTACAGCATAAACTTGGTAACACTTTGTGCTTTAGTTATAAGTAACAGCATTGGCAAAAATTATTATTGTATGTTCTCAAAACTTAAAAAAAGTATACAGACATACATATATGTATGTATAATATATTGACATAAAAAATTATTAATGCAAAATTTTGTTTATGTTGTTAGAAAATTTAAGAAAAAACAATTAAAGAGCAACACTGCGGGACATATTACCATAATTTAAGGCTGGACTATATGAATTTTTTATTGTTAATTTTAATACAAGTAATTAAATAAGCTAAAATGTTGTATTTGCTGTAGCCAGATTTACTGAAAAACATAGAATAATCAGGTAACATGATAAGGCATCACTCTTTGGCAAACAATTTGGCAGCACTTCGAGAGGTTACGTTTTAGTTAATCCCAACTTTACAGTGTTTTAATACCTTAAGTAAAAAACCGGGTTTAAGCTTAAAACCAGAAATAGCTGACTTCGCGTTTACACTATAAGTTTCATAAATAAATTAAATGTTTAACTTAAATTCGGGTAAATGTTCTTATGTTTTTTAAGCTCCAGGTCAATTTTGTAAAATTAAAAAAAAATGTATTACAGTTTTATAAAAACGACTTCGAGCTTAACAAACATAAGAACATAAACTTAAGTCAAGTCACAGTTAATTCATAGTCAGGTCAAAGTCAAGTCAAGTCGAGCTTAACAAATATAAGAACATAAACTAAAGTCAAGTCACAGTTAATTCATAGTCAAGTAAAAGTCAAGTCACAGTTAATTTATAGTCAATTCAAAGTCAAGTCATAGTCAAGTCATTGTCAAGTTCTATATGAGTCATAGTCAAGTCATGGTCAAGTTATATTCACGTCATAATAATATAATAGTCAAGTTTTTATCAAACTATAGTTATATTTAATCTCGTCATAGTGAAATCATAATCAAGTCGAAATCAAGTTCTAAGCAAGTTAATAGTGTTTTCACACTGAAAGTTAAAACCTGGTTTTAACTTTAAAAACCATAAACAGCTGATATTGCATTCATACTGGAAAATTTTTAAATTCAGGTTTTAGCTCACAGACTGTCAAATAACTTTACTCAAAAATAAAATTAATCTCCCGCAGAAATGCGTGAGCTTGGTGTTGTGTTTTTTCTGCTTTTTATAACAACTATTTGACAAACTGTACAACAACTGTTTTTGTTTGTATGAAAAACTCTGAAAGAATATTTTAAAATTATGGAACTAAAGGGTACGCCAGATACCATTTTTTTTTTGAAAATGCTATAAAAAATCTGAGTTTGAATGAATTTCTTTGGCAAAATCGGCATCTTCTGTAATTCGATCACACGCCCACTTAGCGAAGCAAAAACGCATTGGATGGTCAGTTGGTTCGTTTAAATCAAACATGAGCTAAGTGTTACCATTCACGAAATAAGTACTAATTGAAAAAAAAAAACGTGAGATAGCGGACCCTTTAGTAATACAAAGTGAAGAAGTTCTTGGTTATCAAGTTATTGTATATAAAAAATACACAAATTCATTACAAATTAAAACTTTTTATCGGCGGATCGATGTTATCATCTATTTTTACTTCCCTCAAGTAAATGAAAATATTTTCGTGGTTTTCCTTCCAAAAAACTCTTTTTTCCATAATTTTTTGATAATTGTTTTCCATTTTTAAGTTGAAAATCTTTCAAGCGACATCTATTGTTATTTACTGTCATAAGCATTATCAGCTGCTTCCGGTAATTTTGAGTTAGCAGCTTTCAAGTTAGCAGAGCGAAAACAGGGTGACCGATGACATTTTCCAAAAAGTGGCACCAAAAGGGGATTTATCAAAAAAAGGGGCAAAATTAAAAAAAAACGAGAAAACTACACTAAACTTTTTATTTTTAATGTTTTTTTATATAATTCACTCTAAAAAAGGGAAATAAAAAGTGGCAAAGTAGTCGAAAAAGTGACAATTTGCCACTTTAGTCGGTCAAGCGGTCACGCTGAGCGAAAACAAGGTTGCATTTCATAAAACAAACTTAAAACTAATTCAACAAAAATGGTTTTAAGTTGGTTTTAACAAAAACAATTTGTATGATAAAACCAGGTTTTAACAATTGGCTTTAACGTTAAAACCATGTCAGTGTGAAAACACTATAAGATAAAGACAAATTATAGTCAAATTACAGTCTAGTCACGGCCTAGTCATAGTAAGTAAAGTCACAGTGAAGTCAAGCTGTAGGCAGCCAAAATCATAGTTAAGTCTCAGTCAATACAGAGTTAACTTAAAGTCCTGTCCAAGTTATAATCAAGGCTTTTCTTTAACGTAGTCAAGCATTAGTTACGTAATTTATAGTGACATTTATTTCACCCTTTGTAAGTAAGCTGATGAATCAAACCTTTAAGCCAAACTGGCAGGATTTTTAGATGTACATGAAAAGTTAACCTGAACAGAAATGAAATAACTGAAGAACAGAAATAAAAAAAAATAATCAAATGCATTTACCAATAGCAAAGCAATAATGGTATATACATATACACAATACAATCATTTCTCGTGTTCTATTTCATCAACAGCTCATGGTAAATAGCTGATGTTAACAAAAATATTATGCCTAAGTAGATAGACATGTGTGCTAAAGAAGAACGTGGTGATACAAAAAATGTGTCTATATCCCCAGGCTAAACAACTTAGTTAATAAAAAATTTTTCATTCTGTAAGAATATAAAATACTGAACTTAAGCCTGAATAAGATATTATTCCTGATCATTTCAGTATGCTTTAAACATCAGTTCTATTTAATTCTTCTACTTACCAAAAACCCAAAAATAACTAACTTCGTTATGATTATATATATCATATTTCTAACGGCCTGTTAATCTCAGTGGTCATATTAAAGAAAAAAACTTAAGTGGCAAAAATCTGCATTTAACTAACATCTGTTTTGTTTGTTTCTCTACTACTTGAGCTTTTGAATGTAAATCTTTGTATACTTATTTATTTTTTGTTAAAACAGTTTTTATTCAAAAATAAATTAAACTTTTTTATTTCAAATTATGTAGAAACAACACCACACTATGACTCTCTAAGGCGTATTTAGAGGAAAAACTTGGCAGACTTGAAACAAAAAAAAAAAAGCCGAATCAAAAGTTTGTTTCTCAAAGAGGGGGATATTTTTCACCAAACAAAAACAAAATTTAAGGAAAATATGAAAACCAGCATCATCATATACTTATTGTTAGATGTAACATGAAAGTCTACAAATGAATTTCATGTTTGTGTTGGCTTCGTTATTTTGTTAAATAAAACTTGCAAAAAAAAAAAAACAACATCCTACAATAAGAATACTAATAAAGAAGGAAAAAAAAACATTAAAAGATGAAACCCCGACAGAAGCAGTAATAAAAAATTTTGTTATGAGTTTTTCTTTTAAAAAATTTTTTTTTAAAGAATTTTTGGTGTTTGAGCGCCAAAGAAAAATAAAAGGAGAACGAAACAAGAAAGCCTTTTATGCTCGTATACTCGTATTGAACAAATATTGTGTAACAAATCTCTTAAAGAAATACACAAATACATATTTACAAAAATAAACTTTTGCAAGCAAAACAAATAGAAACAAAAAAAAAAGGATATGTAGTATGAACTTAATAAATATAAAATTTTTTAGACACTTTTAAAAAACATGTATTCTTTATGAGAGTATAGAGCAGCATGCGTTAATTAAGTTCTGCAGCAAGTTGGTAACACTGATTAATGAACTGAAAAATTAAGATCAGTTATTGAATTAAGCGAGTATGAAAATATGAAGAAAACTTTTATTTGAAGTCCTTTTTAATCTCATTACGCTTTACTATTAACAGACTTTTTTTAGGTTCTCTAATTGGGTGATTTGAGATAACGAGGAGCATGCTTTTTGCTCTATAAGAACCTTCAAGTGGTTCAGTTATATTTTCATTTAAATATGTAGAGTATTTTTTATTCTCTGCGCTTACACTTAACTTAATGTGTTCTTATGAGGCTTTATGTTTTCCAAAAATATGAAAAATTGTTTTTTTTTAAAGAAAGCAAAACCATGAGAAAGTTTATAACCACCAAAATGTAATAAAATGGGCAACAAGGGAAGTACGCAGACTTTAAGCAATCTTAAATACATACACACAAACTAATAAACAGGTCTTTTTATTGCAATAAATTTTGCTAAAATTTTAAATAATATAAACCAGTGTTAACAGTTTTTTTCTGGAGCTTATCCTCAATTTTTGACTTATCTTCCCCAAAAGTCCCCGAAATTTAGTTCTTTTTTATTAAAATTTTTTCTATTGTGAAAAAAATAAAATTTTTCTAATTTTATTTAAAAATTAATGACAAAAATAACACATTTATTCAATAAAATTCATTTTTTATCGATAGCTTTATTTAAATTCATATTAATATAATTTGTAGTTATAAAACTTGTAAAGAAAAAGTTACACATAGTTTAATATACACAAGTATAAAAAAAAATTTTACAAAAGTTTACCATTTTAAAAATTTCTGAATCGAAATATTGTGATTCATAAGCTTCAGAAACTTTGTTGTACATAGAACTTGGATTAAAGAGGTTGAGCATTGAGCAGAAGGGTTAAGTATGTCACAACAATTTGAATTATTTTTAAGAAGTGCTTACAACAAGTCATATTGCATTATCATTATCATTATTGGGTAATCTGCCTTGATAGTTCTTCTTTATTGGAAACTATTTACTTTGAATAATAACACACGTTTCTTAGCTAAAAATCATTGTTGTTACAATCAGTTAAAAAAAATCTTGAAAAAATCCCCTAAAATTGAATAATCATGCGCAACAAATACTTAGATCCCCAATACGAAATTTTTATCTCCAATCGCAACAAAAAAATCCCCAATTTGGAGACAAATCCTTAAAACTGGCAGCTCTGGTATGTACTAGTTTATTGAAAATAAGTAAGAGTGCCTACATTCGACTAAGCCGAATCTTATATAACCTTCACCGACATAGGTATTGAGTACTTGTACATTGTACATACTAAAGTCCTGCAGAAGAACTTTTAAGACATGAACTTTTAAGACATGAGGGATTTTTCGAATGCCTTACTACAGCGATATCATCTAAAAGAAACGCTAAACAACACTGTCGGCAAGACATTTGTTTCAGTTATTGCACATATAGGAGTAAAGAAGAAAATACTTCGTGATGGAAGAATTTGTGATGCTTGTTTCTTCATACGCATGGGCACGTATACATACGTCATGCATGTACATTAGAGTGACCATTATTTTTATTTTTTGATTTATTCTACTGTCACCGCCCCGAATTGGTTCAGTTTTGAGTAAAAAAAAAATACCAAACAATTTCGTACCGATAAGTTGCGTTTTAGGGAGTGCGTCCGCCACTCAAAGTTGGCTTTCAAGCCCATTTTCAATGTTATTTTTTGCGTATGACTATCTTTAAAAAAAAAAATCATTTTGCAAGAAAATGATATATGGCAATATTTTACTTCTTCTAGTCTACAATATAAGTCTCAAAGAAAGTTTTTTGCTAAAATTAATATTATAGGAAATAATGAAGAAAATAACAAAGAAAATAATAAAAATTATATATACCAAAATTGCATTTATATGGAAATTATTTTACTAAGCGTTTACAATAAGGGTTTATATCTACTAAATTATTTCATACATATATTATCATAACAAAACTAAGCAAAAATAAAAAATTTAAATAAATTGAATATGTACGTGGGCTTGAGGGCTAACTTTAAGGGCCGGACGCACCCCCTAAAACACAACTTATCGCTATGAAATTTTTTGTTTTCTTTTTTACATAAAACTGAACCGATTTGGGGGGCGAGAATAAAAGAAATCAACAAAAAAATTTTCTATACAACTAACGGCCATTCTAATGTACATACATATATCCATACATACATAAATTGTGTATATGCTCTTTTATTTTTCTGCACACATACAAACGCACACATGCATTGACACAACTTGTGTGCGTTATTATATTACACACACATACACATTACACACACACATACTCAAACGTAGAATATGCAAAATAACAAGCATACACGCATCAAAAGTACTTCTTTTGATTGTTTATTATGAACAAGAAGTCTTCGAGACATCGCTTGTTAACACTCATAAAAACGAACACCAATGCACCTATCGTGCTTCGCTTATAATACGACATAATTTATTATTGAATTAGTATAATACATGCCACGATAATACATTTAAAATAAACGAGACGTATTTACATTTCAAGACTGTTTATGCAGGCCTCTACACCGAAAGAATGTTACTTTATAAATTAGACGAAACAACTTCATTAGATTTATTTTAACAAATCTAATGATAATTTCACAAATCTAATAAAAATTTCGCGAATGTTGTGAAAGAATTTCATTAGAATTGCTTCGTTAGTATTCTAGTTTCGTAAAAATATTTCATTTGATTTATGACAACAATATTTTGTAATTATTAAGAAACCCCTTTATATTTAAGAAACATTTGCAGTTGTTGCTGAAATAAACATATAGAGATAAGTATATTAATACCTTAAAGCAATTAAGTTAAACATTAAATTCTTTTGTTGTTTTTGTGGAGGTTATTTCATTATTTTAATGAAATTATTTCGTTATTTTAATGAAATTATTTCGTTAAAAATTATCTCGTTGATTTCATGAAACTATTTCGTTATTTTACTGAAATTATTTCGTTATTTTAATGAAATTATTTCGTTGTTTCGATGAAGTTCTTTCATTGCATTGATGACACTGTTTAATACATTTGACGTAGTTTCCATTAAAATAATTTTAACGAAACAACGAAGAATGACGTTGGTTGAATTTTTTCATTGGATTAATGTCGAAATACGTAGAACTTATGAAAAAATTCTTTCAGTGTAGTACATACATACGTATATGTACATCTATTAGTTTCGTGAAAAAATGGATCATGTATTTTCTGCTCTAGTGCAATTTAAAGTGAGTGACCTACTGTGTTTTTCGGCAAAAGAATTTGCTTCACAGATTGTATTTCCTGAAATAATCCTAGAATTGTTAGTTAGTGTGGAGGTACTAACTCAGCTAACTTATTTCATATTTCATACTGCCAATATTGCACGTTCACATACATCGTGATATTATGTAAACGATTTATTCATTTAAAAAAATTTTAGTTTTGTTTAGCAGATGTTTTAATTTGGAAATTGAATATGTTCTTTAATTAATTATATAGCTATGAGTTTTCTTTAGCGATATATTTTATGCCTCAATTCAATACATATAAAAAAGAAATCGTTGAAACCATCATCATATGACAATCGATATGAAACATAATTATGCTTATATTTTAACAAAAAACAATTTAATTTTTACAAGCCTGGAAAATAAATTTTTATTATTCTTTTACTTTATGCCAATTTATTTTGTTATAAAATATAAAATATGTTTAATTAACAAAGAGACAAATTAGTTGTATGTAGTTATGTAGTAATGTATATGTATATGCCAAAGAAATTTAAGCTTTTCCAGCTCTGCAGCTGTTTTATATTTTTCAAATTTTTATAACAAACTTTCTTCTTCTAATTTTTTTTTTTGATTATTTAATTACTTTTTTTAATTTTTTTAATTATTCAGTAAAAAAGGAGACTCCAAAAAAGTCATGAAAATGTAGAGTTTGCGATCTGGAAGTAGTGAAAATTTCGATCCGATCTAATGATATTTACATAGGGTTGTCATTGCAAGAAGTTCTCTTTTTCGATGCCTGGTCACTGAATTGGAAGCGATATTAAGAAAAATTCCCTTTTTTGTGTTCTTTGATAATATTTTCATCTAGGAAAAATGGTAAATAGTTACCTATTTTAACAATTCGTTTCTTTTTATACGAATTTAAGCCCGAAACTTTTAAATTTTAGACTAAAATTAGTTCATAAATTTCTTAAAAAGAAATATTTTTTTTTTTAATTCTGGTGAGTATTTTCTAACACTATGGAGTTACAAGGTTTTGTATGACTATATTAAGCTTCAATATGGTTTTCAGCTCACTCTCGGCAAATTAAAAATATCGATTTTTTGGAAGCAATGAAAATGTAGTTCCACTAGAATGACTTCCATTTTTTTCACTGGGTATTTAATTACTTTTATTTGAAAAAAAAGTTCAAAGTTTTCTGCTCTGGAGCTGCGGTTCTTATTTTTATAATTTTCTACGCCAAACTTTTCTTTCCAAAACACAAAATATATTTAGTTTATAAAGAAAAAGAAAAAATTAATCTGACACAGTTACTTTTATATAAAAAAGTTTCAATTTCCCAACTCTGGAATCATCCTTTTATATTTTTGTGTCTTGTTATACCAATCTTTTTTATTTAAAAATATAAAATATGTTTATTTAATAGAGAAAATAAAAAAAAAATATATTAGTAGGTTACTCTTACAAGCATAAAAAAATAAATTTTCCAACTCTGGCATCTTTTTTTTTATTATTTTTATTATTTTTATTATTAACGAGAACAGTGCAGGACCGAAATCTCTAGCTTTTCTGGGAGCTTCGGAAAACTGATTTCACATACAGACAGACAGACGGAGAGACGTACATCCGTTCATCGTCTTCCCTATTCATAAGGACCCAGACTATATATACTATATTGGTAGCATATGAATATTGTGAAAATGAAAAACCTATATATTTATTTTCCCATTTCTGCTGAAGGGTATAAAAATTACTTTTTTCTTATTACTTTTTCCTTATTGCAATTTTTACCACTCAACAGTTTTAAAATTTAATTTAAAAAAATTTAAACATTCACAGCTGCTTATATTTAAACAGAGTTGCCAACTAGCATATATTTGTGGCATTTGTGTCCTCAAAGTGTTGGGAGTTGAATCGTGATTTTTTTTCAAAAAGCGAATGCTGCCAAAAATTTAAAGTGGATTGTACATAGTGCAGTGCTTAAAACCAATTTTTATTTACACTCTTTTTGATGATTTTTCATGTTAATTTTGTATTGAAGTTTTTCATGGCGCATACTTCCCCACCTGATAGAATAAAATTTTCATGAATTTTAACTTTCCCTTCAGAAAACAACAAATAAAAGATTGTGTTTCTATTGGATGTGTTTGAGTTTGAGTATCATAATATTATTTTCAAGAATTGATAGTATTTCTTGCTTCAAATATTTGAGTGTGTGTGTGTGTGTGTGTGTGTATTCGTTCATGTGTTCATGCGTGTGTGTGTATTTTTTTTTTAAACTGTTTCTCCCAGTTGCTTATTACGAGTATTTTTAGTGCATCTTCTAGCAAAACTTTTATAAAAGCCGGAAATAATGCACTTAAGTTTTGTTTTCCTTCACTTTTTGTTTCCTTAATTTTTTTCTCCCAATTTTTTTTTACTTCTCTTTTCTTATGCTCGTAGTATCTGCACTCTTCTTTCTTCCGCAGCAGTTTAACATGGCCTTTTCTTATTTTAAGATGGCTCAGTATGGTTTTTATATGAATTACTTGCAATTTTAGTGACATTGGCCAAAAAATTACAAAAAATAAAAAATAAAAATTAAATGCAAGAGTAGCTGATCATAATAATATTGTTAAAAGGGTTGGGCTGCCATGCTTTGTGTCAATAATGTCAGTTATCTGAGTGCCTCTACTTGTCTGTTTGTTGCATTAAGGTTACAAGTTTAACACGATTTTGGTGGAGCTGTCTGTCTGTTATATTGCAAATGTTGTTGCAATCTACAGGATGTACAAATCAATTGAATGTGTTTAAAATGAGAGCAATTTTTTTCTGAGGAAAGCTTAAAAGCTATTTTTTTCCAATAGTTTTTGTCACAGTAGTTGCAGTAAAAATTTAGAAATTGTTGGGCACAATGCCAAAAATAACTATTGTAAAGAAATTTAAGATATATTAAATAATATTTAAAATAAATGAAAGGGGTTTATTCAAAAAAATAATATTTTTGGCTTATAAAAGGTTTACAAAAAAAAACTGTATAAAAGTTTGATTTATTAAGCTTTTATGAATTAAAAGGGAATATTTTATGTCATATTCCATAGAAAGATTTCCAGACTTTAGTTTGACTTGACTATGACTTAACTATGATTTTACCATGACTAAACTATCGCTTGACTATGACTTGACTATGACTTGACTATGACTTGACTATGACTTGACTATGACTTGACTATGACTTGACTATGACTTGACTATGACTTGACTATGACTTGACTATGACTAGACTATGACTAGACTATGACTTGACTATGACTTGTTTATGACTTGACTATGACTTGACTTTGACTTGACTTTGACTAGACTATGACTTGACTACAACTTAACTATCACTTGACTATGACTTGACTATGACTTGACTATGACTTGACTATGACTTGACTATGACTTGACTATGACTTGACTATGACTTGACTATGACTTGACTATGACTTGACTTTGACTAGACTATGACTTGACTATAACTTAACTATCACTTGACTATGACTTGACTATGACTTGACTATGACTTGACTATGACTTGACTTTGACTAGACTATGACTTGACTATAACTTAACTATCACTTGACTATGACTTGACTATGACTTGACTATGACTTGACTATGACTTGACTGTGTCTTGACTATGACATGACTATGACTTGACTTTGACTAGACTATGACTTGACTATAACTTAACTATCACTTGACTTTGACTTGACTATGGCTTTTTTCTTTTTTTAGGAACAAGCACAACCCGCAAAGCAATTAGCTAGTCTGCAGAAAACCCCAAGTTTTATGGTAGAAACCGAACCTACGACATCTGGACTGAGAGACTAGCATCGCTATTTACCACTCAGCCACAGGGGCACTAGGTATCTTAACAGTATATTGACTGTTACTTGACAGTGATTTGAAAGTAGCAAACGGTAGACCGGCTTTGACTCAATTATGAATTCACAATAAATTAGAAATGATTTGATTAATACATAAATATCAATATAGCTCGATTTGAATATAAAAATATGTTAACTATCTCTGAACTTACCGAGGTCATTATCAGTTGCTGCCCAGTTTCTGTAAAAAAAATAAATTTAAAGTTAATATATGTGGCTCTATTTTTAACGTTCTTAAAGTTGTAGAACTACAATAGCTTCATTATATTGGGGTCACTTAATTACTTTTTCATCTTAAAATCTAATTGTAAATAATTGAAAAATCATATTCATCACAAGAGATTTCTTAATTAAAAGAAGAACAATTTTGATTTCTTTCAAAAGAAAAATTTGTATGTATGTATATTGCAATAAGCGCTTCTCGCTATTCCAATTATTTAATACTATTTCTTCTTTATCTTTTCGTTGAGGAAAAAAAACAATATCCTTGTGTTTTGTTACAATTAAGAGAAAAATTAAATTTTCGTTGCATGTTGATTCCTTGTTTTTTTTTTTTTTTTTTTTTTTTGTAAATGATGAGCATTCCTCGCACAATTCTTTATCCTTTGGCAATTTGCATTGCTATTAAAAAAAATAAAACTACAAAAAAAATAATAATGAAAATAACTAAAACAAGCAGCTTTGTAAAGGAAAAAACAATATTCTCTTTCTCAGAATATTTATATGTACATGGCATAAAAATGAATGCGAAGAATACGTTCTTGTAAGCTCATAAAAGCGCACAATTTTAATTGCATTGCAATTCAAGGTGGTGGCCAAAGTCGCCGCTGCAGCAGCACCAAGACAAGCAGTGAGTCTTCACAAAAGCATCCGGCTCTGTATGTGGCATTTATTTCAAATGCAAAATACCTGCCACAGCATTTTAAATAAAAGTTTCTGCTTGGCAGAGCTTTAAGACTACACAAGCCATTTTAAAATAATTTTAGTTTTTTTTCAAACAAATGTTTGAATACCTTTCAACTGCTGTTGCGCTGGCAATTGAAAAATAAAATGAACACTACGTAGTAGAAGTAGAGAAACAAACAAACAAACAATCATAACCGTAAATAAACATGTAAATGAATGAATTGAAATATGAAAATATTTGTTAGCAGAGAAAATGAGAAGCTGGAAAATGTGAAAAAAGCAAATATTTATTTAGAAACAGAAAAAATATATGTGTGTATGTATGTGTGTGTGTTGGTATAACACAAAACGATTGCGGCAACATGTAGACAAATAAAAGGCAGTTGGTAGACGATTTTAATGTTGCACAAATGACACCTGCTTTTATCATACATACTCGTATTTAATTTAGGAGTTACCGTAGTAGCGATAATTGTTAAAAACGATAAATGAATTGTAGTTAGTTTTTAGGATTCCCCTATTGTTTTCGCTACGCTGTCCATCTGTCCGTCACACGCTATTTTCTCACGAACCGCAAGAGCTACGGAATGTAATTTGGACAACTTGCTGTATCTTGGAAACCGTAAGATGCAAATCTTAAAGATTTCAAAAACATTAAGATTAAAAAATCCCAAAATTATAAAATTGCCAAACCGAAAAAAATTGCCAAAAATTACAAAAAAGTCGCTACAAAATAAAAAAATCGAAAAAATTAAAAAAAAATTCTAGAGCTAAAATAAATCGCCGAATTCGAAAAAATCGCATAAATGAAATAAATCGCTGAAATGAAAAAAAACGCTAAAAATGCGCCAAAACTAAAATAATTGTTTATAAGAAAAAAATCGCCAAAATAAAAAAATCGCTAAAATTAAAAAAAAATCACCAAATTGAAAAACGCCAAAAACCGAAAAAATTGCAAAAATGAGAAAAAATTGTCAAAACTATAAAAAGCGCCTAAATGAAAAAAGTCGCCAAATTCAAAAAACGCCAAAAACTGAAAAATCGACATAATAAAACAAATCGCCTAAATGAAAAATTATCACCAAAATTAAAATAAAATTGCCAAACAAAAAATATCGCCAAAATTAAAAAAACTCGAAAAACCGAAACAAATCGCCAAAACGATAAAAGAAGTGCCAAAACTAAAAAAGCGCCAATAAACGCAAAAACCCCAAAACTAAAAAAAAAAACGATTAAACCGCAAAAAACCCAAAAAGGAAAAAAATGCCAAGACTACATTTTATAAAGGCTAAAGTTCGTATTGAATTACATGTCGCGTGTCCATACGGAATCCATCGTGCGCGAGTAAAAGTCGCACTTCACTGAATTTATTTATTATTATTGTTTGAACTTCATTTGTTTCTATATTTATGATTTTGATTATTACGAACCAATAATACCTTTGTTAATTGTAAATATTCTGACATACATGTAGTAGAACGGAACAACTAGTTGTTTTCGAAGGCCACTACACATTCGAATAAGGTCTACCCACCGGGTCCTCGATTTGTTACAAAAAATTTCCGATTTGAGCACAGTAATACCAACAAGATATACATATGAATATACTTTATTGAAAAGGTCATATTACTAGTATAAGAAATATTACACAGAAATTTTTTTATTGAAGGAGCCGGAACGTTTGGAAGTGGAAGCCGGAAAGTTTGGTATAAATATCGAATTTAAGCAATTTTTCTTAAATGTTTAAGATTTAACCAAAAAAATTTATCATGCCATTTTAGGACATATGATAATATGTTTTTAAGGCGCTGTGAAATAGGGCCCAATAAATTTAAATAATTTTTAATTAAGCTTTATTTAATTTTTTTGGACTTTGTTTTACTTATATTGGGAGTTTTTTTCCATAAATTTTCTCTTGAGCTTTATTTATTTATTTTTTGGGTTTTATTTACATATTTTTTCGGTGGCTTATTACATTCTTATTTGGGCGCTATTTCCTTAAATTAAATAAAAAAAAATACTAAAAAATTCAATTTTTGGGATTTTGGAAATTTTTTTTGGGATTTGCCAGGAACTTAGAAGCAAATCTGTTTTTATTTGCATTTAATTTGCATTAATTATATAATTTTTAAATAAAATATTTAGAACCAGATAATGGTCAACGGAATATTGGACCACAGGGTTGTCTTCACGAAATAATTTGAGGATATATAAGTAGTTTCGAACACTGCACGAATATTGCTTAAAACCTCATACAAAATTTTATTCTAGATACATGCAAACTTGTGTGATTTTGTGCAATTTTTTGATATGCTAATCTTTCTTTTGCACGAAAAATGCCTGAAACTGATTTTAATATGTAGCATAGTAGGCTTTTTTCTGGACGCAATGGCAACACTAAAGTGATCACTAACAAAGCTGGGAGATATAAAAGAAGAGTGGTGTCTCAGGACACCCGTTTAGAGCTATGCTGCTTAAGGTCGCTTCAAACTGTAATACAAGTATTAATACTTTTGTGGAAAATTCAGCTCTAAAATGTTGAGTTGTTATTGTTTTTTTGAAATTTTTTAAACAAATATAAGACCAGGGATGAATTTTCGTCAAAAGTATTAATACTTGTATTATAATCTGAAACAGCCTTAAGTTGTATAAAATAAACTTAATGTGTTAAATAGCAATGCAATAAATTCAAATTCGCCGCAAATATTTCAAAACGTTTCCATTTATTTCCCATTTTTTTCTTTTCTAGCAACGTACGATTAATGTACATTTGCAAAAACAAATTGATCCATACTTCTCGTTGTTTTTATTTTCTCCTTGTTTTTCACTCACTTCAAAGAACGAAACAAAACAAAATCAAACAATTTGTTTTGTTTATTTTCATACGCTGGTCTTAAGTACAAAGAAATCAAACAAAAACAAATTTATAACTCTAATAGTGTCCACTATATTTGTTACAAAAATAACGTTCTATAGCTCCTGTATCGTGACATAAATAGCATAGCTATAATATGTATAAAGCAACGCTAAAAAAATATTCATAAACTTATTTACTGATGGAACCATTTAAGGCCAAATGAATGTTGTATGTATCTGCAACTAAAAGTGTATTAACGAATGAATGAATATAACGAATGCAAATGAAAATATGAATCATGATTATTTCATTCCGTTACTTAAATTATACTCTATAGAAAAATATATAAAGAAACCAACCAACCTGCTCTGCATATTAACACAAATAAATGTCTGTCTGTCTGTCTATCTGTGTGTCTTGTGTGTAGCTTTTTATTCACAGCTACTCAGTTTTCATTTTTTTTTTATTTAACATTTTTAATAAATTCTATAAAGGAAAAATTTAAAAGGCTGAAAAACCATTGAAATGCTAAAGCATTTAGTATAATTTTCATTTTAGTTTTTCATTTCACTTGCTGCCAACATTAAAAGTCGCGTATCTATGCATTCAGCTAAATGTGTAAAAGTATTTGGAAGTGTGTGTGTGTGTGTGTGTGTGTTTGTGATTGTGTGTGTAATGAAAATGCGAAAAAATTATAAATCATGGCTTAATTTTCCTGTTTCCGTTTGTTTAATGCTTTCTTTTTTAAAATAAAATGAATGAATAAATGAATGAACGAATGAAATATTTTCCAACTGAAAGCGGTGCGTTGTTGCTGGCGTCTTTCGTGCTTTTTAGCATAAAGAGTCTCTGAAAGAGCAGCAAAATACAATGATTAAAATAATGAATGTCTGAAAACGAGCTAAATGATTTTTAATAAAAAAGATACTCGTATATGAGGGAATATTGTTGGTTGCACTGCTGCACTGTGAGTGCTACAAAGAAATATTGCATGCCGCAAATTATTTTAAATGATAATACGCCTGTATGAAAAGGCAAACTGAGCAACATATGGATGGGCAGCGTAAGGAAGTGTGATATTTGCAAGTATTTAAGGCACGATAGCTTTGGAATTCAAATATTTAAAATATTCTAAAAATATTGCACATATTCGTATAAACGCATATTCATAAGGCCGCAACTGCAAGCTCCTGAAAAAAAATTTTCATTCACAGTATTTTATTTTCGTCCTTGCATGGCACTATATCTATTTAATGCAATTATCTCAAAACCATGTGCAACTTGCAACAAAGTATTCACGACCATGCAAACACACACAGACACACAAAAAAGCCACCAGTAGCAATTGCTTTAATAAATAAACGAAGAAAGCATTAACAATATTCTATACATTTAAGTAGCAGACACGTAGGCAGGCAAGCAGGCAACTGGCCCATAATTCTGGACATTTACTATTAAAATTATTATTACAATAAAGTTGACTATTTTATATTCGTTAAAGAGACTCTCCACCCCCTCGCCCCACACTTTCACACATAACATTTTCAAAAACACCAAAATAAAACAAAAATAAAATATATAAAATGAAACATTATGTCTGCGGCTGTCAGAATGGCTGCCAAGCGAAAGAGAAATTAAGTCTGCTAAAATGACAAATGGCGCTGAACTTTAACGCTTTAACAAAATGCACTGCAAGTACATAGAATAGACTTAATAGAAAATGAGCAACAAGGACAATAAGGAAATTAAATGAAAAATAAATATATTTACATACATACATACTAAGTACTTGGATTTTTATATGCATCTGTTTATATGAGTTTCATTAAAATTTTTCGCTTTTATCCTGCACAAAGTAAAGGAATGAAAAGTATGTATTTAATTAAACTATTTTATAAATGTTGTCAATGAAGTTTTTTTTAAGTGCTTAATTTTTTTGAAAATTTGACATTAGCAACAATTATTTGGTAAAACATAGGTCTGTTCATTTACTTTCCCAGCGAGTAAGGCAGAAATTTACAAAATTAGTCTCCCAAAGAGGAAAAAGTAAATGAACGCTTTGCTTATAAAAAGTTGCAAGAAAATTTTATTCATATCAGAACCATGGATGGAAATCATGATACAATCGTACTTTTTCTGATGTATTTTGTTTGATAATATTTTAAATTGCAATTTTTTTTAAGAAATTGATATTTAATATCAAATTCTTTACACAGCTTCATGTATATTTACCATTTTTATGAATTTTTAAAATTTTTTTAATATTATTCCATTAACAAATAAGGACATTTGACTTTCCATCTTGGATCGTACATGAGGAACAAACAAAATTATTTGCCATTAAAATTGAATTTATGTGGCTTAATGGAAGAAAAACAATAAATTAAGAAAACATGTTTTCTTTTTTCATACGCGTACATGTTTTTTAACAAAGAAATTCAAATTTTTTCAGTTTTCCATTTTCAAATATTTTTGAAATAATTTATTTGACATCAAAACACACAACAGGTGGTTGGATAGTTCGTGCAAGTAAAACTTTTACTAGTAATAATTTGTAGAAAACTGTTTGTCTCTCAATTTTTTTCTCGCTTTTGACGCTCTCTCCTTGCAAACTTTTTGAGTTAATGAACACTTTCCATTAACAATTGTTACAAATTCGTAATAGTTTTCAGTAAATGAACAAATCTAAGGTTTATATTACCAAGAAGGACAAATTTTATTAATGCTGAATTTTCTAAAGTTAATAAGACATTTCAAGGGTTCCGTACACGAAAGCTGAAAATCCACTCTAGAGAACCGTAAAAGCTAAGGACCTAAACTTTTCATAGAATATGTAAAACTTAAGGCGCTACAACAATAGTACATATATATAACAATTACAAATAATAGGGTGATCTGAAGCGAATAAAGAAACATGTTGAAATCCTATGTACATAATATACAGACAATCATATATAGACATATATATTCATAAAATAATAAAACGAATTTGAAATCCATTTTAGGAAAATTTTGTATGAAAAATTTGAAATAAAATAAATTTCAAATTCATTTTAGATTTTATGAATATGGGGGTTGAAGTTTAAAATAACCAAAACTTAAGGCTATTCTATAAGGTAATGTAATTTGGACATGGAAGTTTTAACAACTTTCTGCATCTTCAAAGTTTTGGCATTTTTTTCGTTGTTGGTTTTTTTCGGTTTTAAGTGTTTTTAGGGTTCCGTACACCAAAGGTAAAAAAAGGACCACTATTGTTTTCGCTACACTGTCCGTCTATCCGTCACACGCTACTTCCTCAGGAACCGTAAGAGCTACGGACCTGAAATTTGGGCACAGTATGTAGAACATTGGCCGCTACAACAACAAATACATGACAATTAAAAATTAAAGGGTGTTCCAAAACGAGCAACAAAAAATGCTAAAATCCCATGTAATATACGTACAATTGTATGTACATATGTATATTGACACTTGAAATTTTTAAAATTAGTGTATTTTTATATAGACTACAACAATTAACACTAAAATTAAAAAAAAAATTAATTAAAGGGTGGTCCATCAGTTAATGCAATTTTGACAACTTGATATATCTTGGAAACCATAAGAGGTAAACTCTTGAAATTTTCAAAAACGGTAATACAAAAAAATGAAAATTATAAAATCGTCAAACAAAAAAAAATTGCCAAAAATTCTAAAAAATCGCCAAAACGAAAAAAATCGCCAAAATTAAATTTTAACACTAAAATAAAGATTCGAAAAAATCGTCCAAATAAAAAAAAAATGCCAAAATGAGAAAAAGCGCAAAAAACCTAAAAAATCGCCAAACGCGAAAAAGGCTCCAGTAAAAAAATAATTGTTAATATAAAAAAAATCGCCAAAATGAAAAAAAATCGTCAAAATTAAAAAATATCGCTAAATTGAAAAATCGCCAAAAACCGAAAAAAATCACCAAAAATGAGAAAAAAAGTGTCAAAACTAAAAAAAGCGCCTAAATGAATAAAGCGCCAAAATGAAGAAACGCCAAAGTCCGAAAATCGGAAAAATCGCCAAATCAAAAATAAATCGCCAAAATTAAAAAAAATCGTCAAAATAAAAAAAATCGCTAAAATTAAAAAAAAACCTCAAAAACGAAAAAAAATTTTCAAAACTATATTTTATATAGAGGCTACTAAGGTTCTCGTGTCCGTGCGGAACCCGTCGTGCGCGGGTCAAGGTCGCACTTTACTTTACTTTTTCGGTTTTTTGCGATTTTTTAAGTTTTGGCGGTTTTTTAGTTTTTTGATTTTTTTCTCGTTTTGGCGGTTTTTGGCGTTTTTACAGCTTGGTGATTGTTTTTCATTTTGGATTTTTTTTAATTTTGGCGATTTTTTTTTGTCATTTAAACGATTTGCCGATTTGCATTAACGGCAAAGTTTTGCATGAAGTACTTTCAGTTAAAGTTCATGTTAACTCTTCATTATACATTGTGAAAAGGGGCATTACTACTATTTTAATAACCAAATATCATCAGGCATATTTAAATGGTATTTCAAAAAAAAAATACTAAAACATTTGAAGCATGTTTATATACGATTATGTGTCCTTAATTATGAAAGTGGTCTAAGTCATATATTTCTTTTGTCGATACATTTAGTCGACTACAATTGAACAAGTTAAAAAATACTTTAATATTATGACACATTTTAATTTAGAGCTGTAGAAGTTTCGATTTATATAAATTTGTTTATTATTTATTAAAGTTTTTATAGATTTATTTAATATTTCGAAGCAAAAATGCATATGACTTAGACCACTTTCATAATTAACGACATATACATATGTACATATATGTATGTATGTATATGTTAAAAAAGTTTATCTTTGACTAGAAATAGTATGACTGCCTATTTCATGTTAGTGTCATTTTAGGTTTTTCTATACAAACATACATTCATACCAGTGATCTGCAATGAATAATTTTTTCCCTATTCATACTGACTCATGAAATTTTAAATATAGATGCGAAGACATCGTTAAAGCTCAACTACTCTGATTTACGCACGCTCACAATAAATAGGAATGCGACGTAGACATTCATATTTATATCACACTAACACTTATAAGTCAGCTCAGTTTGATTTAGAATTGTAACGAACGCGTTCAGTAGCTAGTTTTTGGCACAAACCAATGATCAAAAAAATTACTTAGGTTTAATCATTGGTTTGTGTCAAAAACGAGCTACTGAAAGAGTTCGTTACAAGTTATACTATTCACATTGATTCAGCTCATTTAACTCATGCATGTATGTTTATTTAAAAGTTTAGTCATTAAAAAGTTTGCAAGTAGTATAAAATAGTAGAAGATTTCAATTCCTGCAAAAAAAAACTTAAAATAACAACAGAGAAATAATTAACCTCATAATAAGAACTTTAATGTTTTAAAGCAAAGTTTGCCATGTGAATCATATGAGTACTTATTTTGCATCGTCCATAGGCATTGAGCTAAGGAGAGTCAAAATGAACAGCGAAATAAATGTTGCTTAGTATAAATGAGTTCGATGCGCACCTCAAACATCCTTGTGAATCTGATTCATAGACAACATTGCAACAAGTATGAGTGCGCATAAGTACAAAAAATAATAAGTCATGATTTATGTCTACTCACTATTGTACTACCCATTGCTGTTCTCTGATTCATACATATATAAAATACGCACACATATATTAATATATTTACATACACCTACAAACATTCATATGAATATGTTTGTATTTAATTGCTTTTTAAAGTCATGTCTGTTTAGTTTAAATATTCCTCTTACTCTCTGTATTATTTATTCCCTTGCTCTTGGACTGAGGCAATATAAACAATTTGAATGTCTAACTTGTATTTTGTAAGTGACTGGAATGTTTGGTATTAGGTTTGTATGTCTTGTTGCCTATGCTTCTATTTGTCTATCTGCATGTCTATCAATTGGCCAAATTTTCAATTTTAAAAACTTCTGTTAGACATTTGAAAAAAATTTAAAATTGGTTAGAAAGCAAAAAAATTTTGCACTTCATACATATGAGTACATATGTAAGCAGTAGTTTGTGTGTGATTAGTTATTCTTCGTATATCTTTTAACTACATATTACTTGGTAATATTAAACTTTGTGAAATACAGCTGATGTTACTGACAATGTTGGTTTTGATATTTGCAATTATGACATTTTAGGTTTTTCTCTTCATTTTGTTTGCTTGCAAGCAAAAAAAAATAAATAATTGTTTATTTCTTATTTTTTCTAATCATTTATGGTTTCTTCCTGCAATAAAATTTAAAATCTTTAGTTATGTAACATTCAACTTGAAAAAGCTTTAGCCGCAGCAAAAATATCCATCTACGTGGAAGCAGCTTGGTAAGGGAGAGATAGCCCAACTCTCCCTTATTAACGTACTTCTTTAGGTATGAGCTTCTTTCGGCACATCCTAGATTCATGTCTTTTTTTATGCATATAATAAAATAAAGTGTACTTGTCAGGATTCTATCCAACGATCTCCCCATTAAAATCCTGCAAAAGACGATTTAATAGAACTTTCAAGAGGTGAAGGATTTTTCAAATGCCTTACTGCAGCGAAGTCTTCTAAAAGAAATGCTAAACAATTCTGTTTGCAAGACATTTGTTTCAGCTATTGCAGATATAGAAGTAAAAAAGAAAATACTTCGTGACTAAAAAAATTTGTAATGATTGCTTCTTTCTACGCATGGGCGCGTATACAAAAGTCATGTATGTACACGCATCAAGACTACTTTTTTTGATTGTTTGTTTGAATAAGAAGTCTTCGCGACATCGCTTGTAAACACTCATATACACGAACACCAATGCATCCATCGTACTTCGCTTACTATACGACAGCATTTATTATTGGTTTAGTATATTACATGCTACGAGAATACATTTAAAAAAACAAGACGTATTCACATTTCAAGACTGTCTACGCAGGCCTCTACTCCTGATACGCTAGAGCACTATCCACTCATCTATTGAAGCACATATACCCCAAATCAAACTATAAAAAAACAATGTGATTCTGATCACAGGGGAGATTTGTAAACATCTAGTAATGAAACAATATTTTTATAATGGCTTTGGGTAACTTTAATAAGATATATAAGTTTTTGACTCTACTGTATTTAAAAATCTATGGAAAACTGCATCTATAGTAGTGGAATTATTAGTTGTGCGGGTTTGTGGGGAATGGCTCACATGCAAGTGAAAAACGCCAAATAAAAATTTTGATAAAGCTTGCGACTGTGGGTTTGCAAAATTTGTATTAAAATCTCTACCCATAATAATTGGCATGAGATAGAGATTGTTACTAAATTGTCATGCACCAATTTCAGTGTAAGGCAACAGTACGTAATCAAGATATGTTATAATATAATATTATAAATTCTTTATAAAGACTGCTATACATATTTTAAACAAATATTTGACATTTGAAATGCTTTTTTATTTAAAAGTTTAAATTTATTTTATATTTTTCAACTTTTTAAAAAATTATCCTACTGGCAACACTATTACACTTCACAAGCAATTTTTATTAAAATTAACATTCCTCCTGAAGGTATGCCTTAAAATTCGCTTGAGTGTATTTCTATGCAGCTGTTAAGTTTCTCTTTACTTCTTGTTCGTATGATTACCCTTAGACACTCATACATAGCCCACACCGATTTTATAACGCTTTACGATTTTATTTAAAATTTGTGATTGTATCGTAAAAAGATTTTTACCCCTAGCGTATAGATGTTTACACACCAAAAATGTAATCACGAGTTAAAAATCCGCTTATCATCCAAATTTGTATACAGCTAAGCGAGAGAGTATGCACTATAAATTTTTTTTCAATATTTTCCATATTTTCTATGGTTAATTAAAGAATTATTCATACAATTCCTACACAAACTTTGGCGGGTTAATATTCTTTAATCTTTCCATTTAAGTAACTCCATAATGATCCTGTTATAAATGTCAAAAGGCAGATATCCTACATATGTGTTCATTGTTTTTGATTTAAAAATACATATTCTGTTTTGTTTTATATTATAAAAAGTGAAACAATAAGAACCTGGGGGACCATCTCCAAAAAACCGAAATATTTTATAATTCCACAAGCCCCCATCATACCTGTCATGTTAATACAAGACACAACATTTAATAAAATTCGTATAAATTTCTGTTAAAAAATGTGGTTCACTGCATAAAGAGAAATACATGCCTGCATGCATGCATGTCTTTCCTAACAGCAGGAAAGAGATGCACGGCCTGACGAAATATACATAGTAAATTTTATAAACTCCTTCCTAGATGCAAGGAGTTTATGGCAACATGCAAATACCTACAATTGGGTAAGAGTTACCACATGGTATAGAATTAAAGTTATTGCGAGATTATTTGAGGCTTCTTATTTTGTCTTGTTAGGCGAACAGTAGTTCTTAGGGTTCCTTACTTCAAAGCTGAAAAGGAATTCTATTGTTTTCGTGTTACGTGTGATATACCGACAATTATGTATACACTTGAAATTTTTAAATGTTAATAACAAAATATGGCAACTCTAATGTGCTTTAAACACTTTGCAAAATTTTCATAAGCAAAACATAAGCAGAACGTTTCATTTTGTTTTAAATATTTTGGTAAAGGATATTTAACTTTTGAATTTTATACATACGTATTGCACTTTGAACAGCTTGGTGTGGAGTTAAAGTAAGGATTTAATATGTGAAAGTTTTTAAATAAATTTTTATCCTGCACACGATGCACAAGAACACGCAATCAAATTTAATACTCACACTCGTAAGTAAGGTATTAAAATAAGGATGAAATGCAATGAAATGAAATGAAGGGTTAAAACACTTAGAGATACTGCAAGGCTTGTGCTAAAATTGGGACACATTCTCAGTACGCTAATGCCTGCCATTATGCAATCACTCTCCCTTGCTGGACATAAATCTGTTAAAAATTAACAAAACTAAGGGCCAAGCTAAAATAAGTAAATAAGTGGGTGAAATTCAACTTCTAGAGAACAGCTTAAAGTCTTCGGAGTTGAAATTTATTTTTAATCGGAAAACTGGATTGTTGGATAACAAACCTTTATACCTTTACTTCAAGATAATAATTCTTTCAGCCTTCCTCGCTAGGAAATGTTTTTGCATGAAAAAATTTTATTATAGAAAAGTCCATTGTGTCACATTAAACTTTTCTTATAGAAAAGTCGATTGTGTCACATTAAACTTTTCTTATAGAAAAGCCCATTGTGTCACATTAAACTTTTCTTATAGAAAAGCCCATTGTGTTACATTAAACTTTTCTTATAGAAAAGTCCATTGTGTCACATTGCACTTTTCTTATAGAAAAGTATATTGTGTCACATTACACTTTTCTTATAGAAAAGTATATTGTGTCACATTACACTTTTCTTATAGAAAAGTCCATTGTGTCACATTACACTTTTCTTATAGAAAAGTATATTGTGTCACATTACACTTTTCTTATAGAAAAGTATATTGTGTCACATTACACTTTTCTTATAGAAAAGTATATTGTGTCACATTACACTTTTCTTATAGAAAAGTATATTGTGTCACATTACACTTTTCTTATAGAAAAGTATATTGTGTCACATTACACTTTTCTTATAGAAAAGTATATTGTGTCACATTACACTTTTCTTATAGAAAAGTATATTGTGTCACATTACACTTTCCTTATAGAAAAGTATATTGTGTCACATTACACTTTTCTTATAGAAAAGTATATTGTGTCACATTACACTTTTCTTATAGAAAAGTATATTGTGTCACATTACACTTTTCTTATAGAAAAGAATATTGTGTCACATTACACTTTTCTTATAGAAAAGTATATTGTGTCACATTACACTTTTCTTATAGAAAAGTATATTGTGTCACATTACACTTTTCTTATAGAAAAGTATATTGTGTCACATTACACTTTTCTTATAGAAAAGTATATTGTGTCACATTACACTTTTCTTATAGAAAAGTATATTGTGTCACATTACACTTTTCTTATAGAAAAGTATATTGTGTCACATTACACTTTTCTTATAGAAAAGTATATTGTGTCACATTACACTTTTCTTATAGAAAAGTATATTGTGTCACATTACACTTTTCTTATAGAAAAGTATATTGTGTCACATTACACTTTTCTTATAGAAAAGTATATTGTGTCACATTACACTTTTCTTATAGAAAAGTATATTGTGTCACATTACACTTTTCTTATAGAAAAGTATATTGTGTCACATTACACTTTTCTTATAGAAAAGTATATTGTGTCACATTACACTTTTCTTATAGAAAAGTATATTGTGTCACATTACACTTTTCTTATAAAAAAGTATATTGTGTCACATTACACTTTTCTTATAGAAAATTATATTGTGTCACATTACACTTTTCTTATAGAAAAGTATATTGTGTCACATTACACTTTTCTTATAGAAAAGTCTATTGTGTCACATTACACTTTTCTTACATAAAAGTCTATTGTGTCACATTACACTTTTCTTATAGAAAAGTCAGCTCTGATACAGCCCATTTTTCTTATAGAAAAGTCTACTGCCACCTTCACTTTTCTTTTAGAAAAGTCAACTGTGTCACATTTCACTTTTCTTATAGAAAAGTCTACTGTATTATATATCACTTTTTTTTAATAGAAAAGTCAAGTCAACTGTGTCACCTTACACTTTCCTTATAGAAAAGTCAAGTCAACTGGGTCCCATTACATTATACAAAAGTCAATTCTGCAGCAGCTTATTATTCTTATAGAAAGGTCAACTGTGTCTTATAGAAAATTCAACTGCGGCACATTTCACTTTTCTTATAGAAAAGTCAATTGTGTCGCATTAAACTTTTTATAGATAAGTCAGCTCTAATACACTTTGTTTCTCTTATAGAAAAGTCAACCATGTCAAAGCACACTTTAGTCCTGGAAAGTCAACTGTTTTATAGCCCATTTATATTATGGGAAAGTCGTTTTTTTTACAGAAAAGTGAATTTTTCCTTAAAGCAATCTTTTTTTTACAGAGAACTCATCTTATTTTTTTGTATAGAACAATTTACAAAATATCACATTTTTCTGTCATAAGTTTATCAAGACTTCTTCATTCAAAGTTTCTGATTTAAAGCATTAAATGTCTCAAAAGCTGTGAAATATCAAATATGCCCAGTGCATAACACATACTACTTCAGTTACATAAATGCAATTTACTAGTCCATATGTAAACAACATGTTGTTACATACTTCTCTCTCTTTCTCTGTCTGTCCACTGCATTGCAACATGCTTTTTTTGCCGTTGTTGTTTTTGCTTAATTTGGTAGGCGTTATTTGTTGCATGTTCTTGTTTCAATTGCTTGCTGTGTTATTTGTTGAACATGCATTTATTGTCCTGACACATTGCTGACGTTTATTAACACATAAATTTTGATGAGCAGGTGTTTATGATGCTCACAGATACAAACATACAAGCATACTCGTACATGACTGAGTCTCGTTTCAATTGCGTTTTGGGCGGAGAAATTTACAACACAGAAATTCAAATTTATTCAATTGTTTTCATACAACATGTATTAGTTTAATATTATGACCTCTCCTCCATGGCCATTGAAATATTTATGATTTTGTGGAAATGATTTATTTATTTTAGTTACTTTTCTTGGGCTTCTTGTCTACTTGTATTTTTTTTCTTTAACTATAATTTCTTTTTTTATGTATTTTAAGGATTATTTTATATAAAGGACATCTGTGGCCTTAACAAATTGTTCTAGCAAGTGAGACGTAGTAGTTGCTTGTTTTTTTCTCCCATTTCATGTATCAATTAAATTTATTTTATTTTATTAAATAATAGTGGTATGTATTTAGGTTTTAATTTGTTATTTTTTATTTTTCTTTAAGACTCTTTGCCTTGATAATTTTTCCTAAATTTTCATTTATTTAATTTAATTTATATAGATTTTGTCTTTTATTTTTATTTATTATTTTTTTGGCAAATAATTGCCATAAGCAGCTTAGAATATTTAATTTCTACATGGGAGAAATATTAAATTTACTTATTTTACTCGTATCTTTGTTACATGTGTGCTGAATAAAATATTTATTAAATATGCAGAGATGGGATGTAGGGAAGCAAATAGAACAATGAAATGAAAATAACATTTAAACAAATTGAATTTTGATTCAAAAAAAAATACTCTTGTAGTTGTTACCAAAGGGACATATTATTTGGAGGAAATTAAAACTTAAAAGTAAAGTTTTAAAATTTTTTTGATGTTTAATAGCCCATTCAAGTTTACGTCAAATCAAAAAATTTCTTGCTTTTGGCCGAAATCTAGTTGTAATTTAATAATTTCCTAAATATTTTGACATTTGCCAAATAAACTCATTTTACTGAATTTCAACGAAATAAACTCAAATTGCAATAGAAAGCGATGTTTTTATATAAAAAACTACTTCTCTTTCCAATCAGGCACGTATTTACAACCATGAGAAGCAACCAAAAATTTTATGCATCAGAAAAGAATGAATTTTTTAATAATAGTCACAACAATTTTTGTGACAAAAATTGGTACAAATGCTACAACGCCTTTATTCAAGTAAAAAAAATAGTCAAATATTTGCCGCAATGAATCACATGCTAGCGAAATTCAATCAAATGTCATACCATGCCAGTAGGACTACTTTTGATTTCATCCATAATTTCAGCTTAAAATAACTTAATTTCGCGACGGCCTGAATTTGCTAAAGGTTGATTTTCAAGCTTAACTGCATTTAAGAATTTAAACTGAAGTTATTTAGGAACTAATTTTGTGAAGTATTTTTTTGATGTCCCCTTAAAGAGGAATTTTTTGCTCTCTTTTTTAAAATGAAACATACCTGACATGCCTTAAATGCAAAGTTTTCACAAAAAAGAAATTAAAGGGTGTTCTATCAGTTAATGCAATTTTGGCTATGTAATTTTGACAACTGAAAACTGTATCTTGGAAACAGGCAAGCTCTTGAAATTTTTAAAAACGGTAAAACTAGGAAATCCCATAATTATAAAATAGTCTATCCAGCAAAAATCGAAAAAAAAACGCCAAAACGGAAAAAATCGCTAATAATAAAAAAAAAATTCGAACACTAAAATAAATCGCCAAACCCGAAAAATCGCCAAATTGAAAACAATCGCCAAAATGGAAAAACGTAAAAAACCGAAAATATCGCCAAAAAATAAAAAAACGCCAAAACTAAAAGAACTGCCTATTTGAAAAAAAATCGCCAAAACGAAAAAAATCGCCAAAATGAAAACCGCTAAAAACCTAAAAAAATCGCCAAAACGAGACAAACCAAAAAGTGAAAAAACTAAAAAAAGCGGCAAAACTTAAAAAATCGCCAAAACAGAAAAAACGCAAAAACCGCCAAAACTAAAAAAGTGCTCAAAACCGAAAAAAAATGCCAAAACTATAGTTTATATTGGCTAAAGTTCGTATTGAATAACATATCTAGTGTCCGTACGGAACCCTTCGTGCGCGACTCACTAAATTTATTTTAATTACTTTTATATTAACTTCCTTCATTTACTACAAATAAACATGCCTGCGTTAAATTCACACTCCCATCCCTGCTACAAAGAAAAAACACAGAAACGATATGATAAGAAATTATTTTCAATTTTAATCCTTTATAGTTGCCATAAAAATAAAACTCAACTCAAATAATGGCAAATGCAAAATAAAAATAAAAGAAACATTAAAAGGTATGAAAGGCAGCAAGCAAACCAATTTCAATTCTCAAATGAATAAAGTTATAAATATGTACATACATATGTACATATGTATGTATACGAGTGGAAGAGAGCCTACTCTTACACACACACGTACGCATTCAAATTACAAAATAAAATAAGATTAAAAAAACATTTTTACTGCTGTTAAAAAAAACTATAAAAAAAATTTTATTGTAACAAACTCTGTGAAATTTACTTTGAATCTTTTTACAGGTGAAATTACACACAAATACAACAACGCTTACATATGCACATCCAAACATATGTACATATGCATGAATTCATGTGTATGTATGTATGTATGTATGTATGTATGTATGTATGTATGTATGTGGCTGTAAGTAAGTGCATATGATTGCTCTTGTGTTGAACACATTATAAAGTTATAGGGAAAAGAAAAAAGAAATAATAAATAAAGAATGTACAGGTGTGAATGTGTGTGTGTTTGTAACAAGATGGTGGATTTAAAATGGCGGTGAGGCAAATTAAAAGAATTATTATTGTAATCATAACAATTTCCGGTGCAACCAATTACCAGAGATTTTATACAGCCACAACTACAACGGCATTTCGCAACAAGAACAACAAAAATTTTTAGACTTGCCAAAGGAAAAGGAGTTTTCGAACAAATTTGTACGTACCTACATACATATAAATATGTACATATATGTAGTATATGTTTAAGAATATTCGAGATAAAGGCATATGAACGAAAATGTAGGTACCCGTATGACGCCATACCCGCTAGTTTATTTATTTTAAACAAATTTTGTTTGAAAATCTTTGTTTTATTTTTGTTTATATTTTAATCAGAAATAATTTCTTATTCGGGCTTAAGTTCAATAATTTCAATTCTTATTGAATAAAATATTTATTTTAATTTTAATTAATGTGAGAGAAGAAGAATTATACTAGACTTTATAGCTGGGGGAAATACCGATATTGCACTTCATCAGCACCCTATTCTATCTACTTGGGTAGAGTTTGTCCTTAACATCAGCTATTTAACGTAAACTTTTATGAAACGGAATATGAGAAATGATTGTTGTGTATACAATTGATTTACTTTGGTAAACACGTTTATAAGTATCACTATTCATTTTATGTTTATCCATTTTTCTATTTAGGTTAGCACAAAGTTATATTACTCTTCCTAAGTATGTTTAACTAGTCTTGCTTATATTTCACCATCATCACATTAAGAAATGATTTCTGATTAAAATTCACCATAGTTCAATTAAATCTAAGAATGTGTCCAAAAAAAATATTTTTTTCTTTCTATTTTTAATGCCAAATTTAGGCTTACGCTTAAATATTTTAACCAATAAATTGTTTCATTTTATTTTAATCCAAAAATCACAGATAACTTATTTTTGTATTATAGTGTTTTCACACTGAAAAATGTTGCTTTCAACATTTTAAACCAATTGTAATATTTTTTTTGTCTGAGAGGGTATAGCTTTCATTTGGTCCCATTATGCACACGTCCACTAATGATTTTATTTGATTTTATAATTTTTTATTTCTTTGATTTCTAAGAAACTTGCCCAACACATTGCGTTCTCAAAACGACAAAATCTCGAAGTTGAAACAATAAGCGCGTCACGCCCATTAAAATTTAACATTGTATTTCACATAATTCTATTTGATATATATGACTCGTCTTGAGTTCGAAAACATACACAATCTTGCATTAAAAAAAGTGGGCGGTGACATGCCCATTAAAATTTAATATTATATTTCACGTGCTTTTAATCTATCGATTTTTACAAAACATGGCACACACCTTGAACTCAAAGAAATATTTAAGTTTGTGTTCAAAAAAGTGGTAGGGGCTACGCCTATTGCAGGCTAGTATTAATGTGTCAATGAGGCGTAGTAGGAAGCTGTGTTAATAGCTATTTTATTGATTATTTTACTTCGCCAATGATTCTGCTACACAATACCGATGAAGCAGGGCGAGCCATCTGATGTTACATTGGGACTGGTAGCCACTGAAGCCGGTGTTGTTCAGCGACCAGTAACTATGTCTTCATCACTTAAACTTTCCTACAGCAACTGATAAAAAGGGACACTAATGCACATCAGCAAAATGCCTTGTGTTAATATTTAATGTCTGTCAGAGACCTGGCACGAAACCAGGTCCTTCGCTTTTGTAATCAGCGTGCTAACTACTTCAGCCAACATCACCTGCCAATGCCATAGAATTGCACACTATACGTTACACATACGTATCTACTAAAACACATCATAGGTTGCCATAAGTGACCTCATGCGATTCCTCAACTCAACAGGGTGGATTTAGTATGACAGCATTGAATCTAGACTTTTTTCTTTATATAAAATTATTAATGGATTAAATATTCTATTCTATTTTTTTATATTGAAAGTGCTGCTTTACTCAAAGGCTTATTGTAACAAGGGCTTCAAACCGTCTTTAGTTCTATAAAACTTCAATAAAAAAATAGTTAGTTTATATCGAGGCTCATAATGATCGCATAACTAGCATACTGCGAGGTAATCATAACGCGAAAAATAATATTTATATTTATGCAGAATAACAAAGATTACCAGGTATACCAGCAAATTAGGTGAAACAACAGTGAAGAGAAAAAAATTTAGTTTGACGGGATTTTGGATTCAGCTATGATTTTAGTTGGCACTTCTTATTTGTTTAAATAAAAATTTAATATAATAACTCCAGCTACTCTAGAATATGTTTGAGTTAAAGTTGCCTGATAAGATATCTCAATAATTTAGTCTTCTAGGCAACACACGTAAAATCGCATTTGCTTTCTATTTAAATTATTTTACTTAATAAAGAAGCAGTTATAGGAAAGTAATTGGAACGTAATTGGAACATAAGTTCTTTATGGCGCACCATACATGTAAAACAAAAATTTTTGGACAATGAAAATATACTGACAAAAACTAGTTACAAATACATAGAATAATGGTGCTGCTACTGCGGATGTTTCAGTTTTCTGCGTTCTCGTAATTTTGCAGGGATGTGCCGGGGAACTCCCGGTATTTTGGGGATTTGAGCCTAGTTTTTGGAATCTTAAATATGGTTTGTGTTCAATGCTAAAAGGTTCGTGACTTGGATAATTGGTTCGTGGCAGTAATAGCTGGAGGTGTCTTTGCTACCTAATATTATATATGCGAAAGTAAATTTATTGTTTGTTGCGCTTTAACCGCTACAGCGTAGTCTAGTTGAGGGCATAGGTTATATGTTTTTTTTAAATTAGGAGCGCTAGCGGCAGTAGGAGGAAGTTTCTGCTGCTGAGAAATCAACTAACCGATCTTGATGAAATTCTATATATAGATAGATTTGAGTATAGAAAAGCCGATGGCTATATACTTATTAAAAAATAGTACCAAGAGGTAGGGCGAATTTTCTTTCTCTCCGAAACTATCTATCCGACTTGATAAGATTCAAAACATAGAGTCTATATGAAGACATAGAAGATAAGAACAATGGGTTCCTCTTTGAAAGTTTCTATGCAATTTTGATTACATTTTATAAAATATAGGACTACGAGGGGAGGTAAGGTGTAACTTCTTTCTCTTTGAAACTTGCTCTTCGATTGTTTTAAATTCAAAAAGTAGATAAATCTGAATTTATAAGAAGCAGCACGTGCAGAGGTACGGACAAATTTCTCCCTCTGTGAAACTAAGATACTCGTGGTATATAGTTTTGATGAAATCCAAAACATGGATATATCTTATCTTATTTTATCAAAAATAAGCCTAAGGTAAGGGGTAATTTTTAGGGCAAACGTTCCTACCCGGTATCCCGTGCCACCGCGCATTCTTTTTTTATTTTAGATAAGTCTTCTTAGAGCGACTGCAAAAGCCAGCAGGCGAATGTATAAATACATTTATGCTCCCAACTGTAGCCTTTAATTTTTACACCTAAATACGACGGTGTATAGCAGCTCAATCCGACACAACATTTCGTGGTTTTACAACTCCTACACACACACACATACACACAAAAACACACATGCAAATACAAAAATATGAATATAGATTGGCTTAAGGGGTTCTATACAATTTGAAAGACTACATATGCTAGTGTATGTGTGTGTATGAAATATGTATGTATATGTTCTTTTGTAGCCTTGTAACATTTATATTTGTATATGAATATTTTTTTTTGGGGTTTAACGATTGTATATATGAATGAATTCCTTACAGCAAAAACATTTTCATATACAAGAACCGCAACATTCTCATCATATAAGTGGAAAATATAGTGAATCGAATCGAAGCAACAACAAAAAATGGGAACTTATTTCGAAGGTTGAATGTTGTTGGTTTGGCAACACGCTTGTTGCCATTATTTGTTTTCCACTGCAACTGACTGAGTTGTTTGAGTTCTTTTATAAGCGACTGCAACATGCCACAATAGTTTACTATGTGGCAACCAAATAATGATTGTTTTTATTTTGTGTTATAAAAAAAAAAAATTCATGCAAATAAAAATAATGTAGTTTTAATTTTGTAGTGGGTTGTTTTTTTCTTATTCTTCTTATATTCCTTCACATCAACTGAAGTGGGAGATTAAATTGTTGCCACACAGCCTTTGGGCAATTGTTGTTGTTTTTCTCTCTCTGTTCCCTGCAAATTTTTTTTTTTAAAGTGCCTGTGCAAAATGCTGAAAACTAAACTGTGCTACATTGATTTTATGAAGTTACATAATGATTGTTATATTGTTGACAGGCATGAGAGGCCTGCGTAAACAGTCTCGAAATGTAAATAAGTCTTGTTTTTCTGTGGCATGTATTATACTAAACCAATAATAAATGCTGTCGTTTAATAAGCGAAGCAAGATGGATGTATTGTTGTTCGTGTAAATGAGTGTTAACGCGATGTGGCGAAGACTTTTTATTCATAGCAAACAATCAAAAGAAGTAGTGTTGATGCGTTTATGCTTGTTATTTTGCAAATTGTACCTCTGAGTGGTGGTATGTAAAATGTAGACGGTAAGCTATTATGAATGTGTTTAAGGGAGGTTTTTTTAAGGCAAACGCACACAACTAATGTCAATGCTGTGTGTGTTTGCATGTGCACAGAAAAATAAAAGTGCATATATACAACGTGTGCGCGTACGTACATGCATGACGTTTGCATAGGCGAGCATGCGTAAGAAGAAGCAAACATTTGTCAGTCATGAAGTATTTTCTTCTTCACTTCTATACCTGAAATAACTGAAACAAATGTCTTGCCAAAACTGTTGTTTAGCATTTGTTTTAGAAGATTTCACTGTAGTAAAACATTTGAAAAATCCCTCATGTCCTAAAAGTTCTTGTGAGTGGTCTTGTGCAGGACTTTAAAAGGCTTGTTGTTTATTTTGGAAACAGAAAAAAATTAAATTTTTACATTTTTAAAGACGTTAAAATAGATTGACATAAAGTATTAAGAAAATAAATGCATATTGCAGTTTGGGATACTCTAGAAGATATTGAGAGTTTAAAAATGCAATTACTTGCATGTAAGTTTTTTTTTTGCCACAGATTTAGTTGCATTCTTAAATTAAATAAAAATTTATTTAAAGAAATACATAAATTTTTTTCAGATGAAATGTATTATTTTGCTTATTTTCTGTTACTTTCTTTTAAAAGCAAAAAACCTTTACTCTCCTATAATAAACAAATTTGCCAAAACGTTGCAAGTTCATTAAACCCAATCTATACTGTATATCAAAGAGTTTATTATTTATAATTAAGAAAAATTGTACTATATAATTTTGCTTTTATGTATATCATATAAATCTACAGAATTTAAAACTCCTTAATTAAGCAAGTCCTTATTTATGTATATCCTTTTAAATCTTAGACAAGCCCTGTAATTTAATATATGCAAATAATTAGTGCTTCTCAAACATTTATATTCCATATTCAATGCAAATTGATAATATGTGTATAATATAGTTCCTGTTAGCCCTTGCAATTTGAATAATTCGTACATGTCGTTACATGAGTTACATAATGATATGGGCATGAGAGAAAAAGCAAACATTGCAAAGGTTTGTTTGTATATACATACATATGGTTTTAATTCTATTGTATTGTATTGCATTTAATTGTATGCATTTGGCTTAATTTATTTCTTTTTTTTTCCTTTCTATGCATCATGCTTGTAAGCGAACAAATAGCCTTTCATATGGGTGTTTGAGTAAGCTTGTGTTAGTATGTGTTACCACAAAGAAGTCTTTAATTATTCATAAGTGCTAAAGTATGTACTTCATCGAATGATTAACTACATATACATATATATTTACAAGCCCATAAATGCTTTTACACTAAATTTAGTCATAAATAAATTTGTATTCTCAAACAATCTATTAACTCTCTCCTGGTCTTATTTAGAGCACAATTTGACTGGTTACAAATGCACTTACACGCACATACACAAACACGCACACACTTACAAACCTTGATAATAATTGATTGATATCATAAGCCGATACCCACTTGTCCAAGACTTTCGTTATGTCTCAAACATTTATCGTGTAAAAAAACTATAGAAAATTACACTCAAAAATTAATCAAAAAAAGTTTATCTGTTACTCAGTTGTGTTCACAAAAACATTATTTTTCGAAGGTTCACCAGTAATATCAAAAATAAGCCAATATAAAACTAATTTCGATATATGTACGTGAAGATAAATTTTAAAATTTATAACCTTAGACACAAACCGTCTTCTGTAACAGAGCTCTGTTAAATAATAATAATTAGTTTTTTCCCACAAAATGGACCGACCTGATACCCAATTTTTCAAGCAAATTAAACCAGAAAATTTAAACCGAGAGAAAAAATGAAATTTTAAATTTGAAAAAATATTTTGGTAATTTGTTTCAAACGTCGTAGAAGATGGGATAAAAGAGAATATGAAATATGACGAAAATAATTTTTCAAATTTAAAATTTTATTTTTTGAAATTATGTTGTAATTTTTACAAAAAAATGCTGTTATGACTTTCGACTATTGGACATTGATCTAGAGGCATCCAGGAGTCTCCTACAATATTTTTTTTACCGCATCTCCTACGATTTTTGAAAAAAAAAATACTAAGAACCATATTATGACTGTGGGTTAAGATATGAATTTTTTGTGTTGTTGGATGTATGAAATGTTATATCTATATAGAAGTCTCTCTTTCACTTAAAAAATTGTGGATATCAAGTCCATTTTGTGGGAAAAAGCTAAGTATCATTATTTAACAGAGCTCTGTTTTTTTGTTAATAGAGCTCTGTTAAACAAAACGGTTTGTGTCTAGGGTTATAAATTTTAAAATTTATATTTACGCACATTTTCGGTATCACAAAATAGCAGCTGGAAAAACTAGTTTTTAAGATTATTATCTTTATTTTTTTAATTTATTTATTTTATTTATTTGTTGTGTCCAGGCTAACAGACTATTCGATTTTTTTGTATATTCGCTCGCAAATATCGAAAAATTTTATTTTGAAATCTATTTGCTTTAGTGAGCATTTGCTTATTTTGAATGTCCGGGCAAAAGGGTACAACCAGGCATAAAATATTAAACCATAAGAGTGACTGACAAGGAAGTGTTGGAAAATTATATAAAAATTATGACAAATAGTAGATCTCACCGAAAAACTAGGTTTCATATACATATGTGTTAATAAGGTTATAGCTTGTTTCTTTAGCCTGCTAGAGCTTTGTAAAATTTTAAAAAATAACACAAACTTTTGTAACGGAAATAGACGTAAGCAAACCTAAAGTAAAGGTTTTTTTTAACAAAAAGAATTATACAGAATTATTAAGTAAATAAAAAACTATAGCAAGTAAAATAACTTTTTAAATTCTGCTTGTTAAGAAATACACATCAATACAAACACACACATGTTAGTTCGAACAGAAAAACAACCACCACAAATTACTTATTATGATTTACATACGCGCAAACAAATAGATTTAATACATGAACTAATGGCACAATTCAAAGCAAGCATTAGAGATGCTGATGACATTTTCTAGCTGTTGCTGTCATATTCTGGAAGCCTTGTGTGAAGTATAAAAAGGGTGACGCATTTGTGGGCAGTTCAGTTGTTCACAATTCAGTTAACAAAATAATTAATTTATTTATATTGAAGAGTAAAGAGTTGATTGTTTTGCAAAAGTAAAGTAAAACGAGTGACCCTAATAACACAACTGGGACGAACAACGAATTTCGTCCAAGTCGACGATTTCGTCGATAAGAATTTACTTAGTAAACTCGTCGTGGGAAGCGCAATAACGACGAATTTACTCTGCGAATTCAGCTCTTATAATTGCTGAAGTTAGTTATTGTGTGTGCAAAGAGAGAGAAAGAGAGGGAACATTTTTTTTTCGTCGTTTGTTGAAGATGAGCTAGAGCAGGGGAAGTTTGGTTAATTCTTCATCCTCAAGTTTTGGTGTTAAAATATTTTGCAGAGACTGATGCCATTTTCTCTCCAAATAGAAATTTAACAAAGACGGATTGCAAGGACCATTTCTATATCCTTGCCTTCTATGGCAGTCTTCCGGCAGCAGATCCATAAACATAACCAATGCATCCAGTGGTGAGGGGCGGAAGATGATAATTATACATAGTGAGGCATGACTTTGTACGTATTTTTCTTCCGTGCAGGTCACCAGGTCTTACGAATTAAAATTCAAGGAAGTATCGGCGATATAAGGGCTCTTGATCTATAAACACAAAACAGCTCTTACGAATTATATGAAAAACTAGCTTAGCCCAGAAAACGTTGTTTTACACTCAATTATATTAGTTTTTAACTACAAATTACTCCACACAGAGGTTACTTGTTGGGTAAAAAACAAAAACATTCCCAATATGTGTTAAAAATTTCAGCTCCAGATCATGCGTTGCGAACAAACACACACTACGATTTTACATATATAGATAATACAGACATTTTCAAAAATTTTAGCGTAGATATGTAAGAAATCTTTAACAAATTACCAAACTGAGAGGCTCTTCATTTTCTTTTGCGTATTTCTATATCCTGTCCATTTTACTCCTGAAAGATTTATCACTCATGCCACACACACTTGAAAGTATATTTTTTATTTAAATATTTTTAATAAGTATTGAAATATTCTTTTGTGGTTTTAACACTATTAAACAAGTGTCCATGGAAGTACTTACAGACATAAATACATACACACACACATATGTACTTACATATATGTGTTTGTATGTACTTATGTATTTATGTAAATGTCTGAAGTGTTGTAACAAAAATTTCGTAACATGTAAAATGCAGTTGTCATATACAACTAGTGTTTTGTTTTGCAAAATGTTTGTCTCTTGTGCAATATTTTATGACTTGAATGCAGTATAGTCAGTGTTGCACTTCCCATACTTACTGCAATTGTTCTATTTTGTCTTTATTATTATTAAATTTAGCTTGGAAGGAGTTTATTTGTTTTTCTGTCTAATATGAAAATAACATGTTTTTCACTTTGTTGTTATTGCTAAGTTAAGTTTGTAAAAGGGTTTGTTGTGGTTAACCCACGAATGTACGAGTAATTAAATTTCAATTCGAGAATAAAAAGGATATACACACAATAAGGCAGAAGAAAAATTTTTGTATTTAATATAAGAAGAAAAATTTGTTGGTTTTTTACAGAAACTTAAAAAAAAGTATTTGTTAAAAAAATATACTTTTTCGTTGCCAAATTTCTTTAAAAGAAAGTTTTTCCACGAGGACTGTGTTTTTTTCTAAAATACTATTTTCCAAGAACGGTATTTTCTCTAAAACCGATTATTTTTAAAAGATAAATCTTAAAAATGGCAGGATTGGCAACGGATGGCGCAGCATTAATCCTTTCTGACTCAACATTGTGAAACTAGTTTTATTTAAAATATTTTAAGAGCTCGTAAAAACATTTCTTCTACAATCAAAAAAAAAATTAACTAAAACTTTGGAAATTTTTCTAAATTTGAATAAAAAAAGTTGTCGTATGGCGCCAAAGCTGTTTTTTATTTGAAACCAGTAAAATATTTACTAAATTTCTAGTTCATTAATGAACTAGTTTAAACTAATTATATTTTCATATTTAAGTAAAATTTTCCTGAAATTAAGTAAAATTTCCCCATAAAATTCTGAGCTTTGCAAAAAAATTTTTTCGTCTTTGATATCAAATTTAGTAAATTTTCCAATTTTTTTTGTCTTTAATTCTGGTACTTATTTTTATTTATAATTAAATTCTATACCAAATGATATGTTATTTATTATATCTTCATATTATATTCTTAATTATAATTCACCATTCACATACATAAATATTAATTCCTTGAGAGGAGACAAGTATTGAAGCAGCAACCTTCTGATTGATAGGCAAGCACTCTAACCAATTGCCTCACAAGGCAGCCTGAATAAGCCTTGAAACTATTGAATTTTAAAATTTTATTTTATTTACAAAAAAATAAATTTGAAGTTCAAATATTCCTCGTAAATATGAAAAATTTACTTAGATTTCTTGCTTAATGCAAACAAAATATATAGTCTATAATTTAAAGAAAAAAATACTTAAAACTGGTAAATATTTTTCTAAAATTTAGAATAACTTTTTATATCTTTCAAGTAAGTCAAATTTCATGAACTAATCAGGAGTAATTCATTTCCTAAAGTTTATTATTTGATTTAAGACGAAATTGACTTGTCCTTAATATAAAATTTCCTTCAGTTTATAACCCTACTCTTATTAAATATTTCCATTAAATCAGTAAACATTTCCTGAAATGTGAGAAATTTATTGTGTATTTTTATGAACTTTTTATTTTTTACTCATATTAAGTAATTTTTACTAGATTTTTGTAAAAATTTACTTAAACTTAGAAAAAATTAATAAAACTTAGAAATTTTTTTTACTTGAATTTAGGAAAAAAAATTTCTCAATAATAGTACATGTCTTTTTTTTGAGTGTAGGATTTTTTAAATGTATTTTCTTGTCGAAAATGGGTAAAGAAGGGAATGTGAAAAACGTCATATATGTTGGCGATGAGAGCTTCAAATTAAAAATAATTTCACTTAAAATATTTTAGAAGTAAAAACAATAATTTAATGAATTAAATAGTATTATAATAAAATAACTTTTTCAAAACTTGCATTATGGCATCATTGATTTAATAAAATCGTAGGGTTACTTTAATTCTGTTGTGCTGTAGCAGATATAATTTTTTATTAAGAATGAATTTAACAGTTTGAAACAAGATACTGTATCAAGGTACCAAGAACTGAAATAAAATTAATAATTTTTAATAATTTTTTGTAATTATTAATAATAATCTTCCATAGAAGTGCACATTAATTAGTAAAAATATTTCAATCAATAAGAATTGAAATTACTGAACTTATCAACGATTGAGAATTTATTCCATATTCACGGAAAATTCACTACAGTTCAATTAAATCTAAAAATGTCTGAATTAATAATTGTATTTAAATTATTAGATTTTTAGAGATATTTGTTGTTTTGCAATATATCTGTGACATGGGATTGCTAAAGGATTATTATTTGGTTTGTGTCTTTAATAAAGTCGTATATGGCATTTTAAAGCTGATTTGTGTTGAATCCGTTTATATTAGACAAAATCCTATGATGAAACCCATTTAAATTACGTGATAGACTTGGCTGTAATCTTATATGTTTTATTAAATGTTTGTGTCTAAAACAAGCTATTCAAATAGTTTGATATAGCTTTGCCGAGGTTTGATCATAGGTTTGTTTCTTAAGTGACTGATTAAACGAATTCGACCCACTTTGTGGCAAAAATGAACTAGTGAACGAGTTCCAACCAAGTCTACCCTAATGATGCAACTATGTTGTTTATAAAAAGGTGCGTGAATTGGCTACTTCACAGATATTTGGTTGTAGTTTTGGAAAATTGATCAGTTAATGAGTTTTGTTCTACAAAAGAAGTCTAGATAAATACAAAAAAAAAAACTTAGTGTAAACGGTCTGGATTTTCATAAAGATTTCAGCTGAAATCTGCTAGATTTTTTGCAGATGTTTTAATTCCCAATATTTTATATAAATCTTGATAACATTTCACTACCAAGCTTAAGATCCAAAAAATGCAAAATCCTAAGATTTTATTGCACAATGGGTTAATTATTACCATATAAATAAGTCCTAGTACTTCCTTCCTTTATGTAAAAAAAAAATTTAGTTTTGTTGCTTTCAGCAACTAAAACTGCAATTTTGCAAACTTTTTATTTTATTTAGACAGTTTTATTTATGACAACTGCAATTTTTGCCACTTGTCCTTTTAACACAATATTTTTTTTTCTGTTCTTTGTTTTAATTGAAAACCTGTAAACTAAAAATAATAATAGTTAAATGACAGTTTGGTGTGTCAACTTCCACATAGGGTTACAGCAACAACTGCATTGTTTTAACATTAATAGAAATTTAAAGAAGAGAGTTTGGAAAAGATAAAAAAAATTTTTTGCCTTTGAAATGAAATTAACAGAAGATTTTATCTCGCAAAGGAAAATATTTACTTTTGAAGAGAAGATTTTGTTTGCAAAGGATGCTATTGGGGGTATTAAAATTAAATGTAAGTTTGTGCTTTTAAATACCTGACAATAGCAAATGAATACATTGTATTTTTATAAATAAATCTTCTTCAGTATCCTTCTTTACCTTCATTTAACATCCTGTTGTGAAGAGCTTTGTAATATTTTTATTGTTTCTTAGCATTTCATTTTTAATATTTCTACTTAATTTAAATGCATTTTAATTTGCTGCACCAAACTTGCAGTCTTTGTGGCTGTTCTGGTTTATTTTTATCCCTCTTTCTCTTTGTTCTTAATTATCCTGCCAGCAATTGCTAAGGATTCCATTTTACTTGCATTATTATTATTTTTTATTATTTATTGTTTTTTTTTTGCTCTTTTATTTAATTTAATAAATGTTTTTCATTGTTGCTTGCTGTCACTTTTTTATATTAAGTGCAATTGTAAATGCTTTACATTGAAAGTAGCAGCAATGGTTGTCACTTACGTGACTTGCAAAAGTCACGCGTGATCTTGTTTGCTTGATATTAGTTTTATTTCTTTAGATTCATTTATTTTATTAAGAAAACCCAAAACTTGTCAAAACTGCTTTGGTAAAAATGTGATATTAAACTTTTGTGTTTTATATCAATTGATTTCCATAAGCTTTTTGTTCAACACTCTTAGTCGTTTATAATGTTTATGCATGCAATTCTCAACAACGTTTAGAGAGTTTTTCTATAAACATATGCAGTTTTTTTTTAATATTTTTGTAAAGAAATTTTTGATTGCACACTACCGATGAATTTACTAAGTACAACAAACTTGATATCAAATAAATATATCTGCTTCGATAATTTTATAAAAAAAAATTTATTTTTAAGACAAAACTTAGTTACACCATAAAATTTTTTCATACATTTGATTCAAAATTTTTTTGTTTGTCGATCGGAAGCGAAAATGAGAATTAATGAAAAAATATGGAAAAAATTATTTATAAATTAATGGCCGATCCTGGATCCTTATTGTTTTCGCTACGATGTCCATCCCTCTGTATTTCTAACAGTTTGTCTAGCCTTTTTTTTAAGGAACCCTTAGAGGTGCAGACCTGAAATTTTCACAGAACATGAAGAGTTTTGGACATTATAACGCCCTAAAGTATATGACTGTTAAAAATTAAAGGGTGTTTTAAAGCAAGCAACAAGACATGTTGAAATACTAATGTAATATACAAACAATTATAAATAGAAATATCTATTATCAAAATTAATGTATTTTTAAGCAGACAACAACAATTAACACTGAAATGTAAGAGAGACAAAATTAAAGGATATTTTATTAGTTAATGTTATGTTGACTATGTAATTTTGACAACTTGCTGTATCTTGGAAAGATACAGAGAGAGACGAGTTGTTCAAATTTTCAAAAACGCTAAAACTAAAAAATCCCAAAATTAAAATAATTGCGAAACAAAAAATCGCCTAAATGAAAAATATATGTAGAAATAAAATAAGTCACGAAAATCTAAAAAAATTACCAAAAGTGAAAGGGTCGACGAAAAACTAAAACAATCGCCAAAAACAGAAAAAATCGCCAAAAACCGAAAAAAGTGCAAAAACTAAAAAAAATAACCGAAAACGAAAAAAATCGCCAAAACGAATAACCACTGAAACTAACAATATGTGTTGTCAAAAGAAAAAAAAATCGCCAGAACGAAAAAAAGCGCCAAAATTAAAAATTGCCGTCAATACTAAGAAAATCGCCAAAAAACCGAAAAATATCGTAAAAAATTTTAAAAACTGCCTGTAAGAACCAACCACCAAACCTAAAAATTGAACACTGTAACTAGTATTATAGTAGAAAAAAAGCATTCCATATTAAAAAAATCGCTAAAAGTATAAATGTACATATAAAAAGAAAATAAATCCCAAAAAGCTGAAGATAATCGCTAAAATGAAAATAAGCGCCAAAACTAAAAAATCTCTAAAACTAAAAATATGTTTTGTAAAAAATTAAAAAAAAAACGCCATAAACCGATCAAAATTGCCAAAACTAACAAAATCGCTTAAACTAAAAAAATCTAAAACTTGAAAAAATCAGTAATATAAGAAAGAAGCTAAAAAATCAATAAAACTAAAAATATGTATTGTTTGAAAACAAACAAAATAAGCGCCAAAAACCGAAAAATATCGTAAAAAATTTTAAAAACTGCCTGTAAGAACCAACCACCAAACCTAAAAATTGAACACTGTAACTAGTAATATAGTAGAAAAAAAGCATTCATATTAAAAAAAATCACTAAAAGTATAAATGTACATATAAAAAAAATAAGTCCCAAAAAACTGAAGATAATCGCCAAAATTAAAATAAGCGCCAAAACTAAAAAATCTCTAAAACTAAAAATATGTTTTGTAAAAAATTAAAAGAAAAAACGCCAAAAACCGATCAAAATTGCCAAAACTAACAAAATCGCTTAAACTAAAAAACGATCAAAAAAGGAAAATATCGCTAAAATTTTAAAAAAATCACTAATATAAAAAAAGAAGCTAAAAAATCAATAAAACTAAAAATATGTATTGTTTGAAAACAAACAAAATAAGCGCCAAAATCCAAAAGAAATAGCCAAAGTGAAAATAAACGCCAAAACTTAATAATGTCTGAACTAGAAATATGTGCTGTAAAAAATAAGAAAATCGCGAAAACGAAATGAAGCCAAAACAAAATAAATTTAGTGAAGTGCGACTTTGACCCGCGCAGGAAGGGTTCCGTACAGGCACGAGATATGTAATTCAATATGAACAATATAAACTATAGTTTTGGCATTTTTTTCGTTTTTGAGTTTTTTCGTTTTTAAGCGTTTTTTTTTAGTTCGGGGGTTTTTTGAATTTATTGGCGCTTTCTGAGTTTTGACACTTTTTTCACGTTTTGGCGATTTTTTTTTTGGTTTTTGAAGTTTTTTTAATTTTGGAAACTTTTATTATATCGGCGTTTTTTTTATTTTGGTGATTTTTTTTAATTTTGACGTTTTTGTCATATAGGTGATTTTTTTTTTGGTTTTGGCGATTTTTTTAGTTATGGCACTTTTTTTGTTTTGAGGATTTTTTTCGGTTTTTGGCGTTTATTTTAAATTTTGGCGATTTTTCTTAATTTTGACAATTTTTTTTCATTTTGGCAATTTTTTTTCACATAAAAAATTATTTTGGTTTTGGCGCATTTTTCGCGTTTTGGCGATTTTTTTCGGTTTTTGGCGAAAATACCGTGTGACGGACAGACGGTCAGACGGACAGCGTAGCGAAAACAATAGGGTTCCTATTTTCACCTTTGGTGTACGGAACCCTAAAAATGAGCAAAACTAAATAATAACATATTTTTATGTATTGTAAAAATATAAAAAAAATCGTCAATTAAAGAAAACGTCAAATACAAAAAAAAAAATTCGCCAAAATTTCAAAAAACGCCGCAAAAAAAACAAGCGCCAAAAATAAAAATATTTCTCTACTAAGAATATGTATTATAAAATAAACAAAAAAATTGCCAAAAACCGAAAAAATCACCAAAATTCAAAAAACGCCAAATCAAAAAAATTGCTAAAACTAAAAATATATATATACTAAAGGTATTCACGTCAACTCTTGCAACTGTGCAAAAAAGCATAATTGCACTTTCTGACGTGAGCAACCCATTTTGTTTAGTTGTCTATTAAGCAACACAATATGTGCAATGATATATTGTACTCGTATGGTTCTTAATTTTTAAAAGAGTTTGTTTAAATGCTGAATTATTCTGTAATTAATTCACTAATAAAAATATCAATATTAATAGTATTTAACAAAATTGTAATAACGATTTAAGCCATAGGTCGTTTGAAAATAACAAAATTATTTACTTGTTATCTTAAAATCGAATTTGAAGATTTCATTATAATTTCTAGCTAAGAATTTAAAAAAAAAATTTATTTCATAATTTTTTAATTAATTAATTTGGTCCGAAAATATCTTCCACTTGTTTTTTAATTTAAAAGAAAAACATTTAGGCATTTCTGCGTTGTAATTCGCTGTATGGTTGATTTTTTAAGTACTTTTTGTCCATTTTTTTGGATTGGCAATGCCATAAAAAGTTGCACAACTTTGCAAAATTTAACCTGATAATCTTGCACTTACTCAGACCCTGACAATTTTGCATCATTTGTGCAAAATAATTTTCTATGTGGTTGTTGTTATATTTTTGGAAAATTTTGCAATTTTGCTTTTTCGCACCAGTGCAACTTTTGACGTGAATACCTTTACTATGTATTGCAAAATATAACAAAATGATGCCAAAATTCAAAAAATTCGATATAAAAGAAACAAACGGTAAATGTAAAATATAAACGATGTATTTAAAAATATCGTCAAAATACGAAGAAAAAAAATAGGCCTTCAACACTTAAGATATTCGATTTTACAGGCTGGAGTTCGTATAGTATTACAAATGTACGGAACCCTTTATGTGCGAATCAAAGTCGCTACTTTACTGAATTTATTTTCATTACGCCGACTTTTTTAGCAGGTGATATTAATAGAGGGCAGAAACAAATTTAGAAAAAAATTTCATAAAAATATCTTGAATACGCAACTCTTGAGAGAAAAATATAATAAGGGTTTTCATGAGAATGTTCAAAAGTCTCGCAAACTGTGCAATTGTGCATTTATACACTCTCGTAAATAAAATGTCAAAAATTTGTTTTTTTTTGGTTTTTTTTGCATCTTTGGGCACACACACACCCTTTTTTATTTATATAGAAATATATAAATATGTTTTTAAATTAAAAATTGCTGGAAATTTTGTTATTTTATTTTTATTAAATGAACTTTTTGACTTTTGTTTCAAATTTACATTAACTGTTTGCGCAAATGCAAAAAGGGGCCAAGTCTCGCAAATTTGCCCACTTGCACAAATGAGAATTTTAAGAGTTCTGATGAAAACTCTCAACTTCCTTTTTCCATTAAATTAAGGGGTAAATTGAAATCTTTAAACTCGTTTTCAGGCAAACTAGTTTTTTTTTTGAGTTATGATGTTGTTTTAGTAAATGAGCGATATGTATTTCGCAGAGATCATCAGAAGTTGATAAATTTATACGAGAAGTGTTTGCTTTTGCTATCAAAAAAAAAATTTAATAATAAATCCTTTTTATATAATATTTTTCAGAGCCCATTTACAGGTTTCTCTCTCTTTCACTCTCTCTTTATCTCTCTCTCTGCGAGTCAAAAATTATTCGCACTGATACAAACAGCGAAACATTTTTTTATAGAACAGAAAATAAAATTTTTTACAATTTAATTTAATTTAATAATAAACGTGTACTGGGATATACATATTTGCTCAATTTTCATATCCATTACACCCCAAGTAAAAGTCCTGTATCACTAAGAAATATTTGAAAATTGTGTATCATATATTAATTTTGAAGCCACCTTCCGGCTATTTTCTATATCAACACTAAAACCCTGTTTTCAATAGTTTTAACAGCAGCCAGCAATTTTAATTTCTTACTTTTGCTATCTCTCACAAGAAATTTAATTATTTAAAAGATGTGTTACAATAAACACACCAGCTTTAATGTGCATTCACATCCATCCGGCTGTTTAAACATTGTAGGTACGGCCGTAAACGAATACAAGCAAAGTCCGGTTAATAGATAAATTTATCATTCGAATTTATTTAACCTACTTCTCATAGGCCTAAGGATAACTATGCATAGCAGTGCAGGCTTCTTAATCACAATAATGAGGGTGCACAATAAATATAAAATTCAAAGCAAAGACAGAACACTACTTAAGAAAAGTATACTTACACACACACTCTTCGTTTAAGCCTTATGCTACAACAAACAAACAACCAAACAAACAGTTTAAATATTTAAGTAGACATTAAGAAACCCATTTTATTATTTGGTAGTTTTCGATTATGCTCAAGTGTGGTTTTGTGTGTGATGTGTAGCTACGAGTACATACATATGTTTGTATGTATAATCCTGTATTGTGTTTGGTCAAGTTACTTATTTCGATATTATTGTCTTGGTATGTTACAAATATATGTATGTACATACATATTTTAAAGGCACTTTAATGTTAATCCTTCTAGAATTGTTTACCAAAATTGTAAATTTCAAGGAATTTGATGGTACATCAACGATATTGTTAATTTTGCTATTTCATAGTGGTCTAACCAAATTTAACGCCAACTTTAAATGAGATAAATATCTACAGGGTTATATTAAATAATAAGAATTCTTTGGAATGTGGTTAAAATTTTTTTGAAACAAAAAAGAATTAATTAAGAATTAATTTGCTTTTGAAGTTTATAAAAAAGCTCTCAGGCTTTGAGATTTGACAAGGCTTGTGTTGTCAGCTGTTTGGGTTTGACAGCAGTATGTGTGGTGGAAAAATCTAAGAACAGAGGTTATGTCAGATATTGGAAAGCTCATGTTACAAGTTATCTATAAATAAGCGATTTTTACAGACTTGCTAAATTACATATCGTCAGCTAAAATCCAAAAGGCCGTAACAACCAAAAAATTCAAAATATGAAGACTTTTTGATATAAATCTTTCACTTATGTTAAAAAAAGCCGATTTTATTTACTATTAAATTTAGCACCTAACAAATAAATAGTCTTAAATTTATAAAGTTTTTTGCTGCTCCAAAAAAAAAGTTGGAAGTGTACTTACGGTGTTTGGGATTTTAGAAGACGATGTGAGTATTAAAGCTGACAACTCACATGTAAATTGCTCAAATTGGCAAATTGCGGCATTCGATACGACTCTCTAATTTAAAAATATTTCAATAGAGTTTATATGGAAATATTTTTAAATTACAAGTCGTATTGAATACCGCGATTTGCCTCCGATTTGTCGTGTGAAAACAGCTTTAAGCTTGATCTCAATATTTTAAAAGACAGTATTTTTGCATAACAATACTTAAAGATCCCTTTAAAGAGCGTTTCCAGTTAATTAAATTATGTGAAATATTCATGAGCTCTTTCTCTAATAGAATTTTTCTTAATATGTCTATCAACAAATTAACAATCCATACTTCCTGTTAAAATCCCCTATAAATTTCGTAAATATTGAACAAAAGAATTTTATATACATATGTATAGTAAAAGCCGTAGACGTTTGTAATAATGAGGAAAACGCATCAGCACATATAAAATTAACATAAGCAAATGCAAATGCAAATGCAAAATTTTCAATTCACCCAGAAAACAACTTTACAACAACAAAATACAGCAATTTTGTGCTTGTATTTATATGTAAATAGGAAAGCAGTAAATGCAGGCCAATGAAAGACCTTGCAGCGGGCCTTCTTTTTTGACAGCTTTCACAGCAAGATCTGGCAACATAATTTTAATTTTATTTAAATAAAAAACAAAAATATTTGTGGTAATATGGAGAAGTAGTTTAGGTATACTTAAGCAAAGAAGTGTTTTTTTAGGGTTCCGTACACCAAAGGTGAAAAAAGGACTCCTATTGTTTTCCCTACGCGGTCCGTCTGTCCGTCACACGTTATTTCCTCAGGAACCGTAAGAGCTACGGACCTGAAATTCGGAGAGAGTATGTAGAACCTTTGCCGCTACAACAACAAATACATGAGAATAAAAAATTAAAGGGTGCCCCAAAACGAGCAACGAAAAATTTTAAAATCCCATGTAATATACATATAATTGTATGGACATACCTATATTGACAATTGAAATATGTCAAATTAGTGTATTTTTATATAGACTACAACAATTAACACTAAAATTTAAAAAAATTTAAATTAAAGGGTGGTCCATCAGTTAATGCAATTTTGACAACTTGCTATATCTTGGAAACCGTAAGAGGTAAACTCTTGAAATTTTCAAAAACGGTAAAACTAACAAATCTGAAAATTATAAAATCGCTAAACCAAAAAAAAATATATCGTTAAAAATTAAAAAAAAACGCCAAAACGAAAAAAAATTCCCAAAACTAAAAAAAAATTTGTAACACTAAAATAATTCGCAAAATTCGAAAAATTTGGCCAAATGAAAAAAATCGCCAAATTAAAAAAAATTGCCAAAAACCGAAAAAAAATCGCCAAACGCGAAAAAGGCTCCAGGAACAAAATAATTGTTAATATGAAAAAATCGCCAAAATGAGAAAAATCGCCAAAATTAAAAAAAATCGCCAAAAACCGAAAAAACGCCAAAATGAGAAAAAAGTGACAAAACTACAAAAAAGCGCCTAAATGAATAAGGTCGCCAAAATGAAGAAACGCCAAAAACCGAAAATCGCCAAAATAAAAAAAATCGCCAAATTGAAAAAATCGCCAAAAAATAAAAAAGGCCAGAAACCGAAAAAAAGTCGCCAAAACGAAAAAAAATTGCCAACATGGAAAAAAAATCCAAAAACCGAAAAAATCGCCAGAACAAAAAAATCGCCAAAATTAAAAAAGTCGCCAAAAATAAAAAACGCTAAAATAAAAAAACGCCAAAATTAATCAAACGTCAAAAACGAAAAAAAATGTCAAAACTACATTTTAGATGGGCTACTAAAGTTCGAATTGAATTACATATCTCGTGTCCGTACGGAACCCTTCGTGCGCGGGTCAAAGTCGCACTTTACTGAATTTTTGAAGTTTTAGCACTATATGATTTTTAACGCTACATGATTTTACCTTCATGTGATACTGTCGTTCAATATGTAACTCTATAAACACTGTATACACAAACTGAAACATTATATCTCACAATGAATCTAAATTTCTTTAATTCTAATTAAGATACTAATCCATATTGCCACAGATATATTCAAGGGAATAAGCTTTAAATATGGAGCTTGCTGAGTATCGAACGGAGAGCCTAATGTAGAAGCTAGAGTAATAAATTCAGTAAAATACGACTTTGAATCTCTCACTATTTATTTTCAGCATCCTCGCCAAATGACCTGTCATAATTTGGCCAAATATCGCCAATATAATAAAATACTGAATTTAAGCTACAAAAAATATTCTTATATTGTAATAGCATTACAAATATTGTAAGATTTTAAATTCAGTAGGCCACGTCTATCGTAAAACATTAATATTAAATTGTTTAAGAAAAATTAAGAAAACTGTTTACATATTTATAGTTTGAACGGGCTAAAGTTCGTATCGCTTTTTAAGCCAAATTACACGTGATAATTATTAATGAACAAATAACATTAAAGTTAGTTGTAAATATTCTGACAACAACACATAGCTGAACGGAACAGCCAGCCTTTTTTGGAAGGCCACTAAACCTTCATCATCAGCGTTCTTCTGTGTTGGTCCACTGTGTGTGGTGTCAGTTGATGTAGATTTCTGCCTTATATAGGAAACTTTCTTGCAAATAGAATATGTGAATTTTTTTGTTTCATCGTATTTTAGTTTGCTGAAACGTGTTTTGTAATGAAAGCCCAAATTTACCATATCTAATTTACAACAGACTTACCATTGTCGTTTATTCTTTACTAATTATGCACATGTTAGTTAAATTGCTTATTTTTGTTCTACTTAAGACAAACTTTTTTGGTTTGTTACTATTAAGTATATTTATTTAATTTTTGCCACAGGCCCATGGCTATTAATTTTAGTTAATTTTAACTATTATTTTGCGAACTTAATTTGTTTCTATATTTATAATTTGAACGGGCTAAACATTAACCTATAAAATTATCTAAAAATATTTTATTCCAAAAGATCAATATAAATTAAATAAATTGAACTTAAACACAAAGATCAAAACTATTATTTAAATCTTTTGGTAAAACTAAATTAACGATTACTTAGATGTGTGATTAAATACACATATCATATAATTGAAGTGTTAAGTACCAGCAGCATCGTCGTAATCATACACTTCAGGCGAGAACTCGTGCAAGCTTTTAGGTGCTTCATTATCCAAATCTTGGTTCCAACTTTTAAAAGGAAATTTTTACCCACTGTCTTTCATAAACACCAAAAAAAGATTTTGTGGTCCATACTTGTTTTTAAAACTTCTTGAATCTTAGAAGTTTTTGTTGAGAACTTTAGAATATTTAGAACTTTTTGCACTAAATATTTTAGGCTGTAGAAAAATTGTTCTTACATTAAAAATTTCATATTTTTAAGATTATTCTAATTTTTTGAAATCTTAAAAATATAGCCAAAAATATCGAAAAGTAAATCTTCAATCGCCATTTTAAAATTTGCATTGCCACAAACAAATTTTTGGTGAGATATCGTTATAACTGGCGAAGGATTCCGTACGGGTACTATGTATGTAAAAGTTAACGAAATTAATAAGCAGATTTTGTAAAAAATTTCGTTTCTAAATATTTCAAATTTGTATGAAAAAAAACGAAAATTCGTTTCAAAAAATATTTTTTCCATACAAATTTCAAAACGAAAAAAAAACGTTTCTATTTACAAAATTTGCCCTTAAGCCTTATCTCTTTTTTTAATTTTGCCGATTTTTTTAGTTTTGCGCTTTTTCTTCGTTTTTTAGCTTTTTTAATTTTTTTGGTTTTTGAATTTTTTAAATTTTGGCGTTTATTTTTGTTTGTGGCGATTTTTTAGTTTTGGCCACTTTCTTAAGCTTTTACGTTTCTTTTTATTGTGTTTTGACGATTTTTTTCGGTTTTTGATTATATTTTGCGGTTTGTTTTTTCATTTGCTTTTTTCGTTATGGCGATTTTTTAGTTAAGCGATTAATATTTACTTTTGCAGCGTATTTCTTTTGCCAATTTTTCGTTTTTTTTTTAATTTTTTTAGCATTGAAGTAATTTTTAGTATTGCCGTTTTTTTTTGTTTTGGCTATTTTCCAGTTTTGTGAGATTGTTTTTTTTTTTGTTTTTTAATACATATTTTTATTTTTAGCTTTTTTTTGGGTTTTTTCGTTTATGGCGATTTTTAAAATTTTTGGCGATCTTTTTTTAATAGTGGTGATTGTTTTGAATTTTAGCATTTTTTTTAGTTTTGGTGCTTTTTCTCGATTTGACAATTTTTTCGGTTTATATCGATTATTTTTTATTTTTTTGCGATCTCTTTACTCATGATATATTTTTATTTAATTTTTGCGATTTATTTTTTTTCAATATTTTTAATTTAAACGCTTTTTTCACTTTGGCTATTTTTCGTTATGAAATTTTTTTTTGATATTTTATTTTATGAAATTTTTTAGTTTTAGCGTGTTTGAAAATTTTAAGAGTTTGCCTCTTATGTTTGTCAAAACTACATGGTTAAAATTATATTAACTAATGGAATACCCTTTTATTTAGATTTTTTAAATTTCTGCATAAAAATATTCTAACTTTGAATATTAGGATTTCAAAATTTTTCCTTGCAAGCTTTAGAACAGCCTTTCCTTTTTCATATATTTGCTGTTGTAGAGGGCAAAGTTTTACGTATTCTGTGAAAATATCAGAACCGGAGCAGAGAAACAAGTCGATCGGCTCGAAGCGACAGCGAGCCAACGCCGGTTATTTTTTTTATACGTATCGGCTCAAAAACAGGCGAGATTTTATCTGCTCAAAAAGACAAAAACGAAAAATTTCGTAGAAAAAAATTATGAAAATCGATTTTCAATTTAAATTTTCTCTTTAAATTTTCATATCCATAGCTTAATATAGAAAGGCCTTAACTCATTATTTTTTTGGAAATCCAGATAATATCCAGATTATCCAGAAATATACAAAAAACTTGATATAAAAAAAATGAGTTAGGGTCTTTCTATATTAAGGTAATGATATGCTTATTTGAGATGCTGAAAGTTTTCTAGTCCCAAAACTACTGCGCCGCCACCGGCGATAAGTTTGCATCGACTTGTTTCTCTGGTCCTGAACTCTTACGGTTCTCGAAAGACAAACAGGCAGATGGACGTAAGGAACCCTAAAAAAAGTGACAAATAAAAGGCCCCTGATGGCCTTATAGCTTGTTTTATATGTTTATATATTAATAAAGTATTTTTTTTTCAGCCGGAAAATATTGAATTTATTGTAATAGAATATTCTTAATTGCAAAAGAATTGCAGCAGAAATTCGTTATTTTTTTAATGACTCCAGCTCAAATTGCAACATAAATTAAATATCTTGTAACTCTAGAAGAAGAAAAAACACCCGTTATTTTCCATGTCGAGCATACACACTTAAATTAAAACAGAAGAATTGTTTCTTATGCACATGTATGCACGTATACGAGTACCTTGTCTGACCTGGTACGAGGAGTATTTCACATTGATGTAAACACATAAATACAAATAAAAGCACTGCATACAAAACATACCCTGCAAGAAATGTCACTAGTGAATCAGTACTAATTCACTATTGACTTTGTCGCCAGTACTACTGACTAACTATAACCCACGCAATGCTTTTTGCTATAGACATTTAACATGTGCTTGTCATTGGAAAGCAACTACTGACATTGGAACTATTGATTAGATAGTTATTTAGGGACCATATGAAGACATTGGAAACAGATAGTCACTAGCACATTTTAGTTATTCCAGTATACTCCTTTGATAATGAAATTGCGTATTTTGTTCACATTTTGGTATTTTATTAAACAAATATATAAAAATGGAACTTATAAAGAAAATACAATAACAATAACCGGGATTAATTGATTTATTCGTTCAGCGTATCACCAGCAGGTAGGGATTTTGTTTGCCATCTCTATTGAATAAATAAACATATGTATGTTAATCAATAATTTTATGTTTGGCTGAATTACTAAAATCAAACACTTACGAATGAATCTGCAAGTATGACAAATCTTTAACTGATGGCACAAAATCTTCCACTGGGTAAAACAATTTCCATAATTGGCACTTTCGCTTAAAGTTTTAATTTAATTTTAACATTTTCTATTTTTTACAATATAGATTGTTATTTTATATATTTTTTGCAAATTCTTTTTATGTATTTTTTAAAATTATTGTTCAATATATTTAAATTCACCTTTTAATTTGATTTCTTAAACTAATTTTTGTAAACACTTAAATTTTGCTTTACGTCACTTTTGTTTTCAACAAACCAATAAAACAAGAAGAAGCATAGTTGTGTGTTTATGAAAAAAATGTTTTCTACGCATTAAGAACAATACTAATAGACGCTCTGTTGACAATGTCAGCAAAATAATGGACAAAAGTGGTGACTTGTGGACACTTAACCCCACGTTTCCTTCAGGGATACATAAACACGTATTTAAGTATGTATGTATGTATTTCTGGCTCCTTGAATGTGTTTAAGCAAAAGTAATTTTGCATGTGCATGAGATGTACATATATGCTTTTGTATTTAATATGTGCTGCTTATTTGGTTTATATCAGGATACAGGATGTGTGAATATTAAAGTATCCTCTACTTTTATACATCCTGCTGTCCACTCATTGTCCACTATGTTTATGTGCAGATAATGCTTGTATTTATGTATATTTATACACTCACTTCAAAGCACACATACAACTGTTGATATGCCCAAATTCCCACACATTCAAACATACATATAAAGACTCCTCATTCACTCGGCAAGGAAGTAAATTTTGCATGTATTTTTATTTCATTCATTCTTCGTATGTTTGTATGCTGCTTGTGAGTGTGTGCGTGTGTATGTGTGTGTATGTGCGTGCGTGTGTGTGTTTTATCTTTAGTACAAGTGTAATTTTAAGGATTATTTACGAAAGAAAATACTTTACATATGCATATTATATGCATACATTTTTCTTTGTGTGTATAAAACGCACGACATAGGAAATACAAGAAAGTATGTAAAAACATCTTTTTTTTTTCTGAAATATAAAACATTGTTAAAAGTGTGTGCATGTATTTTTAAAATGTTTGTGGGAACTGCAAAATAAAGAAATGTGTGTAAAGAATTAAGAACATCTGCAAAGCTTGAATATAATTGGAATTAAATTTAATATTGATCGTTAAATTATATATATAAATTCGTATTTAAATAGTAGAGACACAAAACATACGGATCACAAACCATACGCCTTACAGTGGGGACAAAGGCCATTTTCTCAGATCATTTCATATCTCTACAACTACAACATTCACGGTACTAGATTTTATACGGATTACTTTTATAACAACGTCAATGCTCCAGCACAATATTGGTGGTATAAGAGAAGGGAGTCGTGTAACCTCCATACAAAGTAATTATTAATTAATTAATAAAAATGATATTTTATATAAGAAATACCAAAGCAAGACAATAATTCATATAAACTGTGTTTGACCAAAAAAAAAGAGCTAAAATGCATAATTTTTAGGGGTCCGTGCGCCAAAGGTGAACCCTATCCGTCTGTCTGTCTGTATGTCGCAGGCCATTTTCTCGGGAATCGTAAAAGCTAAGGATCTAAAATTTTCACAGAATTTGTAAAACTTTAACCGCTACAACAACAAAGATATAACAGTTAGAAATTATTGGGTGTTCTGAGGTGAGCAACGACATACAATTACAATTCGACAATTATATATAGACACTTGAAATCTTTATTATTTTTTAGTTATTGTATACCAATTAACATTGAAATTTAAAAAAAAATCATAATTAAAACGTATTCTGTCAATTAATGTAATTTTGACAACTTTCTATATCTTGGAAACCGTCAGAGGCTAACTCTTGAAGTTTAATTGAAAATCGTCAAATTGAAAAAAAGACTCAAATCGCAAATAAAATAAATCGCCAGAAGTAAAAAGTTAAAAAAAATTGACAAAAATCGCCAAAAAAAAGCACGAAAAGTAAAAAATCGCTAAAACTAAAAAAAACTCAAAAATTATACAAATGCTGAATTAAAAAATCGCCGCAAAGAAAAAACACTGAGATTACAAAAATAAAAAAATTTCCAAAGCCAAAAAGGTCGTCGAAAATCTAAGGAAATCGCTGGAAAAATTGCTTAAACAAAAAAAGCGCAGAGAGTAAAAAATTGCTAAAAGTAAATAAAAACAAAAAAATAATCTCCTAAAATCGTAAAAACGAAAAAAAAATTTAAAACCAAAAAAACAAAATCGACAAAACTAAAAGTAGCTTAGGGCAAAAAAAAAACCAAAACAGAAATTTTTTAAATCACCAAAACGAAAAATCGAAAAACGAAAAATATTACCATAAATAAAATAAATCATCAAAAGTAAGAAAATCGATAAATATATAACAAAAAAAAACGGCAAAACCAAAAAAAAAAACCGCCAAAACCAAAAAAAATCGCCTAAAAATGAAAAAATCACCAAATGGATTAAAAATGGTCAAAACAAAAATATCGCAAAAAAACCTAAAATACATTCAGTGAAGTGCAACTAAGACCCGCGCACGAAGGGTTTCGTACTGGCACTAGATACATATGTAATTCAATAAGAACTTTAGCCTATATGAATAAAATATAGTTTTGGCAATGATTTTAGTTTTGGCGTTTTTCGGTTTTGGCGATTTTTTCGGTTTTTGGCGTTTGTTTTCATTTTGGCGATTTTTTTTTTATTTTTGGCTATTTTTTTTCATATCGGTGATTTTTTTAGTTTTTTTCATTAATTTTGGCGATTTTTTTCATTTGGGCGATTTTTTCGAATTTGGCAATTTATTTCAGTGTTAGAAATTTTTTTTTAATTTTGGCGAGTTTTTTCGTTTTGGCGATTTTTTTTTTGGCTTGGCGATTTTTTAACTTTTTCAAGAGTTTGCCTCTTACAGTTTCCAAGATACAGCAAGTTGTCGAAATTACATAGTCAAAATTACATTAACTGATATAACACCCTTTAATTTTAATTTTTTTAAATTTTAGTGTTAAAGTCTGTATTAAAATACACTAATTTTACAAATTTCAATATACATACATATTTATTTACATACAATTGCATGGAATTTTAACATTTTTCGTTGCTCGTTTTGAATGACCCTTTAATTTTTAATTCTCATGTATTTGTTTTTGTAGCGGCCAAATTTCAGGTCAGAAGTAGAAAATGGCCTCCACTTGCGGGATATCATTTTTAACAACTAATCTAAAAATATTCCCTATAAATTTACTGTATTTAAAAAACAAAAAATTAAAAAAATATGTCTTAAATAAAAAGTTATAAGGAATTTACACCACTTCGGTCTTTCTGGGCCACCCTGTATTATAAAATAATAGTTTTGAAATTGTTCACCGCAAGCTGCAAAATCTAACATCAAGATATTAAAATCCTTTTAAAAAACAGGTATTCAAACTAAATATATGATGCTCCTGCCAGCTGGTAGAATGTTTCCAGATTTTCGTTATAAATTACATTTTCCTTAAAATCGTAAACATTGAAAATGAAAAACGTATTATCTGCAATATAAAATATAAACTTTAAACTCTTGAAATCACAATCATTCCAACCACATGCCCTCCCACCAACTTACCGCCAAAAATGTTTGCAATGTCACCGGTACCACATTTGCAGCCAGTATTGTGTTTGTCTTTTGTGAACTTTGCATAAAAATTATCAACATTTTACGAAATTTAAGATTCTGATCCATCCAATTGCAGCTGTACATGGCCGTCGTTAAATAATTACTCTTCTGCATGAGAACATTGACGTGCCAGCAGCAGGGAAACATTTGTATCAATATAACAACCAAATAGACAATTGCGATAAATTGTTCATTAAAATCGCGAGTGAAATATGTTAAATTAATGGCGGTCAGACCAAGAACAAAGCCGGCAATACTAAATTGAGCGAACATCGTAAACGATATGGGAGAGCGTATGCAGTTAAGGTAGCTTTGAGTAGAAATGAGAGAAAGATATTATTTAGAAATTAAACTGGAACGCCAGTATACATAAACGATTGTTAAAGTTTATATTGATATAATGTAGCAATTTTAAATATGCCTTAACTTTAATAATCCTTTATGAATATACAAAGTGTTAAGCAAAAATTTAAGTTATGTCATTCACTTACCACAACAAATTCTTATAGTCCTTTATACAATTTTTCAATTCCTCAATATTGAAGTCGTGGGATTCTTGCAGCCCCTTCTGCCAACCAATTCTGGAAATGCGTGCAGATAACGCATCCAAATGGCCAATCATCAGTGTTAAATAACACAAGGGATACGTATCGTTAAAGACACTTACACAGCACATAAATATCTGACTTGCAAATTGAAATAAGAAAAAAGCTAAATAATTGTCTTCCGCACTCATAAAGAAATTTGGATACCAAGAATTGTATATCAATTGATGATGGGCCCAACCATTGTAGCCAAAACCACATGCACAAAATAAATAGAATGGAAAATACAATGAATACAATTTCGCATAATAAACTGCATCCAAAATATGTTTACGATCCTGCCAATGATAAGTGCAGCGTTCGTCCAGCAACTTTAAGAATTCCTTCGATTTGAGTAGACTATAACGATGTTTTAGCACCACCAATTGTTTTATTAATGAAATGGCACCGGAGGCGCTTAATGAGATATTTGTCACCAACTCTTTAAAAGAATTAATGAATAGTAAATTTACCAGCATTGAGCTTAGAAAGAAAATGCAGCAAAAGAAATTCATTATTGTTGCGTATATATAGTAAAGGATGCGCCAATGAATTCGTAGATTATCGTTTGTAGGATTTGTGCCAATGATGAACCAAAGAATTGATAAATATTTGAGGCCATCAACGGAATTTAATGGCTGTCTCAAGTTCCTTGACCATTTCAGTTGCATGTCCGCTTAATTAATGTTTTTTTTTGTATTTGCTGAAGCGTGAATCTAAGACTAAGGTGTCAATCAACACTACACATGATTTTTATAGTTTCTAAAGGATTTAATTTCTTTTGGCTTTTTTTTTAATATTTAAAGAGGGGGCATTTTTTTTTTAATTATAGTGTCAACTACATTTGAGTGCACATTTTTAGTTACTCGTAAATTTCTTGCTTTGAAAGAAATAAAAAATAAAAAAAAAGGGTTTGAGTATTTATTTTCGAGAGAGAGTGAGTGTCAGGATTTGTTGCTCTACAGGAGGTCAACTTAAAACTCCAAAATTCTTAGTAGAGGTTTCAGAGTTCCATGCACCCAAGGTGAAAAGGAACCATATTGATTTCTCTATTCTTGAAATTTTCAAAAATCCTTAGACTAAAAAATTCCAAAATAAAACAAAATGGCGAAACGAAAGTTCACCAGAATCAAAAAATCGCTTAAATGAAAAATTTCACCAAAAATAAAATAAATCGTTAAAATACAAAAAATTACCACAAGTTAAAAAATCGCCCAAACGGAAAAAACCGACAAAAATAAATAAATCGTCAAAAATATGAATAAAAAAATCGCTGAAAAATCACCAAACAAATAAAGCCAAAACAAAAAAAAAACACTAATAAAAAAATTGCTAAAACTAAAATAAATTGGCAAAAACTGAAAAAAAAATAATCAAAATGAAATAAATTCAGTGAAGTGCGACTTTGACCAGCGCACAAAGGGTTCCGTAAGGACACGAGATATGTAATTTAATACGTACTTCAGCCTATATAAAATATAGTCTTGGCATTTTTTTTTCGATTTTGGGTTTTTTTTTCGGTTTAAAGTTTTTTTTATTTTACTGTTTTTTATTGGGAATTTTTACAATTTAAGGTTAAAATTTGTTAACTCGCTAATAATCCCAAAATTATTATTTTACTTATTCAGTAAAATATTTTTTATTAAAATACATTGCAATTGATTATTGAGGGGTTAAGCTGGATCCTATGCGCATTTCACAAATTTTAAACTGTTTATATTTTAGTTTTGGGGGTTTTTGCATTTATTGGCGTTTTTTTTAGGGTGTCACTTTTTTTTCGTTTTGGCGATTTTTTTTGGTTTTTGGTGATTTTTTTCATTTTTGCGTTTTATTCGTTTTGGTGATTTTTTTTAATTTTGGCAATTTTTTTGAATTTATTCACTTTGACGCTTTTTTATTTGTGTCGATTTTTTTGGTTTTTGAACTTTTTTCATTTTGGCGACATTTAGGAGTTTTTTAATTTTGACACTTTTTTTTCTCATTTTGGCGATTTTTTTCGTTTTTTTGCATTTTTTATTCAATTTGGCGACTTTTTTTCATTTTGGCAATTTTTTTTCATTTTAGTGATTTTTTTTCATATAAACAATTATTTTGGTTTTGGCGCGTTTTTCGCGTTTTGGCTTTTTTTATTTTGACAATTTTTTTAATTTTGGTGATTTTTTTCGTTTTGGTGATTTTTTTCCATTTTTGGGGATTTTATAATTTTCGTATTTCTTAGTTTTTTTGTTTTTGAAAATTTCAAGAGTTTGCCTCTTAGGGTTTCCCAGATATAGCAAGTTGTCAAAATTACATAGTCAAAATTATATTGACTGATGAACCAGCCTTTAATTTAATTTTTTTTTAATTTTAGTGTTAATTGTTGTAGTCTGTATAGAAATACACTAAGTTTTTAAATTTCAAGTGCCAATATACATATGTGCATACAATTGTATGTATATTACATGGGATTTTAACATTTTTCGTCACTCGTTTTGGAGCACCCTTTAATTTTTAATTCTCATGTATTTGTTGTTGTAGTGGCCAAGATTCTACACACTCTGTTTAAATTTTAGTTCCGTAGAAAATAGCGTGTGACGGACAGACGGACAGACAGCGTAGCGATTACAATAGGGTTCCTTTTCACCTTTGCTGTACGGAACCCTAAACAACACCTTAAGCCAAAAAAAAAACTTAAAAAAGTCGGCAAAACGAAAAGAAGAGCAAAATCTAAAGTTCTTATAGTATGTAGTGTCCGAAAGTGGCAAAAGATAAAGAAAATATGAAGGACGATTTTTATAGTTGGTAGATGTGATCACTTTTTTTATCGTTTTCTTGTCGAAAAGTGAAAATCATAAAATTTTAAATTGACTCCCATTAGAGCAAGAAGTGTGATTTGTATCGGCTTTTTGAAAGTTTTCATCCGAAGCCCCTCAAAAAATGAGCGAGATAATGAAGTTTGCGTTATTAAAAATTTTTATAATATAGCGACATGTTAAACCGCTTTAGTCTTGCCTTTACATATGAAAAACTGTTCAGATCAGGTATTCAAAAAGTTATTTAATATTGGATTAGTTAGTGGATCAGGCCAGGGATTGACATTTTCCTATACTTTGTTTAATATACATTCGTCTATACAGATTTTAAAACTTATATATTATCCCATCCACGCATGATCTGTTTCTATTGAAAAAGTGCTCTCGAACCGGCATATTTATACTACTGGTAGTTGTAGAGCTATTAGAAGAAATTTTATTACGTGATTAAATGAGTGGCGCCAACTCTACGATTTGCAATTGCATCATATTACTTTCATGATAAAAATGTTATATTTGTGTATTTAAAAAAATTAATAAGGCTAGTTTCTATAAAGGCTTTACTTATTTTTTTTTTAATGGATACACAAACTTTAAATTATCGTTTGAGACACTCACGGTTCACAATATATACCAAAGCTCTGGAAATTAATTTATCCATTAATTTACACTTACACGTTTTTAAAAAATTTAATTTTTTTATGCCACGAAATCTTAAATTTTTTTTTTGAGCATTAAAAACTTTTAAAACCTGCGCAAAATCTATCAGATTTTAATTAAAGTCTGTACGAAAATCTGTAGCTTTTACACCAAGGTTTTTTGACATTTATCAAGATTTTTTATAGAAAAAAAACCATTCAGTAAAAAATTTCTAAGACAACAACCAAAAAACTGCAATGCAGCTAATTCAAACAAATTTTTAAGCAGGCCGCAGCTAATTCACTCATCTTTTTTATAAATATGTTGTACAGTGTAGTAAAAAATAATTAAAAATGTTAGATTGTTATAAGATTTCTTATAAATCTATTGACAAAATAGATTTTGTTTTTTGTGGGAAATCAAGTAAAAAGCAGCAAGTTTTAGCTAGAAATCTCATAAATACTAAATTACGAGACAGTGTTAATGGCCTTTTAAGGTCTTATTACAAAAAAATGTTTTTTTGATTATAAAAGTTTTTATAAGTTTCGAGTTTCTACACAGAAAAACTTAATTATAATATAATATTTAATGTAGTAAGAATTAATAATTTTCAATTAAGAATTTAGTTGAATTAACTAAACTTTTGAAAACTTAATTAATATTAAATTAATTAATTATTTAACTGATATTACAAATTTTTTTATAAAAATTCTTTCTCTTTATTGTATATACATTTATTTTATAAACCAAAACTAAGCAATTTTTTTCTTATTTGATATCTTGGTAGCGTTTTCTTTTAGCGTTCTTGCCTAACTTTTCAACACTTTATTAACACTTATGTATAATCTACTTATAACTAATTATTTCATAATAACTATATTTTTTACAGCCTTGTACAAATTAAATGACCGTAATTTACAACGTAATTAGTTTTCATGTCAAATTGATAATTAATACTTTTCATTAGAGGTTTTTTTTTTTGGATGAGGGAAGTGAAATATTTAGCTGAGCGTGCATGAGAACTACTTGTATTAATGGCTCATAATAAAAATTAATTACTACAGAGTACTTTATTTTAAAAAGCATTACTGATAGCATATTTTTTTTTAGTTTAAGTGGCATTTGAAATGCAGAGATATATTTCAATTCAAGTGTCTTATTATTATTATTTATTAAATACTAATCCCCTAAAAAATAAAATGTTTGTTTTAGGAAAATTTTGTATGAAAACTTTGAAATAAAATACATTTCAAATTCATTTTAAATTTTACCAATTAGGGGGGTAAAATTCTTAAATTAACATTTAAAAAAATATTATACAAAACAGGCATGGGCTTATTTGTGAGCTTGCATTTAAATTATATAATATGACAGTTCACCTGCAAACGGTTATGTAAATCGAACGTGAGAAGGAGTCATTCAAGATACCTATAATAATTCACACAAAAAAGTTATATGAATGATTTTGTAATATTATTTAAAATATTTGTAGCATCAATTAAAAAATTAATTAAATTTTCACCTATAAACAATTTGATAATATCAATTAAGTTTTTCCACTCAAATTAATTCATACAATTAAAAATTTAATCAATACAATTAAATTCTTAATTGAAAATATTAATTGGTAAATACTTTTTTCTGTGTTAGGGGGCCACTGCTAAAGTTTGTAGATGAATTATTTTCTTTATGAACTATTATTGTTTTTATAAATAAAATTAAATAAATTCAGTAAAGTGCGACTTTGATTCGTGCACGAAGGGTTCCGTACAGACACTACATATGTGCCCTTAATTCTGAAAGTGGTCTAAGTCGTATATTTCTTTGGTCAAGATATTTAGTAGATAACATTTGCACAAATAAAAAAAAATTTTATATTATGCAACATTTTATTTAAGAGTTGTCGTAGGCTTGGTTAATATAAATTAATTTAATATTTATGAAATATTTGCCGAATTTTTTTTTAACATATATTTAAAATTTTAACATATATTCATAATTAAGGGCACATACATATGTAGTACTATACGAACTATAGTGTATATAATATATGGGCATTTCCTGGGGTCACAAGCGTACCTTCGTACGCTTTTGATGTACAAAAAATATGGAACACAAAACTTTTGCAAGCATTTTTTTTGCGATTTGATAGCATTTTGGAAGCTCTGTATTAAGTGCAAAAGATGGATTTCATCGAGTTTAAGTTTTTATATTGATAATTATAAAAATGTGGCTACGACGAACGTTCGCAAAATTGGAGTCAACTTTGGCTGACAAAAGTGAAATGTAAAAATCTGCGAAATGGAACAGAATAATGAAAAGCGATTAATTTATTTTAAAATTAATGTAGGTCTCTATCCAGTATTTACACACAATAAAATATATCTACTGTTTTCTGTTTAATTGGCTTAATTACCGGTAGCGAACGTACCGCTCGCAAACTTACGATTTTTCCACATGATTTTTTTTATTATTATCACCATGCCTTTTCAAATTTTCGAACTTTTTTTGTTCCCCTTACATTTTTCTCTTCTTAAATAGTGCAAACATAATATATTTTTTGCATGTATAATAGTTATACTTAAAAACGTCTTTATATATATAAATTTTTTCCAGTTTCCAGCCCAATTCCGTCAAGTTAAGCAGCTTAGATATGCTATTTAACCATTCTATTATATAAACATAGACTTTTTTATATTGATAAACAATAAAATACGATGATCATCAACATTTTATTTTTCCATCCTGGTAGACAATTCGAGGGAAATGCCCATACGCAAGTTTTATCTTTTTATTATAGTTTTTGGGATTTTTTGTTTTGAGTGTTTTTTAATATGGCGTTTTTGTTTAGTTTTTGGCGTTTTTAAGCGTTTTCGGCGTTTTTTCCAGTTTTGACTATTTTTTTTAATTAGGCGTTTTTTTCTCGTTATGGCGATTTTTTTCATTTTGATGATTTTTCCGGTTTTGGGGCAATTTATTTTAGTTTTAGATTTTTTTAATATTATTATTATTATTATTATTATTATTATTATTATTATTATTATTATTATTATTATTTTTATTATTATTATTATTATTATTATTATTATTATTATTATTATTATTATTATTATTATTATTATTATTATTATTATTATTATTTTTATTATTATTATTATTATTATTATTATTATTATTATTATTGATTATTAGTCGAACCTTCGTTGTGATCGGACGTGTTTGCGGTGTTTTTATTTCTCTGCTATAAAGTGTAATCATTCGTATCAAACGCTGTTTAATATATAAAAGAATTTATTTAACAATATCTGCAAAAAGAAGGCCATATTTAAAGTGCTTAAAATAATAAAAAAAAAAAATCAAACAATAGTGAAACCTAAATTTGAACTTGTTAATTTCTATTTTCTATATTTTTAAATACAAATTAAATATTTTTCGTGTGCAGTCATATAAATTGCAAAAAATAAACAACAACAAAAATATAAAAATGAGTTCTCGTTGCGTCGAATGTAAAAACTCTCTCCCAAGTACAGGAGATTATGTTAAATGTTTGAACTGTAAGTCAAACTACCACTTTTCCCCCTGCGCCTCTGTAAGCAAATCAACCTACGATGCTATGACTAATGAAAAAAAGAACATTTGGAAGTGTCATAATTGTAGAAAAAATAAATTGCCTGCCCCCTCACAAGAGGAAGTTAATAGATTTGATGATGCAAGTGCAGACAGCATCCAAACAAGAAAAAGACGTGAAACAGATGAAGAAATTGCTCGTGCCAATGCAGATAACATTCAGAGTGATGATATTGCAAAACGTTTCAGAGAATACCAATCTATTAACACTTTAAATAATAAATTATGTACCCTTCAATCAGATGTAAATGAAATAAAATCATCAATACAACAACTAACATTAAATGTAAACAATACACAAACACAAATTAAAGAAGACATACAAAACGCGCTCGCAACAATAACTAGTAACATTTTAATTTTAACCTCCCAGGTCAGTGACCTTAATGATAAAAACATCCAAAATGAGAAAGTGATAAAAGAAATGGATACACGAATCAATAAATTAGAACAACAAGCAATAAGAAAGAACATTGAAATAAACAACGTTCAAAATAAAGAAATTGGTGCATTTGAAGTAGTACAAAAAATTGCAAATTCTCTGCAGGTGGATGTAGCAGTTAGTGATATTAGCTCTGCTTATCGCTTAAAAAACAAAAACAAAATAATTGTTGAGTTCTCTTCATGGGATAAAAAAAGAGAACTGTTAAGTAAAATTCGTGCTCATAAAGTAGAACAAAAAGTAATAAGCGATGAAAACAGCAGTGATATTAACAACCAAACACCAAACAATAACAATAATTTCGTGTATGTAAATGATGAATTAACCCCCTACAACCGTCGACTACTTTGGCAAACTAAAATTAAGGCAAAGGAATGCAAATGGAAATTTGTTTGGGTTAAAAATGGTAATATCATGATACGAAAAAGTGAAAACTCTCCCGCAATCATTGTCAAAAATTGTGCCGATATTGAGACAATCACTCCTGAATATCTAATTTAAATCTATTTTCTTATCTATTTTTATATTATTCGTTACTATTCATAAAAACGTATACCTACAGTAAAAAAAAAAAAAACTTTTCAAACTTGATACAAAAAATCATTGTTCCAAAATTAAAACAAAATGAATATTCAAAATAAAGCTTTAAATAACTTTAATGAAATAAATCAACAGCTACTAAGTTATCCGTTGTCATTGATTTACATGAATATTAGATCACTACGTCTTAACTTCTCTATTTTTCTCACTACAATAAATAAAATAATTAACAACATTGAAATAATAGTTCTTGTTGAAACAAATATATCCGATGATGAAACAGACTTGTACGGAATTACTGGCTTCAATTCACTTTTTTTAAATAGAAAAGATGATGCTGGAAACAATAAAAGTGGAGGTGGTATTGCAGTTTACATAAGGGATGTAATCACATACAATCACATCTCTATGCATGCACAATCGTTCGAAAATATCTATTTAGACTTAAACATTAACAATAATTTATTATCTTTATTTGCAATTTATCGTCCCCCCTCTCAGAGTGTTAATATATTTCTTGATGAACTTGATCAAACGCTAAATAATGTAAGTCAAAAACAAGAAGTTGTAGTTGTTGGTGATATGAATATCGACATCAAAAAAGAGAATATCACAACAACAAAGTACATGAGTGTATTTATGTCGAATGGCCTTCAGTGTATGATAAATGAAACTACGCGCGAAAACCAAAACTCAAGTACCTGCATTGATCACCTATTTATAAAAAATAAACAAACAACCACTAGCACAAGTGCTTTCGTAGTTACAACAACAATTTCAGACCACTACTCAATTTTTTGCAGCATAAATAAAGTAAAAGAAAAACAAAACCAGGGTGCAGATAAATGTAATTTTCAAAGTCAGAGATCGGGTTTCAACAACAAAAAAATTAACAAAATAATAAGGGAAACAAACTGGAATACGTTGATCGATAATAAATCTGATACAAATGATATATATAAAATTATTTATGACAAATTTCAAGAAATTTACAAAAACTCAAAAATAGTAAATAAAATGATAAGCAAACCTAGAAGTCAAAGCCAGTGGATAAGTGATGATCTTATTAAAAAATGTGACATACGTGATAAACTTTATAAAAAGTGGCAAAGTAACAAAAACAATACATGTCATGAAAGAAATTACAAACAATATAGAAATTACTTAAATAAAGAAATCGTTTATGCAAAAAATAATTATTATAAAAAGAAATTTATAGAAAATAGAAACAATATACGTGCTACATGGCAACTCATTAATGAAATAATTGGGAAAAAAAGTTATAATATTGACAGTTTTATCGTACAAAACTTTAAATGTGAAAACCTAACTAACGTGCTGAATAGCTTTGCTACAAACTTCAATGAAAACGTGAAAAAAATAATTCATAAATGTGATATTAAAACTTTAAATAGCGTTGAAACAGCGGTACAAAATTCAATTGTTGTTGAAAGTGTTAACGAGGAAGAAATATTTAACATAATAAACGCATTAAATATTAAAAAAGGAGCCGGTTTCGACAGAATAAGACCAAGTGATATAAAGTACAACGCGCATATTTTTGCTCCCATAATAACTAAAATGGTAAACTCCAGTCTAAACGAAGAGGTGATACCAAATATCCTAAAAACAGCAATAATTAGACCAATATATAAAAACGGAAACAAAGCTGACTTCAACAGTTATAGACCGATTTCAATTCTACCAGTTATAGAAAAAATAATGGAAGAAATTGTAGTAAGACGTCTTAACAACTTTCTAAAAAAATACAAAATTTTAAATAAAAATCAATTTGGCTTTCAAAAAGAAAAAAACATTAACAACCTATTGGGAAATTTCTCCAATTATATTAATGACTGCTTAAGTAAAAAACATCATTGTCTAGTAATGTTCATAGACTTCAGTAAAGCCTTTGACACACTGTCACACAGCAGACTGCTGCAAATACTCGAAAAAAGTGGCATAAGAGGAAGCACGCTAAATTGGTTCAAGAATTATATAAACTGCAGAACGTACAAAGTTAAAATAAATAATGAATTTAGTCATGAGCAAAAAACAGAGTTCGGAGTGCCGCAAGGATCTAAACTTGGGCCTATACTATATCTAATATACGCAAACGACATGCTCAACTCACTCAACGATTGTAAAGCTTTTGCATATGCAGATGATACGGCCATCGTGGTAACAAGTATGAACATTAAAAATGCCATTGAAAGAATGCAAAACCAACTTGATATCGTAACTAAATGGTGTCATGACAATGGTTTGGTTATAAATGCTCAAAAAACTAAAATTATGCATATAAAACCATCACACATCTTGGACACAAGCATAAATATTAAGTTCCACGATACAAAATGTCTACACAAAACCAACATGGGATGTAATACCTGTAACACAAACATTGAAACGGTAAGAATATATAAGTATCTGGGTGTTTATGTAGATAACAATTTTAAGTGGAATCATCACATTGAATACCTGCAAAAAAAACTTCGTAAATCTGCTTTTGCGCTTTACCACTTAAGCAACTGCTCTAATTACAACGTTCTTCGTCAAGCCTACTTTTCAATAGCTGAATCATATATTAGACACGGTATAGCTGCTTGGGGAGGCGCTACGCATTGCAGGCAACTACAAGAAACGCAAAATCGATTACTAAAAATACTTATCAAAAGCCAAAGACACAACTATAGTAGCGAAAACAATAACATTAATAACAATATAAATAATAATAGCAATAGCAGAATGAACAACAACCACAATGACAACATCGTCAGAAATAACAATTACAACCGCAATATCGTCAGAAATAATAACAACAACGCCAGCAACAACAATGAAAACAACAACAACATCAACTCCAATATAAATACCAACATCAGCAGCAACAGCAGAAGGTACAACAACAACCACAACATCGTAAGGAATAACAACAACAATCAAAATATCGTCAGAAATAACAACAACAACGCCAGCAATAACAACGAAAACAATAACAACATCAATACCAATATAAATACAAACATCAATAGTAACAGCATAATCAACAACAACAACCACTTTAGCATCGAAAATATTCATAACAACGCCAGCAACAGCAACGAAAACATGAATAACATCAATACCAGTATAAATACTAACAGCAACAGCACAACGAACGACAACAACAACAATCACAACATCGTCAGAAACAACAATATCATCAGAAATAACAACATCAACGCCAGCAATGACATCTATGACAATATCAACAACTGCAACGTTAACAACATAAACAGAGAACATAACAGCAACGACATGGATGCAAAGAACCTACCAAAAGAGTTACACGTTCTAAACATTAAAAGCATTTACAAAACAACTTTAGCAATTGAATTTTATAATGATCCTAGATTTCTTAAAGAAATTGATCACTGCTACAGCACAAGGAGACGAATAAATGGCAGATTTAAAGTAGAAGGATTTAAAAACAATTATGGAAAAAACACCCTATATGTAACATTACCAAATATATTCAATACTCTACCTACCGATATGCTGCACATTACTAACAAACTTAAAAGGAAGAAAATTATTAAAAATTATTTTTTAAAATCACAATGAAATTATGTTTTAACAGTTTAATAATGAATTAAAAATGTCATTTTAGTTAAAAACATTAAAATTTAAAAATTATTATTTTTTTTTTTTGTTTAACAGTTTAATAATGAATTAAATATGTTATATTAATTAATAATATTAATGTTTAAAAATTTTCCAATTTATTATGTCAAATTCTCCTGCAGACAAGCTTTGGCTTCGCGGGATTAACCATAATGAAATGTATCAATTTTGAACTTGTCAATAAAGAGAAGAAAAAAAAAAAAAAAAAAAAAAAAAAAATTATTATTATTATTATTATTATTATTATTATTATTATTATTATTATTATTATTATTATTATTATTATTATTATTATTATTATTATTATTATTATTATTATTATTATTATTATTATTATTATTATTATTATTATTATTATTATTATTATTATTATTATTATTATTATTATTATTATTATTATTATTATTATTATTATTATTATTATAGAATTATACATTCTCAGCTGGAGCTGGAATTCACGCACCGGGTCATAGACCAAAGGTTACGCTCTGTGGGGATATAATCCAATTATATCCGTTATTCTATGGTTTCCCTCATTATGGTTGTTGCTTTAATAAGAATTGCCTTTTGCATTTCAGTGAGTATCTTCAAATCTAGGTTTAACCTGTTTATTGCACTGGTTGTTTCCTCAGGAATTGTTCCTACGGAACTTATTATTATTGGTAGTATGTTTACTTGCACCAAATTTTGTGTATTTTTGATATATTGTGCTAACGGCATGTATTTGCTTTTCTTTGTGGCTATTGTTTCCTGTATATTATTATCGTATGGTATTGCAAAATCTATTATTTGGGCTATTTTATTTTGTTTATCTATAATTATCATATCTGGTCTATTGGGTATAGTTGTTTCGGTGGGATTATTGACTAGAATTGATCTATCCCAGTAGATGGTGTAGTGGCTATTTTCTATAATTGGTTTGGGGTTGTATTTATAGTAATATGTTGTTAGTTCGTTGATTTGTAGCTGTTTTATTACGTTTATATGTACTATTTTCCCAACATTGTCGTGTCTTTGCTTATAGTGGCTATGAAGTAATGTTGGACAGCTGTTAAGCAGGTGTGGGATGGTTTCCGGGCTGCCGCCGCACCTGCGGCAACTATCGTTTGCCACCGTTGGGTCGCGGATTATATATTTTCTGTAATTTTTTGTGGGTATTACTCCGTCCTGGATAGCTATTATAAAGCCTTCTGTTTCAGCAAATATATTACTGTATATAAGCCAGTTGTTGGTTTTCGTCTTATCTACATATGGTTGAGTTATCATATTTGGGTACTTCCCATGTAATGGCTTTGACTTCCAGTTTTGTATAAGGGTTTCTATTGTGGTCGGTTGGTTGGTAATAATGTTTTTCAGATTGAGCGGAGTAAGGTTGTCATCAGAGTTTATTATGTCTCTATATAGCTGGGATATTGTTGCTTTGGTTGTGAAGTATTTTTTAAGATTATATAGTTGACGGCTGTATAGTAACTGTATGCTTATTACACCAATGCCTCCTAATTTCCTTGGGATATTTATTCTTTCCAAAGATGCTCTTGGATGGTGATATTTATTTTGTGTTAGCGTTGTTCTGATTTTCATATCCATATTACTTAGATCTGTGTCCGACCACGAAATAATACCGAATGTGTATGTGAGCAATGGAATAGCGTAGGTGTTTATTGCTTTAACCAGATTTTGCCCATTTAGCTTACTTTTGCATATTTTATTGAGTCTGCTGACGAACTCCCTGCTGATGCCTTCTTTATGTTTTTTATGATCAATGGTGACATTTTGCAATATACCGAGATACTTATAGGGCTCGCCTTCTAAAAGTGGAGTTATTTGTTCATTTTCTGCAGTTGTGAAGTTTGGAGTTGATGCATATTTTCCTCTTGTGATGTTTTGCGTTCTGCACTTGTCTATTCCAAATTTCATTTTTATGTCAACTGAGAACATCTCAACTATTTTTAGGAGGCTGTCCCGGTTTGGTTTTGTGCTTGCGTAAATTTTTAAGTCGTCCATATAAAAGCAGTGCGAGATTTTGTTGGTATCCGGGCCAAATTTGTATCCATATTGGCTTTGCTGAAGTAGTGTGGAGAGCGGATTTAGCGCTATACAGAAAAGCAAAGGGCTGAGAGAGTCTCCCTGATATATACCACGCTGTATTTTAATTGGTTTGGATATAATATTACTGCTTCCGTCTCGGATGTGTAATGTGGTTTCCCAAAACGTCATTAGCTGTTTAATACAGTTTATTAGGGTATCATCGATTTTATATATTCTTAATACATCTAGGAGCCAAGAGTGTGGCACTGAATCGAATGCCTTTTGATAGTCGATGAATGCTGTGTATAGGTTTCTTTTATTTCGTATAGCTTGTTTATTATTATTATTATTATTATTATTATTATTATTATTATTATTATTATTATTATTATTATTATTTTATTTTTTTGGCGATTTTTTTTCGGTTAACGGATTTTATAATTTTGAGATTCTTTTGTTTTACCATTTTTGAAAATTTCAAGAGTTTAACTCTTACGGTTTCCAAGATATAGCAAGTTGTCAAAATTACATAGTCAAAATTGCATTAACTGATAGAACACCCTTTAATTTAAATTTTTTTTAATTTTAGTTTTAATTGTTTTAGTCTGTATAAAAATACACTAAATTTACAAATTTCAAGTGTCTATATACATTAACGGCCACTCTGTTAATTGTATTGAGACTTTTTATTATTTCGTCTACTCTCACCCACAAATCGGTTCAGTTTTATGTAAAAAAATATAAAAAAAAATTTCATTTCAACACAACTTATCTTGTTTTAGGGGGTGCGTCCGGCTCGCAAAGTGGGCCTTCAAGCTTATTTTTCAATGTACAGTTTGCATATAACTATCCTTTCAAATAATCATTTTACAAGAATAAGACATATGGCAATTTATTAACACTTCAAGTCAACAACATAAGTCTCAAAGAAAGTTTTTTGCTTAAATTAATATTTTAGAAAATAATAAGGAAAAAATAACCAATAAAATACCAAAAATTTTATGTAACAAAATTATATGAAATGAAATTTTTTTATTTTAAGCATCTACAATAAGAGTTTATCGATATTAAATTATTTCATAAATATAAACACAACGTAATTACCAACACAACAACACAAAGAAACAACAACAACAATGTCAACACAAACAACACCAACAACAACATGGACACAAACAGCTACAACAGATTCAACAGACGAGTCAACAACATCAGCAATACCATCAATAACATCAACACCAACAACATGAACTACAGCGTCAACAACAACGACAAATAATATGAACAACAACGTTGTGAACAACAGCAACTTGAACTTGAATAATAACATTCACAACAACAACAATAATAATAACAGCTACAACAGCAACAACAGCTTCAACAGAAGAGTAATCAACATAAACAACATTAGTAATAACATAAGCAGCAACAACGTCAACAGCAACAATATGAACTACAGCGTCAACAACAACGCCAACAACAGCTTCAACAATAACGTCAACAACAGCTTCAACAACAACGTCAACAATATCAACAACAACGTTATGAACAACAACAATTTTAACTTGAACAATAACAACAACACCGTTACCAACTACAACACCAACAATATTGCCAAAAACTTGCAGATTTTAAATGTTAAGAACATATATTACACAACGATAATAAAAGAATTTTTCAACGACAATAGATTTTTGCAGCCAATTGACCACACTTACAACACCAGGAGACGTGCGGAAGGCAGATTTAAAATTAACCACTTCAAAAATGAATATGGGAGAAACACATTATCTGTAATGTTGCCCACAATACTAAATAAAATCCCTATTAATATAATGCAGACATCCAATCAATTTAAACGAAACCATCTAATCAAGAAATATTTAATTAATCTTCAATAATCAATCCTTTGTTTAATTAAAATTCGTTACATTAACTTCATTGTTAATAATATTTTTATTATCAATTTTAACCTGCTATTTATTTCGTTTTTATTTTTATTTTTATTTACCACTGTTTTTCTGTTTATTAAATATATATTTGGAAATGAGTTTTAGGAGGAAAAAGTTAAAGTTATAAAATATTAATTTTATTTTATACTTATTTAATGTACATATTTACATAGAAATAATGTATAGTTAAGATTGCAATACAATGATAATTAGTAATAATTTTTCTGCAGACAAGCTTTTAAGCTTTGCGGAACTTATTCTAGTAAGAATTGTATGAAAATTATTGAAATAAAACTTAAACTTAACTTAACTTAACAAGTTGTTAAGTTATGAAATTTGTTAAATCTTTTTTACATAGAACTGAACCGTTTTTGGGGGGGGGGGGGTGGGTGAGAGCAGAAGAAATCAAAAAAAAAAACACTGCCACCGTAATATACATACAACTGTACTTGTATATATACATATATTACATGGATTTTAAAATATTTCGTTGGTCGTTTTAGAACACCCTTTAATTTTTAACTCTCATGTATTTCTTGTTGTAGCAGCTGAAATTCATCACACTCTGTCTAAATTTCAGGTCCGTAGCTCTTATGGTTCTAGAAACAATAGGGTGCCTTCTTTTCACCTTTCGTGTACGGAACCCTAAAAAGTATGCAGCAAAAATTAAAAAAAAAAAAAATTCACCCACGTATCCATCGCTGCTATAAGTTTAGCAATAATTAATCAATAGTGAAGTAAAATTTTGTTAAATTTAGAATTTAAAGAGTCAAATCCATAAAGCGGAAAATGCATACACACATAAAACAGTTCAGGAAGGGGAGCAGAAATAAATGAATGATTTAAATGATTTATTTTATTTTATATGTAAAGCTTTCATTTTAAATCCACTTCTAGTAGTTGTCAGTGGGTAATTTATTTATTTAGTTTTAGTCAGAAAATTTAATTTGTTATTGTAATTTTCGAAGTATGTACTATGAATGTTGTCAGTGTTGCTGTTGTTGCTGTCGCTGTCTCCATTATAGTCGCAGCAGTGTAGTTTTGGAACAACTTCCGTTTACAGTATTTGTGTAGTGAAGTTAATGCTTTAATGCATTTTAGTGTTAAAGAGTTTTGTTGTTGTTGTTTTTGCTACTATTGTTTTATGTTGTGAATATTTTAGGTAAGTTTTTTTTACTCGTTGTGTTGTTTTAAAGTTTTTTTTTTGGCATGCCAAAAAGTTATACAGATTTTATTCTATTATTTTAAGCTGGAGAATACGAATAACATTGATTAAAGTTTTTTTATAGGTTATTCAAACCGTTGGTAATTTTTTTTAAATATGTATTTTTGTTTTGTTAACCGACATGAAATTCTTTCGATAATCGTATCCTTAGAATTATGGCGTATTAGAAAAGTTCGATATTCTAGAAATTTCATCTTGTAGAATTAAAAATATTAATGATTTTAAATAATATTTTTTAAATTAATTTATAATTAAATATATTTTTTAATTAAATTAATTGAATTCATTTATTAAATTTTTTTTTTAATTTTTAGTAAGCATATTCTTGAAGCCCTATTTTTAAATTTTGACCCATAATTGTTTTTGTTTTGCCATAATGAAGGGCTTGTTAAATTCGTTATTTACTTATAAAATACAATTTCGTATTTTTGTCCCCCATTGTCATTTCCATGCTGGCAGACAGATACTTAACCAGCAAACGGTAAAATAAAGGATTAAATTGTATTTGAAAAGAGCTGTTAAAAGCCATTGAATGGCGTACATGGCTGGCACCTGTTTTAAATGCTGATGATATGCTAAGTACTTTTAGCCACAAAATTTTCGAAAATTAACAAAAAATTTAACACACACACTCACCCAGTAACAACGATTCATATGCATGTGTGCTTAGTGAGAGGATAAAGAGACAGACTTGTATCTTTTATGCCTGCACTTAAAGTGTTTTTTTTTGTGTTTAATTTTCAGCTGAAACTTTATTTTTTACTAACTTTGCTCCGGAACACTGTAGTTGAAACGTGTTAGTTTAATTTTGAATAATATTAAAGAACAGTGAAACTAAAGAGGAAAATATTTATCGCCATACTCATAAAATTTAAAATGAGTTTCAAATGTATTGTTATGTTTTTACTCTTTAAAAACGCTTTTCCAAAGGACTTGAAAATTTTTAAATGAATAAAAGACCCCAGTGTGGTAATTAGGGTTAAGAATTACACTTTATTTACTAAATAAATACATTTATACTGCACAGAGAAAAAAACTGCCTCACAGAGTCAATAAGATTTTCTCTATGAAACGGTGTTAGGCTAAGGGGTATCCCAGTAGAAAGAAGCGAAGATTTTTTCATAGGGATTCCTTATTGTTTTTATGTGGTAAATCTTATTAATTTTATCAAGAAGAAAACCACATAAAATCAAGAAGAAATCTTACTATTCACAACTTTTTTTTACTCAATTTCCGTTATTTTTGGCACCAAAAAAACAATCCATAGAGAAAATCTTCTTGATTCTATTAGGTTTTCTTATAAATTGTAAACTATAGGGATTTCTTATTGATTTCATTAGGTTGCTTTATTGATTTTTTCAATAAGGCATTCCCTATTGTTTTCATTAGGTTCCTATATGATTATGTGTAAAGCATCTTATTGATTTTTTTAATAAGGAAATCTTCTTGATTTTATTAGGTTTCTTGTTATTTCATATCATATCTTTAATATATATACACAAAGAATTTTTTCATGATCTTTTTCGTTTTTGTATGAGTATGTTTTTACAATTATTTCAATGGTTATTCATACAGCTTGTTAGCATATTGGTTAGAGTGTTTGTGTCTATCATTCAGAAGTTTGCTGGTTCAATACTTGTCTCCTTTCAAGTAATAATATGTATGTATGGTGAGTTAGTTAATTAAGAATACAATATAATATGTATGTATATATTTAAGTAGGTATAAATAAATAACATCTACATATCTATATACATACACAAGTATATGGTATAGAATTTAAATGAAAATACATAAACACAAAGAATAAAGACATACTTTTTTTTATGAGGTTGCCTTATAAAATCAAGAAGAAAATCTTTTTAAAAAAATCAATAAGATAAAATCATATAACTACAAAATGTCTTCTTGATTTTTTTAAAAAGGGTTTCTCCATGAAATTAGTAAGATTTCCTTGTTGAAAAAAGCCATAGAGATTTCTTATTAATTTTGTTCTATTTTATGAGGTATTTATTAGGCACTGTTTTCTCAGTGTATTCCAGAGCTTAAATACACGCGCTCAACTTAAATTACTTAAAATTATTTTAAAACTGGTTACCACTATGTCCACTGCGCTGTTGTATATACAAGTCCCATAAAACTTGCTGCTATACACTCTTTTTGCTGTTCGTTACTTACAAGACTAACTCTGCCGACGTTCACTGTTTGTACAACTACAACAGTGTACAGTGTTTGTGTATCTCTGTTCCTGTACAAGTACTCGTACAGACCAAACGGCTGAACCGATTTTGATTTAGTTTTTTTCTTTTTGAAAGGTGACTTAATCGAGAGTGTTCTTAGTTATGTTTCAAATCGGTCCAGCCTCTTAGAAGATATCACATATTTTCTGGATATTTCGAGGGTTTTTAAAATGTTTAATTTTTGTTATATACATACATAAAATATTTCTTCGAATATATTTCAAAAACATTTAATTTTTTTATGAATGAATTTTAATTTGAAATTTATTTGCTGGTGGCTCAGCGTTGTCTATATGAATTTCATTGTTGTTTCATCGTCATTAGACTTCCATCATACATTTTCATCGTCATTAGACTTCCATCATACATTTTTCACAGTCACAAGCTATTTGAGAATTCACAAATAATAATATTTTTGAAAATCACAAAAGAAAAATAAGCGTATTAGGCTTAGAAACTTATAAAAAAAACCCAGCAAACAATTTAGATTCGTTTTGAATCTGTTCTATTTTTCTACACCTTTATACATTTAGAAAACCATTGAATATTAGCCATATCGTCAGCCTATTATTGGTTTGACTCACCGACCATTATTAAAAAAATTTAGTTAGGTATGGGGTATATCTATTTCGAATATCTCCTTTCTCAATCCAAAGCATTTTTCGTGAAATTAATTATGATTTTTAAGATATTTATCATTCGTTTTGCTCCATTCAAGCTATTTGAGGGCTTAATAAGTATTGTTTTGCTGTACATGCCACAGTTTGGTGTCTGCGTCAAATTCTTCATACAAAAATATGAGAACTAAAGTTAACTTTTGTTTTGCTTCATTTCTATAAGAAATTAATAATAAAAAAAGAAGGTGTGGTAAAAAAAATCAACGACGACTGTTAAGCAAAAATATCATCACCCAGACACAGCCGCCGAGTAATATAAACTTATTAAAAAATAAATAAAATAAAAGAAGCCTACGCGTTTGAGTATAACAAAAATCATTTAGTTTCACTCTTTGTATTAAATACCCTTCAATTATTTGTTTTTCTTGTGTAAGTGCGTAAGCGGATCGATAGTTAAAAATATCACGCCGGCGGATTCTTGTTCGTCGTTAAACAATCGACTTATTTTTCTGGACAGCAAGAAAAATAAACAAAACAACAACTTCTCAACTCACAGTCTTATATATGGAGCACAAAAAACTCCTTTTTGAAAATAAATTAAGAAAAGTGTTGTATGTGGCACAAAAGGTATTCTTGCTTTTACAATAAAGTAATATTAACTTCCAACTTCCTTGATGTAAGTTCACAAAAATTTTAAATTTTCTTACAAACATGTGTCGAAAGCGGTGCTGCAAATACAAAAGAAATCTATCGGGTATATTTGTAAATCTTCTTAGTAATTTTTCTCCACTCCAAGTTTGTGGCATATGGGCTAAAACTATTCTGTAGTGACGATTTATAGTGAAGGGATGATAGATGGTGAAGCATTAAATTATTAATCTTAACTGGCTTTACAGTTCAGATTTGTAGGTTTTTGTTAATTTCCATAGCATCTGGTGTTAGGTAGGGGCATTATTTTGTGTATGGAGCCATTTTATTATTTTTTTTACTTCTTCGAACAGTTAATTATTGCTACAAATATCGACGAAACAGGCTGCTGTGAAGAGCGAAAATATCGCCAATATTTGTATTGATGAGAACAAACGTAGTGATTGCCAGTAGTTTTGTTTTAAATATACTAGTAGGTCTATTTGATGACCATAAATAGTCGAAGAGTGGCCACGCTGGAACCACCACGTCTGCCACAAATTCTAGCTATTTTTACCTATTATTCGGTTGTTAAACGATCCATATTTGCAAGTGGTACAGCTTTCACTACATAAATAACACTTCAGACATCAGATATTTAGCAGCTGATAAGCTTGCCAGATCAGCGGTTTTGAAATCACTTGGATCATTTTCCCAAATATTCAAAAAATTTCGTCGAATCAAAGATCGATTATGTTGCAAGCAGATCTCTTCGAAATAAATACCATATATATCCTGTTAACAATTAGTGCATAGTTTACCCCATTCTTTGGTTGCATAACTTTCGAGATTTTAGTCCAACTAAAAAAAAGGCAAATCTTTGAATTAATCTCTCAAATTAACAATATTTCCACTTTTGCTTTACTGTCCCCTTACACGTTTAGCTGTTAAAACAAATACGAGTACTATGTACGATATTTTGGCGACTTTTTATTATTCCACAAATCCTTCCATTTACAGTCGGTACACGCTTTTACCCTACTCTGCGATATGCGAAACTCTTAAAGTATGTGTTATTTTAAGCCAAAGCGTATTTGAAATTTTTGTCCCCATTTTCTTGTTTGATTTTTTTCCTTCAACTATTTGATATTCCCTGGAATAACTAAAATAAAATGAAAACTGAACATTTCCATTTGATTATTACTCTTAAGGCGGAATTGTACAAACGCACTCACTCCTTATGGTCATGGGTCGGTTGTCAGTCTTTGTAACTAACGTGTTCACGACGACTGTGGAGATGATTTTCCTACTTTTCTGTACAATTTTTGTTAAGTAGTTTTCCAATGGAATGAAAAAAGATGATGAATTAAAAGCACTAAGAATGATGCCAAAAAAATATAGAAAACATCAGCAAGAGCAAACGACAACCGGCCATGGTAATGGGAGTTAAAAAGCCTGGTTAGCCATGATTTGCATGCTAATGAGAAAAAGTATTTGATTATTTTAAAATACAAAGTAAATTTTCAAAGGCAGTTAAAATAAGGAAACTTAAGTGGTAAGTTTTTCCGGAGAGGAGTGTAATAATAAGCGAAATTTTTCTTAAAGATTTATACAAATTTGGCTGTAAGTTGAGAGGAAATTAAAATAAAGATTGCTTTAGTTAATTTAAAATGGAACTTTAGAAGAAAATAAATTGCATTAAATATCTAGGAAGGATTTCAACAAGCTAAAATCTCTATTTGCTGTTCTGGTCTTCTAACTTTCGAAACAAAAACTACACAACGCGTTTGTAGTGGTGACTCAAATCATACTCACAAGTTAGTTACAAACTTTCTGACTTATACAATTTTATAAAAATTATTTTACTCATCATTCATAATGAAACGAAAAAGTTAATTTTTTTTACGGAAAATACTTTCACACAAAAATTAATTTTTCGAAACATGTATTTTTTTCACACTAGACACTTTTTTATGATGCACACTTTCCAAAACAAAGTTTATGCTAAAAATAGGAGCTCTTCCTAAAAATATATTTATTAACGATACTTTATATAAAATGGTACTTTTTAAAAAAAGTACAATTCCCATATATTTTTTTATTAAAAGCTACTTTCCTTTCTTTAATAAAGTACATAATTTAATAAGTCACTTTTCCTTTTAAAAGCTTTTATAACAATGTACTTTTTTCAAAAAAATAACTTTTTCCAAATATATGTATTTATAATTTAAATAGTGGTTTCTTTGAAAGCACTTTTTCTAATTAAGTACTTTTCTTACGAAGGAACTTTTTGTAAAAATGTATATAGTTATTCTAAACAAGCATTTTTTCTACAAAAGTACTTTTTCAAAAAATATAAATTTTCCAAATAATAATTTCTTTGAAAGCACTTTTTCTAAATAAATAATTTTCGTAAAAAGGTACTTTTTCTAAAAGATTAGTTTTTCTAAACAAACTGTTTTTACCAAAAAAGTAAATTTTCCAAATAATAACTTCTGGAAGCATTTTTTTCTACGTAAGTATTTTTCTTAAAAAAGTACTTTTTCTAAAAATAAAAAATTTTCTAAACAAGCAATTTTTCTAGAAAAAGTGATTTTCAAAAAAATATTTTTTTTAAAAGTACTTTTTCCAAAAAAAATATCCAAATATTAACTTTTTTGAAAGCACTTTTGCACTTTTTCAAAATAAGTCTTTATCAAAAAAAAACTTTTTCTAAAAAAGTACTTTTTTTAATATAAAGTAATATGTTTAAAAACGTATTTTTTTCTAAAAAACAGTACTTTTTCTAAAAAGTTTCCAAATAATAATAGCACTTCCTCTGAATTGGTAACTTTCTTCCAAAAGTACAATTTCTAAAAAAAGGTTTCCTATTCAAGCAATTTTTTTCCAAGAAAGGTAATATTCTAAAAGTACTTTTTCTAAAATAGTACCTTTTCCAAAAAAAATCAAAATAAGAAAAGCGCTTTTGCTTCTTTCTTTAAAAACCACTTTTTCAAGAAAAAAGTAATTTAAAAAAAAGTACTTTTTCAAAAATTAGTAATTTGTCGAAAAAAGTATTTTTTCTACAAAAATTCCAAATAATAATTTCTTTAAAAGCACCTTTTTCTTAAAAAGGTACTTTTTCCAAAAGAGTAGTTTTTCTAAACAAGGACTATTTGTAAAAAAGTACTTTTCTAAATAAGTACTATAAAAACATACCTTTAAGGATAAAGATACTTTTTTCGAAAAACCTTAGAAAGTGCCCCTGAAGCACTTTTCCTAAAAACAGTTTTTCTCAAAAATAACAAGATAATATTTTCCCTAAAAAATTACTTAAATTTTTTTCGGTAAAAAGTACTTTTTCTAAAAAAAGTACATGTTCTAAATGAGTACTTTTTTAGAAACAAAAGATATGTGTACTTAAAAATATCCTTTTTCGAAAAAATACTTCTTGTAAAAAGTCCCACCCAAGGCACTTTTACTAAAAATCAGTTTTATAATTAAATGTACTTAAAAAAAGTACTTTTTAAACGTTAGTTTTTTCTGTAAAATGTACTTTTTCTAAAAAAAGTACTTTTGCTATAAAACAATTTTTTTTCTAAATAAATACTTTAAAAAAATACTTTTTCGAAAATTGTTTTCCAAAAAAGCACTTTTCTTAAAATGTGCACTAAAAAATTTACTTTTTCAAAAAGCTAATTTTTTCTATAAAAGGTTAATTTTCTGAAAATTTTGTTTTGTAAATAAATGTTATTTTTCTTAAACATTTTTTTTTGAATTAAAAAAATTAAAAAGTAATTTTCTTAAATGGTACATTTTCTAGAAAGTATTTTTCCTAAAGAGTACTTTATCAAAAAAGTACTTTTGCAAAAGAAACCATGTAGTTCCAAATAATAAATTTTTTATAGCACTTTACGAGTATCAAAAAGTTTTGCTTTTTCTAAAATTGTACTTTTTCTAATAAGGTCCAGCCCTCTTTAAATAGGTACCTTTTAAAATAAAGTACTTTTTAAAGTATTTATTTCAAGGTCCTTTTTAGGTTTCGACCGCTCAATTTGCTTTATTTTTTGTCATTCAATTACTTTAGTTAAAAGGATTGAATGAAGGCCTGAATTAGGTTTATGCTCTTTCACACGTATACATTCTGCACTCTTTTTCTGTTTTATGACTTTAACTATTCCTTTTTTCTTTCTTTTATCGCAACTTTTTACAAATTGCAAATTTTTTTTGTTGCTTTTTTTGTTTTTCTCGTTTTTGTTTTTGCTTATTTTGTTTAATTAGTTTCCATGTCAAATCCATAATAAGCAGCTTTCATTCTTATTGATTCTCCTACCATACGAAAACTTTGCAAATCGCTGCTAATGTCCTTTGGGATTAATATATTTTTGTTATGCTACAGCATCCATTCCCTTCTAATACATTCGATTAACATCTGCGCATCACAACTTAATCCTTGGGATAATAAAAAAAGTATAACAAAACTATAATAAAAATAGACAGACATAAGCAAAAAAATAAGAAATTTAGTCAATGTCAGATAAAATTTAATAATAGTAGCAGGAGTAGTTGCCACCGTAAGTTGTTGAGAGTACAATTGTAAATAAATAAGGAAGTAAAAGCTTAAGATTTATAATTTGTTACCAAATAAATCTAAAGGTATTAGAGATTAAAGTTAAAACTCTACCCGAACATACAAGTTGCTTTATAAGAACAAACTTTCCACGTCTTGCCCTTCCCCTTGGATGGGAGCATGAGCAGCATTTTGTTGAAATTGTTGTTTGCAATAATACAATAAGCACACTTTGGAAAAAATACACGTTTCTATAATAATTTATTAGTTACTGAAGCAGAAAATACGTATACGCCAGCAAAAGTTGAATGTATTTTGTTTTGCTGTGCAGAAAGTACTTATTGTTCAATACAATAGAATTGTAGAAACAACAACTTGAAAACTCAATTAGGCCTACAAAATCCCAAAACAATAAAAAGTAGATGATTATTTTTTTTTGCATTTGAGTATGAGAATTGTATTTCCGTTCAATAGTTACTTAGGTTTAGGTTTCCGTTGTAATACTGGTAGAATAAAGAAGCGTATTCCAACAAATTGGCAAGTATTGAGTATGACTACTCTATTCTAGTCTAGTCTTTTTTTGTAAAGTTTGGTCTATTTTATTCTATTTTAGTCTATTTTAGTCTATTTTAGTCTAGTCTAGTCTAGTCTAGTCTAGTCTAGTCTAGTCTAGTCTAGTCTAGTCTAGTCTAGTCTAGTCTAGTCTAGTCTAGTCTAGTCTAGTCTAGTCTAGTCTAGTCTAGTCTAGTCTAGTCTAGTCTAGTCTAGTCTAGTCTAGTCTAGTCTAGTCTAGTCTAGTCTAGTCTAGTCTAGTCTAGTCTAGTCTAGTCTAGTCTAGTCTAGTCTAGTCTAGTCTAGTCTAGTCTAGTCTAGTCTAGTCTAGTCTAGTCTAGTCTAGTCTAGTCTAGTCTAGTCTAGTCTAGTCTAGTCTAGTCTAGTCTAGTCTAGTCTAGTCTAGTCTAGTCTAGTCTAGTCTAGTCTAGTCTAGTCTAGTCTAGTCTAGTCTAGTCTAGTCTAGTCTAGTCTAGTCTAGTCTAGTCTAGTCTAGTCTAGTCTAGTCTAGTCTAGTCTAGTCTAGTCTAGTCTAGTCTAGTCTAGTCTAGTCTAGTCTAGTCTAGTCTAGTCTAGTCTAGTCTAGTCTAGTTTAAATAATTTTTTTTTTTAATTTAAAAAAATTCTAGTCTTCTGTAGTCTAGTCTAGTCTAATCTAACCAAATCTAGCGTTCTTGTTTTTTAAGTTTAGATGGAACATATTACATTTGTGCAAACTGAGCTTAAAAGGAATTCGACTTCTTCCTGCATAATAATAATTGCAGCAAATAAAACTTTTTTTTTTTCAATAAATAAATTGAAAGCAATAAAACCAATTATATCGTAATAAAGGTGGATGTTGAAAAAGAAATAAACAAAAGAAAAATAAACTTTAAAAATCATTGTAATTTAACTCATTTAAAAGCCTCTTTTATTATTATGGGTGGAAATTGTGCTGGTGAAATGCATTAATGAATGACTGCTGTTGTTGCCGCCTGGCACATCATCCCAAATCAAATTGTTGCAGACACATAAATAAACAATAAAACAACTCTTACGTAAACCGCAATTATGATTCGGATGTGATATTTTGCTTTTCTTGCCTGGCCAAGGCAACGGAAACTGAGACAAAACGTTAAAGTTATAATGAAACAATAGGATGTTGGGTTCTGTAGCGGATTTATATGGAGAATCAATAGAAAGAAGGAATCTACAATAATTAATATAATTGCATTTAGGTTTTTTCACCTGCTTGGCAAATAAGTGTAAAAAGATTTTATGAAGAAAATAATGGCGGTGAAAAAATATCTGGCAATAGTGGAGTTTTAAAAGAAATTCAATGTTCAATTAGTCTAGACGTTATTAAGATAATCTGCTCTCGCAATTGCTGTCAATATTCTGTTATCCCTAGATAATCAGTGTAATAAAGGTTCAATTAACCGTTACAAAACAGCTGACCGAATCAAATTTATGTCCAACACTGTATTTGTTTACAGGTGACTTGCCATAACGCCTAACCATAACCATACAAACCAATTGAATTTTGTTTTTTCGCCGTAAACATAAAAAGCTGTTTACTAGTTGGAACATGTTTGTTGTTGCTCATTTGATATGAAGAAACATATGAAAACATGACCAGCTGTTACGGTTATGCACGCAAAGAATATATATGGTTGTAGAATGGTTGAGAAAGCAATATTGTATTCTCAGAAACAAATATCTGGTCGTTGAAAACAAGTTATTGTTATTTTAAACATTAATTTTGTTACGGTAAGCAAAGTAATGTTTGAATTTAATAATTACATTATTATATTCATAAAAGAATAACAAAATATTATTACTATATTAAATAATACTATTGTCATTCTTAACAATATTATTATAATATAAGAACATGGTATGGTGAGTCTAAATTATATTTTAGTCACATCTAACAATAATGTTATCATATTTACAATAATAAGATTAGGTGTTCCTTATTTTTGTTGATAATATTATTATTAACTCAGATAATAATATTATTGAAAGTTTGCTTCCCTATTGACAATAATATGATTTAACTACAACCATGTAATTCAATCATGGTATGTCGCTGTTTGATTATGATTACCTCAACCATATTTTTTCTTTGCGTGTGGAATTACTAATCCGTGAAGCAAATATATTTATGGTTATGGCAATAGTTGCGGCTTTGGAATTATGGTATGACATGTCTGATTGAAGCTTAAAGCTTATTCTTTCGTTTAAGGTTCTGTCATGTATCAAAATTTTTTCTGTGGCTGGCAACACTTTAAAATAATAATGGTGCAAAATTGAAAGGGAGCATAAGCTTTGCGACAACCTTTATCAAATATATTGTAAAGTATTTAAAAATGTATTTGTTTGTAATGGCCAGATATTGTGTGGTAAATGCAGACTAACTGCTCATTAAGGAGTGTCTTAAAGTTGCACAAATACATATGGTTCCCAAAAAGGTAATTTAAGTAACATAATACTACGCCTTTGTGCCATTAATTAAAAGTTAAATATAAATAAAGAAGGGCATAATTTATATTAAACTCAGGTCAACAGCAGCCAAGGATTGTAATGAAATAATGCAGTACACAAATTAAAAAAAATTCATACGACATAAAATACTTATTTGCTATACAATTCATTTTCAGCAGAAGCACTGTATTATAACTCAATAAAACTCTGTATGTCTTCATAATGTACAAAGGATATTCAAGTATATCACGCTGATATACTGTGAAGCGATATGCTTAAAAAATAAATTATAACAAGAACATATCGCTTTTGCTAGAAACTTCAACTGAGTCAAATACATGATCAAACATTCATAATCATAAGACACAGTAGAATGTGGCTTTTTTTTTTTTTTTAAGTTTATAAGTTTTTATTTCAATAATTTTCATACAATTCTTACTAGAATAAGTTCCGCAAAGCTTAAAAGCTTGTCTGCAGAAAAATTATTACTAATTATCACTGTATTGCAATCTTAACTAAAGATTATTTCTATATGAATATGTACATTAAATAAGTATAAAGTTAATATTTTATAACTTTAACTTTTTCCTCCTAAAATTCATTTCCAAATATATATTTAATAAATATTTAATAAACAGAAAAACAGTGGTAAATAAAAATAAAAATAAAAACGAAATAAATAGCAGGTTAAAATTGATAATAAAAATATTATTAACAATGAAGTTAATGTAACGAATTTTAATTAAACAAAGGATTGATTATTGAAGATTAATTAAATATTTCTTGATTAGATGGTTTCGTTTAAATTGATTGGATGTCTGTATTATATTAATAGGGATTTTATTTAGTATTGTGGGCAACATTACAGATAATGTGTTTCTCCCATATTCATTTTTGAAGTGGTTAATTTTAAATCTGCCTTCCGCACGTCTCCTGGTGTTGTAAGTGTGGTCAATTGATTGCAAAAATCTATTGTCTTTGAAAAATTCTTTTATTATCGTTGTGTAATATATATTCTTAACATTCAAAATCTGCAAGTTTTTGGCAATATTGTTGGTGTTGTTGGTGTTGTAGTTGGTAACGGTGCTATTGTTATTGTTGTTGTGAATATTGTTGTTCAAGTTAAAATTGTTGTTGTTCATAACGTTGTTGTTGATATTGTTGACGTTGTTGTTGACACTGTAGTTCATATTGTTGCTGTTGACGTTGTTGGTGCTTATGTTAATACTAATGTTGTTTATGTTGATTACTCTTCTGTTAAAGCTGTTGTTGCTGTTGTAGCTGTTATTATTATTGTTGTTGTTGTGAATGTTATTATTCAAGTTCAAGTTGCTGTTGTTTATAATGTTGTTGCTTATATCATTGAAGTTGTTGCTGACGTTGCTTATATCATTGAAGTTGTTGCTGACGCTGTAGTTCATGTTGTTAGTGTTGACGTTGTTGGTGTTGATGTTATTATTGATGTTGTTGACTCTGTTGTAGCTATTTGTGTTCATGTTGTTGTTGTTTGTGTTGACATTGTTGTTGTTGTTTCTTTGTGTTATTGTGTTGGTAATTACGTTGGCCCTTTTCCACAGGATTTTCAATATACGATTTTGTGTTTTTTGTAATGTGCTGCTATATTTTACGCTTCCCCACGCTGTTATGCCATGTCGAAGGTACGACTCTGTTAGGGAAAAGTATGCTTGTCGTAGAATACTATATGGTGCACAATTGCTTAAATGGTAAATCATATATGAAGTTTTTCTGAGTTTTTTTGTAAATTTTCTATGTGTGTTTTCCACATAAAATTACTATCTACGTATACGCCAAGATATTTGTAACTTTCGACTTTCTCTATTATTGTTGAGCATATATCACTATAGCCTATCCTGTTGGTTGCTTTGGCATGCAGACAATCAGTGCTATGAAATGTTAACTTTATTTGTACATTAGGTAGATGACGCGGCTTGATATGCATAATTTTTGTTTTCTGAGCATTGATTATTAGTCCGTTGTCGTGACACCACTTTGTTGCTATATCCAGTTTATTTTGCATTTTTGTTGTAGCATTTGAAATATTATTATCTGCCACAATAATAGCAGTATCATCTGCGTACGCAAAAGTTTCGCATTCTTTTAGGAACCTCAGCATGTCGTTCGCATATATTATGTATAAAATTGGCCCCAACTTAGACCCTTGTGGCACTCTGAACTGCTTTGAGCAACTATTGCTATTTAAAATGCCAAGCTGTCTACTTAGATTATGTTTATTATATTTAAGCTATTTTCTTGATCCTCTTGCTTTTGGCTAATAAAAAGTCATTTCAATCTTTAATAATTAAAAACTTTCCCATAAAATTCTTTAATTCCTACAAAAAATTTCCATATCCGTGTAATTTATATTCTTGCTAAGTGAGTAAGAATCTTACCTTTTTGACTTTCCTTAAAGGAAGTTGTAAAATGCTCCTAATATATAATCCTTATTCCTGCCTCCTGGCCTCAACCTCTCACAGTAGGAGTTACTTTGCTAGTTGTTATTAAAAAAATCTATGTATGTAAAAATGTAGGTATGAATGTCTATTTATACTTCAGTGAAGTTTCGAAAATGTTGCAATTAAAAGTGCTGAATTAACTTTTTCTCTTCGCATGTGGCAGGGCGGCCATAGGGCAGGCATATTCATACATAAACCAGCAAAAGATTGAAGAGATTTATGTGTCTAAATGTGGTTGGTCATTATGGGCTCTTGTTTATTTAACAGAAAATTTATGTCTTCGACACAGGCATGTTACCAGTAGTAGTCTTCTATGTTTTTTTTTGTTTCTTTTTACATTTTATCTTCTTAATTTAGCAGATTTAGTAGTATTTTATAATTTATTCTCATGGAAATGAATGTTTAACTGTCTACAACTAATTTGAAGTCAGTGATTTGGAGTTGAGCACAGACTGTTGCAAAGAATTAAGATTTAAAGGGTTCAATGACTTAGAGGTTTTGCAAAAATAATCGCATAATATTATGAAGGATACTTTTTGTATAGAAAATTATAAAATTAAAATTTAAAACATATTTCTTACAATAAAATAAAAATTCATTAATAAAATAATTTTCTGAGTTATATTCGAGTCATTCTATAGTCATAGTCAAGTTACAGTCAAGTCATAGTCAAATCATAGTCAAATCATAGTCAAGTCTATATCAAGTCATATTCAAGTCAAAGTCAAGTCATTGTCAAGTCATTGTCAAGTCAAGGTCAAGTCATAGTTTAGTTATAGTCAAATCATACTCAAGGCAAAGTCAAATCAGAGTCAAGTCATTTAACTCCCGATAGATTTTGCTTTAAGTGAAGTTTTGCGAAACTTTTCCCTAAAACTAGTGAAATACGGACGTAAATTAATATGCATTTTTTTAATCAAAAAAATTACTAAAGATTTTCTAGAAATATTTATTTAATTGTCCTAAACATGCACACAGCATTTATATTTCTAGTGCAAACATTTAAACTTAGTTGTCCTCCCTCCCTGTCAAAATAATATTTAGTCAAGGGTTTTTTTTTGTTTTGCTACTAACTTGAACAAACTCAATTATAAAGCTTTGACCTGAAAATTTTATTCTTGCAACAAATTCTACACAAAAATATTGTGACCTTTTTAAAAATGTCAGTCATTCCTTTGTTGTTCTTAATTTTATTTGAAAAATATGTGTAAATGTTTGTGTGCGTCTTAACAAAAAAAAAATACATAAACCAAACAACCGTAACAAGGACATAAATTTACCATTTGCCACAATTTGTTTGTTTTTAAACAATAAAATTAGAACTGATGTTGTTGTTGCAGGTCATTGTAAAATGTCAAAAAAATAAAAGTTATAATTCAGTCAAACCACTGTGACCCTAAAATAGAATAATTATCTAACAAAAAAATTTCATTTCATAGTTTACGGAATCAAATATAAAAGACCACGGAGTTGGAAAGATATAATTTTTTTGTTGCATTACTCTAGCCTAAATTAGACTAGACTATAATAGACTAGCATAGACTGGGTTATACCAGCCTAGAATAGACTCGGTTAGAGTAGACTAGACTAAAAAAACAAAAAAAAAGCTAAAATAAACTAGAGTAGAGTTGACTAGACTTGACTAGACTAGACTAGACTAGACTAGACTAGACTAGACTAGACTAGACTAAACTAGACTAGACTAGACTATACTATACTAGACTAGACTAAACTAGACTAGACTAGACTAGACTAGACTATACTAGACTAGACTAGACTAGACTAGACTAAACTAGACTAGACTAGACTAGACTAGACTATACTAGACTAGACTAGACTAGACTAGACTAGACTAGACTAGACTAGACTAGACTAGACTAGACTAGACTAGACTATACAATACTAGACTAGACTAGACTATACTATACTAGACTAGACTAGACTATACTAGACTAGACTAGACTTCACTATACTAGACTTCACTATACTATACTAGACTAGACTAGACTATACTAGACTAGACTAGACTTCACTATACTAGACTTCACTATACTAGACTAGACTAGACTAGACTAGACTAGACTAGACTAGGCTAGTCTAGTATAGTGAAGTCTAGTATAGTGAAGTCTAGTCTAGTCTAGTATATATAGACTAGACTAGACTAGACTAGACTAGACTAGACTAGACTAGACTAGACTAGACTAGACTAGACTAGACTAGACTAGACTAGACTAGACTAGACTAGACTAGACTAGACTAGACTAGACTAGACTAGACTAGACTAGACTAGACTAGACTAGACTAGACTAGACTAGACTAGACTAGACTAGACTAGACTAGACTAGACTAGACTAGACTAGACTAGACTAGACTAGACTAGACTAGACTAGACTAGACTAGACTAGACTAGACTAGACTAGACTAGACTAGACTAGACTAGACTAGACTAGACTAGACTAGACTAGACTAGACTAGACTAGACTAGACTAGACTAGACTAGACTAGACTAGACTAGACTAGACTAGACTAGACTAGACTAGACTAGACTAGACTAGACTAGACTAGACTAGACTAGACTAGACTAGACTAGACTAGACTAGACTAGACTAGACTAGACTAGACTAGACTAGACTAGACTAGACTAGACTAGACTAGACTAGACTAGACTAGACTAGACTAGACTAGACTAGACTAGACTAGACTAGACTAGACTAGACTAGACTAGACTAGACTAGACTAGACTAGACTAGACTAGACTAGACTAGACTAGACTAGACTAGACTAGACTAGACTAGACTAGACTAGACTAGACTAGACTAGACTAGACTAGACTAGACTAGACTAGACTAGACTAGACTAGACTAGACTAGACTAGACTAGACTAGACTAGACTAGACTAGACTAGACTAGACTAGACTAGACTAGACTAGACTAGACTAGACTAGACTAGACTAGACTAGACTAGACTAGACTAGACTAGACTAGACTAGACTAGACTAGACTAGACTAGACTAGACTAGACTAGACTAGACTAGACTAGACTAGACTAGACTAGACTAGACTAGACTAGACTAGACTAGACTAGACTAGACTAGACTAGACTAGACTAGACTAGACTAGACTAGACTAGACTAGACTAGACTAGACTAGACTAGACTAGACTAGACTAGACTAGACTAGACTAGACTAGACTAGACTAGACTAGACTAGACTAGACTAGACTAGACTAGACTAGACTAGACTAGACTAGACTAGACTAGACTAGACTAGACTAGACTAGACTAGACTAGACTAGACTAGACTAGACTAGACTAGACTAGACTAGACTAGACTAGACTAGACTAGACTAGACTAGACTAGACTAGACTAGACTAGACTAGACTAGACTAGACTAGACTAGACTAGACTAGACTAGACTAGACTAGACTAGACTAGACTAGACTAGACTAGACTAGACTAGACTAGACTAGACTAGACTAGACTAGACTAGACTAGACTAGACTAGACTAGACTAGACTAGACTAGACTAGACTAGACTAGACTAGACTAGACTAGACTAGACTAGACTAGACTAGACTAGACTAGACTAGACTAGACTAGACTAGACTAGACTAGACTAGACTAGACTAGACTAGACTAGACTAGACTAGACTAGACTAGACTAGACTAGACTAGACTAGACTAGACTAGACTAGACTAGACTAGACTAGACTAGACTAGACTAGACTAGACTAGACTAGACTAGACTAGACTAGACTAGACTAGACTAGACTAGACTAGACTAGACTAGACTAGACTAGAGTAGACTAGAGTAGACTAGACTAGACTAGACTAGACTAGACTAGACTAGACTAGACTAGGACTGGACTAGATCAAATTTGCAACCCTGTGCAACGTTTTTATATAAAAGGCGACTGATTTAGCCACGCTGTACAAAATTTTCTATTGCAGGTGTGTTAATGAGCTAAGTCGGCACATTTTTAGTTGCAGTTTAAAACTTAATTTTAGAGACAGCATTTTGTTTTGGATACGAAATTTAGGAAAAAGTAAAAAAGTCTTCTTGCAAACCATATTCATTTCAATAAAGATTTCAAATCAGACACAAATGCAGTATTAAATATAAAATTAAATTTTCTGTTGGAATTCATTCCTAAATTTTTTTTTATTTTTTTTAATTTTGAACCGTGTATTTCTATTTTCCCTTTAAAAAGTTTGTTGAACTCCAATTTGCTTTCAAAGAATGTGTTTGTTTTTTTAGACATTCTAATTTTTAGGCAATCAAATATTTCTATAGCAAATGAGCCAGAATGTGTTCAAACATCACTAGTTTTCTGATTTTTATTTTTTAATTTTTTTTCTGTAAAAACAACTGCAGCAAACTAAAAGTTAAAATATAAAAAAATAATAATAAAACTTTACAATAGCCAAATACAAGCGCCAGTACTTAATGAAAATCTCAACTAAACTGATGGGATTTTCGCTGTCATAACATTTCAAGCTAAATGAAAATTTCTAGGCAGCTGGAAATATAATAATTATGAAAAAAATGTGGGGAAAAAAAGAAATAAGAACTACAAGGGCTTTTTTTTATAAAATTATGTACACAGAGAAAAATTTTATGCTATAAAAAATTGCTTAAATATGGCAGAACAAAAGTTTAAGCTTAGTAATAACTGAATTTGTTTGAGCAAATTTTTTTTGCAGTGTCAAATTTTTAATGATGTTCGTTTCTGGTTTACAATATTCCACTTGAGCATCAGATTACGTTTACGTTCTGTATAACTGTCAGTTGGTTACATACAACTGCTGCTGGAAATGAATCTTTGGGGGAGTAAGCACGGACTTTTAAAAAAATAGCACACTGTTAGTAATAGTTTGTGTAACTGCATACATGTACATAAGTGGGTGGTATTAAAAAAACAAAGATATATACTTATGTATAAAGCAGCAGCATCATCATAGTCTAGCAAAATGAAAGCTTATGATTTATTAAAATTTCACAAAGCCTAGCAGGCCTCTGGCATTTTTTTTGTGCTTTCTTATTTCCGATGTTTGCTTGCTTGTTTGTTTGCTGCAACAGTAAAAAAGGAAAAAAAGAAGAAATGTAAAAGTCATACTGATATAACTGAACAAGGAGTTTTTGAATGTGTTTGCTTAATACTTAATGTAGACATAAATAAGGCAGTGAATAAGTGAGTGTGTGTGTGTTTGTGATGCAGAATGAAGTGTCTCTGCAGACCAGAGCTTACAAATAATAATAATAATAATGAAAATTAAAAATCCTAGTGGAGTGAAAAAAATTAGAAAAATATATCTTTTGCATACCTTCACTTACAATGAATTGAAGTTTAGTGGAAAAATTTCCATTTCCACTTCCGCTTCTGCTTCATTTAGGAGCAGTTTAATTTTTTTTATTTTAAATAACTTAGGCAAATCTTGAAAATTTTTCCAGTTCATATTTAATGTTTAGTTGTTACTCTTTAATTGCATTTAAAGAAAATTAAATTTATTTGTTAAAAAAACTATTTTTGATGTAAATATTTTATAAATCTATATGTAGTAATCCTCTTTATTAAAATAGTTACATTAAATTATTTTTTTATGCAGATTTTCCAAATAACAATTTATTCATTTATAAAAACGAAAGATTATTTTAAATCCCAGCATAGATTTTATTTTTGATTTAATGGTATATTTTTAAATTTAGGTTTCACTAGCATTGTAGCAGGGAAGTAACATGATGATGCTACATTCAGCAAAAATATGAAATTTTAAATTAAGTCACTTAAGAGACTTGAAGGACTAAAAATGTACTAAAAGTAAAAAAACTTTAAATAAAACATTTGTAAATTTTTTAATTGAACTTTTAGTGATTTTTAATCAGAAATAATTTTAAGTCAGGCTTTAGTTCAGTAATTTCAATTCTTATTGAATGAAATATTTTTATTAATTAATGTGAGTATCTAAAGAAGAGAAGAAAAATTAAACTTAGACTTTAAGCTGGGGGAAATACCGATACTTTTCTGTGCAGCCACGCACTTCATCAGCACCCTAGTCTATCTACTTGGGTAGAGATTCTTATTAACATCAGCTATTTAACTTAAATGTACAATGAATGTGTATACAATTGATTTACCTTTGGTAAACACATTTATAAGTATCACTATTAATTTTCTGTTTTTTCCAATTTTTCATTTTTCTATTTAGGTTAGCACGAAATTATTTTACTCTACCTCAGTATGTTTAACTATTCTTACTTATCTTTTTACGATCATCACATTAATTATTTTTACTTATTCGATGTACCATCCGTACATGCATGTAAGTATAATTGTAGTGGCTTAATGTTACTTGTTGTTGCATTCTACAGTTTTTACTTGGATTTCCAGCATTCTGAAACTGTGATGGCCAAGTAAACAGTGATTGCCAAGTGAACATATTTTTTCACGTGCCCTAGGGTGCTGATGAAGTGCGTGGCTGCACAGAAAAGTATCGGTATTTCCCCCAGCTTAAAGTCTAAGTTTAATTTTTCTTCTCTTCTTTAGATACTCACATTAATTAATAAAAATATTTCATTCAATAAGAATTGAAATTACTGAACTTAAGCCTGACTTAAAATTATTTCTGATTAAAAAACTTTAAATATTCATTTACAATAATTTTGCAATAAGGGACCGTCCACATATTAAGTAACGCTAAAGGAGGGATTAAGGATTTGTTACGTTTTAGAAAATTTATTCCGAATATTTTGTAAAAAGCGTTACAATGGGGTTTGGGGAGGGGGACAAAAAAACTCTTAAAATAGCCTTGCATAATATGTGAATGGCCTCTGAGCAAAGAAACCAACAAAATATTTACTAAAATAAAAAAAAAATTAATCTGCAAATTGTGAACTTGGAATACGAAATATTTTAAAGAAAAGTGTTTGAAAAAAGTTTTAATTTTAAAATTCAACAAAGTGAGCCATTGTACTGTACACACTTTACGAAGATTATCTTATTGTGATTGACAAAATTCACAATACACTACACAAGCATATTGATCAAGCTACTATATGACTATGATTTAATAATCTTCTTTTTTGGATTACTTGCACCAAAAAGTCTCATTATTAATATAAATATGAAAGCTCAGCAATAGACTGGCTACATACATACATAAGGTTACATACCTTACAAAGGAAATCTTATTGTGACTGAAGAAATCTATAATATACTATACAAGCATACTGATCAAACTTCAATAAGAGTGTCATATTAAAATAATTTTTTTTTTGGGATTTTTTACACTAAAAAGTCTCATTATTAATATAAATATGAAAGCTCAGCGATAGACTTGCTTGCACAAACATAAGGTTACATACCTTACAACGAAAATCTTATTGTGGTTGAAGAAATTGATATATAGTAACAAGCATATTGATAAAATTTCAGTAAGACTGTCTTTTAATAATCTATTTTTCGGATTTCTTTCACAAAAATGTCTCACTATTAATGGAAATATGAAAGCTCAGCTATACAACTGTCTTGCACAAACATAAGGTTACACACACACACGAAACTCTTATTGTAATTTAAAAAATTCAAAACACATTAAACAAGCATATTGATCAAACTTCAATAAGAATGTCATATAATAATGATTTTTTTGGGATTTCTTACACCAAAAATTCACACCAATAATATAAATATGAAAGCTCAGCGATGGACTACACACTTGTCTTGCACAAACATAAGGTTCCCTTTACGACGAAAATTTTATTCCGATTGAAAAAAAATCCACAACACAATACACAAGGATATTGATAAAACTTCAAGAAGACTGTCATTAAAAAAAAATATTCTTTTGGAATTTCTTACACCATAAACTCTCACTATTAATTTTAAACATGAAAGATCAGCGATAGACTGCACAAATGGTTTGCGCAAACATAGCGTTACACAATTTGCGAAGAAAATTTTACTGAAATTGAAAAAATCTACAATGCACTATTCAAGCATATTGATCAAACTACAATATGACTGTCTCCTAAGAATGTTTTTTTTAGGATTTTTTACACCAAAAAGTCAAACTATTAATATAAGCATGATAGCTCAGAAAACATAAGGTTTCATAATGCTTGTCAAGCCACTGTTTCGATGTTTAAAATAAAATTAAAAAAAATATCCTTGAAGCTGAAATGTAATATCAGCGTACAATATTTTAAAAGTTGTCCTTGCCAATTTAATGTGTACGTTTATTTTTTTTAATTATTGTATATTTGTCGGTAGCTTGTATGTATGTATGTGTTTATGTGAGCCAAAAAAAAAAAGAAATAGCTATCACACAAAAATTCATTTTATGATTAAAATTAAAATGTTATATATTTCCCAACACAAAGTAATAAAACGAGGGAAAATAAATATGTCATTATATGTAATTTTTGGTCTTTTTTTTTAAGCCCTCAACTTTAACGTTGTTGTTTCTTTTTTTCTGACAAAAATCGCAAAAGTATTTTTTGTTCAGCGAAACATTTTTTTATGGTTAAGTTTGTTTGTGTTGTATTTATGCGCTTTTAAGCACACAAAAAAAACTATATTAAAGCCAACATTATTATAAAATTTGTTTTACGTTTTTTGCTCTCTTGTAATATTTTTTTTTTGCAAGTTTGTGTCATTGTTATATTAAAAATTTTGCTAACAAAGCTTTTTGCAACAAGCACCTTTTTTATTTCATTCGATTATAGCGGGGTAAAACTTTTAAGGCAAATAAACAAAATTAAAGTGAAAATTGCTAACATAAGTGAAAATAATATAAATTAAAAATAATATAAAGAAGGCCCGAAGATTAATTTTTCTTTTAATCCTTAGACGAGATTATACAAATGGCAAATCCTAAGCCTCATACTGCGCTGTGATAATTGCGAGATATTTCTAGGGGCTTGCAAACTCTGTACAAATCTGCTTCAAGACAAAAAATTTCTCAAATTTTGTGCTTAACATTTTTTCTAGAATGCTTACGATACACAAAATTTTATAAAATCATTTGTTATCAATATTAAGAAAAATTTTAAACTAGAGAAAAATCACTGCAAGGACTTCTAAAATATCATTAATTTTAAAAACCAAATTTTGGCTTCAATTATTATTGGAATGTACTAAAAACCTTTTTACAACTTGTAATTATCTGAGTTAAGCTCTGTACAAAATTTCATTTAAATACGTGCACGGGCTTGCATAACTCCCATATATCCTTTATTACAAAAAATTAATTTTAGTCAAAATAATAATCAAGAATTAGTAAAACAAATAAATTATATAGCTAAAATTCTTGAAAAATTCATTTGGAAGGGTTAAGATACAAATATTAAAATATCCTTAAACATAATCAAAAAAAATAATATATTAAATTTTTTAATTTTTCATTTCTTTGGAAGCTAAAATTCTGTACTTCTGTAAATTCTGTAAAACTAAGTCTGACATTATACCGTTAGGCCTCTACGCAAAATTAGATTTCCATTGAAGTAAACAAATTTAATATCCCACATATCCTTTAATTAAAAAAAATTAAATATTAATCGAAACTATGAACAGCAGGAATCTGAATCGAAAAACTGTTTATGAAACCATAATATTATGATTTCTAAAATTTTTGTTGCTATCGCGGCCAGAACATCTCTTTTTTCTTCATGTCCTTAATGATTAATTTTTAATATTAACTATAATTATAACCAGAATATTTGGAAACTCCATTACTACTACAGAAATATAAGTGGCAAGCACTCTGGAAAATCTCACAACAATCGGTGCAAGATCGTGCCTTCCTCCCATATATCCTTTATATTAAAAATTAAAATTTTTGGCCAAAATTATGCTCAAAATGCATTAAAACTTAAGAACTAATTCTAGAATAACGTAAATAAATCTTGTGAACAATTTTCATGAAACATGATGTGTACATATTTAATAAATAATATGCCAAGCATTCTAGTGATTCTCATAAGTATCAAAGGCAAAACATACATTCACACCTTCCAAATCTCCTTTTTCATAAAATTTTAGCTATAATTTTAGTTATACTGGAGCAAAAATTTATAACTATTTCTACAATATTATACTTGAAGTCTCTGAAAAGTTTCACTTCACATGGTGCAAAAAAAATACACATCTCCCATATATCCTTTATTCAAAAAAATTTAAATTTTCTACAACTATGCTTAAAGTGCATCAAAGCCTAATAAATAGCTTTATATATGCATTGTTAAGACTTTGAGGGAATTTCATATGCTCATGAGAGAAAGGACATGCTCACAGCCTTTATAACTTTTATTCAAGAAGTTACTTTTTTAGTCATATTCAAGACAAAAGACATGACAGAAATTGTCAACTGCTTTTAGAAATGAAAAGTTAGGCCTAATCGAAAATTTCGTTGGTTCCTATGCAAGGATATGCAATCTTCCCATATATTCTAAATTCCAAAAAGTAGATTTAAGCTGTAATTTTAAACAGGCTGCTTTAAGACTTTAAGGCTCTTTTTTAAATTGGTCAAAAAACTCTGCGGCGAATTTCTACTTGTTTAGTGGAAGGACCTAATACATATGTATATCCTTAAATTTAAAATAAAAACTTTTGCTTGAATTATGTTTAGGATATGTTAGAAATCAAAAAAATACTTGTAAGATTTTACAGTCCCTTACGTAAAATTTATCATAGCAAATTGGTCCAAGGATGTGGCTATGTACTATATATCCTTAAACTTTTAATTTTAATTTCGTTCTCAATTTTTATAAGAGTTAAAATTGTAATTGAATCTATATTATTGTAATTTAAGTCTTTGCAAAATTTTATAGTGACTGTTGCAAGGACATGGCCAGCTTCAATATGTCCTTTAATTTTTATATTTTTTTTCGCTCCAATTGTGATTAGATTGTGGTAGAAAGAGTCTATGATTTGTAAAATTATAAGCTCTACAGCTCTGGTAAATTTTATAACAATTGGTGTTTGGCTAATGATATCTTCAATATATCCTTTTAAATTTTAAATTTAGTTTTAACTTCATTTATGATCTGAGCTTTGGGAAAAATTGGAATTGAATGTAACTAAACATAGTTAAGATCTTCGCCAAATTTCGTATCAATTGGTGCAAGGATGTTGATGCCTTCCATATACATATCCTTTTTTAAAAAGTTAAAGTTTGGAAATTCGGAGCCATTTGGTGAAATTTAATTTTAGCTCAAATTCTGATTATATTGTGGTAGAAATAGACAATAATTTCTAAAATTGTAAGGTCCTTATGTTCCATTAATTTCATAATAACTTTCATATATTCTTAAAAGTTTTTTTATTAAATTTTCGTCTCAATTATAATCAGATTTCAGTGACAATTTCTAATTGAATGTAAATTAACATGGTTTAGATTTTTGCCAAATTTCATATTAATCGGTGTAAGAATGTGGATGCCTCTCATATATCCTTTTTTTAAGAAAGTAAAATTTTTGAAATTCAGAGTCATTTTGCGAAATTTTGATGTAACAAAGCATAATTTAAATCTTTTTTTTTTATTTATAGATTGAATTTAAAAAGAAAATATTAGATCAGCTTAATTAGAGAAATCGGTAGTTTTGAAAAAATTTCATATATTTTTGGTATTCTGGAAAATTTTGTTTAGATAAATTTTTTTGTGTTAAATTAGAATTCGAAAGATTTTGAATTAGAACTTGTGGATATTGTATAAGTACAAGTAACAAAAGATTTGTATCTTTTTTGTATTGTTGCACTTTTTCAAGGGATTTGGTGCTTCTACTTCATTTTGAGCATTTGTCTTTTAAGGATACCGAAAGGACTATCAGCAATTTTATCATATAGCTGATCGCGTTTACTGACTCCTTTATTTCACATTGAATTTTAATTGAAGTTTTAAATTGACCTGCTTTTACGAACGTTGTTTTTATTAAAAACAGTTGCTGCCATTGCTCCTTTAGTAATTTATATGAATATGTGTGTGCATTAACATAAATAAATGTTGCTGGTTGCTGGTGCTGGTATTACGTTGTGTTTTTCATTATTTCTTTTTTTGGATGTTGCATTGTTCGTCTGCATATAAAATTTATAGATCATGTTGACGTTTTGAGGCAGCTGAAGAAAATATATTTAAAACGAGAAGAAATTTGTTGCTTATTTTCTGCACACAAACAAGTAAATATACACCTACACATTCAACTACACTAACTCATACAATGAAATGAAACACAAAGCAGGCACAAGAAAAGCAAAAATTAAAAAAAATTAAAAAAGAGGCTGACGTACAAAAGAGCTGACAAAGCTTTACAATAATTTTCTTTGGCTGGTGTCATTTGTTTGTGTTGCACTGTTTCCAGCGTCTGTTGTTTGGCTGCTGTTTATTTTATTTTTTATTTTCTCGCATTCGTTGTTGCTGCTGTTAAGAATTCATAATATTTTTGTGCCCCAAAGTCAAATTGTTTGTCAAGTCTTTTGTTAATTTGTTGTTGTGGCATTTAGTTGTTGTTTCCTTTTCATAATTTTTCTTTTCCTTATTTAGTTGGAAAAATTAAAAAAAAAACAACAAACTAAACATTTGTGTATGTCGCTTCGCTTAGACTCGTATATCTTACTTAACAACTCTTTGCACTGCCGGTGCATAAATGTGTCTGTGGGGAATTTGATTTCTTGACATACGAGGGTCTGTCCATAAGTCCTTAGAGAAGATAAGGAGCACTTAAAAATTAAGATCAATTGGATTTTGAGACAAGCGCATTTCTTTACACAGAGTACCTGACACTGAAGTTTTGCAACTCTTGATTATTGCAGGTACACAAAATAGTGCTTCCCACGATACATAATGTCGCATTCCTTGCAAGCAAAGTAAAACTATGAGTGGTTGTTATTTCTGCTTATAAAATTGTTTTCGTTACTATGACAATCAACCCACTGTAAACCCACTGTGTTCACTAAAACTTCTCATTTATTATTAATAAGCAAAAAACTGCTTTGTAAGTAAGGAGATGCACACTCATCTTCACACATACACACATACTTACCTACGTATGTATGAACATATCCTGATATTATATTTAACTTTAGTGTGTGTTTGTTTTCTGTTAAGAATAACCATGTGAAATATTAATTAACCCTAGATATACAACCAACAACAACAGCAAAAATTTTACCTTGCCAACTACTTGGTTACACACAAACACACACACACACCCACACGCAGATGCTTACACATACTAACTAACCATCATTATAAAAATATTAAAAAAAAGTTCTTATATCCTTATCTTTAATTTTAATGTTGTTTATATTATTTTGTTGTTTGTTTTTATTCTCTTACATTTACATTCTGCCGAAGTTTTATTCTGAAGAATTTTCTGCTTTTCTATAGAAGAGAAAAAATAAATAGAGAAAGAAAAACTGAAATCCTTTGCTAATGTATGCTAACGACAAAATGTAAACATAATAACCCAACAAGTTATGAGGAAACTAATTACCAGAAATCCACAGATGTGTCATAAAACTTTCTATAAGCTCTATCCAAAGCTCTTGAATTTTTGGTGAAAAGTTAATTAGAAAAGCTTTTCGTTCTAAGAAACAATTAAATTGAGCCGAAAATATCGTAGAATGCTGTTTAATACCTTAAATTTGACTTAAATGTTAATTTAATTAATTAATTAAATTAAACAGCGAAATGCTTTAAAGCTTAGTAAATATTTCTGCTATTCTGCAGAAATTTCTTTTACGAGTTTCCTATCAATAGCTATAAGGATATGCTTGCCTCCCGTATATCCTTTGTGGCTAAAATTAAACTTATTGAAGCAATTAAGATTAGAATGCAGCGAAAACTAATAACTATTTCTGGATTTATGTTCTCATGCTCCATGACAAATATTACTTCAATTGCTGCAAGGATACAGCTGCCCGCCATATATCCTTTTTTAAGATATTAATATTTAGCTACATAGATGATAAAAAAGCATTAAAAATTTTTATAAATACCTTAAAACTTTTTAAAATGTGTTTTTTGCAATTGAGCACAATTTAATGCAGTCTTGCCACATACTCTTAATACTTGAAATTAAGTCTGAGCCACAAACACAATTATAAAGCAACAAAATTTAACAACTATTTGTAGAACTATATACTAAAGCTTCCCAGAAAATTTTGCGACAATTACTGCAAGGACACTTATGTTTGCCATATATCCTTTTTTTAAGATGTTTAGTTTAAGCTCGAAACATAAGACAAATGCAACACAATGTTGCTTAAATACCACTGGAAATTATTCTAAATTATCTTGCTTGCAATTGATGCAATAAAATACAAACATCTCATATACATATCCTTAAATCTTAAAATTAAATTTTAGCCCTAATTAAAATTAGAATGCAGCGAAAATATATAACTGTTCGTAGAACTATATATTTGATGAATTCTGCAACAATTAATGCAAGAACACAGATGCCTGCAATATATCCTTTATATAGAATATTCAGTATTGGCATCGCACATTGCAAAAAAGCAGCAAACCATTGTTTATATACGTCGGGGCTTTCTAATAATGCGTCGTTTTTGAGATGGGTGCAATAAAATTTATAACCTTTCGCATATCCTTTATTCTTAAGATTAAGTCTAAGCCACAATTACAATTAGAATGCAGCGAAAGTTCATAACTATTTCTCGAACTAAGTACTTAAACTCCCTGGCGAATTTAAGGACAATTGCTGCAGGGACACAGATAGCTGCCATATATCCTTTATTTTAAATATTCATTATTCGATCTACACATGATCAAGTAGCTGCAAAAAAATTGTTCATATACTCCAGGACTTTGTAAAAATTTGTCTTCTATAGAATTGCGTACAATGAAATGCACCACTTCTAAATATCCTTTGTATTTAAAATTTAATATAAGACTTAATTAAAACTATAATGCAGCGAAAGTTCACAACTTTTTGTAGAACTATATATTTAAATTCCCTGACGAATATAATGACAATTTATGTTAGGACACAAATGCCAGCCATATATCCTTTATTTTTAATATTCGCAATTACTTTCATACGTGATAAAAATATATAAAATGTACTTAAGCACACTGACAAATTTCACGAGAATTCATGGAAAGACACAGGTGTCTGCCATATATCCTTTATTCAAGCTATTCATTTTAAGCTAAAAAAAATAGTACATATATAACACAAGTTTGCATAAGTACAACTGAAATGTATTATAATTTTTCTTGCTTGCAATTGGTGCAAAGAAATGTACACGTCTTATATATCCTTTATTCTTGGGTTTGAGCCTAAGTCACAATTACGATTAGAATGCAGCGAAAATGCATAACAATTTGTAGAACTATATACTTTAACAGCTTGTCAAGTCTTAGGACAATTAATTGAAGGACACAGATGCCTGCCATATATCCTTTTTTCTAATATACGTTTTTTTTGTTCAAACAAAAGCCAAATGTAACAAAACTTTGGAAATATACTTATTAGCTCTTTAATAATTAGTTATTTATGTAGTTGCTGCAAGAACATACCGAAATTTCATATATCCTTAATATTTTGATTACTTTGATTTGATTTAAAATATTTGGTAGTTGTCAAGGCTTTAAATTTTATGCCACTGTGAGTGACTCCTACCAAGTTTGAACCAAATCGTTCGCTTAGCAAAACATTCTTAAGAAGATATTCATTCGGATGTTTTTGTTTACAACTCATTTTCTTATTTAAGATTACAGCTAACTTTAAATTTTTACTGGGTAAATCATTCCTCTTACATTTTACAACATGTCAAAAGACTGTTAAAATTAAAATATATCTGATGATGATATCACAATGTGGAAGACATATAAAACCCCTTAATCACTTGTTGACTTAAGATCTTGTTTATTTCTCACTTTCTTTATAATTTCGTTTCTATATATATATATATTTTTTAATGTTAAGAAATTTTAAAATAAAATTGTTTATTAGCTCTACTTTATGAAAGTGCTGCAGATAATAAACAACTTTAATACACTGGCAGTGGGGGTAATTGAAATTAAATATTTGCATTTCAACAAAAGAGAAATTTATCTCTGACAAATAAAGATTTAATTACTTTCCATCTTTCTTTCTTTCTTTTTCTTTCCATAAACTTCTTAACTCGGTTTAAAGAAAAGTGAAAGAAGCTGTTAAAAAAAATTTGTTTTTGCTTTAATATGAAATGCAGGCAACACTATGTGGGAGTCAATGAAAATGTAATTGGGACCATCAAGAATTTAAAGGTGAATATACATATTTGTGGGGCATTTTAACCCTTTACGTCCTCATTTAAAGGTACTTGTATGACCCATTTTTCACAAAAGGATTAAGAAATACAAAGTAGAAGTTAGAGGTTTAAAATATAAAGAAAATGTATCGCTCGTAGAATTTCATTTGAAACTTCTGAGTATATAATGTAATGTAAATGCAAGTGTGAATTTATATGAAATTAACCCTCAATTTCATTTTATGTCCTTACTGATTTCTGGTATTTTAGTTTGACTTTTAACTTTTGCGCACTTAAATCTTGTTTTAAAATTGTTTTGGCGAATATTTTTGTAGAATATTTTTAATCATGATATCCTCATTTGAGGGTACTTTTTTGTCCCCTGTATCAAAAGGGCCTTAAAGGACTTCAACTGAGAAAAGGGTTAGAGGACTGAAATACTTAAAAAAAATAGGATTTTATTTAATTACAAAAATTCATGGTTGCCTATGACAATTCAGCAGTATCAAGAGTAAAACTTCACCCACTTAACACACACACACACACACACACACACACATTTACCCATCTCACTACCAAAAACTTTTATTTAATTATTAAATTATTTGCTAAGAATCTTGAACTTTTTTTGCTTACAGTTTTCGTTAAACGAAATGGTAAATATACTACAGCTTTTCTTTTTTATTTATAATTCACAAATACAATTTTTTAGTAGAAGACTCTATACAAAAAAGATCAAAAGGTTCAACTTGCTTCCTTTCTTCTTACAAGAAAATTTCCTTTAGCTCTGTTATTATGCACATCATTTAAGATAAATTTTACTAATTCTATTATAAATTTTATTTGAAAACTTTTCCATTTTCTGTTAATTTAGCAAACAAAACAACAACAAAAGAAATGGCTTAAGATTCATAAGATAAATGAGAATAAAAATTAACTGAAAGTTCAAGCAACCATGGCAACTCCGGAAGAAGACAATAAATTCAAGTATAATAAACGGAAAAGCATGTACGAGCATTTGAAAGGGGGAACGAAGGGAGAATGATGTCTGTAAGTAAAATCGGTTAACCGAAGCTTCCAGAAAACCTAAGAGACTTAGGTCTTAGGCTGGTGTATCAGAAATGGTCCAAAATAGATTGGTATTGAAAATCAGCAAAATCGAGCAGACGGTTTCACAGCTGGAAAGCTTAAAATTTATTTCGCCATCTAAAAGTAACTTGCTAAAACTAATTTTTATTTGTTTCTTCAGTAAACTTATTTTATATTTCAGTCTGAATAAAATTGGTATTAAAAATAATAAAAAGAAATTTGAAAAATTATTAAAACTTTTCCAGGGTTGGAAAACTTTAACTTTTTTTTGTTATATTAAAGTAACCTACTAGAACCAATATTTTTCCTTTTCTATATAAATAAAACATATCTTATACTTTTAAAAGAAAGAGATTCGTATAAAAAATCAGAATTAGAATCAAAAAGCATGACTCCAGGGTTGGGAAACTTAAATTTTTTGTGATATTTAAAATTAACTAACGAAAACTAGTTTTTATTGTTAAATACACTTATTTTATCCTTCAGTACCAATAAAATTGAGTATTTCAAATTAAAAAAAATTAATAAAATGAAAAAGACGTTTCCAGGGTTGGAAAATTTTAACTTTTTTTTCATACAAAAGTAACTTGCAAAAGCAAATTTTTCTTTTTCTCTAAAAATTAATCATATCTTATACTCTTAAAAGAAATTATATTCGTGTAAGAAATCATAAAAATCTAAAAGGATGATGCAGGGTTGGAAAACTTACTCTTTTTGTAATATACATATATAAAAGTAACTAGGCATAATTAATTTTTTTCTTTTTCTCTATAAATTATTTTATTTATTTATTTTAAAAAATTAATTATTATAACCACAATTATAAAATTTAATTAAAACGAAAAAGTGTACTAGCGTCTAAGGATTTCGACTCCGATATATTTACAAAGTTTGTTTTTAAATAATATTTTTAAGATTATTTTTATATATAAATTTTGTACATTAACTTAATGTTAGAATCACATGTAATTTTTAAAAGATAGGTTGGAATGTTTTTGTTGAAAGAGTGAGTTCTCGAAGAGTTGTAGGTGGTGCATTCGTTTAGGATATGCGTTACGTTAAGCTGAGTATTAAATGTAGGGCAAATTGGAGGTGTACTTCTATCATATAGATGTTGATGGGAGAATTTACAGTGGCCGATTCTTAGGCGAACAAATACTGTTGTTTCTTCTCTTGAAAAGCTTGATATAGAAAATTAGAAAAATAAACAGCACAGCTCCAGAGCTGGAAAATTTTAGCTTTTTTTATATATTAAAATAATCAAATAAAACTAATTTGTTCCTTATTTTTTTCTCTGTTTGCTAAACATATTTTATACAATTTTAAAGAATTAGATAGTTATAAGGAGTCGGAAAATATGAAAGGATGATTCCAGGGTTGGAAAGTATAATTATTTTTGTATATATACATATGTAAGTAACTAGGACATATCATTTTTTTTTTGCTTACAAATTAAATGTACTTTATGTCTTAGAAAGAAGTGATTTGGAATAAAAATTAGAGAAATAAAAATTATTGCTCCAGACCTGGAAAACTTAAACTTTTTTTTAGATTATAAAACTAATTAAATCAGACTAGTCATTTCTTTGGTAATTAAATATATTCTATATTTTAGAAAGAAATAAATTAGTATTACAAACCAGAAAAATCAAAATTATCCTTCCAGGGTTGGAAATTACAAAAAAAAAGGTTTGTGCAAAATAAACCAAAAACTATTTTTGTCAGTTAAAGATATTTCATGTTTTAGGAAGAAATTTACTCAAGATTTGTTTATTTATGTTAAATTTTTATATAGATATCTCAGTTAAGTATAAATGAAGGTTTGATCCATGTAGCTTATTATGCTCTCAGCACAGTTTCGTTTCAAATCGATTGTTTTCGCTTACAGCTTGTAACGAGTTCTTATTAATTTTTTTAGTAAACGGAAATAGAAATAAAATTTATCGCTAAGCAACTGTCATAACTATAAAATAAATTAAAGGAAATGTTCCATTTCATTTACCTGAAAACGTTTCTTCTTGCTGAATAAAATCGAAAAGATTATTTACGAGTATGGATGTAAATATGTATGTATGCAGATGACTAAGATGATGCTGCGTACTGTAAAAGTTTTACACTAAAATGCATAACTAGGGAAAGGATTTTCAGTTAAATACATATTTTCTGTCGTTGGTCGTAGATCAACGTAAATAAAATATCTTTGCGGATCAACAAATTTGCGATTTGTTAGTGCATATTTTTGCATATTTTATAATAAATATATATTTTTGCATATTTCATCATAAATGTATACTTTTAAATTATTTTTTCAGTTTTTTCATGCTATAAATCTAATTTTGGTTTTTTTAATAGTTTTTTACCCAGTAAAAAATTTTCACGTTTTTTGAAGCAATAGGGCAATAAAGCGCATCATACTTCGCTTTAAAATACAAGCTTGTTAAAAAGCAGTGAACGTATATAAAGAAAACTACAGGAAAAATGTGATTTAATAGTGAGAAAAAATGTAGTGCAGTAAACCGAGAACTTGCCATACAAAAATCAGCAGCTATATCAGCAGGTTTGTCAGCGCTACTTTTGTTTTATAATAGGAAAAACCTGTTTTTTTTAAGTAAAATTTTTGCTGGGTAAGAGCTGCAGTTTTTACGACTGTGTAAGAACAAAAAAGGAGAAAATGAGAAAAATTTACGATCCTTTTTTCTTGTGATATGAATTGATATTCAAAAACACCGTAGGACTGAAAGTTCAATACCTTGGCTTAAGTCAAGAATATTAATACCATTGAAAATTTAAGAAAGAAACAAGAGCATGGTATGTATAATAACGCTTTTAAGCCGTATAAAATTTATGTGGATATAAAGTGATTTTGAAAGCTTCTTTGCATGTTTCAGCCTTTAATGAAAAATATTCAGAGATACGATACGGATACATTCTACAGTAACTAAATGGGGGACGTGGCAGAAGGCTGTCTTTCATTTTATTAATAGAAATATAGTATCCGAAAGCCTAAATTAACATTTGTGCACACATAGTATTGCTTTCTTGTTCACACTATATACCAATTAGAGGCTTTCGTTACTTCAACACCTCAAGTTGAATTAATTAAAGTTGTGGTATAAAATAAATTAAAATATATGCAACAAATTGTATCAAATTAGTTCTAACAACGAAAATTTAGAAACTGAAAAGTCCACAAAAAAATAGCAGCATTTAAATGAGTGCCAATAAATAACTTCATTTTTATTACATAAAATTTTTTTCATAAAAAATCGTCAAAGATTTACATTTGACAATTTAAAAAGAAACATTTATTCATTAATGTACGTAAATAAAAGTTTGACTGAACTCACTCGTATTTTGTATTCCATTTGTTTTGACAAAATATTTCTTAAGAAAGCATTAAAGCTGAGCTTTTTATGTTTTTTAAGTTTTCAATCTCGAAATGTTTGCTAAGAAAGTAATGAAGCTGATTTTTTTAAGTTTCTAATGTTCTTAAATGGTGAAAACAAACTTTGATAAATGCATATTTTTTTAGTTTTAAATACATATTTTTATATTTTTACTGCATATTTTATGTACATAAAACGTGATTTTAAGTGCATGAAAATCCTTTCCCTATTCATAACCAATTGTTAAAATTAAGGCATTCTTTAAAACAGTTTTCTGTTACAAAATTTAATAACTTTAACTTTAATAATCGTTAATGAATATATGTAACTGTTAATCTTCAATTGCTAGTTTGTTGCAGTAACTTTTCCTACAAAAATTTGTATCAATAATTTCAAATACGTAATGTCTGATTCACACACGCACACATACATACGCACACTCTCTCTCTCTCTCTCTTACACACATGCACCTAAATCCTGCCAATACCTACTCACACTAAATTGCACTATTGTTTTTATGTTTTGCAATGAAAAACCCATCAAATGAGAAGAAAAATCATACATGTGTGAGTGAAAAAAAAAATAATATAACGATTGTATGTACAAAAAAGTTTATACAAATTGTTCTTTGTTATTGCAAATTGGATTTCATTATATTCTGACAAATCCTGTTGGCAGGCTAATAACCCAAATGCCACAATGAAGCTGAATATGTAGAATGGAATAGCGAGAAAAAATTCCGTGAAGACTATTAATATTTCCTATTTGTAACATATTAAAATAAAAGTTAACTCTGCGCCTTTAAGCAAAGAGAAAAAAATTAAAGTATATCTTAAGGCTTTAGGAAGAAATGTTCGTTTAAAAAAATCATGTATCTTAGTAACTTGTTTCTGGAACATACTTTTAGGCTTTGTTTCTTTTTTAATATGCTTAAAAGTTTACCATCTGATAGTGAGTGATATGAAAAATTCCATTGAATTCCATTTTTACAATTTTCTTTGCAATGCCACACTAGTTTTTCCACACTCTCTCTCTCTCTCTCTCTTTCTCTCTGTCTCTTTCTCTACTATATTTGAAATGCATTAAATATCTATGCATGCATTTGCATGCCTAAGCGTGTGTGGAAGTGTGAGTTTGGGAGTGTGTGTGTGTATTTATTCGCTTCGTTGTGGTTTTTCTGCCCGATCAAATGCCATTCATAGCACCATTGTTACAGACAACTGCTGCTTTTTCTTCTTTCTCCACTGTTTCACAATTGAATTGAATTGTTTCCATTGCTGGCCATCCATTTGTGCAATTCATTATTATTTCTCTTCTTTTTTTTTTGTATTTTGCCAATACTGATTTTCCTGCCTAGACAATAGACGATTGAAATGTACGAATTCGTTATACATATATATTTTTTTGTCTTCTTCATGCGAATAACTGCTGCAACGCTTGATTAAAAGATGTAAAGTTAAGCAAACAAATCTATTGACTATTTTAATGTGTAAAAGGAAAATGAAATGATATAAAATTTAAATGGCTTAAAATAGATTTTAAGTTTGTGCAATGAGCCGTTAATGTGTTATCTATAAATATAAAAGAGCAACGTGAACGATTGATTGGCTGATTGACAAAAGCAGTAAATGCATTAAAAAATTATTTTTCGATATTAAAACGCAGAGGAGGAAGGAAGAAGGACTTAAACCCGAGAAAAAATAGTATCGTAATATCTCGGCAATTTGTAGAGATAGAAACAAATTTAAGCTATTATAAGAGTATTAATGGAAAATTATATCGCACTAAACCATAAACACTTACAATTCAAAATATTGTGGCAAAACACTCTTTATACTGCGCAACATAAAAACAGGCATAATGGTATTTTATATTGTTCAGGAAGATCGTGTTGCAAAAGAAATGTTCCTAGTCATTGGAAATTCGTTCAGTAAACTGTCTTATGAAAAAACAAAAAATTTTTGATAATTTTAAGGTATGACTGTTTATGATTTAGTGTGCGATATGTATTGTTTTCTCTGCAATGTACCACTGTCTGCTTGCCTGCCTGTCTGTGTGTTGCAGCTCTTTTTTCTCGAGAAACCTTAAGGCTGCGCACCTGAAATTTTCACAGAATGTGTAAGGCTGAGTTTACATCTGTGTGCCAAATGCCACACAAGCGTAAAAAGAAGTGTGACCAACTAATTACTAATGAAAAACTGTTTGATTCAGACATTTATTTATTAAGTTAAACAGTTTCATACATAATTAATAGACAATTTTATAGAATCCAAAAGGATTGCCAAACTATTTAAATAACTAAAAACATGTCTGAAACAAACAGTTTTTCATTAGTAATTAGTTGGCTACGTTTTTTTGGGCAAATGACACACAAGAAATGCCAGATGCAAACTCAGCCAAAGACTTTGACGGTTCCAACAACAAATATATGACAGTTAAAAATTAAAGCGTGTTCTAAAGCGAGCAACAAAAATTATGGGCATCATAATATAATATACAACTAATATATTTATTTATTTATAAAACATATTAATGCAAAGTAAATTTGCATAATATGGTATTGCACAAATATGGGCGGAGTAACATAGACCATATGCCCAAGATGTTATTTACAGTATTTTATAAGGTTTTGTGACTGAGTGTACACGACCTATGCCTTCACATAGGAAGTAGCAACGTGGTTGTTAAAGAAATTCCACAAAATACCGGTTATCCGTGGCTGATCAGTCAACCAGTAAGAGCGAGACGAAAAACTCTCGAAGGCCAAACAACACACATAAGCCAGACCGCACTTAAGAAATAATTACGATGACGCGAGAGATGTTCCCCGACCCAGAGCTGCTTAACGACTGATGTCACACACAACTAATATATATTTATAGATAATTGAAATTTTCAAGGATAGTAAGATTAAAAAAATAAGTAAAACTAAAGGGTATTCTATCAGCTAATGTAATTGTATATGTTGAAAACCGTAAGAGATAAACTCAAACTGTAAGAGATAAACCGAAAACAAAATTGCAATAACCGAAAAAAATCGCCAAAACAAAAAAAATCGTTAGAATTAAAAAAATCACTTAAAACCGGGAAAAATCGCTAAGAAAAAAAAACAATATCCAAGCCAAAAAATCTGTAAAAACTAAAAACTAACGAAAAATGTAACCAACCGAGAAGCGAAAATATCGCCTATACTAAAAAATCGCTAGAATTAAAAAAATCGCCTAAAACCGAAAAAATATCTCCAAAACTAAAAAAAAATCGCTAGAACAAAAAAAGCAAATATCGTCAAAACTAAAATATCGCTAGAATTAAAAAATTGCCAAAAACTGAAAAAATATCGCCAAGATAAAAAGCTCCAAAACTTAAAAAAATTGCCAAGAATCCAAAAACTCTGCACTAAGCGAAAAAACTTGCTGGAATTAAAAAAAACTCTAAGAACCGGGGAAAAAATCGCTAAGAAAAAAAAAACAAGCTCCAAGCCCAAAAAAAACCTTTAAAAACTAAAAAGCAACGAAAAATATGATCGAGAAACGAAAATATCGCCAATATCGAAACCAAGAAAGAAATAGAATTAAAAAATCACCAGAAACTGAAAAAATATCGCTAAGACAAAAAAGCTCCAAAACTAAAAAATCGTCAAGAACCGAAAAAAGCGCTAAAACTAAAAAAAATTCTAACTCTAAAAAATTGCCCAAAACCTAAAATATTGCTGAGACAAAAAAGCTCCAAAGCTTAAAAAATCGCTAAAAAACGAAAAAAACTGACTAAATGGAAAAAAGCGTTTAGAATTAAAAAACAATAAAAAAATTTAATTTTCAGTTAGGTTATACCTTTACAAAAGCTGAAATTCCTGTAGTATTACATACGCGCCCTTAATTATGAAAGTGGTCATAGTCATATTTTTCTTGTGAAGAGTGAGATATTTGGTGGATTATTACATTTGAATAAATCAAGAAATATTTTAAAATTATGCAACGTTTTAATTTAGACTTGTACATACTAGTCTCGATTTATGTAAATTTATTTAATATTGATTTAACAGCCTTATTGACAAAATATATTAAGACTTTATAAAGGTTCTTTAAGAAAAATATTGTATGAAAATTTGTTTTAAAACCCCTTTATAAAGCCTTAGTAAGTTTTATAAATAAGGCTGTAAATATTTGTTTAATTTTTTTAAATATTTATTTAATATTTTGAAACAAAAATGCATATGACTTAGACCATTTTCATACTTAAGGGCACATATACTCATAGTGTCCCTACGGAACCATTTGATGAGCTAGTCAAAGTAGCAGTTCAGTGAACTTAGTCTCGCCATGCTAAATAGAAACAACAAACATCTTTAGGTGTACGTTTCTGCCATAAAATAGTTAAATTTAGTTTCGACGCCCACGAGGAAAGATTTTTGCACGAGAATCATGCATGTTGGGTGGATGATAACAAATGAAATTCAGTTTAATTCTATATTTTTAGCATACAACTGTTCATTTTTAAAATATAATCTATATCTCCAAAAAAAAAGATCTGAAAGTAATACGTCAATTGAAATAAGTTTGCAGAATAAACTAGAAATAAAGACATCGTAAATATAAACTTTAGGCTTTATTTGGCAGTTGAGATAGCATAATTTTTTACGAATGATCAGCTGAACAGAAAAATCTAAAAAATACTTTCTGCATAACAATAATCAGTATTCTTTTATGGCGCACAGTGGTTGTCCCGTAGGAAAAATATTCACAAAAAATTAATATGCTCATATATTTTAGTGAGTTTTTTTTTGAATACTTCAAGGTAAGCAGAAAAAACAAATAAACTTATAGTACATATGTATATATAAACCACAACTGCTTATCTTATGTATGATATATCCTATATGTGTGTTTACTTTTCACAAAAAAAAAAATCAGAAAACTAATTTAAGATATGCCCACACTAAAAATAGTATAAATAGCTTTTTATTTTTGTAGAAGAACAACAGTTTTTCCTTAAACTTCAACAGATAACGATGAAGTTTTTATTTTTATTAAATTTCTTTAGTGTTTTAGTGCTGCTTGGTAGAGCTAGTCTGTTGGGTAGGATTCAACAAAATAAAACAGGTAAATTTAATAGTAATTGTGTATTTTTTATATTTCGTTGCCTAATAGTTTTCCTTTTTCTTGTTCTTGCCAAGAATTTCCTGGCCAATGTAAGATTGGTGACAGCTTAATGTCAATTAATCAAGTGAATCAATTGTTTTATTTCTGCGGTACGGTCACTTGCCTGGAAGATAGCGTCCTTGAATACGAGATGTAAGTAAAAATTAACTGCCATATTTAAAATTTTGAATATTGATTTACAAAAGGTTTACAAAACAAATATTTTATTTTATCAAATATGCGTCCTTAATTATGAAAGTGCTCTTACGGCTCTTTTCACAATGTTTACTTAAAAGTTAACAGGGAATTTAACAGCAAGTTTTGTATGAAGAACTGTCAGTTAAAGTTCACGTTAACTCTTAATCATACATTGTGAAAAGGGACGTTAGCCATATGAATTTTTGCTTCGAATTATTAATAAAATATTTAAAAAAATTTTAACAATATGTAACAAATATTAAATAAATTTATATTAATCGAAACTAGCACAACTTTTTGATTTGTTCAAATGACGTCACAAGAAATGTTTGATTTGGACCACGTTCATAATTAAGGGCTCACATATGTTTTTATATCAATTTTATTTTATATTTTATATTTTTTGTTTGTTTTCTTATTTAGCTGTGATATCGAATTATTGGTACAAACAGATATGCACCATGAACCCGGTGTGCCTTTTCCCATTTGCTGCCCAATATATAAGGCACCACCAATAGACTTACACCTTGTAACATAAAGTTGCTTTGCAGATGTCATGTTAAATGACACTTGGACTTGCAGAAATCCTATTTAACATGTGCTTCCAACAGCATTGTTAATAACACACGCAATACTATTTTATTTAACGCAAATAAGATTATTTTTATATTTTTATTCCATAATAAAATTAACACTGATTTTAATATACATAAAACAACAACAAAAAAATTATTTCACATTCTGTTCATTGGAGGCTATAAATTTTTTTATTGTTTAAATAAAAACTTATTCCTTAGTTGAAAACAAAATTAAACTGACTACATAAAACTATAAATAACTAACACATATTCCTTAAACTTAAAAAAAAAATTATACACTGTATCAGCTACTGTCAAATGCATAAGCATAATAATACTCTAAGTAATTATTCAACTGCACATGAGTGTATACAGGAGTATTTTATTTGGATGGAAAGAGCGATTTAACAATTCTCAACAATATTAAAAATATTTCTAACTAAATATTTACTCGTGATACATTTATTACTTTATAAATTACAAAATATCATTCCATTACGTTGTAAATATGTGTATTAAAAAAATAAAAAAAATAACAATAATTTTATCAAAAAAATTTATTAAAATAAAAAAATAGGGGTTAAAATTTAATATTTTTCGTTTCCAATAAAAGATACAAGTAAAGATAAAAAAATCAATTTGGATTGAATTTTATTTATTAGCTTTTCGAAACGAATGATTTCATATCACAAACGTACCGTGTAATTGTGCGTGACAGACTTCACATGTGCGTAACATCGTTAAATAAGTTAAAAAAAAACTATAATATATATATAATTTTGTCAAAGTTATATAGCTAATTATATAATCTAAGATAGCTTCTTATAGCAGTAAAAAAATAAAAAAATTATATCTCAAGTGGCTTCACAGATATCTAAAATATGAACTGACATCATAGTTTCAGAGTATATTTTTTGTAGCGCGTGCGTATGCAACATTTCGCTGTATATCAACGAAAATAAAAACTCGTTTCATAAACACTTTACACATTTTAAAAACGAATACAAAATTGAATAGTTAGACCCTAAAAAAATCTGCTATAATTATACGCACGCCGTAACAATGCGTGACATGGATTTCATGATATATAGAAATATATAAGGTTAAAAACAATAATCACACAATCCCTCAAAAGTTTTCCCCTTCAGAAGTTGATAAGCAATTCGTATAGGTATGACGTACTAAGCTCCAGGAGAAGTATTTAAAAAATTCCATCACATCAGAATTTTTTCACGAGGTATATACTATTATAATTTAACACAACTCGAAGGCAGTATGTCTGACGTAGACCAAAAACACACACCACCGGCCAACTAACAAAATTTGCCTCTAATCATTTAAAAACGGTAAGCTAAATAAATCAATGGTTTCTTAGTTATTAGTAAAATAAAATTTAAAAATTAATTTGTTTTATAAAAATTAAAAAATTTTTTTCTCATAAAAAATTTTAAACTGCAAAATATCAAACTTTCGATTATTACATGTAAAGGCAAATATTTTAAAAATAAAATAAGCTAAATATTATAATAAATTCAGTAAAGTGCGACTCTGATCCGCGCACGAAGGGTTCAGTACACACACTAGATATGTAATTTAATACGAAAGTTTTTAGCCAAGTTATATAAAAGTTATATAAGAGTTTGGCATCTTTTTCGCTTTTGAGTTTTTTTTTGATTTTAAACGGTTTTTTAGTTTTGGCGTTTTTTCGGTTTTGGCGCTTTTTTTAGTTTTGGCCTTTTTTTACTTTAAGCGATTTTTTAGTTTTGGCTTTCTTTTAATTTTGGCGACTTTTTTTATTTTGGAAATTTTTTTCATATAGAAGATTTTTTTTAGTTAAGGCGATTTTTTCGGTTTTTGGCGTTTTGTTTTAATTTTGGCGATTTATTTAGTTTTAATACGTTTTTCTCGTTTTTGTGATTTTTTTGGTTTTTTTCATTTTGGCGATTTTTTTTATTTTGGCGAATTTTTTTAATTTTGCTAATTTTTTTAATTTTAGTGGTTTTTTTTAGTTTTGTCGATTTTTTTGGTTTTTGGAGTTTTTTCGTTTTCGCGATTTTTTTTTCATTTAGGATCTTTTTAGTTTTGAAATTTTTTTCTCGTTTTGGGGATTTTTGTCGGTTTTTGGCGTTTTTTTCATTTTGGCAATTATTTTTAATTTTTACGATTTTTTTTAATTTTTGGCGATTTTTTTCACGCAAAAAGTTTTTTTGATTTGGCACCTTTTTCGCGTTTCTGCGATGTTTTTGGTTTTTGGCATTATTTTTAATTTTGGCGATTTTTTTCATATGGGCGATTTTTTCGAATTTGGCGATTTTTTTTGGTGTTAGAAATTTTATTTTCATTGTGCAGATTTTTTCATTTGGGCGATTTTTTTAATTTTTGACGATTTTTTTCGGTTTGGAGATTTTATAATTTTGGGACTTTTTAATTTTACCGTTTTTGAAAATTTGAAGAGTTTGCCTCTTACGGTTTCCAAAATACAACAAATTGTCAAAATTACATAGTCAAAACTGCATTAACTGATAGAACACCCTTTGATTTCAGTTTTTTCTAAAATCTTACGGTCTAATTCATAAAAATTCCTTATTTCAGCTTTAATCTGTACATTACTTATGAAAAAGATTTTGCTTTATTAAGCTCTAATAAAAATTTACGTTAAAGTTGAACAACTTTTTGAACTTTGAACAACCCTAATACCTCACATAGACCACCGTTTACCTTAAAAATTTTCATGAATTTCATAGTTGGAACGAAAAAAATATATATATTACTATTAGGACAATAATAAAAGTCTGCTGGGTTATTATAAGTACGATACTAGATATCAGCGGCAACAAAATGATAACAGCAGCCTCCTTCACTAATCAGCAACTAGCAACACCAACACAACCACTTTTTAGGCTAGAAGATAGTGATAGTGATTAAAATTATGAAAGATTATTGAAGTCTATTTATTTAGACCGCACAATTTTGGTGGTTATAAAAATAATTTAGATAAAAAAATATTTAAGTCTCTTCCAAAATTAGAAAGCATCGCATCGTACTCCTGTACATGTAAGTTATAAACAGGGTGTGTGAAAATAAACTTGTTATTTAGTGGATCGATTAATAAAAAATGCAGTGAAGTGCAAATTTGTACCGCGCACGAAGGGTTCCATACGAAGACTAGATACGTAATTCAATACGAGCTTTAGACTGTATAAAATATATTTTTGCACTTTTTTCAGTTTTTGGTTTTTTTTCGGTTTTAAGCGTTTTTTTTAGCTTTGGCGTTCTAGCGTTTTTTCGGTTTTAGCGATTTTTGTAAGTTTTGGCGCTTTTTTAGTTTTGACACTTTTTTTCTCGTTTTGGGGATTTTGTTTTGGTTTTTTTGATTATTTTTTTTTGGCGATTTTTTTATTTTGGCAATTTTTTTTCATATAGGCGATTTTTTTAATTTTTTGCGATTTTTCGGTTTTTGGCGATATTTTTAGTTTTTAAACTTTTTTTCTCGTTTTAACGATTATTTTCTCTTTTGGCGATTTTTTTTGTTTTTTGCGATTTTTCATTTTGGCAATTTTTTTCTTTCAATTAGGCGCTTTTTTAGTTTTAGCACTTTTTTTTCTCGTTGTGGCGATTTTTTCGGCTTTTGGTATTTTTTTTGGGCGATTTTTTTTTAATTTTGCCGATTTTTTTAATTTTGGCGATATTTTTTTCATTTAAAAAATTTTTTAGTTTTGGCGGCTTTTTGCGTTTTAGCGATTTTTTTCGGTTTTTGGAGTTTTTTTTTATTTTGGCGATTTTTTTTTGATTTGGACGATTTTTCCGTATTTGCCGATTTATTTTATTGTGAGAATTTCTTTTAATTTGGCGATTTTTCTGTTTTGGCGATTTTTTTTTTATTTTTTTGGCGATCGCTTAAACTTAAAAAAATCGTCAAAAACTGGTAAAAAATTACTAAAAACAAACTCCAAAACGAAAAATAAACTGAAAAATGTCTTAAGCTATGTACAGACGATTGTCAGATCTGTCAATGTGCTGGCAATGTACTGGCAATCGAAAATTGCCAGTACAATATTCCTTGTCAGTTCACACGATTGTAAGAAAATCTTACAATTTATTGCCAGACGGTTGTATGGCAATAAATTCATCTGACAAAATCGTCAGTCGAAAATTTGTCAGTTCACACGGTTGTCATATGCACAAATTGTCAGATCTGTTGTTATGCGTTGCCAGACTCAAATTATTTTTTAGAAATTGCTTAATATCAATCGTTTGTGTTTGTGTTATATGTAAAAAAGCTAATGTATAAATTATTATGGACCATATAGAAGCAATTGCAATGATTTTGTGTGCAGATATTTTATTATAAATGTTTTATTTAAAACCAAGCGTGTGCAGTGTTGCCCATAGAAATAATTCTCTCACAATGACTCCATTGTCAGATGCATAAACTTTGCACATCTGACAATATTAAAATGTCTGACAAATATCTGACAATAATTTTATAATGTGTTCACACGATTGTAACATGTCTGACAATTTGTTGTCAGCTGGTAGTCTTTCAATGGACTGACAATGATTTTTCTGGCAACGACGTCTGACAAAATTTGTCAGTTCACACTGTTGTAAGAAATTTTGAGCACATTTTACTGGCAATATTGTAAGATCTTACAACCGCCTGTACATAGCTTTAGAATAAGAAAATATATCGAATTTGCTATTCAGTAAAATATTTTTGGCGATATTCCCTGTAGGTTAATGTATAGACAAAAATTACGATTGTCGGATCGCTAAAAGTTACTGAATCGAACTACAGTTAAGTTACTCGATTATATAGGCTTAAAATCGTATAGTATTACATATGTATGTACCATCCGTACGGAACCCTTCGTATGTGAATCAAATCCGCACTTACATACACACAAACATTTTGATCCATTTTCGAATTACAGGCGTGCTTGGCATTTCATTTAAGTAAAGAAAATCTCTTGTTAAGAAGAAACTATCTACGCAACTTAAGCGAAACTCTCGTATGCAACCTAGAAAAGCTTTAAAGCTACTGAGCTATCCAGAGCCACTCTTCCGATTTCCATAAGTAAACTTTTTTTTTTGCGACAATCTGTACACGTGTGCATGTTATTTAATAAAGAGTCTTTTGAAAATAACATTGTAAAAATATTTGGGATGATATACAAGTTCCTTTTAAAAAATATAAAAAGCGCAACAATTTGAATTGTAAATTTTACAAGCATTTAATTTTGGCGATATATTTAGTACTCAGTGGACTTTAGTGTTGCCGATTTAATGTCTTTGCATGTTAGATAAAACATATTTTAAATTTCTGCATACCGCTAATCTTGACAAAAATTTTTGTTTGTAATTTTTAAGCATTAATATTTTTTCGTAAACTCCAATTATATGTATATTACAAAATTGTTTATTGCCTCAAATCAAACCATTGCAAGTTCACTTATATCGCGATATTATGTTAACCATTTATTTCCAAAAAAAAAAACAGAAACAGTTTTAGAGAAATGAAATCATATCAAAATTGATCACATTAACAAAAATTCTCGAGTAAAGATATTTTTTATATACAAATTAAATTTCTATTTAATTAATTTTTTACCCAAAAAGTTTAATTTTCCAACCGTGGAAACATCCTTTTTGGGTTTCTTGATTTCGTATACCAATCTATTTTTTTCTGAAATATAAAATATATTTAATTAACAAGGCAAAAAAATAGTTTCATTTATTACATGTATATGCCAAAAAAAAAGCTTAAAATTTTCCAGCTCTGTAATATGCTAAACTATTCAGTTCTAAAATAAAAAAGAGAAAATAAATTAATTTGACCTAGTTACTTTTTTCTGTAAAAATTTTCTAACCCGGGAATAATTTTTTTTAGATTTTTCTGATTTCTTCTACCAATCAATTTCTTTTTTACATATATAAAATGTGAAATTTTAAATTTATTTGCAAATTTTTTTTGCTGGTGATTCAGCACTGTCTATATGCATTTCATTGTTGCTGTAACAAATCGTCAGTAGACTTCAACCACACATTTTGAACCACTAGCAAATAAATGTCTAATTAAAATAAACTTATTAAAGCAATATGTCGAATAATAAATTTCTTAAATATATGAAAAGTGTTTAATTAATAGAGAAAAAGCAAAAATTATTTTTAGTAGCTTACTTTTATATAATAAAAAAAACCACGACCTTTCCAACTCTGGGCCTATGTTTTTTATTTTTATATTAAACCATTTATTTCTAAAACATAAAAGAAAGGAAAATTCATGTGATTTATTTACTTTTATGTGTTCTAAAAAGTGTGAGTTTTCCAACCCTGGAAATTTTATTTTTATATTATTTATATTCTTCTGATTTCTTACTAAAATTTTAAATATGTTTAATTTATAGAAAAAAATATAGTTTTAGCAGTTTAGTTTTATATACTAAAAAGTGTTAAAATTGTCCAACCCTGGCACCAGATTTTTTTTAACACCAATTTAATTCTTACTGAAATACAAAATAGATTTATTTAACCAAATATTTAGATTTATATTATTACATTTATATACTAAAAAGGGTTCATGTTTTCCAGCCCTGGTATTGAATTTTTATTTATTTTTTATATGGAATATCAAATTAATTTTTAGTGAAATACCAAATAAATTTTTAAAAGAAAAAGAAAATAGTTTTAGCTTGTTACTTTTATATACCAAAAAAAAATAAGTTTTCCAGCTCTGAAATCATCAGCTCGATTTCAGTCACTTTAAGCTACCAAGTCTCTAATTTTTCTGGGAGCTGCAGAAAACTGATTTCACCTACAGGCAGACGGGCGGAAGGTCAGTGGGACATCACTTTATTTATGTACTTTATGGGTCACGGAATGAGAAACCTACATAGATATATATACCTTTTGGGGTTTGGTTTGGGATATTATTTTTAATTATAGATTTGTTTCCTTTGCAAAAAAAAAATCAGAACTAGTTCGAAACGTTTACCACTTTCATTGCATTTCATTGTTGTTTATATAAAAAAAATTGTGCTAGACAACCTTTTACCCCAACCCCCACCCCCCTCCCCACCACAGACCATTCACTTACGAATATCTGTATCGCTTCCGTCATACGACAACCATGTGTTAAATTCATTGATGATTCCCCAGAAATATAAGTACTCCTACTTGGAGCTGAGTTCATCAATGTTGTTCTTAATGATTTGTGTGGTCAGTTTTTGTTGAGATATTTTGCTTTTTTTTTTGTATCATACGCTGTGATATTTATATGAAGAATTTTTTTGTAAATTTTTCTTTAACATATTTTGCTGATAAGTTTCTGGCAACACTGTTTGATTTTACAAAAATCATCCTGAGGTTTATGATTCACAATATCTGCTTACACATCTATGATGTTATCTAATCAATCATATAAACTTATTTATTTATTTTTTCATAAAATTATTTTTTAGAAAACAAAAATAAATATTTACACAAAAGTTTTGGATATTCTCAAGCTATAAATAGTGCGTTAGCGCTTTACAAATTTAACAGTTTAGCTTGAAATTCCTTTCAGACAACAATGAATTCATTCGTTTCATTAAGTTTGTTCTACCTTTTAGTGGTGTGTGCTGCTGAAGTCAGTCCAGGTACATTCTAAACGATTTAAGTTTTCTATATTAAAAATTTTTTTACTCCTTTAATTATTTTTTTTTAATAAATAGCTAATCTGGGGTATTGTACGATATTCGAAGGTGTTCGAACATTAGTCGGTCAGAGTACCCGACGTACTACCGTATGTGAAGAGATAGATTGTAAAGGGCACGAATTTTTTGAACAAAAACCGTAAGTTAATGTGATTAAGGCTCAAATTGTAATTAACCAGTGAAGGTGGTTTAACCAATTTAATTGATAAGAAAAATTTGTAGTTAACTATAGATTGTGAATTTGTGAATTTAAAAGATTTAAAATGCCTGTAGTAATATCGCGGACATTATACTCATGGATTTTACTTTTAATTAAAAGAAAAATCGAGAACGTTTCATGGTATTTATAAAAAAAAATCCATGCTTACGCAAAAAACATGCAAGTGGCAGGCAGCGTGGTAACACAGCTCAAAGTCTCTTTAAAATATACAATAAAATCATATTTGATAATTTTACTAAAATAAAAAATTAGTTATACGATTTACATAATCCTTTAAATAATTACATACTAGTGTCACTACTTATAATTATTATATTTCAGGTGTCCACCACAAATACTTCCAGATGGCTTTGAACTTGGTGATGTGATAGACGTTACTGCACCTTTTCCAGATTGTTGCAAAAGGGCAGAAATTAAGGTTGCACCATCAACTACTAAATATATTTTCGAAATACAATGTCCATCATAAATAATATGTATTTTTTCTTTTTTTCAAATAAATAAAATGGGTAAACACTTGCTTAATATTAAAATATATTTAAAAACAAAGAAGACTTAAAAGCTTGTTTTTGACACAAGCCAATGATCAAACCCAGGCAATTGAAATGGGTTTGATCAATAGTTTGTGTCAAAAACGAGCTGCTGAATGAGTTCAATGCAACCCTATCTTGGACACCAACTCATACTAAAAGAGTTTGTTACCAATCTAATAACTGTTGCTCTTATGCAAAAACGATTGTTAAAGTTAAAGCATGCGTTAAAACCGGCTTTGCCATACAAAATTCGTTTGTTAAACCAACTTTAAGTTTACCATTTTTTTTTACATAAGGGGGTATATCTTTTCTGGATGATGATTACACATAAACATTTTTGCAATCAGCTGGTGTCGTTCTCTTTTTTTACATTTTAAAAATTGCCAAAAATTTTGCCAAAATCAAATTTATTTAGTATTTATTAACTAACATTATTTTATATATATACGTTTTTTTCATATAAATTGTATTTTAAATCATCGTATAAAAATGTATAGAAATGAAATCGCCAAAAATTATTTCTTGTAAATTTTTTTTCATACAAATTCAAAATACATTTTTTGCTTTAGTCAACATAAGGAAAACCATGATACAATAATATAAAGGTAAAACCGTTCTCTCTTTTCGTCGCCATATTAACCTTCTGACGTTTGCCCCAATTATTTTTCACTCTCAAAATTAATGCTACCTTACTAATTTATGAAATCCAAATTTTTCATTAATTTTTTGACGTTCTTGTTTATTTAATTAAAAATAATTTAAAATATTTCATATTATTTCATATTTCATATATTTATGAAAAATAAACAGCAATAAAAAGTTATAGCAGCACCAACAACTGCAGCAAGAAAGATACAACAAGGAAAATGGACTGCAAGGAAATTTCGAACTGAATCAAGGCGGAACTTTGTCTATGCTCTCTGGTTTATTGCCTTACATTAGCTGCAAACTTTTACAAAAGACCTTTTGTACTTTCGCACTGACCAGAGCACAACATCTAAGCAGATATCGGCGACAAAATTGCTTGCTCTTTGCAAAAAACCAAGAAATTTAAGAGCTGCAATGCAAATATTCGAGTTTGTGTGCTTAACGTAGCTGCCTTACATTTATCGGATGAAATTGTTGCTCGGGTTGTAGCGTCCTTACGGATATTATTGGACTAGATTGTCCATTTTTAGGAGAAATGGGATAATAACAACATGGTCCATGTCCTAGCGAAAAAAAGGAGAACAGTTGTTGTACCTATCAACAAAGCATTAACTCTTATTGAGCAACGTCCAAGTCATATGCACAATGTGCAACCTCTTATAAAGAGCTTTTTGTACTTTCACACCGACGAGAGCAAGCTAACATCAAGCATTGATGTCGCCGAGATCCTTGCAAAGAAACACGAACAAATTTAAGAGCTTTCAAAGCTGTTTACCTAAATGCAAGTATCACAGTATGTGTGTTTGTGCAATAAATTTGCACACGCAGTGTATGCGAATGTGTATTATATGTATGAAACATACGCTCATGCATTATCTGTTGTGCTAACAATTATATTTTATTTTTAATTAGAATATATTAGTTACTTCTTTAAAACAAGATGCTTGTAAATTTATTATCCACAGCAAGACATTTAAATCATCTAATGATAACAAAATATAACATCGATATATCGCTTCTATTTACGGCGTTTCTTTTTAAGAAATATGTTGCATCTCTAGCCCTGAGGCTTTTTTATTATCTAATGAATTAAATAATAAATCCAACACTTGCTTTTGTAAGTATTATTACACACAGATTTCGTTATCCTCATGTCCAATTAAAACAACCAACATTAAAACAAAATATGTGTCAAACTACAATTTCTAAACTCAAATTGCACATTTCAAAAAGCATTCCTAAATAAAAGTTACCATTATATGTATGTGGCAACGTTTTCCTCTCTGTTTACAAAAAAACAGTATTCAAATAATTTGGGTAAAAGTCATAATTAATTTTAAACGTCATATGTGGTTTTACCTTTATATTATTGTATCATGAGGAAAACCATTAAAATCTTATTGTTTCAATTTAATTTTAAAACTACTCCACAATAAACTAATTTTCTTGAATGACAAAAATTTTGAAGTTCAATTTTGTTAAAAAAAATTAGACATTAAAATCGAAAACAAGCTTTCTTATCGCCAGAAGAAGTGAAAAAGTTGAAGTTGAAAAATCGCCATATTGATATGGCGATTTCTCGTCAGATCTGACGACCCTGGTTAAAAAGTCTATTCGACAAGCATTTCTACTCCTCTCGCCAATAAAACACTGTCACTAGCTTAAGATCATATATGTAAGTGGCTTCGAAGAAAATTTAAAAACATGGGCACGGTGTGGCGGGACGTGGCGGATGTGCCCACACAAATTAAAAGCTCATATCTCCTATCACTCGCGGCCGAAAGGAAGCACAACTGAATGCTACCGGGCGCGTCCACAGGCTACGGATAGTGCAAAGCTCTGTAGATATGCTGCTAAGGCAGTCGCGTACAATCAACGGTTTCAAGTGGAGAGTCTCAGAGGGTTTCCGGGTGGTGCCGGACTCCTGACAAATTTTAAGTGCCTGCGATAGTTGAAACATCAAGGCGAGTAATTGACGCCTTCAAATAACCAATAGCCACCTAATGCCAGCGACTGCTCCTCATGTTGGAGGCACATGGAAGCGAGCGTCGGATCTTGTAACAAGTGGCTCGTGATATAAGACTTCTAAGCCAGCACACTTGGAGGCCATACTGGCAGCCCCACTACCAGGATCGGTTGCCGTAGCTCAATTAGCTGCTCATTTTAAACTATATGATTATCGAAACCTAAAGAAATCGTAATAATAGAGGTCCTATGCTCCTTATAGGAGCTAAATGATCTAATATATATATATATATATATATATATATATATATATATATATATATATATATATATATTAGATCATTTAGCTCCTATAAGGAGCATATTACCTCTATTATTACGAATTCTATATACAAATGTATAAATGTATATATATATAAATGTATATATATATATATATATATATATATATATATATTCCTATCAATCACTAAAGTGATGAGAAGTGTGGTGTAATGTGGTTTACTTTTCCAACAGGAGAATAACCCAGTCTATCCAGGGTCGAACTCAAAGGCTCACTCACTTCCTTTGAAATAAAAGATTCACTTTCTTAGGTGTTAAGGAAATATAAAAATTTTTATTTAACGGAACTTATGCTACTTGGGATATCTTAGAACTACAGGGTATGTTGTCAGCGAATGACAGGGTTTCTCAGAGGCAGTGGATGCTGCTGTGGTTGATTGGTAGCAATACTAGCCTGTCAGTCGAGATGTCGTGGGTTCAATTCCCACCATAGATCCTAAGAGTTTTCCGCAAACAAGCTAATCGCTTTGCAGCTTGTATTTGCTTAAAAAAATATTATTTAAAAAAAGAAAGAAATAGTAAATATTAATTGAAGAAATATTCGGTGATTCCTGAGGTCACTGGGCGTACCGGTAGTTTTCACAATAAACAAGTTACAACTATATTCGGTGAGCGTTGGGGAAACTACAAGAAGTTCAAGATGAGTGCGGTAGATATTGAACAGAATTTGCAAGATAAATTCAGTAGACCTTGAGAAATGACACTACAAAAGCAATTCAAAGTGAATTCGGTAGATTTGCGAATATAAAAAATAAAATCGGAAGTTGAAAATGAATGTGGTAGATCTTGAACAGGTTTTTGAAGATAAGTTCGGTAGATCTTAAAAAATTAAACCGCAAACGAAATTCAATGTGACTTCGGTATAGATCTTGAAGGTTTATAAAAAAAAATAGTGCACTGATGTTCATTTCGTTTTTAACCGACTTAAAAAAAAGGAGGAGGTTTACAATTCGTCTAAATTTTTTATTTTTTGTAGGTGTGTAACTTTATAACTCAGTATATGGGTCTAATTGTAAAAGAAGTGGGCACGAGCACGGCCCACAATTATTTTATTATATATTTGATATTCTACTTATTTGAGCGCTGCGAAACTTATAAAACACTTTTAGTTCTTGTAATCACATAATTTTAAAGTTTAGCAAATATGCGGAGCTACACCCATTAAAATTTATAATACTATTTCAGGCGGTTCTACTTAACCGATTTTTATGAAACTTGCCACACATCTTGATCTCTAAAATAGACACAATCCCCTAATTAAAAATTATTTAACATTTTCTTTTAAGTGATTCTACTTTACCGATTTTTAAATATTCTGAAAAATACTTAGCAGAACGGAACAACTAGCTGTTTTCAAAGGCCACTTAACCTTTATCATCAACGTTCTTTTGTTTTGTGTTTGGTCCACCGAGTGTGGTGTCAGTTGATTTAGATTTCAGCTTTATATACGTAACTTTTATTGCAAATGGAATATGTGAATTTTTTTAGTCATAGTATTGCAATTTGCTAAAAGCTTTTCTTTGTAATGAAAGCTCAATTTTACCATCTCTAAATTTACAACAGTCTTTCCATTGTCCATTGTTCTCTACTAATTATGTACGTGTTAGTTAATTTGCTTCTTTTTTTATTCGCCAAAAACCCAAAAAAATTTTAAGGTTATGTTTTGGTTTTTTGAGATTTTTTTTAGTTTTAGCGCTTTTTTTATATATTTTTAAATACATATATATATTTTTTTTAATATTTTGCGCTATTTTACTTTTGGCTTTTTTCGTATTATGAATTTGTTTAGCGATTTATTTTAGTTTAAACAATTTTTTAATTTTGGAGCTATTTTCGTTTTAGCAATTTTTTAGTTTTAGTGATTTTTTTAATTCTTTTCGGTTTTGGCGACTTTTTTTAATATGGAATTTTTTAGTTTTATCATGCAAGAGTTTTCCTCTAACGACCTCTAAATTATAGCAAGCGCTCAAAATTACATTAACTGATAATTAATTTTGATTTTATTTTTAAATAATTTTAGTGTTAATTGGTGTAGCCTGCATAAAACTACTGTAATTTTTATATAATTGTCTGTATATGTGTATAACAATAGGATTTCAATATGTTACGTTAGTCGCTTTGGAAAGCCCTATAATTTTTAACTGCCATATATTTGTTGTTTTACATATTATGTAAAAACTTCAGGGAAAATAGCATGTGACAAACAGATAGACGGATAACGGATATCGTAGCGAAAAGAATAGGTGTTAGTCCAATTAAAAAAATTAGTTAATTGCTATGTCATGTTATTCGAAAATAAAACTGTTAATATTGTACGAGAATGTTATCTATATTAAGATTCAAAAGCCCTTTTATACGTTTCGATTATATTTCAAAAATATAATATCACTCAAAATGCACTGAGTTCCGAAATTGGAACAAAGAAAAATATATGTTACTACTGAGTCAATAATAAAAGTTTGCTGGGTTATTATAAGTATGATAGTAGATATCAGTGGCAACAAAATGATAACAGCAGCCAGCTCCATTAATCAGCAGCTAGCAGCACCGAACCACACTTTAGACGAGAAGAAATTAGTGATTAGAATTATGAAAGATTATAAAAGTCTATTTATTTTGATAGCAAAATTTTTGTGGTTATAAAAATAAGTTAAATATAAAAATAAGTTGGATATATAAAAGTTTTTAAGTCTTTCCAAAATTAGAAAGCATCGCATCGTACTCGTATGTATGTAAATTATAAACAGGGTGTGTGAAAATAAACTTTTTATTTAGTGGATAGATTAAAAATTAAGAAAAAATTTTTTTTATTACATTATCTAAATAGACAACTGAGCAATTTATAACTTAAAAATAATATGGTCCATATATAAGGACTCAAGAAAAAAGCTTAAGTTTTTAATATTGATAATGTATGCATATGCAAATATGCATTTGAAACCGTAAAAACGCGAATCGAACTCTTTCAGTAGTTCGTGTTTGCCACAAACATATGATCGAACCCATTTAAATCTAAAATATATGAGCCAGCTCTAAACTCGTTTAGGACACAAACTTATAATCAACTTCATGTAACTAAAATGCGTTTAATTATTGGTTCATATCCAAAACTGGGTCCAACTTTTTTACTCGTTCATTTTAGACACAAACTTATGATCAAACCTAGACTTGTATCGAAAGCATTCAGTAACTCGTTTTTGACATAAACCAATGATCAAACCCATATTATTTAATGAATGAATTCGATCTAAGTCTAATCAAACCTATTTAAATTACATGTGTTTGATCATGGGTTTGTGTCAAAAATTAACAAGTTCCCGATTTTGAGTCCAATCTAACTAATATCCATGCCAGCTAGACTTGGATCGAACTCTTTCAATTGGTCATTCGGGAAACAAACCTGTCATCAAATCTATTTAAATCAAACTCAAAACACGCTACTGAATAAGTTTGATTAAAGTCTAAATTATATGTGTGTGATCCCTTGTTTGTGGCAATAACGAGCTTTTAAAAGAGTTCGATCCAAGTCGAATATATAAACATGATTACAAATAGGTATGCATAAGACTTGAGTCGAACTCGTTTACTTATTCATTTTACACACAAACCTATGATCAAACTCATGTAGACTTGCAACGAACTCTTGCACTAACTCTAGACTTGGGTCGAACTCATTCAGTCGGTAGTGTTTGATACAAGCCAATGATCAAATTCATTTAAATTACATAGGTTTGATCATTGGTTTGTGTAAAAAACGAACTACTGAATTAGTTTGACCGAGGTCTAAGTAACGTGTTCAGTAGGCTTGTAGCGAACTCTTTCAGTAGCTCCTTTTTGACACAGAGCAATGATAAAACCTATGTTTCTGCTGGTTGCCGGGTTAGCCTCACAAGAGTCGAGGGAGTGTGGTGTGTGTGGTTGCATAAAAAAATGTGGTTTATCAAAATTACTTTTATCAATTAATTTATTTTTTTAAAATTATTCTCGAACGGTTGATCTTCCATGTGACGATAAGAAGAGTCACTGGCATAACGACCTGGGAGTAACTGGATAGTTGTTGGAATTGATAACTCCTAGCAAATGCCCAGCCACCAAGTTAAGTACCTCTGAAGGATTGATGACCCCTTTCGAAGCACGAGGGTGCTGATTTTAAGCGTTACAGTGCTAATATCAAAATTTTTTTTATTCCTTTTTCTTTTCTGTTACTCAACTAATCGATTAGTAAAATTTCTTCGGCACAATCAGAGCAGATATTCGAAAATTCACAGCACTTACAATGCTTCCAATTCAACGGATATTCTTGATTATCTTGGTTTTTCTCGGGTTTAGTTTTGCAAATGTTGTGCAGTTTTTTTTCCCTCGAACATTTTGATAAATTTTCGCGATTTGCGACTTATTTGTGTGGTGCAAATCTCTAATATAGAAGACTCTTCTACGCAATATCTTCGGCAAATTACTTTTATTATTTTTAGTAAAACTTTCGTATACAACCTAGAAAATCTTTAAAACTATATAACTTACCAGAGCCACTCGATTCGATTCCCTAATGTAAACTTCTTTTTGCAACAACCTGTACACGTGTGTGCAAATGTAAATTTGGGTGTATGTACTTTCATAAACTCGTTAGAAAACAACATTGTAAATTTCTTCCCTTTAAAAAGTAAATAAATAAAAATACTTTAGCACAACAATGTAGAAGCATTTAATTTTGGTGATATAATTTGGAAGCAATGGAACTTTAGTGTTGCCAATTCAGTATATTTGTATGTTAGATAAAACATATTTTGAATTTATGCTTACGGCATGTTAATCTTGATAGATAAGAGTATTTGTGTTTGTAATTTTTCAGCATTTCAAAGCAGGTTTACATCATATGTTGTAATCTTCAAATTGTTTTGCTATTTAATAATAAATAAAACACGCGAGCACCAATACGTTTTCTTATATAATATATGCATATTACAAAACTGTTTACTGACTCAAATCAAACATCACATTGTCAATATTGCACGTTCAATTGTATTGCGTTTTACTATTTATTTCCAAAAAAAAGAAAAGAAAACAGTAACAGTTTCAGAGATATTAAATTATAGTAAAATTGAAAAAAAAATTAAAATACATATTAATGTGTAGTTTCCATAATACAAGCAAGCGACTTAAATAATTTCTATTTAATTAATTTTTTTGGGTTTTTGGGTTTCGGTTACTCATATATTTCTTTCTGAAATAAAATAAAATATATTTAATTAACAAAGCAAAAAAAAAATAGTTTCATGTAGTTACATTTATATGCCAGAAAAAGGTTTAACTTTTCCAGCTCTGTAATATTCTAAATTATTCATTTCTAAAATAATAAAAAGAGAAAAAACCTAGTGCCTTTTTTCCGCTCAGCGGTAGCTGTGCTAGCCTCTCAGTCCAGAGGTTGTGATTCCCGCCACAGACTCTGGGTGTTTTCTGCAGACAAGCTAATCGCTTTGCGGTTTGTGTTTGTTTATATAAAAAATAAAAAAAAACAAAATAACAAAAAATAAATAAAAAAACATAGTTACTTTTTTCCGCTAAAAAAAGAGCAAATTTTCCAACCTTGGAATTATTTTTTAGATTTTTCTGATTTCTTCTACCAATCAATATCTTTCTAAAATATAAAATGTGAAATTTTAAATTTATTTACTGCATTGTCTACATGCATTTCATTGTTGCTTTAATCAATCATAAAAACTTATTTATTTATTTTTTCATAAAATTATTTTTTAAAAAACAAAAATATTTACGCAAATAAAATAAATAATAAATAAGCTATAAATAGTGCGGTAGCGCTTTACAAATTCAACAGTTTACCTTGAAATTCACTGAAAGAAAAACACTTCGTCACGGGAATGAAACCACTACGTTGAACCCCTTTCATTAATACAACGACAAATTTTATTAATAAAATGAAATATTACATTATATTGATGTAAATTGCATTAATGGAATGAAACCAATCAAGTGCTTAATATTTTACATTTTCTAGTATCATTTATGTTACGAAATAATTTTATTTCGGGTAACGAAAAACTTAAATACTTGTTTTTGTGAAGAATTTATAAAAAAAATATTTTAAATTGATTATGTTACATAAAATAATTTCAAAGTATCAAATTGTATCAAAGTATCAAAAAAATATGTAATTAATCTATAGTTATGGAAATTATAGTTTTGTTGCAACTTTAATGATATATTTTCGTAACTATAACGAAGAAAACATCCTGCTGCTGGCTAGTAGGCAGTGTGCCACTCTTGTAATCCCAGGTTCGAATCCTGGAGATAAGTCAAATTTTTTTTAATATATATATATATATATATATATTTATAAGTTATAACTTTTCAAATAAATTAAATAATGTTGAATTAATTAGATCAATTACATAACTTTGAATTAAAATTTCATTAATGATGGCATGTATGTATTTAGTGTGTATCTAAATAATATTTGAGATTGTTGTGGCTGCAGCGGTAAGCGCGCTATCTACCACGCGATGAGTTCCAAGTTCAACTCTTGGCCGGGGAAGCCAATTATCATGCAAACGTTTTTCTGATGCCTGTGCCAATATACACACGTAAGTTGAATATTTATTAAGATACAATTATAATTAAATAGATGAATCAGTCATTACAATAATGACTTATGTTGTTAACACTATGATATGATATCATCAAAAAATGATATGTTACGTCTCAGTAATGAAATATTGTCATGATTTACATGACAAATGTTGTTTATTCATTGAAATAGTTCGTAAAAAAATAAAACTAATGTCACTTCATTGTATAAACTAATAAGCTTCATCCCAATGATTACATTTTTCATTTAAAATATGAAAATATGAATATGCTTATGAATGAAAATATTTCGTTGTATATATGACATTTTTCCAGTTAATGACACAATTTTCGTAATGCGAATGAAGCGTTGCATTGGTTGAAAAACAATGACAAAATCATATATATAATGTGAAAAATCATTGCATTTACGAAGGTTTTTCTTTCAGTCCAGGTACATGTTAAGAGCGTTTTAAGTTTTATTTGTATATTAATTATAACATATTTATGTTTTTTAATTTATTTTTACTATATAGCAAAACTTGGTTTTTGTACGACAGCTGCTTTACAACTACCTACCAGTACATTTGATCGACCTGATCCTAATAAATGTGAAGTTATAGTTTGTAACGAGAACGCAGTTTGGGAAACACATACGTAAGTTAATATTATGGTTTAAATTTTGCTTATGATGCAAGTTCGTAGTTTTCTCAATAGCAATTGATCAATTCATAAGCCTTGTTGTATAGTTTTAAGTTGCATTTAAAAAGAAAATTTTAATCACAATTGGGGGATTCAAAGGGTAGTCGTAAGTGCTATAATATTTACAAATGTTTCGTTTGAAAAAAAAATAAACAAAAAAATTTTTTATATAATTATATATTAATTATATAAAAGAATTATTAAAAAAACCGGAAACAATCAAAAAAAAATTGCAAAAACAAAAACCCTTAAAAATCTAACAAACCCATAAACTAAAAAAAGCAGAAAAACTAAAAAAAAGCGAATAACTGAAATAAAATCGCCAAAAAACCGAGAAAAAGTGTACGTGCACTTAAATTTTGAAAAAAATTCACATCAGGAAAGATATTCATTTTATATAGACTAACGGCACTGCTACACGTCTAATATATATTGAAAGCGATGCAGTCTCGCGATATTTATTGAACGTGTAGCATGAAGTATTGATGGACCGCGGTCCATATCGCAGAAAGGCCTAAATTATGGAATCCAGATCGCGTTATAAATACTGAACGTGTAGCATTTTTATGATACTAGATGGCGATACGTTAAGAACAAGTGAAATAAAACAAATAAAATAAAAAACACAGTGGAAAATTTAACAAATAATAAGTAAAAAAGTTTATTACATTTGTGTAAAGTGGGTTCTGCCGGTGGAATCGGAACTAACGACCGAAAAAATTATTTTGAAAGATTTTATTTTTAATTTGGAGGCATTGCCGGAGTTGTGGGACTCGTTAGTTAAAACTTTTTTTTTTTGGTTTTCTCGCGACATTTTTTTAATAAACGATCCGCACAGCACAAAAACAACGTAAATACTGACACGATAAATATTGAACGTGTAGCGTATGCTCGTGATCCATCAATCCATTAAAATGGATCGCGATCCAAATATCACAATATATATTGAACGTGTACACGCAAAGAAAAAATATGGTTGAGGTAACCATAATCAAACAGCAGCATACTATTATTGAATTATATGGTTGTAGTTAAATCATTTGTCTCGTACGGTTTCCAAACTACAGCAAGTTGCCAAAATTAAATCAATTAATAAAATACCCTTTAATTTTGATTTTTGAAATTTAAGTTTTAATTGTTGTAGTCTGTAGAGAATTTGGAAATTTCAAGTGTCTATATATACTTACAAAATTGTATGTATATTACATGGTATTCTCAAATTTTTTGTTGATCTTTTTGAAAACATCCTTTAATTTTAAAGGAAAAGTTCAATATATTCTACCAAAATTTCATTTCCTTAACTCTAAGGCTTCTCAAGAAAACGGCCTGAGAAACGTACAGTGTACCGACAAACATAGGGTTCCTTTTCATCTTTTGGTGTAATATAAAATAAATTCAGCAAATCTATAAATTATGGCACGCCAGAAAGGTTCCGAACGGCGCTTCTTTCTTCTTGACTATTTTTTCGGTTTTTGGTGCTTTTTTTTGTTATTGACGCTTTTTTTTACTATTTTTTTGTTTGTTTTTTTTTTAATTTTAGTTAGTTTTAGCGATTTTTTTAGTTTTGGTGTTTTTTTCGTTTTGACGTTTTTTTCGTGCTGGAGATTTTTTATTTTTTTTATTTGTTTTTTCCTTAGCGACTTATTTTATGTTTGGTGCTATTTTTCATTTAAGCGGTTTTTTCTGTTTTTGGCGATTTTTCGTTGCATTTTTTTTAATTTTGAGATATTTTACTTTAACTGTTTTTGGAAATTTCAAGAGTTTACCCCTTTTGGTTGCTAAGATGTTAGTGAATCCTAAATGCTATAGTTTATTTGTAGTGAAAATGCGCAATATATAAGTCATGTGTCACTCAACAGGTTATTTACCTGCACATACCATGGAATCGTATTATTAGCTGACTTACTTAAAGTACAGGTTATTTACCTGCACATACCATGGAATCGTATTATTAGCTGACTTACTTAAAGTACAGGTTATTTACCTGCACATACCATGGAATCGTATTATTAGCTGACTTACTTAAAGTACAGGTTATTTACCTGCAAATACTTAGGAGTCATATTATTGGCAAGTAATTGGGTATTCTCTCTACACATCCATATTTGCTTAGGTTTAAGTTTTATTGTTCAAGTATTAACTATAAGTATTTTAATTTTTAGATTATAAGAGACAGTTGTAAACAGACAAGTAAATAAATGAGTTGAAACAACTTAACATGGCGACCGTGACCGCGAAGACTGCGAAATAATAAAAATTAGAAGTGACTAAATAAAAAAACTGGCTTAAACTATTGAAAACATAAGATAAGTGAAATAAGTGAGAAAAAATAAAATTTTTAATAACAATGGGCTGGTGGACAAAAATCCTCCAAACAGTATCTGTACTCTTTGCAGGATACGAGGTAGGAAAAAACCTAAATGAAGAGGAAAGTAGTGAAAATAAACAAGTAATAATTAAAGTAAACCAAGATGAACAAACCAACACACATCTAATTATCGAAATAACGTTGGGAGCACTGTTACTAATAGCCGTAATCTCAATATTGTTAAAAAAATTACTAAAAACAGCAATAAACAATCTTCCCCAGACCCGAATATAAGATCAATTACAAAAAAAAAAAAAATAATAATTTTACAAACAATCAATTGTGTCAGTGTTAATGTGCAACACACCATCTCGTATACATAATCATCATCTATCTACACTTAACTTCTGGACAACACACCACCTTATTTCTACAATCATCATAAAAACATAAAAACATTAAACTTTAATATAAAAAAAAAAGCGAACACAAGTTAAAGTGATGACGATTCATTTTTGTTAAAGTGCAAAAAAAAATTTAACTGAAAATTGGAAACAAACAACAAGTACATAAATTCAAAAAAAAAAAAACAATATGAAACAATTACAGCTATTAACTTAAACCTATTGAAAAAAAATAAATCAACAAAAGAGTTCAAATAACAAAGTTCGCTGGACATAAAATATAATAAAAAGCGTTTTTTTTTACGGAAGACTTGATGAAAATCATTAAAAACAAAAAAAAATCTCCTAGATTTTAAAAACAACGTCAAGTTAAAATGGTGTGGTGGGAACAAATTTTTATCAACTATTCCACTCCTGGTCGCAGGTTACGAAGTCGGACCAAGCTGATGAAAGCCAGAAGTGTTACCCAACAACAACATATATAACAACTATAATTCATCTGTAAACACTATCAGTATATTGTAAGTTTATTTTTAAAATGTCTAAAATTATAAATAAAATAAATAATTGTAAATTTTAAATATATGTACGTATTATGCAATGGGAAAATATCATAGACAGTCTAAGCCCTTTTCAAATTAAGTTTGAACAATCATATAAATGTTTAAACCAAAATCGGACAATAAAACAAGATACCTTAGACAAACACGCACAAAATTTAATTGAAAACTATAATTCAATTAGGGCAACATTACATAGAAACTACGACAGATACACTACCCCACACAAAGAAAAAGCGAACGAGATCTTTCTGACGTTAAGAGATAAATTGATAAAAGTCTTTCATCGACATAATATTAATACTAAGGTACCGCTCGCATTAGGACTTGAGGTAGTTAGGGAAATTACTGAAACAGAAGAAAACGAAGATTTTAAAACGGAAACAAACATGACACGAACAGAGGACGACATTATAGACAAGACAACTAAAATTGTCCCCGTATTTGACGGTAACGTTAATGAACTGCAAAGTTTTCTTGACGCGTTGACTCTGATTGACAGAATTAAAGAAACACACGAGGTAGTCGCTATAGAGGTAATTAAAACGAAACTGAAAGGCCAGGCAAGAAACTTAATTACAGATGAAAACTCTATTCAGGCTATTAAAAGTAGACTACAGACTTCCATAAAGGGTGAATCGTCGGAATTATTATGTTCGAAGTTAATGAACATAAAACAAAATTCAAAATCAGCTACCGCATATGCGGATGAGATCCAAGAGATTACGAAGAAACTAGGTGGGGCCTATATAAGAGAAGGCTACCCTCAAGATATTGCTGATAAATTAATAAGACAAAATACGGCTAAAGCCATTTCGCGAAACGCCTCAAATGATGAGGTAAAACTTATCATTAAAACTGGAAACTTCTCGTCCTTGAATGAAGTCGTTTCGAAATTCGTAGAGGCTAGTACCGAAGCTTCAACTTCAAATTCTGCAGTTTTCTACTTTAAACGCCGTGGATCTGGTAATTTCAATAACAGATTCAATAATTATCGCATGCGCGGCCAAGGCTGGCGTTCGAACAATAACTTTAATCACAACAGGTATAATAATAACAATTTTAATAATAATAATTGGCGACGTGGAAGCCAAAATAATAACTTTAGAAACCAGGCCAACCGTCCACCGAATAGAGGTCGCATAAGATTGGCACATGAAGTCTCGCAAAACGAGATTTCCCCCCAAAACGAGGGGGGCCATCATCAAAACTAGCATTTAGTACTGTATCAATATTCCACTTGAACCTCAACTTAAGTAGTTTTATTGAGATTCATCTATCAACTAATGAATATATAAATACATTTCTTGTAGACACCGGAGCAGATGTCTCATTAATCAAAATCAGTACGCTTAATTCATTGAAATTTAACGTGAAAGACATTATTCAAATATCTGGAATAGGAAAAGGAAATATTTTATCCTTGGGAACGGTTCAAATTGATTTAATGGTGAGAAAATTTTTGATTCCTCATAAATTTCACGTAGTTTCGGATACATTCCCAATGCCATTTCAAGGTATATTGGGCCTAGATTTCTTAAAAACATATAATGCTATTATTCAATATGGACATGATATAAACTCGAATTTACTTTCATTGAGACCATATAATCTAAGTAACCCTATAGATATTCCGTTACTTGAAAGTCTAAATGATGGTCATATAACACTACCAGCTCGAGCCGAGGTTTTCAGAGCCATAAAAATTGACAACGACGTTTCTGATTTGGTGGTTCCAAGTCAAACAATTGAAGATGGAGTGTATGTAGCGGGATGCATAATATCCAGAAAATTTCCTTACGTAAGAATAGTGAACACAAATTGTGAGAATAAATTTTTAAACAATGTATCAATTGATTATGAGAAATTGTCTGATTATGAAGTTCTTGATATGACCAATGTCGATAAAATAAGAACACAGAAGATTTTAGGCAGATTGAGAAAAAATTTCCCTGAGATAGCTAAATCGGAATTGCTTGAACTATGTTCCAAATATATTGATATTTTTGCTTTAGAAAGTGACAAAATAAGTACAAACAATTTCTACACACAGAAATTAAGAGTGTCAGACCACGATCCAGTGTACATTAAAAACTATCGTACACCACACTCCCAAAAGGAAGAAATAGCGAGGCAAGTTGAAAAGCTTCAGCGGGATGATATCGTCGAACCATCTGCTTCCAACTATAATAGCCCTATTATGCTGGTACCAAAGAAAGCATTGCCAAATAACCCTAACAAGCGATGGCGTTTAGTAGTTGATTACCGACAAATTAATAAAAAGTTAACAGCAGATAAATTTCCACTGCCCAGAATAGAGGATATTTTGGACCAGTTGGGTAGAGCAAAATTTTTCTGTTGTCTGGATCTAACTTCTGGATTTCATCAGATAGCATTAGATGAAAAATCAAGAGACATTACTTCCTTTTCGACGGAGAATGGTTCATTTCGTTTCACGCGTTTACCATATGGCTTGAAAGTGGCTCCAAATTCTTTCCAAAGGATGATGAATTTGGCTTTTACAGGTTTAACACCTTCTAAGGCCTTTATTTATATGGATGATGTCATTGTGACAGGATGCTCAGTAAAGCATATGCTTAAGAATTTGGAAACAGTTTTTCAAAGATGCAGGGAATGCAACTTAAAATTACATCCGGACAAATGTAACTTTTTCAGATCTGAGGTTACATATTTGGGTCATAGGTGTACTGACAAAGGTATTTTACCAGATAGTAGCAAATATGATTCAGTTAAAAACTATCCCAGACCGACGAATGGCGATGAAGTTCGCCGATTTGTAGCTTTCTGTAATTATTACAGACGTTTCGTACCAAATTTTGCATACTATTCTGTGCATTTAACTAGACTAACTAGAAAGAAAGAACCTTTTATATGGACTGAAGATTGTGAACAGGCTTTTCAGAGTCTTAAGACTGCATTAACATCCCCACAAATCCTTCAATATCCTGTTTTTGACAAACCTTTTTATATAACCACCGATGCAAGTAAAATCGCCTGCGGTGCAATATTATCCCAGGACAAAGATGGTATACAGTTGCCGATTGCTTATGCGTCACGTGCACTAACCAAGGGAGAATCGAACAAAGCGCCAATAGAACAGGAATTAATTGCTATACAATGGGCAATTAATCACTTTCGACCATACGTGTATGGTAACAAATTTATTGTGCGTACTGATCATAAACCATTGACATACTTATATTCTTTAAAAAATCCATCTAGTAGATTAACAAGAATACGTATGGATCTGGAGGAATATGATTTTGTTATAGAACACATTAGAGGAAAAGACAATTCAGGAGCGGACGCGCTATCTCGAATTGACTTTAGTGATATTAAATCAATTCCTTCTAGCAACAATGTTCTAATGGTAACAACACGAGCTCAGTCAGGAAACAGGAATAAAAATAAAATTCAGAAAACGAATAATCAAATGATTCACGAAAAGCCCAAAGTTTTTGAAACTATCGGGTTTGATTGCGTAAAGAAATGGGTAAGGCTTAGAATGGATACTAACGGAAAAATACCTATTATTTCTTTTAAAAGAGGCAAACAAGTGCTAGCACCTAAAGTTAATATAGGAAATATTATTGCTAATGGAAACATTGATTTAGATCAATTTTTTCCAATTCTTGAAAGAGAAGCAATAATTAGAAATTTAAACAAAATTCAAATTAATCTAAATGATCATTTATTTAGCCTCGTAACTATAGAACAATTCAAACAAAAAGCAAATCAGCATATAAATAAATTACAAATAGCGCTCACACCCAGAATAAGCATCGTATCAGATAGGGAAGAACAAAAATTTTTATTGAAAAAATTTCATGATGATCCTATATTTGGCGGACATCCTGGAACAAACAGACTACTTAAGAAACTACGTCAATTTTATTATTGGAAGAACATCACCAAAGATGTTAACCAATATGTAAAGAAATGTCTTCAATGTCAAACTAATAAAACTACAAAACACATAAAACCAAATATGATTATAACACCAACACCCCAAAAACCCTTCCAAACGGTAATAATAGACACTGTAGGACCCCTACCTATTTCTGAAATGGGAAATCAATATATTGTTACAATAATATGTGACCTAACCAAATACCTTGTAGCGGTGCCCGTAACTGATAAGTCTGCTAAGACGATTGCAAAGGCATTAGTAGAACATTTTATATTAATTTATGGACCTATGAATACAATAGTTAGTGACATGGGTACGGAATACAACAATCAAGTACTTTCAGAACTTCTTACACTACTAAACATAAAAAGATCAATGTCAGCCCCTTACCATCACCAAACACTAGGAACAGTTGAAAGATCCCACCGTACATTTAATGAATACATACGTTCATACATTCACACATCTAAAAACGATTGGGATAAATGGATAAGGTATTTCACATATGCTTTTAACACAACACCCTCAACTGTACATGGATATTGTCCATTTGAATTGATTTTTCCGAACGTTCCAAATCATAATCCACTAATACCATCTGAAAAAGTAGATACTGTATATAATTTTGATAACTATTCAAACGAGGTAAAATTCAGACTGCAAACTGCATTGAAAAGAGCAGAACATCTAATAAACAAAGCAAAACTAAATCAAAAAAATTCACATGACCAAAACCTCAATAACATTAACATTACCGTAGGTCAAGAAGTATTCATAAAAAATAACACAGCACACAAACTAGAATCAATTTACAAGGGACCATATAGAGTCATTGACGTTGACGACAAAAATAATATTACTGTAAAAATAAAGGGGAAGAATCAGAAAATTAACAAACAGAATGTGAAAACCTTTTAATAATTTATTTGTATACTTGATACATTGTATTTGTCATATATTTTTTTTTTATTTTTAATTAATTTTTTTATATTCATAATAATCATATTACAACATGCATTTTAGTATAAGTTGAATTAATAGTTCTTATAATATATTGAATAATATATTAAAATTTATATATACCTAAAACTATTATCAATAACATTTGTAAAGAAAGTTCTTATCGACATCACTTGATCAATGATCTCTATAAGAACTTTCTCTTTAAAAGGGGAGGTGTAGTGAAAATGCGCAATATATAAGTCATGTGTCACTCAACAGGTTATTTACCTGCACATACCATGGAATCGTATTATTAGCTGACTTACTTAAAGTACAGGTTATTTACCTGCACATACCATGGAATCGTATTATTAGCTGACTTACTTAAAGTACAGGTTATTTACCTGCAAATACTTAGGAGTCATATTATTGGCAAGTAATTGGGTATTCTCTCTACACATCCATATTTGCTAAGGTTTAAGTTTTATTGTTCAAGTATTAACTATAAGTATTTTAATTTTTAGATTATAAGAGACAGTTGTAAACAGACAAGTAAATAAATGAGTTGAAACAACTTAACATATTATTTATTTATTAATTTTATTTAAAGCGTATCAAATATACAGACGAATTAAAAAAATTACTCTTGTAAATTAGAGATGGTAAATTTGAGCTTTCATTACAAAAAAGCTTTTGCAAAGCAAATTGAAATACGATGAATCAAAATAATTCACACATTCCATTTGTATAAAAGTTGCGTATTTAAAGTGGAAATCTACATAAACTGACTGTAAGAACGCTGGTAATGCAGGTGTAGTGGCCTTCGAAAACAGCTAGTTGTTCCGTTCTACTAAGTGTTTGTCAGAATATTTACCATTAACTTTGGTGTTATTTGCTCATTAATAATTATCGTATGTAATTTGGTTTGCAAGGCAATACGAACTTTAGCCTAATCAAATCATAAAATTAAAAAAAAAAATTATGGTTGGTTAAGCAAAAGTTCAAATAAAGACTCGCTCTCGCTGGGTTTGATCATTGGTTTGTGTCAAAAACGACGAGCTACTGAAAGAGTTAGAAACAAGCCTATTTTGTACTTTCATTGCTGACTCCTAGGCGCCATAAATAAATGCTCGGCAACATATTTGATTAGCAAAGCCAAGTGCATAGCTGTAGACTAGGATCAAAATCAATTAGTCATGATCAAGTGGGTTTGATCATAAGTTTGTCTTAAAAATTACCGATCCACGGCGACTAGACTTGGGTCCAACTCGCTTACTAGTTCATATTTTTGATCACATTATTTTCAATTATATGTATCAAAACTATCTAATGCACGAGTTTGAACGTAGAATATTTCAGTAAAGACACTAACGGACGATCAAACTCCTTTAAATTACATGATTTTGATCATGAGGATGGGGAGGGCGAACTTGTTGAGTAGTTCATTTTTGACACAAACCAACGAGAAATGCCATTCATGGGTTGCATGCCCCGCCCTTGAATTATTAAAAATTGCATGTAGTAATTTATTTTATTAATACTCAGTCATAATGGCCAGCATGGAAAAAATTTATAGCTACGCCAATGCGAGCTATTTGAAAGAGTTCGATAAAATTCTATTTTAGAGTATGTGCTATAATACTGATACTCGTTTAAGTATCGATACTCATATTATAATAAATGATTCTCTGACAGCTAGATTGGCCAATTACTAGACACTAAGCAAATCAAATAATATCTCTTAGGACTTACCACAGAATTTGTAGAACTAAAAAATTTCTTTATTAATTTCATATAAATTCATTACACCAAAAAGAAAAAATTATTTAAAGCAAAAACTTATCGTAAATTGTTCTGTGTACAGAGAAAAAAATTAGTTTTGGACTTTTGTTTCAAAAACCAACATTTTTGATTGATACTTTAAATAAATCAAAGTTTATTTTAATTGAATTTACTGCTCTAGCAAAAATGTGTTATTTTTGGAAATTTTATATGAAGTCAAGGAGACTTTCTTTTGTATTTTTTTTTTTTTATTTATTTATTTACATTATTAGAATTTGTTATTAATATTGTAATTGAATCTTTTAAAATTATTAATAAGTTTTGTAGTTGAATTTTTTAAAATATCTTAATTATAGTTTTAATTGAATTTTCAAAAAAAAACATTAATTTATATTCGTTTTCTAAGCTCTGTGACAAAATAAAAATTATAACAAATGACAATTTTTTCATTGCTTAAGATATAAAAATTGTCATTTGTTATAATTTTGTCACTTGTCACAAAGTTCAGAATAAGGGTGTTAAATTCAAATTAATATAAAACATTAGTTAATATAACATAAAACAAAACAAATTTCAATTGAAATTTGTGATACAATATTACCAATTGCTTTAAAAGTAATTAATATTTTAACTGAGTGTTAGTTTTTTTTTGACAATCAACCTTTTATTTTTTTCTGTGTACTTATCTCACAAAAAACTCAAGAGCTTTTTGATACTTTCTTAATGGTATAAAATTCCAATGGATATCAAATCGTAATGTATATGTTTGTATGAAGTTTTTATTTCATAAAATTTGGCTTATAATAATATTTTAAGTAGATATGTATAAATCGTTGCCTTAATATAAAAAGGCCCTAAGTCATTATTTTTTTTTTAATTCGAGATTTTTGCATTTTTCGATACATAAGTTGTTCTTGTATAAAAGTATACAAAAAACTAAATTTCAAAAAAATAATGCGTTAGGATATTTCTATATTAAGGTAAATATATACACTTCATAATATTGTGACTTGCAAAGGGTATATAACAGGTAAATCAGTCCAATACTCTTGTTGTACATTGCAATGTTCCTAATAAATTTTATTTTGTAGTATTTCAATTTCTTCTCTGAGGCAACAATTTGGAAAAGATGCACTAACGTCTATTATATTACCAAGTATAAAGCCTGCTTGAGGTATTTGTTCGGGACACCTGAAATATAATTGTAAGAATATTTATATATGTAAAGCATGTGTTGTGTATTTATAAGGCATGTAACGCTTGTAAACTTTTTTGAATTTAGTTGATAAATATAATGAATTTATCAAAATTAAAGCTTAAAAATACCCAAACCGAAAAAATTGCTCAAACTAATAAAATTGCAAAGAACTGAGAAAATCACCAAGACAAATAAATTTTCAAGTACTGACCAAATTGCCAGAAACTTAAAAAAATCGTTAAAAAGAACTGAAAAATCGTTAAAACGAAAAAAACGCCAAAAACCAAAAAATTGCAAAAACTTAAAAAAATCATCATATAAAAAAATTAATCGCCGTAAGCTCAAAAAATGGCCAAAACAAAAAATTACCGGAACTTAAAAAACTCGCCAGCTAAAGTATATCGCAAAAATAAATGAAAAATTCACCAAAAGGAAAAAATCGTCAAAAACCAAAAACATTAAAAAAGAATTAAAAAAAATCGCCAACCAAAATAAATCGTCAAAAACCGAAAAAATTTAAAGATCTGAAAAAATCTCCGAAACGAATAAATTGCCAAAAATCAAAAAAATTTTCAGTTCTAAAGTGAAAAATTTTCCGAAACGTAAAAATCGCCAAAAACCAATAAATACTTAAAAACGAAAAACAGCGCCAAAATCCGAAAAAAAGTTAACGGTTACTTAAAATTAAAACAAAAATGTCGACACCAGGCGAGATATTCGATTACATAGGTGAAAGCTCGTGTATTATTATATATCGATGGCTTAATATAAAAAGGGCGTGTATGAATTTTTTTTCCAAATCGCATTTTGACGTTTTTTGGCAGCCAGTCTATAATTACACCCTCCTTCAGGCACGAAGCAAGTAAGGATTAGAAATAAAAGATTTATTTAATTTTAAAAAAGTATTCTTGCATGCTTGCATGTAAATGCTTTAGTTTTTATTCACTTTTTTCCTTCTCCTGTAGTATAATATCGAAAATTCGAGTTACTCCTTTCTTATATTAAGCCATCGATATGAAGTGTCAATTATTTTAATATTTCATTTATGTATTTCCTGCCACGCACGAATACCTCATAAGCAACATATTAACCACACACACTAACTTACTCAGATATATAGTACGATCCGTTCCAATTACAAAATATATTTTCACATACATAAGGACTTCGAGCATATTCACCGGCACGTAATTGTAAATTACCTATCGAACAAACACCCAAATTTGCTAAATAATAAGAAAATAAACAAAATGAAAGATTATAAAAAAAATTTAATATATAAAACTTAGAACGTTTAACATTTACCTGGACTGACTTCAGCAGCAAACACCACTAAAAGGTAAAACAAACTTAATGAAACTAACGAATTCATTGTTCACTGAAAGGGATATCGAGTCAAACTGTTGAATTTTCAAGCTTCTAGCCCAGTATTTATAGCTTGAAATTATCCCAAATTTTTGAGGTAAATATTTTTGTTTTTAAAAAATAGTTTTATAAAAAAATAAATAAAAAAGTGTTTATGATTGATTAGATAACATTGAAGATGTGTGAGCAGATATAAATTGTGGTATTGTGTGATATACTCGTGCATAAGCCTTAGTATTACTTTTGTAAAATTTTACGAAGATGTAAAAACATGCTGCTCAAAAGTGTTGCCAGAAACTTATGAGCAAAGTATGCTAAAGATAAATAAATGTACGAAAAGAATAATACAAAAAAACAACAGGGATCTAACGATCGACTGTGGCAGTGAATACAATAAAGATATAACCATATGTATGTAGGCGTTTTCAAAACTTACTCTAGTTTTAGACTCTGCAGTTTTAGTTGCTCAATTTTTGACTTCGTATATTGAATTGAAAATGTTATAAAACAAAAAAAGTACCAAAAGTTAAAAAAATCCGCAAAAACCGAGAAAAATATTATTAACAAAATATAATTAATCGTTAAAACTTAACAAAAAGCGCCAAAAATTAAAAAAAAACGCTAAAAACCGAAAACCGCTTATATGAAAAATATCATCATATCGCTTAAATGCAAAAAATTGTCAAAAAAGAAACACGATAAAATTGCCAAAAAGGAAAAAACCCTGAAAACCGAAAAAAGTGCAAGTGATGAATATCACTAAATATAAAATAAACGTTTAAAGAGCGGAAAAAATCGCCAAAAATAAAAACAATAAAACTAATAAAAAGCGTAAAATCTCAAAAAAAATCGTATGAAGCAAAAAAAAAATGTATTCTATGAATTTCGACATTAATCCAATGAAAAAATTCATTAAAATTCAACCAACGTTACGCTTCGTTGGATTAATGAAACCAGTTTTGTTAAAATTATTTTAATGAAAACTACGTCAAATATATTAAACAGGCTCATCAATGCAATGAAAGAACTTCATCGAAATAACGAAATAATTTCATTAAAATAACGAAACAATTTCATTAACCCTTCTGCACTCCTTGCGTCAATTTGACCCAACTTTGGGTTTCAGACGCAAAATTTTTCCCTTTTATTATAAGATATGAATGTGAAACTTGAATTTATCCATTATAGGGACAAAAATTATGCTTTTAAAAGAAAATAATAAAATTTACCTTTTTCCTTCCCTTGCCACATTTCAAAGCACGATTTACGAACATTTAATATCCTTTGGGTCAATATTACCCAACAAGCGAGTATAGAGTATAATTCTACTCTACCATTTTTCCCTATTGAATATAATTGAACTGGTTTCATATTCATTTAGAATCATCGATCAATTATTTTTTTTTAGTAAAATAATCACTAAAATTGAATATTTTTTATCCAAAATTGTATTATTCTCAAACTGTGAGTAGGATTTGGAGAATCCCATAAAGGTATACCTTGAAATTTATTTTATAATGATATGGTAACGCATTGACACTTGTAAATAAAGAATTTCATTCAAATTGCAATTCGGTGATTCCCCGGTTTGTATGTGAAAAAACTAAAGATGCTTGAACTTTTGTGTCATTTGATTATTTATTTTCTTTCAATGAGTTTTGATTAATTTTTAGTGATTTTGTAATTTGTAATTCATCATAATTCATAATAATTGAGTATTTTTACATAATGGCACAAAGAAAAAAAATTGTATTGTACAATAAAATTTTTAATGTAATATTGTTCCATAATGAAATTGCTTTAGTCTTTCACTGATCTTCAGTTGCAACAAATAGTGAATGAATGTCGAATCATATTCATTATCAAATAGGAGGTGGAAGATGCAGATCAAATAGATCACAGAATTTTAGCTACATATTTATCTAAGGACAAAAGTGTAGTTTGGAAAGAGTAGACAGACACCACTTCCAAAAGGCATGTTGACAAAAAATCAAATGTTATTGAATAAGCATGTACCTATAAAAAGAGCAACATCTATGGTTACAGATATAGTCTTCATTCGATTTTTATATCACCAATTACGAGTATAAAAATAATTGTTATTCAACTGACAAATCAAAAAGGTGTCGAATTGTGTGGAAATTATGGGCAAAACATTAATATGATAGAGCTTGATGCACACTTTGGATTAGAAGTAATGGCAGAAGTTTATAAACCTCATGGAGATTATTTTTCGAACAACGATGAGTTTCCAGTGATTTCCGAGTATTACAAAGTACCTACGATTTGACAGCTCTGAAGATAGAAAAGAAAGAAGACTTCGTGACAAACTAGCACCAATAAGAAACGTTTGGGACAAGTGGAGTAATCAGCTCAAAGTTTATAATCCATATGAAAATGTTACTGTAGCTGAACAATTAGTTCCATTTCAAGGTCGGTGCAGTTTGAGGCAATATATTCCATCATCATTATGTTAGTTTTAATTTAAAAGAAGGGGTGTTCTTAGTTTGTAGTGTATGTATGTGTATCTATGTTGCTTAAGGGTGTTCTTATTTTGAAATTTTTGAAATTTATCAACCGCCGGCCCGATTCTTGTTCCCTTCTGTTAAAAATGTAATCCTGTAAAATTTGGAGTCAATCCGATAATTTTTAGTGGACCCGGAAACGATTTGAAAATTTTCATGGGGTCTATATGGGCAAATATCCATTTTTAACGAAAGTAGTTACATTTTAATTTTGAACTTTATTTTATCCATCACAAAAGGAAATGAAACAATAACTGTTTTTGGGTTTCTTCTCTTAAAATTATAAAAAATAAATATCAAATGCATGATATTGACTGTTTAGTTCTCTAAAGTCGCAATAACAGTTACCTACTTAAAAAAACATAAATTTATTTTCGTACGCTTTACATTTGGCGCAGAACATATTCCAAGAAATTGTGTACTCTTGAGCTACTAATAATAATTGCATATACTGCTGATAACGGGACATTTTCGAGAACATTTTCTCTTGTGTTTTTAATTTTCGCTTTATTTTTGGCTTCGGAAGCAAACAGTTCATAGTTCTACTTAAAATCGTAATTTGTGATCGCAGTGGAGTGAGTTCTTATCAGTGAAATCGAAAAGAATTAATAATTTAATAATAATAAATTTTTCTAGATTAATTTGTTATTTAATTATTGTTATATAATAAAAGAAATTAATAATGTCGAGTGCTTCAGTTATTGGAACGCGTAAAGCCATTGAAAATTTGAAGAAAATCGATCTACTTGGAAATGTTTCTCATCAAATTACTGGTGCAAAACTACCGTCTAATCGTCAGGTCTTGCAAGTTTTATTTTACTATTTATTCAACTATTCATCGTTTACGCCAAGAGAACCGTTTAAGGGAATCTGAAGAAATTTCAGCTAATTTCACTGATAATGTAAATTGTGATTTTCAGCAAGAGTTGGTTTTTGATATTGTAACAATCTTTTCATCATTTATAGGTGAGTAAAACTGGATCGCTGGTAGCTCATTTTGATGGAAAATTCATGAAAGACTTGATCGGCCCCACGAAGGTTGAGCGAATCGCAATTTCTGTTAGTTTCAACGGCACATCAAAATTTTTCGGCGCACCAAAAGTAGCATTTTCGAGTGGTGAAAATATTGCTGATATAGTGTATGAAAAATTACGTGAATGGAAAATTGTTGATCAAGTCAAAGGCTTGTCATATGATACAACGTCAACAAATACTGGCATAAAAACAGGTGCTGCAGTTCTTTTAGAAAAAAAATTGGCCGTAGTCTTATCAATCTACCTTGCCGCCACCATATTTATGAGGTCGTTTTGCGAAGTGTTTCGAAACAAAACTTTATTCAACCTCTGCACCAGAAGTTCCCATCTTTGAAAGATTTGGAAAATTTTGGCCAAATATAAATAAACAAGCTTTCAAAAGTGGCATTGAAGATTCGACCATTTGTGAAAAAATAAGTGCAGCTGAACTAGAACACTGTAAAACTTTTTGCTATGCTCAACTGGCTAAATCTCAAAATCGAGAAGACTATAAAGAATTACTACAGTTGGCTTTGATGTTTGTCGGTGCAGAGCAGTATAATTTCCGAACGCCTGGACCAACTAGCCATGCACGCTGGATGGCAAACTATCGAAGAAGAAATTGAATGGTTTACGCGATATTTGCGTTTTTATAGTGACTCTTTATATCAAAGTTTGGTTCAAATGCAATAATGCTATAGACGCACCGCTTCAAGATTTAACTTTTATTCAAGATGCCATAAAGTATACTGAAATAGACACGGACATATCAGCAATAATTCTAAAAAAAATTAGCAACCATTTATGGTACATTTCAGAGCAAGTAGTAGCTCTGGCTTTTTATGATTCGAAAATACCCATAGAAGAGAAACAGAAAATGCTTAAAAACCTCAAATTAAAGGAACCAGTAGTAAAATTAGAAAATGGTCGAAGATGTTCGAATTTATTGGATTTTAAAAATATTTCGTTGTGTGATTTCGTGTCAGAGAAAACAAAATGTTTCTTTAGTAAATTTGGTTTGCCAATGGAGTTTTTACTGTTAGAGCCTTCAAGTTGGGAAACATCATACGCATTTGAAGAAGGTTGGACCGCATGTAAGGACTTATTTGTCGTCAATGATATTGCAGAGAGAGGCGTTAAGTTTATTCAAGACTATAATAGAATCTTGACAAATGATGAAGACGAAAAACAATTGTTGCTTCAGGTTGTTGAGGCTTATCGAATGAAATATCCATCATATAACAAAGCTACTTTAATAACATGATAAATAAAATAGTAATGATTAATAAATTTATTATATATAAAATACAATTATTTTTTAATATGAAATTTCATTTGATGTAACTACTTTCGTTAAAAATGGATATTTTGCCCATATAGACCCCATGAAAATTTTCAAATCGTTTCCGGGTCCACTAAAAATTATCGGATTGACTCCAAATTTTACAGGATTACCTTTTTAACAGAAGGGAACAAGAATCGTGCCGGCGAAGTAGAAAAAACACTTTTTAAAATTTTCCCATACAAATAAGAACACCCCTAATGTTGCTGTGTCTGTACAAATACTCGTACAGACCAAACGGCGAGACCGATCTTGATTTAGTTTTTTCAGTTTGAAAGGTGACTTAATCGAGAGTGTTCTTAGATATGTCTGAAAATCGGTCCAGCCGCTTAGAAGATATCACATCTTTTCTGGATATATCGGGGGTTTTTTAAATTTTTAATTTTTGTTATTATTATATTATAAATAAAAAAACAACAAAACAGACAAATTTTCTAAATTTAATATGAAATTTTGTTTACATTTTGTTGTTGGGTCATATTGACCCAAAGGATCATAGCAAGGTCACATGTACAAGGGATGCAGAAGGGTTAAAATAATTTCATTAAAATAACGAAATAATTTCATTAAAACAATGAAATAATTTCACAAAAACAATGAAATAACTTTATTACAACAACGAAATTATTATAAATTGAAATTTTATGTGTAAATAACAAGGTTGGCAAACGGTATCGTAAAAATACCGATACCGATTCAAATACCGGTATCGATACCGATACCGAAATGCATTTCGGTTAGAAAATACCGGTATCCAGAATACCGTTTACGTCTATACCGGTACGTACCGGTATACCGATTCCCACCAAAAATAAAATTCAAAAATTTATTTCAATCAACTTTCTTTTATAAACACGTTTTTGTTCTCCTTTACACATTCTTATACAGCCCTGTTTTTTTAATCAACCGTAAATTGAAATCATATAATAATCATCACTAGTGCGAAATACTAACAAACTTCATGAGCTGCTCAAAGCCTTTAGGAACAAAAAACATATCCCTAGACATATATGCAAGTAAATGTTTTAAATTTGTGAAAAGAGCAAAGCCATGTTAACCCACAGTTATGTATATGAAATCGGGAAAGTTAGTATATTGGCTGTTCCAGATACACAAACTAATGTGGAGATTTAAACTTTTGAAGAGTGCTTTTTAATATGTAGTATATACAAAAAGATTTTTTTCCTTAATGGATTTACTATATATGTGCCCTTAATTATGAAAGTGGTCTAAGTCAGGGCTATTCAGCCTGTGGTACGCGAAACTTTCCCAGGTGGTACGCCAAATCTTCGCCTCCACATATTTATGTGAAACAGGATTTTCATCAATGGTGGCAATCAAAAATAAATACCGAACAACATTGAATTTGGAGCCAAATCTTATATTTGTTAAAGTTAACAAACATTGATCCAGATATAAAATTTCTTTTTAATTTTGTTATTTTTTATTATTAATAAATGAAATGGATTAAATATTTTAAAATTGTTTGGTTATTTATTGAGCCCATACTTGTTTATACACATAAAATTTTTTGGTGTTACGCGAATTGTTGGTTGTGAGTTTTGTGGTACGCGAACCAAAAAGGTTGCATAGCTCTGGTCTAAGTCGTGTGAATTTTTGCTTCGAAATATCAAATAAATCTTTGAAAAACTTCAATAAATATATAAAAAAAAATTAAATAACTTTATATAAATCGAGACTAGTACAACTCTAAATTAAAATGCTGCATAATATAAAAATACTTTATAATTTGTTCAAATGTAATCTACTAAGTATCTAGAACAGAGAAATATATGACTTAAACCAATTTCATAATTAAGGGCACATACCTATGTGCGCTGTCTAAAATATGATGTTTGCTAAAGAAAAAAGTATGTTAATTATTTCGCTATTACAAAAGTATTTTGCCAATCAATATTTTCGGATGAAAAGTCTCTCCTAGGTAGAAAATTATGCAATCAATACACAGAAAGTAATAACAAATAGAATTTTCTTTTGAGTTCTCGGCAATTCCCAAAAAAAAAAACAAAATCCTAAAAATGTGACCTTTCAGTATTTTTGCAATATTCTTCTTACTTTTCGCCGGGCGCAGATTAGATTTTTGGAAATATTTTTTTCTTCTCCTTAGAAACTCACATTAATTAATAAAAAAATAATTCGTTCAATAAGAATTGAAATTACTGAACTTAAGCCCGATTTAGAAATTATTTCTGATTAAAATTCACTATAGTTCAACTAAAAATTAAAAAAAAATTCTCATTTTTGGAAATATTTAAATATTAAATATTTAAATATTTAATTTATTTGGTCTAATTCAAATATAAGGTTAATGCCTTGATAAGGATGATGGAGAAAATTTTTCTAAATTTTTATATCTGAAGGTAAAGACGAGCGGTCTTGAGGTGAAGAAAATTACTTTCTATTACTTGAAATATCTAAAAAATTTCTCACTTAATACATCATGGGCACGTGACAAAAATATGTTCACTTGGCAATCACTGTTCACTTGGTTATCACAGTTTCAGAACGCTGGAATAACTAAAATAAAACTGTAGAATGCAACAACAAGTAACATAAATCCACTACAATAATACTTACATGCATGTACCGATGGTACATCGAATAAGTAAAAATAATTAATGTGATGATCGTAAAAAGATAAGTAGGAATAGTTAAACATACTGAGGTAGAGTAAAATAATTTCGTGCTAACCTAAATAGAAAAATAAAAAAATGGAAAAAACAGAAAATTAATAGTGATACTTATAAATGTGTTTACCAAAGGTAAATCAATTGTATACACAACAATCGTTTCTCACATTCCGTTTCATTGTACATTTAAGTTAAATAGCTGATGTTAATAAGAATCTCTACCCAAGTAGATAGACTAGGGTGCTGATGAAGTGCGTGGCTGCACAGAAAAGTATCGGTATTTCCCCCAGCTTAAAGTCTAAGTTTAATTTTTCTTCTCTTCTTTAGAAACTCACATTAATTAATAAAAATATTTCATTCAATAAGAATTGAAATTACTGAACTTGAGCCTAACTAAAGTATTCGTTTCGTCTGAATTTGGGGAGTACGAATACAAATATCTAAAAACGGCCGAATATTCGAGAATTCGAATACGAATATACAATTCTACATGTATTTCATATATAATATACATACAATGTAATGTATGTATTTTTATCATCAGGGAAACCACAAATATGCAATTGCATGTTTTTTCTTGTCTGATATATCAATGCGGAATTAAAATATTTATCCTTTTCACCATTTTTTATGAATTCTGGCATCGATTTATTAGTGCATATTTTTGCATATTTTACCCTTTACAGCATTTTTGTGCATACTTCAGTCTAACACGCATAGTTTGAGCATTTTTTTTAATTTTTAGAGCATATTTGGCGTTTTAAGGGCATATTTTGGTACTTTTAAAAAATTTTACTTTAATATTAAAAAAAAAATTAGTATAAATGTATTTTTTCCGTCAAAATTTCATATTGTAAGAAAAAGTAGTACGGGGAAACAATATTTTGGTACCATTATGAAATTAGACTTTAAAAAAGGCCATATTGTGTATGTTCTGGCTTCCCAATCGATTTCACACGTTTTCTTGTGAGTTCTGATGTTAAAACACTTGCCACACCTGTTTAAGTTGAAATTTAGACCATACTAACTATTAGTATGTGTTCTAACATCCAAATTTAGAAGAAGAAAAAATTTAAAATGAACGATTTACAATTTTTTAATTTTCATTCATTTGTAAACAGTCTTGTGAAAGAAAAACAAAACAAGAAAAACAAAAAATTTTAATTCGACCATATCTAATTTTTTTCTGCTAAATTTTAATACTGGTACAAATACTATTGATTTGTATATTCCAAATTTCAACTTAAACAGGTGTAACATTTATTATAACATCGTCACTGGATGTTAATTCCAATAAAGCTTGGTTTGGTAATTGTGACGAACGCTGCCCCGATTACATCAATTGAGGTTGAAAGAGAACATTTTCAATGTACCTATAAAAGTTTATTTAGATGTGACAGTCGTCGATTTTTATTTAAAAAGATAAGTGAAAAGTTTTTGTTTATTGCAATACCAATTCTAAATAAAAAGCTGGCCTTATTCTTCAAAATACAGTTCCAAAGTTTTAAATCTGATATCGTGATCGCTTTTGAAGTTAAATTAAATTAAATTAAATTTTTGTTCTCAAGTCCTAATTTACACTATGCAAGTCTTATTGCTACCGTTTCTATTCCTCCCGTCTCTCTCTCTCTCTCTCTCTCCTAACAAACTAATCAGCTTATCAATAAGACTTGAATAGTGTAAATTAGGACTAATTAATTTGTTTATTGTTTCCTTTTGTTTATTTTATTTTTGTCTTGTTTTATATGCAAATTTTATTGAATTGCTGAATTAAAATTAGATTCACATTTCCAAATAATCCAATTTATGTTATTTTTAAGAGCATACTTTTTGAGTTTTTAGTGCATATTTCGAAGTTTTTAGTGCATATTGAATGCGCATAAAACACTTTTTTTGGAGCATATTTCTGGTTTCCCTGTTTATCATTTTGGTAAATTAACCAAAAGTTATACTTTATATATGCAAGGTTTCAACTGCAGTTTGCTTATTTTACTTTTTAATAAATTATTTTTTAATAAAAGTATAAAAACGTATGTAGAAACATATAAGTTTAAATTTTTTTATATGTCAATGTAAAAATACTACCTTTTCGAAGTAATTTAATAAAAAAAAAAAGATTTTCTATGTTCAGTATCTGAACTAATAAATTTAGCAGTAATATCGGTATACCGGTATTATAAGCTCGGTAACGGTATGTACCGGTAATACCGATACCAAAATAAAAAAAGTACCGATACCGTTACCGATACCGAAATTTAAAAAATAGTTGTACCGGTATCAATACTGATACCGTTATTTTTTTCGATTTCCAACCTTGGTAAATAAGCATACAAAGAGTACGAGAACAAACATACAGAACTACTTTTGATGCAAGCTTTTGGTTGACAACTGTTGAAATACATTTAATTTATCAGACTTTCATGACCACAAAGAAATTTTCATTGCGACAACGAATACATTTCATATATATATATATATATATATATATATATATATATATTCTAAATTGTTGCATACACAGAAAAAAGTAAAAACAAGATTCAATTAAAAAAAACAAAGATTCAGTTAAAAAATTAATTAGTTTTCAACTAATCACGAAAATTGTAGTATTAACTCATCCATTTTAATTGAAAATTTTTTTGGTTTTTTCAATTAAAAAAATATTACATTAATTAAAAATTTAATTGATGGTTTTCTAAAGATTCAATTAAAATTTAATTGAAATATTTTTGAAGATTCAATTAAAAAATTAATTGAAATACTTTTTAGGATTCAATTAAATAACTTATTAACATTTTTTAAAGATTCAGTTAAAATATTAATTGAAATATAAAAAATCTAAGAGTATAAAAATATAAAAAATTGTAAAAATATAAAAAATTTTATAAAAAATATAAAAAATTTACAAAAATGGAAACATTTGTGTATTGTACCAAAAACCTAACTGATGCATCGCATGGCTTTTGAAGTTTGAATGGAGAAAAAAAGTATAATGGCCGTATCCGGTCTTGCGTAAGTGTAAATGCAGAATATTTTATGATTGGAATTTAAAGAAAGGCTTCGATGATTTCCATATCTACTTACGCAAGACGTTTTGCATCGAACCACTAATACCGCCAATGAACTAACTTTACCATCCACATTTGGTCTAAAAGCTTGCATTTTTTATCATAATTGTCTTGTTATTTCTCAACAAAATGGAACAAAATGAATTTTAAACTTAAAATGAATTTCTGTTTTTTTTATTTTTATATTTAATTTTTTATTCAACTTATGTCAAAATTACTAAGAATCAAAAAAAATTAAGCTGAGTAGTTTTTTCTCCCATATAAAATATCAAAACCAATTAAAAGATTAATTGGGTAATTTAATTGAAAATATTTTTTCAAAACAATGTGGCATACTACAAAAAACAGCTCGATTTTCATTCATAAAAACAAAAGTTACATTATTTACATACAATTAACATGTAAAAATTGTTACCTATTTCAGAGTATTCTGAGTTAAGCTCTGTTGATAGCACTTTTTTGTTAGAGCAGCAAAATCAATTAAAATAAACATATATTTAATTAAAATTTTAATCAAAAGTATTATTTTTTCTAAGCAATCACTTAATTAAAAAAAAATTCAACAATAATTTTTTCTGTGTATGTTATTATAATTTTTAGTTTTAAATAATTTAATCTTTAACTTAATTGCTTTAAGGTATTAATATAATTACTTATCTGTATATGTTTATTTCAGCAACAACTGTAAATGTTTCTTTAATAAAAAGGGATTCCTTAATAATTACAAAATATTGTTGTCATAAATCCAATGAAATATTGTTACGAAACTAAAATACCAACGAAGCAATTCTAATGAAATTCTTTCACAATATTCGTGAAATTTTCATTAGATTTGTGAAATTATCATTGGATTTGTAAAAAAAATCTAATAAAATTGTTTCGTTGGATTAATAAAGCAAAATTCTTTCGGTGTGGTACTTAAGTTTTTTAAAAAAATTTCTACATCAGGTAAGATATTTGATTAAATGTATTTTAAAGTTCGTATATAATTACATATGTACATATGTATGTAGTTTCCGTAAGGATTCCTTGGTGTGCGAGTCAAACTCGGACTTTACTGAATTTATTCTTTAATTTTACCGAACAAATTGCTAATTTAAAAATTCTTAAATTACGGATGAATTGAAAAGCAATTTCTTCTCCTTCTTTGAAGTCGGCAAAAAATATTATTGCAATGAATTAATGTTTGTTTTATAAATTTCATTCAAAATTTTTCTTCACTACACTAGCATAAAAAAACACAATTTGGCGTTTTGCGCTTTTTATTATTAAATGCACTTATGGGTTTATTTATTGTTTAAAACCTGAAAAAATAATGGATTAGTGCTTAGAAATTCTTAAAACTAAAACCCAAAATAAGGAGAATAGCGTACGGTGTGCATAAATTCAAAATATGCTAAATTGGCAACACTAAACTACAAGTACAATGACTTCTAAAAATGCACACGAGTATTTCTAAAATATTCCAAAATTAAATACTCGTAAAATTATTTTTATTTATTTTACAAGCGGACTCTTGTCTATCAGTCTAAAAATAATAATAGATTACAATGTTATTTTCCAAAGACTTTATTAAATTACTCGTACATACATACTAGGGCATTACAACGGTTAACCGTTAATCGGTTAACCGGTTAATTACTACCCGACTAACTGATCGGTTAATTGAAAATTGGCTTTTTTCGATTAACGGTTAAACCGGTTAATTTCAGTCGTTTAACCGATTAACCGACGTAACATTTTTTTTATATATTTTGTAGTATTACAAAATTTTTTTTGTGTGTGAACAATTATTATTTACATTAATTATTCATACTAATAAGTATGTTCAATGATCCTAAATTAAGTAAACCTTCAAAATATTTGGCTATAAAAGATTTTACTACAGACTCTGGTACTATAACTAAAGTGAATTACTCAGTTTTTATTTAATAATTTAATACGACGATTTAATTAAGGATTCGATTTAATGAGAGGCAATACAAAAACGAAAGCTAAGAAATTCAGAAATGAACTTTTTTTCCAGAATATTCGTCGCTGAGCTCTGTCATTATGAGTGAGATGATGATCTGCCAACAGAAGAAACTATCGATAGTAAAACAAGAAATGTGCTAAAAAAAATTAACAGAATTGGTTTAAGAATTATTATGTGTGTTTTTTTTTTACTAATAAACTCAAATTCATAAATAATTTATGCACTTTTATATGTTGCAAACACTTGATTTATGGAAAAACTTTAATAATCGGTTAACTGGTTAATACCGAAATTAAACGATTATTATCCAATTAAGCAAATTATTAACCGATTAAAGCAAACCCCCGCTTAATTGAATACACTAATACATACACAGAGATCTTTATGTACATACGTGTGCAAGTTGTCTCAAAAGCAAGTTTGTATTTGTGAGTCGGAAGAGTGTCTCTCTATACTTAAATCGCTTAAAATCTTTTCTAGGGCCCTTTCAAAAGTTTAACGAAAATTATAGCGCACAAGATTCTTCCATATTATTTATTTATATTTAAATTATTTTTATAACCACCACAAGTGTGGTATCAAAATAAATAAACTTTAATAATCTTTTCCTATTCTAATCACTATTTTGTTGTTGACTAAAGTATGTTGCTCTGCTAGTAGCTGAACTAATGTAGAGGCTGTTATTATTATTTTATTACCGCTGCCGCTGCCAGCAGAATTTTTGTAACGACTTAATAACAACACATACATATTTTGCTATTTGAAAATTTTGAAATTCAACATGTCCAATATGTCCACTAAAACTTAATAAAATGTTTGGCGTGCTTTAACTTGTCCCATTTATACCAAACTTGGCGTACACCTTGAGCTCTGAAAGTGTCGCTGATGTTGACTATATAAAAGTGGGTGGACGGGCATTAATGCTTGCCAAGTTGGGCAGGTCACGCCCCTAAAAACAAAAAATGGTCACTAAAAATTCAAAAGAAAAAACCAAAAAAAAATAAACAATTGGTGCCACATATAATATTAAATCATTTTTCTTTTTTTTTTAAGCTGCCACTTGGTAACTTTAGTTTAGTAGAATACAATTCATGTGAAAAGAAAGAATTAGTTTTTCTATTATATGTACAGTTAGTCAAATATTTCTTTACAAAATAATATTATCGAAGTATAATTGCTGTCTGTAAGGTATTGTTACTTTTTAACTTTTTAAACGTTATGACTCCTTTTGAATTTAGTAAAAAAAAAATAAACAACACACAACTATTTCTCCACTTATTCAATATTGTTTATTTTCTACTAATAGAATAAATAAACTCACATTTTCTTCTCTCAATGACTTGTTATATTTAACGTTGTTTCCTTAATGCTTAGCCGATACACACTAGTACCCTGCGCAAGAACACTTACAAGAACTTTTAAGACACGAGGGATTTTTCAAATGCTTAACTACAGTGAAATGTTCTAAAAGAAATGCTAAACAGCACTGTTGGCAAGATATTTGTTTCAGTTATTGCAGGTATAGGAGCAAAGAAGAAAATACTTCGTGACGGAAGAATTTCTGATGATTGCTTCTTCATACGCATGGACGCGTACCCACATAAGTTGTGTGTATGCTCTTTTATTTTTCTGCGCATATACAAACGCACACATGCACTGGCATTAGTTGTGTGCTATTGCTTTAAAAATCCACCCTTAAACACATAACAGCTTCTTACACACATACACACCCACTCAAACGTATAATATACAAAATAACAAGCATACATGCATCAACACTATTTCTTTTGATTGTTTGTTAAGAACAAGAAGTCTTCACAACATCTCTTGTTAACACTCATATTCACGAACACCAATATATCCAACGTGCTTCACTTATAATACGAGAGAGTTTATTATTGGTTTAGTATAATACATGCTACGAGAATACATTTTGAAAAACAAGATATATTTACATTTCAAGACTATCCACGTAGTCCTCTAATTCACACTGACTTAGGCCGGGCTTACACCTGTGTGCCAAATGCCACGCAAGCGTAAAAAAAGCGTAACCAAGTTATTACTAATGAAAAACTGTTTGATTCTGACATGTATTTATTAAGTTACTTTTTACTTTACTTAAAGTGGTCGAAGTAAATTCTATTTATTATACTATTTCTACTCTCATGGCTTGTCTTAGAATCATTTAAGATTTTTCGATTGTTTTAGTAGTTTTTTATATAAAATTCAAAAAAAAAGAAGCGGTTTGATGTGGAAAACAGTGCTGCTCTTGCTGCTGTTGCTCCTAAATGCCATTAGCAGTTTCATTTGTAGACCAACCACAGCATTCGCCGCAATCGGACATGATAGTTTCTTTTCCCATCTTTCAGTGCTTTACAGCTTCACTTTTTTGGATTAATTCGTTGGATTTTGTATAGAAATGTATATAATAAAACAAGGGTATGTACTGCTTACACACACACACACACACACACACACACACACATATGGAACAGTGGAACAGGGTGTTTATTTATTTACAATTTTTGTCTATGCATATCAAATACTTATAGACAGTTAAACAATATAATAAATACAAATAAAATACAAAATTATTGAGTGTTTAACAACACGATAATTTAACATTTAATGACATTTACATTTAAAGAAAAATCTATAATTTTATAATATTTATTAAATTGACTACACATCCTTCTAAATGGATCAGCGTTTGCGTAATTAGATCTGAAGTATTTAATTGAAAGCAATTCAAATTTCGAGATGGACGATTAGGAACATTTAATGAAATGTTATCGAGCAGGAAATCAGAACGAATATTAATTAAATTTAAAATAAACGACACATTCAACATTTTCCTTCGGCTTCAAGAGTTGGAAGTTTGATTAGAGCAAGACGGCTAGAGTATGACGGAAGATCTAATGGGTTCCACTGTATACCACGAAGTCTGAAAAACAAAAATTGCTTTTGCACAGATTCAATGTAACTGTTGTGAGTCATATATATCGGATCCCAAACTATAGATGCATATTCTAGAACAGGTCTCACGAGGGAAATATAATGTTGTTTTGTAACGTATTCCAGGATTATATGTAATAGATATTTCACCAATAAAGTAAAGATTTTATAAGAGTTTGTGTTAAGCAGAAATGTTTTTCATAAGAAATATAAAAAAATTGGAGGGCACAACATTGTGTCACTTAAGTTTAGTTATTATTAGAGTTGTGACCAAAAGCTTTTTTTATATGTTAGACACAAGTCCTGTCAAAAAAGTCAAGGCAAATTAAATGGGGTTGGATCGAACTTATTCAGTAGCTCGTTTTTGACAAAAATAAAAGAATGATAAAACCCATGCAATTCAAATGTTTGTTGTTGACGTGATGAGATTGGCTGTTATAGTCTCGTCGGTGTAAAAGCACAAAGAATTTTTTTTAAAAGCTCGCACATTGTTCACATGGATTAGACGTAATTGATATAGAGCCAGTGGTCGGATTCCTTAACGATGAATTTTGAAGTGTTCCCTAATTTCAGTGTTTACTCGGTGATTTGTGCATCCAGAACGATGAGAATGAATTATCTTGACAGTTAAACGCAAGCATTAAAATTTTTCTTTTATTAAAAGTGCAGAGAATTGTGAACACATAACTTTGTGAACACTTCAAAATTCATCGTTTTGCCTTATCTTTAATTTTTTTGTTGCATTTTAATCTAGATTTTTATTTTGTCACAATAATGGGTATTCCAATTTATTGGAAGCTTTTAATGTAATGAAAGCTCTCAAATTTATAATCCCTAATTTGCAACAGTGTTGCCATTGTGTTGCTTAATCTTCAACATATTGGAATACGATAAATCAAAACAATATTCGCATTCCAATTGGAAAGATTAATACACATAATATAAAAAAATTATCATCAACTTACAGCACACAGTACAACGCTGATGATATAGCTGTGACGGAAGAGCATGTTGTTCCGTTCAGTTAGTGTTTTTCATAATATATTACAATTGTCCTTAGTGCAAAATGATCACATATCGATAAGATATAGATCGATACGAACTCTTCCTATCCAATTAAAAGCAGAGACAAAACAAATAAGCACAAAAAAAATTATTAAAAACTAACTTAAATATATTTAAATTAAAAAAAAAGACACAACAATCAAGTGCTCGGAAATTGCTTGTTAAATTACTAGAAAAAAATGACTCGGAAAGGTTTTAAATTTTACCACAAATTGCATCGAAAATGAGTCGTACTTAATCAGAAATGCAAGTCCTATAAGCACCTCAAAGAAGAGTCGTGGGAATGGTAACACTTTCTCCCCAAAGGACAGTAATTTTTGACCCAAAAACGAGGGCAGAGCAGTCGAAAAATACTCAAATATGATCTATAATCTAAGAAAATTATGATTTGCACTGCTGTACCTGTGTGTGTGTATTTGTGTGTGTGTGAGTGAGTGCATGAATGAGGCCGTGCTTCGCCAAATAAGAAATATGCTGATATTTTTCCGTTTCGTTTTTTTTAATTAAAGCGTTTTTATCACTTCAACACATTTACGTTCTATTTTATTAAACCAAAAAAAAGCAGATAAATTTACTGAATTTTTTTATCCCATTTGCGAGATTCCAAAGTCTACGGAAAAATCGTTACAACAATACCCAATTACAATGTGTGCAATAATTTTTAACCATTCAGCTGAATACATCAATAATTGCTTATTTGATTATTTGCATTTTTCTAGAGGGAAAATAATTCATGAAACAATAAAAAAAAAATTTAAATTTGAAGCGCAAACATTTTGCGTTTTCCCACTGGTATGAGTAATTGGAAAGTGGGTGATAAAATTGTGGCATTATTTATATTCGTGTGACATAAAAATGTTATTTATTTATTTATTTGCGAGCAAATATATTTTACAAATGGGTAGTAAATTTTATAGGCACACAGATAGCAGTTAAGTAAGTAATTGAATCGAGTGAAAATGTTATGGTACAAAATGATTTTTTCTTTTTGTAAATTTATGGGAAGCAAAGAGCTTTCATTATTTAGATTTACATATATAAAAAGCTTCAATAAATTATTTTTTCTGAGCCTTAATTTTTTTAAATTCAAATAAGCTTTAGATAAAGCTCAAAAGCTTTTTATATTTTTATAAGACTAGAAAGTAAAAAAAAACTTTGTTAAATGCTGAAAATAAATATTTTAAAATATTTGAAAATTATTTTAGAAATTTAAGGCTTTAATCTAACTCTTATGATTTGTGTGTATTCTTGTAAATTCTGACAAGTCTCCTCTGCCCGCGGCTATCGTTAGGGCATTGTTAAGTAGGATAAAGTGTGCTGCTACCGAAAATAAAAGCTAGAAATGTTAACAAGTAACATGAAGCTTCTAACTTCTTAAAGCTGAATTCAGCAAATCCCAGCGAAAATCTTTTCTTGCCTAGCTTTAAGAACGAAATAAACTCCATAACAATTTCAAGTGTTATCCAAAAAATCTCCATGGCAAATTTCAGTTTAATGGCTATATGAACATGCCTGCCTCCCATAGATCCTTTATTTTTAAATGAGAGCATCAACTAAAATTATTTTTAAAAGTAAAGAAAACAGCATAACATTTTTCATAATTGTAATATAAAACTCTATCAGTGCAAGGATTCACTTACCATCCATACATCTTAAATTTTCAATATATAGTTTTTACCTTTAAACATTATCAAAATATAATAAAAACTGCATAACAACTTCTAGAGTTGTGTAGTACAGCTGCCTGCTAGTTTTTAGCTCAATAGCTTGAAGGACTTGCCTGCCTCCCATATATCCTTAATATATAAAATAAATTTTTTTTGCAGAATATGTAATCACAATGAAAAGAAACTTTTTTATGGCAAATTTAAGCTCATTCAGAGCAAGGACTTACCCGCTTGTAATATATCCCTATTTTATGAAAATTAAATTTTTGCCTAAAAGTATGATCAAAATACTGAAAAACTGCCTAATAACCTCTATAATTAAAAATATAAATTTCTTTGTTAAATTTAAGCTCAATCGCTGCAAGGACTTGCCTACCTCCCACATATCCTTAATTTATAAATTTAAATTTTTGGCTACAATTATGATGAAAATTAAGACAAACATGTTCTGGAATTATACTATAAACCAACATTGTAAAATTCAATTCAATCGGAATAAGCACTTGCTTAGCATCCACATATCATTTAATTAGAAAATAAAAATTTAAGCTACAAATATGATCAAAATACGATTAAAAGTGCATAAAAACTTTTAGAAATCTATATAAAAAATCTGTGGTAAATTTCAGTCCATTCGGTGTAAGGACTTGACTACCTGCCATATATCCTTTATTTATAATATTTAATTTTTACCTACACATATAGCCAAAATATAATAAGAATGCATTACAACCCCTTAAATTATATAGCAGAGCTCTAGGGTAAACTTCAGCTCATTCGGGACAAAGACTTGTCTACCTCCCATATATCCTTTTATTTATACAATTTAATTTTTATTTAAAACTATGATCATAACTAAGCTAAGCTTGGTATTCATTTGTAGAATTATAAAATTTCAGCATAATCAGTGCAAGGACTTGCTTACCTTCCATATATCCATAATTTAAACAATTTAAAATTTTAGGTACAGTTATGATCAACATGAAGAGGAACTATTCGGTTCAAGGACTTGCCTATTAACATTTTAAATTTTATAAAAATCTAAAGCTTTACTGTTACTTTTTTGATATATGTGTATTTTTTTGTAAATTCTGTCTAGTCTCATATGCCCGGAGCAGTCGTTAGAATCTTGCTGTGTAGGACAAAGTCTGCCTTCTGTTACCCAAAATAAAATAACTTCTTAAGACTTAAGTTCAGAAAATCTCTTGCCCAGCTGTATCCTTTAAATTCTAATGACTACCTCTAGCATTGGGATAAGTGTAATATCCTCAAGTTAAAACGTAACTGACCTATGATTAATAACCACATTTAAGCAATTAAATATGAAAGTTAACAAATAAACTAAAATAAAATTCCAACAAGAACTTTTTAACAAAAATCAGCCGCATTAGCAACAGCAGAAGACTACTCTAGTGATATGACCACATATGAGATGTGCTTCAGTCAAATAATTCATTAAAATTGTAAGGAGCAGTGTGGTTAGATTTGATATTCATGTGTTGTGCTGAAAAGGAAAATATAAAATTGAAAAGAATTTATTATTATGTTTTTTTTATGTTTCATGCATGAACTTGAATGTGATTTTAACCGTGAAAAAGGGAATTTTTAGGTAAGTGTGTTGCATGTTGTAGTTAGAATAGTTTTCTTATTTTTTGCAGGGACTAATAGCATCATGTTGTGATTAATTAACCACTATGAAAAATAAAAACAAAAATACCTACAATTCGTCTTTATCATACAGCAACTATTTATTTTTTCATTTATAAATTTAATTACGTTACATGCATGATCTACCTCAACATACCCGCAACTAACAGGCAACCCAGCAAAAAATTTACTTTGCCATTAAATTTTTTTTAATATTTTATTTAACTGAATGTAAACTATTTTTAACTTTTTTGCGCATATTTTTGAGGTCGATTTATTTTTTTCTTTAAGTTTTATTTTAAAATTTTTAGTGGAAAATGTATGTTTTAGGGGCGTGACCATGCAAAATTTGGCATATATTACTGTCCACCCACTTTTCTAAATTTAGCATCGCTTCACTTTCAGAGCTTAACTTGAGTGTAAAGTTTTGTAATATGGTTCAAGTATAAATATTTTATTGATCTTTAAAGGGCATGGCCCGGCCCCTTATTTTAAGGCACAACACTAAGTCGTTCTGAGAGCCGAAACTCTATGCCAAGTTTCGTGGGAATCGGATAAATAGAAGTGCATATAATTTAATACTAACCTTTTATGGGCATAAACACGCCCACTTTTTTGTTCATGAACATAAGTATTTTCAAGAGATCAACGTGCGTGTCAAGTTTCATAAAAATCGATAGTATATAAGAATTATAATATAAAATATAAGATATATAATATAAAATTTAAATTGGCGTGGCTCCGCCCACTTTTTTGATTGCAAGATTAGGTATTTTGCAAGGCTTAAGATGTGTATAAGGTTTCGTAAAAATCGATTGATTGGAGGCACGTCAAATATAATAAAAAATTTAAAGGGGCGTGATTCCGCCCACTTTTTTGATTATGTATCTTTCTAAGTTAAAGGTGTTTGCAAAGTTTCGTAAACATTTTTTTAGTACAAGCATTTGGAATAAAATATTAAAATTTAAAAGGCGTGGCACAGCCCACTTTTTTAATGTAAGATTGTGTCTTTTTAAGAGCTTAACATGTGTGCAAAGTTTCGTAAAAATCTACAGAAAACAAAACCACATGAAATATAAAATTATATTTAAATGGGCGTGGCTCCTCCCACTTTTTTTCAATTTCGAGATTGTGTCTTTACGAGACCCCAATAAGTTTCATAATCATCGAATAAGCAAAATATGTATAATAAAATAAAAATAAAACAAATAGTGGGTGTGCCCACTGGGTTCCGCCCACTTTGTTGCAATAGGACCATATGGAAGGTACACCCTCTCAGACAACGAAAATTTATTTTTACAATCGTTCTAAAATGTAAGGAATTATGAAGCAACATAAACAAAAAAGCGAATTGATAAGCTCCTCCTCCATTGGTTAAAAATCCGAAACCGATCGGTTTAAGTAAATTTTAAAACAAAATCATGTTGAATTAACATGAAACATATATGAAGTAAAATACTTGCCAAAAAATTTTTAATTAATCTCTCTCAGACAACCAAACTGAGTGGAGTTGAGAACGGTAATAGGGGCCTTAAGCTTCTCGATTAGCTTTATTATGAGTATCAAAATTCAGGTCTTGCAGTTTGAAAACAAGACATTACACTATCCGCCAAGTGCTTGCTACGATGCAATAGTTAGCCTCGGATTTTTCTTGTATCCATCACTAATTTTAACCGATTGAATTTTTTGTGCTCGTATTGATCAGAGTACAGGAACCCTTGATTGTTTCTTCAATTCTTTAGTAGAAAGGCTCCTCTGCACCTTTCCTCATTTCACGACTATAAGAGTGATTTATATTTTATTCCATATTCCCCACAAAAAGAAAAGAAATTCCCTGATTATAATTTTCTTTATTTGTCTACATTTAAAACCATTTCCTGCATTTACTTGCAGAGAAAATATTCAGTGTTGAGAAAATACAGACCATAACTGCGGCATATAAAAGAAACTTTTTAATTTCAATTCAACTTTCCCAAATTAGATTAGGTAACAATGAAGACAAAAATCATAAAAGAAAAGCTAATAAAGATTTGATAATCTGCCAATTTTGTGGGTATTTTATGAAGCCATCACAACGAAGTTTTGAAAACTACATCTGTACACGAGAAAAAAAAACAGAAGGAAGAAAGCAATAATGGAAAAAGAAACAAAAGGATAATGAATTTTATAGCAAAACTATGCAAACATTAACAAAAGTTTTTCTAACTATTTTCCATTTTGAAAAAAACAACAATATTTTTTTCTGTGCTTGAATTTTTTTTTTGTATTCTGATTTTAATTTCTTATCATTTGTTGTAGCCTTCGCAGTACTTCAAAGTTAGTTTATTTGTAATGAAGCAACAAACAACCAGTCAGTCAGCCAGCCAACTTGAAACTATAATATTACAAGCGCTGCTGGCATAACCCAGCGAAAAAAAGTAAGAGCTTTAATTATGGCCACTACTGCAAGCAACATTATTAAAAAGTCACAAAATAACAATTTCCATTTGAAGTAGTTTTAGTTCTAAATTAGCATTTTTAAATTAAAATTTTTTTCCTCATCCCCAATATTATTGCTGGGTTGTTATAGACGTCTCTAGCCAAAGGATATATTTTGACTAATCCTTTTTGTACATGTTTTTAATATTTAGTTTTCCGATGATGACGATTTGCTCCTACATATTCACATTTATGCATTCAAATGTTCTACATGTCCTGATCAGAATACAAAATGTAATGTAAAAGGATATGAAAGAATAGTATATCTGTGTGTAAGTGTGTGTATCTATACATTCAATATTTAGCATACGAATGATAGAAAAATAGACATGGCAAAGGCTTCCATTTATTGTTTACTTTAATGTTGTTTAGTATTTGAATAAACATGATTGTACCAGCAATATAAAGATGATGAGTGGAATTAACAATATTCATACGACAATATTTGTCTATAAATATGAGATATATACAACATATAGCAAAGTCTATTGTTTGTTTAGCAATAAGCATTATTGTAGTCATATTACCATGTATCTGTATATTCTAAGCAAGTATGAGGAAACAGTATAAATATAACAAACTATAAAATGATTTTATATATGAAGTACTAGCAAGTAGACACAATTAAATATGAGAGAAGAGATACTTGATATTATTTCTTTTCTCTCGTTTTATTTTTTTCAATTTAAAGAAGCTTAAAGTCGGACTAAAGCACTACTAGTTAAATATTAGTTTTAGTTTTCATTTTACGACAGCTCTCAAATATGTAAATTTAAAAAAGTATAACTAAATTTTAATTAAATTATTTGAAGCATGCAGGAAGTCTGAGATCTGCATCCCGCACTGCACGCACTAAGCAAGAAAAGTTATTATAAATACATACAATATCAGGATTAAGATAAATTTTATGTAAAAAAAATTGCTGCAAGGACATCTTTACCATACATGCATACATACACTTATAAAATAAATATAAAAATTTAATAACATCAAACAATTATAGTTGACAGCCAAATAAAAAATTGCTAAGTCAAAGTTTATGATACATATTATTTCAACCAGTGACCCACATGGCCCGTATAGCCGTATTATTTAAAATTCAATTGCAGTTACAATTAACATCAGAACAAAGTAAACTGCATAACAACTTCTGGTATTATAAAGCAAATCTCTACAGAAAATTTCAGTTTGATCGGTGCAAGAACTTGCCTGTCTCCCATATATCCTTAATTTTTAAATGAAAGTTATACCTAATATTTTTAGTTAAAATCAAAAGAAACTGTATAACAAATTTCTTAAATTGTAGTATAAAGCTATATGACAAATGTCACCCCAATCAGAGCAAGACTTTCCTTACCTCCCATACATCCTTAGTTAATAATTTTAAATTTTTAGCTACCAATATGAACAAAATACGATAAAAATTGCATAACAACTTCACGAATTCTGTAGTAAAGCTCTTTGACAAACTTCAGCTCATTGGATGCAAGGACTTGCCCACCTCCCATATATCCTTAATTTATAATATATAATTTTTAGCTAAATATATGATCAAAACACAACACAAACTGCATAACAACTTATAGTCTTGTACATTAAAATTGTATTATAATTTTAAGCTCAAACACTTCAACGTCTTGCTTGCCTCTAATATATCCTTAATTTATAAAAATTAAATTTTTAGCAAAACAATGTAAGCAGAATAGAGGGAAACTTTTTTAGTGTAAATTTCACATAATGACATGCAAGGATATGTCCACCTGCCTTATATCCTTAATTTATTATTTAATTTATTATTTTCGTTTTAAGCTACCGATATAATCAAAATACTGAAAAACTGCGTAATAATTTCTGTAATTGTGAAATCAAGCTCTGTCATAAACTTAAGCTTAATTGGTGCAAGGACTTCCTTCCATACATACATATATATGTATATCCTCAATATATAAAATAAATTTTTTGACTACAATTATGATGAAAATTAAGAGAAACAGTTTCAAGAATTATAAGATTTAGCTAAATGGTGGCATTTAGTTCAAATCGGTGCAAGGACTTGCCTAGCATCCACACATCCTTAATATATAATATAAGAGTTAAAGCTACAAATATGATGAAAATACAATAAAAACTACACAGAAATTTCTAGATTCATAAAATAAAGCTCTATGGTAAACTTCATTTGAATCATTTCAAGGACTTGACTACATCTCATATATCCTTATATTAGAAAATTAATTGTTTAGCTACAAATATAATACAAAATATATAGAAATTGCATAACAATTTCTGGAATTATCAAATTAAGCTTAATTTCAAATTTTAACTGGATCAGTGCAAGGATTGTCCCACCTCACATGTATCCTTAATTCATAAGATTAAATTTTTAACTACAACTATGATTAAAATACAATAAAAACTACATAACAACTTCTAGAATTTTATCGTTAAGCTCTATGGCATTTCAGATCATTCGGTACAAGGACTTGCCTAACTCCCATATATCCTTCATTGATAAAAATAAATTTTTTGCTTAAATTATGACTAAAATTAGAAAAATTAATATAACAACTAGTAGAATTTTACAACTAAGCTCAGTGATAAATTTCAGATCGATTAATGCAAAGACTTGAATACATCCCATACATCCTTAATTCATAAAATCAAATTTTTAGCTACAATTGTGATGAAAATTAAATAAACTATAAAACAATTTCTAAAATAATAAAGGAAAACTGAGTGGCGAATTTCATCTAAATCAGAGCAAGGACTTGCCGACCTCCCATATATCCTTAATTTCAATAACTTAATTTTATGGATAATTATGGTGAGATTTGTATAAAAAACTCTAAAAAAAATATGTTCAGATTTATGCATTAAGTTTCTTGGCAAGTATCTTTCATATATTCTTAATAATGTCTTTACAATCAGCATATCTAGGAAATTGTGTAACAATTTTTAAAAGAAAAAAGTTGAACTCTTTGGAAAATTGTTGCAACAGGGCAAGTACTTGCCTAACTCCCATGTTTACTGAATTTTTAATATTAGTTTTCATCTGTCATATGATAAGAATGTTGAGAATTAATTATATAACTATTTGTAAAATTGCAAAAAAAAAACAGAGCTGTTTGGTTAATCACAAGTCAATCAGTGCAAGGACGACTTTAATATTCCCCATATATACTTAATTATAATAGTTAAATAACAGCAAAATTATGATTGTTAAGCTTTCTGCCTAAATTAAATTTTAGTTGGATCGATAATGAGCCTATCTGTCATATACCCTTAGTTTCTTTGAATTAATTTTAGCTACAACTGTGATCGGAATGCAAAAAAAAAGTTGTGCCTAATATACAATTATATCCGTAATATAGTATAACTATTTTTATAACAACAAATCTCAGTTATTTTCTTAATTTAATACCGATTGGTGCAAGGATATGTATATCTTCCTCTCATATATCCTTAATTTTACATATATATTTCAGCTTTAACTATACTCAGATGATAATGCATCCTGGTAATTAATTTCAAACTAGTACGTCTATACTCTTTCTGCTAAATTGATTAGCAACAAAAAATAAGCATTGCAGCTCATTTATTATATAAAACGTGTCCTCTGCTTTTAGTGTAGTTTCAACGCCAACAGCGCCAATTGTAATCGCACTGTCAATTCTCCTTTCTGTGATTATCGCATGCAATGCGCACACATTTTTTTTATTCAAATCTGCATATTAATGACTTCCACAATTATACATTCTCAATTCTTGCTAAAACAGATATTGCAAAATCCATATTTATCTCTTTCACATATTTACAAATCTTCCAAAAGCGAAATCAGCATTTCTTCCTGGTTCGTAAGCAAAAATAAACCATAATAATAAGGATATCTATTTAAGCATTCCTTTCAATCATACTCTGTTAATGAACTTGTTGTTACTTTTCCTTATTTAACTTTCATTAAAATTACAAAAGCCATAATACGGCGCTAACATTTCACAGAAAAGGACCTGTATTGCCGGTGACAATTTTTTTTTTTGAAAGGACATCTTTCATATGAACACAATGCTGTGGCTGATGACATCTAAGTAAACAACAAAATCTAAAAATCTTTAATAAATATTTGGACTTAGAGAGCTACAACAAACAATACAACCAGGAATATTCCAACTACAGGAAAGACTAAACGAATGTATAAAGTACGTTTATGTGTACAAGGAAGAGTGAAAGAGAGACAGAGGGGGAGAGGGACAGACTTTTTTGCGTGCATGTGTGTGAGTTTACACAATAAGTAGTTTAATCCAGAACACTTTTTTCCATACAAACCCAAACATACATGTATCCTTTATATAGTGTTTAATCTCTGGATATGAATATTAACTAGCAGTTTATTTAAGTCATCAAAGTCTAAAAGTATGCTTGTTTTTCCTTGCCTTAACCTAGAGATATGGCTTTGCAAAAATGTTTAAGGACGAGGAAGTCATACATGCTATGAAATAAACGGGTGAGTGTGTAATCTATCTTTACACTTGCATGTCTCCTCTGTTGGCATCGTATATATATTCTAGTCATCATAACTGTGAATTGCCTTACGTCTGTGCATGTTTGTGAGCGTGTGTGACTCTTGAAAAGCAAAAAAAAAAATACTTAGCATGCAATTAGGAGTGGTCAAGTAAACATTAACAAATTATATGCTAACATGACGTTTATGTACGTTTTTATATTATTTTAACCAGGCTGTTCGTAACGGCCATAATCGTTGTGTGTTCATGAGCAAGCAAAGTCCTTTTTTGGCTTTTTATATTCAAGTGCACACAATGTTCATAAAAGTGGATGTGTGGTGGTTAATATCATCCCAAATAAAGACTGTAATTTAACCATGTTAATTTTTGTGTTGCAGAAAAAAAATTTGTATGAATAAAAAAAGCGCAAAAACGTTGAAATACTGCATTTTTTTAATTTGGGATAGTGATTTTAAAGTTCTAAAAAGTGTAAAAAATGTTGTGCATACCTTTAGAGCAATCAAATAAGTATCTATTTCTTTCGCTTGGCAGGTTAATGCTGAAGAAATATGCAAATTTAGGGAGCTGCTTAAGAACACTGATTAAATTTGAAATAATGATATCCTATAAAAATAATTTAGTTAAATAAAATCTCGTCAAGGACATAATTGCACATATTACATTAAAACTCTATATTTTAGCTAAATTAAAGATATGAATGCCACAAAACACCCAAAAATATGCAACACAACTTTTAAGAAAATTTTCTTTCAATCAGCGCAAGAACACACATCCCTGCTATACATCCTTTATTCTCAATTTATCGTAAATATTAAATGTAATATCAAATTGCAGCAAAAATTGTCTAACAACTTGTAATGAAACACTTAAAAGCTCTCTAAGAAATTTCGTTTCAATCAGAGCAACCACTGGCCTACCTCTCACATATCCTTTTTTTAATAATTTATTTAAAAAAATCAGAATGCACGAAAACTCATATTTTTTAATTTTTTTTAATTGTACAGTTAAAATAACTTGAAAGTTTCATGCCAATCCGCATAAGGACATGTCTTCCTTGTATATACATATGTATCTGGCCACTTTACAAATTGTTATATTAGTTACAAGTACAATGAAAGTGAAGTAAAATTATGAGATCAAGCTACTGGGTAAATTATCAATCGACCGCTTTAAGGACGTTTAAATATTGCAGATATCCTTAACATACAAAATAATGAATATGTCCAATTATGATCGAAATGAGTCAAAACCTTATAACTACTTGCAGAATTCTGCAATTAATCATATGTATTAGTTTCATGGCAATCGGTGAGAGGATGCGTGTGCTCCCCATATATCCTTTATTTATGAATTTTAAATCCAGCCACATTTATAATCAAAATGCATCCTAAATGCTTAGTTAGCTATTTAATACGATAAAAGAATATTTTATCGTATATTATTTTAATTTGTATATGAAGTTCTACATTTCGCAAATATCCTTAATTTTAAAAAATTTAGCTTTGTACACAATTTTAATGTATAATTACTTCGGGAGCTGCATTCTTAAGCTTCCTTGCGAATTTCATAGCCGTTAGTTAAAGGATGTGTGTACTGCCCATATATCCTTTATTTATGAATTCTAAATTCAGCCGCACCTACAATCAAAATGGATGTCACATGTTTAATATGGTATTTATTATGCTAGTAAGATATTCCCTTGAATATTATTTTAATTGGTGGCGAATATGTTCAACTCTCACATATCCTTATTAAAAAAATTTAGCTCTATACAAAATTTTGTGGTATAGAGCTTGTGTACTTTTTATATCCTTTATTTATGAATTTTAAATTCAGCCACAAGTACATACATATCAAAATGCATGCCAAATGCTTAATAAGCTATTTAAAACGATAGTAAAAAAAGTCTAAATACTATTTTCATTTATAGTGGAAAATTACACTTCCCAAATATCCTTAATATTAAAAATTAAACTTTATGCTAAATTTTATTATTTTACTACTTCGAGAGCTGCATTGAATGTCTTACTTGTAAGTTTGAAAGCCATTGATGAAAAAATATGTGCCCTCCCTATATATCCTTTATTTATGAATTTAAAATTCAGTCGGACTTATAATCAAAATGTATGCCAAATGTTTAATTAGCTGTTAAATATGATAGTAGAATAGTCCTATATTTTAAAAACTAAGCTTTATGCTAAGTTTAATTATATAACTACCTCTAGAGCTGCATAGTAAAGCTTACTAGTAAATTTCACAGCCATTGGTGAAAGGATGCATGTACTCCCCATATATCCTTTATCTGTGAATTTCAGATTCAGCTAGATTTATAATCAAAATGTATGCCAAATATTTAATAAGCTATAAAGTTTGATAGTAGAATACTCTATTAAATAATATTTTAATTTTAAGTGTAACAATTACGTTTCTTAAATATCTTTAATTTAAAAAAATTTTCCTTATGCTAAATTTTATTGCATTACTACCCCGAGAGCTTCTTAGTAAAGCTTAATTGTAAGTTTTATAGTCCTCCGTGCAAGGATGCGTGTGCTCCCCATATATCCTTTATTTTAAAATCCTGATTTCAGCCATAAATATAATCAGAATATACTTAAAATTGTTAAACTCTGCTTAACTATATAACTATATTATAATTGCTGAAAGATTCCTTTAAAATCCTTCTCATATCTGCTCTATTTCAAATATTAATTTTAGTTGATTTTAAAAATTATTATCACAATAAAAATTGAGGAACCGAAACTGGAATAGTCACGTATCTATTATTTAATGAATAAAAAGAAATTGCAAAAATTTATTAATTTAGAAGAATTTTGCCACAGTAAAGGCTGACTTATTTAATTTTCTCCATCTGTAACTAAAATGTACCACCACTACAAATAAGAAAAATTGTAAATATAACTGTAACAACTGCATAGGGCAACAACAGATTCTTGAAATCAACTTAATAGAAATAACCACATCAACTCTACATTTGTTACAAAATATTTTTATTATTTTTTTTTAATTTTTCCAGCTCGATTTTTTAATTTCTTTGCTGTTTGCTTGTAAACCATTGCATAATATCAGGGGCATATTTGTTGATATCATCATTAGCGGCAATCCCAGATTTTTTTTGTGGCTGCCTTCCATGATTGCAATGGCTACGATGTCGGCAACAATGACGACGACGATGATGATGATGACATAAGTGCTTGCAAGTGCCATGTCGAGTGCTTGGCATTATTTTCCAAAAGAAAATAGCAACAAAAATTTCAATTCAATGGTCAACAAGGATAAAACGAACACAGCACAAACAAAGTGCAGAGAATAAGACTGATAGATATTAAAAAAAAATAAAAAATACAACTTCATAATATTCCATTGAATATTAAAGCAAAATTAAAACCCAAAATTTCTGTGGCTTTGCAAAGGAATTAACATTTTAAAGCATACTTTTAAGCAAAAATGCCAAAGAAGCAGAAGCAGGCACACAGCCAGTTAAATATTGACCAGAGTAGTCACCGACCATCACCCAGCAGCAGTGAAATGTGTTGAATGCTGTGCAGTGTGGTTGCAAATGATGGTCAATGCAAGCAAAGCTTTTAATTATTAAGGCATGAGTTAATAAAAGAAATACACATCAGCAGTTAAAAGTATTTTTTAAATGAATTCTCTTACAATTTGCTTTTATCATGATCTTCACCCTACCCCCCTCCTTCGGCGCTAGAAAGAAAATCAATACTTAAAGTATGTATTTAATTAAGAGCAGCATTTATTTCATATAAAAAGTTTTCAAATGTAACAGTATAGAGATATTTCGTATTCCGTATTTCGTAGCATATATTAAGGCTTAATTAAAATATTATTTCCTGCGGGCTGCTGCTGCTGCCGCTGCTGGTCTAAAGGGTTTCCTACGAGACTTTTGATCAACTATTAAGTCTGATTGCCTTTTTAAATAGTTGCGTGTGGGCACTTCACTTTCTTCTTCATTTGCTGCAGCAGCTGGTTTAATAATAATAAAGTTAGAGTGGGAGTAAGAGTGGGAGTGTGAGTGGGAGTGTGAGGGCGTAAGGCAATTTAGGGAGAAGAAATTAGTTAATCGATTAGTTTATGGCCTTAATGTGTTTAGCTAACCTTGTGCTGGTGCTTGTTCAGGTGATGATGAAGAAGTGCCGGCAGCTCTTTGTGCTCGTCCAGCCAGTAAATTATAATAACACATTGGTATAGCAGCTGGTTTTTGGCCTTCTGCAGCTAACTTCGGGTGTGGCAAAGACGTCATAAATTCTTCTTCCTATTTCAGAAATTTTAATTAAAAAACTTAAACAAGTAAATCTATATAAATTATTTAAATGATTGAGTAAACTTACGCTAATATCTAAATCCAGTTTGTCAAAGGACTCTTCCGCTTGTTTGTTTAAGTCTTGTTGACAATTTTTTAATTTAAGCTTGAGAATCTATGAAGAAACTTAATTATTTCTATAGACTGATTGTCTTATATTTAAAATACCGTTATCAGATCCAAGTCCTCTGCTGTATTAACCAAAAAATCAGGCAATTCTGCTACCGTTACAATCACTCCCTTTTCTTTTAATTCCACATTGGTTTCATCGACCTCCTGCAGCTTAAAAATCATTTCGCATAAACTTTCTTTGATTAATTTCAATACCTCTAAGGTCTTTTCAGCAGCTTCTAGATTTTTCTTTCGCTCTCTTTCATGCTGGACTATTTGGTTTTTGATTTTTTCAATAACCTCTTGATTACTAAGTACGATTACAAAATAAAGGTAAACATTTCTCTAATTCAATCTATACTCTTGGTCACATTTGTTTTTAGTATTGACTTACACTTCTCGTTCCTTGACATCTGTAAATTTAAAGGATTCCAATTCTTTGCTCAAAGCTTCTCTTAAAGTTTCTAAACTATTTTTCTCCGCTTCAGCGGCTGTGCGCAAATAATTCAAACGCATTGCAGATTCCTTTTGCGAAGAGACTCTTTCGAAAACTTCTTGTGGCGAGGTGGCACCTGTGGCTTCCATGAGGCTTTTAAACAACTGCTCCATATCACTGGTTGTAGTTTTCAATTGAGAGTTCTCATCTTCATCATTAACTTCAGTCTTTCCCGTATGCTGATCGCCTGTACTGGAACCAATACTGTCCTGATGATGCAGTGATTTTCCTTCAAAGAACAGCTTGCGACCAATTCTTTCCAACTCAAGCTTGCGTTGTTCTACAAGTTTGCGATATTCCATTGCTTGACGTTCGCGTGTCTTTTGAGATAAATTGGCCTGCTGTTCTTGTCTAAGCAAAACTATTTTGGCCGAATCGCGCATTTCAATGGCTTCATTGTGCACTTGCTAACAAAAAAATAGTTAGATCAAAGCTAAAATTCCTTTAAACCGTTTAGCGGAGCTTAGAATATATACCACTAAATATTTCAAGCTTCTTGACTTTATCACATCCTGACCTTACCTTCAAACAGACCCGGTTCGCTCAAGGCAATTTTAGTCGAGCAACTTTTTACTTAGCGTGTAAGAGAGGAAAATATAATGGCTTCCCTCTCCCCATTATGTTTATCTTTTTTTTCCAAAAGTAAATCAACTAAAATTCCCATGTGCAAACCTAGTAAAATAAAATCATGTTACTTAGCAAAATATCTTTATAGCAGCATAGATCAAGCATCATATTTCTTTATACCAACCTTCAGAGATTTCGGTTTAACTTCTCTCTCTCTCTTTCTCTCTTTCTCTCTATTAATTTTTACTTAAAGACATCATGTCAGAATGATGACAATACAAATAAAGGGAGACATATTGGACGTTAAAATGGCTCCAAGCCTGACTTACTCTTAAAGGATTATTCAAAGTCCCACTACTGGCTAATTGTAATTATTTCACTGGGTTCAGTTATACGCAAGGTACAGGATACTATGTTCAGTTTTTTGTGCAGTAAGTTATCAAAACTTCAACGTTTAAGAAAATTTAACCTCGAAACATCTGCTCTTTCAAAAGATATAGTATAGTGATGGTAAGATTAGGTTAGGTTAGCATGTTGCTAGTAAGGAAAAATATAAAGTTAGAATCCAGCTCACTTGGGTCTAATATAATGTGAGGTGAGATTGGGTCAAGAAATTTGACTAGGGGGATCAGCGATTATACTAACCACTATTCCTAATATACAGGCTTAGGATTTCCTTATCCCAGTTATTTCGGATAACTGGAATAAGCTTCCAAAGGATATTCTGCCAATACGGTGCAGGCGGAGATCATTCAGAGCGGGACAAAGACACAGGAGATGCAGGATATAGTATAGTAATACTTTCCGTAGATAAACGTGGGCAGTCGGCAATTTCTAGACAAGATTCTCGAAAATTCTTTCGAGTTTTCACAAATTTTGAAACTACCAGTATTCCTTGAAATGTCATAGCAAGTAATTGTAGAATTTAAGCCAATAAACCTATAGCAGGTCTGGATACCTTAATAGGCAGCCCCGTTACCAGACACGGATTCAAAAGGTTAACTCCCGGTTCATCTTAAAACCTTTTACTCATGAAACCACAATGTGATCCTATGGTCCTCCATTGAACCATAGAAGAATATATATATATAACCTTTTAATATAATCTTTCAATATAAGTACGCCATAGACTCATACACAGATTTTGAAAATCTTGAGATAATATGGGTTCCACAACATTAAGATAGCACCCGAAGAGATGTTTTGGATAACCTAGATAAGAGATAATCATCTTTGTACAATATTATATTTAAAGGATTCGAAACCTTTCAAAAATTTAAAACTGAACTGAAATCATTCGTCAATGTCTAGAATATTTATTTACTGCATTCAAGAGATTGACGGCAGTTTTCTGTAAAAAAGAGTAAGGAAAGCCTAAATAAAAAAAATATATAAAAGAAACTATAACTTAAAAAAGGCATTCCCTCAAGAGACTGCAAACAGAGAGTAACAATTCATCTAGCTTACGTGGGGTTGATAATTAGATGTTAGACAAAACGCTTCCTAGATGCAAAAAATCCCACCATGAATCGCCTCTGCCCTACGAGAATGCAAAAAACGTAAGCGAGTGATGAAATCTGCTGCAAACACTACGACGACATTGGTCGGCTTTTTCTATTAAAATGATAAACATTTTTGATAGGGCTCGCTTATGTAGATAAGTAGATAGATCTGGATGCGAATGAGTTTATTACTTCGTTATTTGATTTTTTATCAATTTTTTTTAAGGATAGTAATACTCAGGCAATGAATGCCTACTACTTGGTGTTACCTTCTTTAAAAAGAAAAAGATAGTGATAGAGAAGACAGGTTATGAAGGTAGAGATACAGCAAAGCTCCATTATTTTACAACTCAGCTTAGCTTTTTTTTCCAAGTTTGTAGTAATATATTATTGCAGCGCCTCTGGTGTTAGTGAGACGTATTAAATTTTTGAAGCTGTGCTTAGCAGCTAATTTATTTATTACTTTACTTCGCCGATGATTTTGCTACACAATTGAAAGTGCTTTGAGCAGTCAGTGGGATATCACGAAGAAAAATCATAGAATAGGTTAGCAGGTTTTTAAGGGAGAGTTGGTCTCTCTCTCTCTACCTTTTCAAGCTGCTTCAATGTAGATGGATATTTCTGCTGGGTCCAGAGCATTTTCTATTATTCGAAAGGATTGAATAATAAGTTTTGTATGAAAACTTAGGTTTGATAGTTCTTGTTACATTTGGGTCCCTTTGTACTAGCTGAAAATATGAAAGGGATTGGGAATATACAAATGGTGAAGTGGCCGGAGTAGAGAGAAAATGAGCTTTATTTACTTTTTCCTTTAAACAACTCTACGTTTTGTTAGGTCTTTGTAGCATCTCCTTAGCGTTTCAGGGGTTAAGTTAGGTTAAGAAGTGTGGTGCTAAAACACACCTCTACTCGGAGACCCAGTTGGGTCAATTGTGGTTCCTCTCTGTTGGTACCAGCTTATAATAACTTTGACCACCATTTATACCCAAAAAGAGCCTCAATTGAGCCCAAATAAAGCCACTGAACTTCAATGAAGCGCCTGATATCTTCCAGCTTACAGTTAGGCCGACTTCCTAAACGCAAGCTGCACTGCATATTTACAATGCATACACTTCGTAAACGCATTTGTAAACTTTATGGCAACGTCCAATGTTCCTAATCGTTTGGCAACTCATTTTGATGAGTATCAGTTGTCAAAATCGCGCATCATTTTTATTTTGTAGGCAAACATATGTATGACTTGCATAGCGACTTTCCTAAAGGCCGACAAAATGCAAAAAATTTCTCTGCAACGCAAGGTTGCACTTAAGACATGTTTAGCATTGCACACGCATTTTTTTAAATTATGAATTACAACTTGCGTTTAGGAAGTCGGCCTTACTGATATCACTAATGCGTTGCAGCTTTGGGCATCATCCACGTCCATCCTACACAAATCTGGTGGGCCATTTCCACTAATGCTACTTCTTGCTCTGACCAAGCAGTGACCAGTCAAAGTATGTATCATGACTCGCCTTGCCTTTCTATTAATATCCAGTAGCAGTATGGATCTTCCTTAATCAAGTTTTGACCATATAGCCCTAGACACTCTACAAATCTCCCTATTTTGCAATGAACGTTTGGTCCTGCGCTCCAGTCAATTACTGAGTTATCTGCAGTAACGACTTATTGGTAATTTAATAGATCTGTCACATATTCCCTCATCTAAGGCAGACCTTATTCTTGCCAGCTTATCGGCAATTTCATTTCCCTCAACAATGCTGTGACCAAGAACCCACCATATTCCGATTCTATAATGTCTACAATCAAGTTGATGACTCTCCTATAGTCACTAATAAGTTTAAATTTGATATTGTGTTCCTTTTTAACTGCTTGGCTGTCGACGTAGAAGATTGTCTTCATACTTTCAGCCACATTTCTTGCTAGCTTGTCAAGATCTCAGCTTGGAAAACGCTGCATTCATTCGGCAGTGTGAAAGAACTGCGAATGTTCATTCCTAAGATATAGACATCAGCCCTTGTGCGTTCCCATATTTTGGAGCCGTCTGTAAGGACTTCTGATATTAAGTAGGAGCAATAACTTAAGTCTTTACGTCATTAAGTCTGTAAGGACTTCTGATATTAAGTAGGAGCAATAACTTAAGTCATTTTATTAGTTACTTCGCAAATTTTACTACAAATATTACAAAAAGCAGGACGCTGCAATATGCTGGATAACTGGACCTGACCAGGTATTGAACTCGAGTTTTAAAGGAGAGATTATTAGCTAACTTTGAAACCTAAGCTCATCTTCTGATGAGCGAACCTAAAAGCCTCTGGCTGCAAAGCGATAGATCTGATAAATCATGGAGTCTGTCAGCTTCCCTGCTCGACACGTTCAATCGTAACGAATATTTGTTTCAAGCAGACATTTACTGCTCTCATTATTTTCAAAATTCATAAGACACTTGCCGATATCAAGTCAAACATGAAAGTTAGATTGAGTTGAGAATCAATGAAATTTCACAGAGTTAAAAATTACTTATGACCAGAAAAAAGCAAGAAAATAACTAAAAAACTCTTAGCCTTTGAGTGAGTACCACTCCACAAAACCTAGGAGCAAATCCATGAAATTTAAATGAGTTGAATCATAAGTTTGTGTCTAAAACGACCGACTGAACGAGATGCATAAGTCTGGTGGACTGCTATGAAAAATATAAACGAAAAAGCAATTGCTTTATAGCTGTCCAAAACATCATGAGTATCGTTCTTTTGCTTAGGTACCAGATACCTTACAAGCTTAACAGACCTTATAAATATCATTCGTTAAAAGTAAGTTCATCAAATTCCTAGATTGCCAATGGTCTTCAAAAAAAATTATCCAAAATCAAGCTAATCATTGCAGTCTACTTAAAATTCTTACTTCAAGCTACAACAAGCAACAGCTAATTAAAAATACTTTTACAAATACAACAACACCTTATTCAAAAGATTTAACAAAACCAAGTCTTAGCGTACTTCGTATTTCAACTAATTTGTATGCAAGAATAGAAATATACTTCAAGTCACCTGCAGTCTATTTATTTCCTGTTGCTGTTCATTTAAAGCAACCTCCAATTCCTTTAAACTTCTCTCAAAACGTTCGGCATCATTCATCAAAGAAGCCTCTATGGAACGATATTTCTTACGTATGTGTTCAGCTTCCATCCACTGTACATTGGTGCGATGAATTTGATTTTCCAATTGGCAAACCAACTAAACGTAAGTAAGTTTAAATGTTCCAAAGAAGAAGAAAAACAAAACGAAATAAAAATTTACTTCAGTATTCTGCAACCATCAACCAACGTTTCTTACCTTACGATTATTATCCTCTTCCCAAGTCTCTGGTGGTTTCTCACCCAAATTCTGTTCTTGAGCCTCTTTATTAGCCATCAGCTCACGATATTGTTCCATTAGTTTGACAAAGTGTTGTTTTCGACACTTGAAACGATGCCTTAATAAATCCAACTGTTTGCGATTTTCGGTTATTTTCAAGTCTGTTAGGAAAATGGCATCTTCAATGCTTTTGGCGCCAATGGGATAATTTACTTTGCCCACAACTATTGCGGGCAGAGCAGCAGGGGTAGTTGTAGACATCAGTTTGCATTTCTCATTTGGTAGTGCTGCCAGGGTGGCAGCAATTGCTGGGCTTTCCTTGATGAGTACAGGTCTTTGTAAAGGATTTCGCAGACGACCACATTTCGTTGTGAGCTCTTTGATATCCTTTTTTAAGGATGCTACTGTCTCACAATTGATACGATTCTGTTTTTGCCATTCAGCCGTATTGGCAGTTTTTTGGCCTTCTGCTGGCAGGCAATCGAAGGAATATAGAAAAAAAAGTAATTTCGAGAAACACATAAATGTCTGAGAGCACGAACGAATGTAAGGAATTTATTAATAAAGTCGAGTTAGTGCAGCAATTGTGACATAGTGCTTGCTTACCTGCCAGTAGTATACGTTTCTTAATTTCGGCAATTTTATGATTAATTTCAGCCAATTTATCGTTTTCCATTTTCTTTTTTTTTAACTCTGCAATCAATTCATTGCCAAGTAATTGCTGCAACTAATTTGTTTTTGTTAAGTCGATTTAGTGGATTTAATACATTTCTTCCTTTCAGGTTGCCCCAAACAACAACTATTTGCTGGTAACTCGTTGCTATAAACAAAATTTGTTTCGTAGGCAGTTTGAGTATTCGTTTATATAGGGTAATTTTTTTTATTTAAGGAACTCTGGAATAACACGCATAAATAAGATAAGTGTATCCTTGAAAAGGATTTTAGTCGATAGAATTAAAATCTGCAAATGCATCACGAAGATCCAAGTGGCTCAGAGGACTTTGATAAGGTATGCTCGGGTATCTCGTGTATGAAGCGCACTATTAATAGTTTCATTAAAGACACAATGATTCAGCTAACTAGTCTTAAAGATTAGGACCGACTATCTAGATGAAACCTCTTGGCTTATCAGTCTGGGACAAATGAGTGCTGCCAGGATTTACAATTACCACTTGAAATTGTTACATTGGTTTGTTCGATCTACGGTGAGTAATAAGTTCAGCCGTCCTATAAGGCCATGGTAATCTTGATCTCACCTGTCCTTGTACATAGAACACACCCATCTTAAAAGGGTTGGCATACAATTAAGTGTCCTGTATGTAGATTTCATTGCTTTAGGTACGCTAATTTTTTTTGCTTTTTTGGTTGGTGTTAGCTGCAGTAGCTCGCACGTGGATTACAAAGGCGAAGGTCATGGGTCCGACCCCGGTGTCTGACAGTCATTAAAAGAAAATTACAATATTAGCAATTTCAGCATTTTTCTGATGTTCATTAGTACGCTTTTGTATCAGTCGATGTAAGAAAGTTCAAGTGATGAAGGAAGAGTCACTAGTCACTGGTCACTGGTCACTGGTCACTGGTCACTGGTCACTGGTCACTGGTCACCGACCTCGGCAGATACATGTTCTAATCTAACATCAAAGCGCCCTCCTTTGTTATCATTGCACGGCAGACTCATAGGAAAAAATAAAATAACTAATAAAATGTCTGCTCAACACAGCTTTACAAATTTAATACGCCTCATTGACACCAGAGGCGCTGCAACACTGCATTATTAAAAACGTGCAAAAAGCAGAGTAGTAAAAGAATGTAGATTTCTTCTATATCTTTCTTTACCACACGCCCTCTCAATCACTATCCCTTTCCTAAAGAAGATAACACCCAGCAAAGAATGCCTGCGTTAGTGTGATTTATCTTAAAAAAAGCTTCACTATTACAAATAAGGAGCAAAAAATTCTAAATTGAAGCTCTCACATAAAATGCCATACAAAGATTTGTATCTCACATAGAAATTATTCTAAAAAAAGAATACCCTTTGGATACAAAAAATTTATTCTATACATTTTTAGGCAAAAAAAAAAATTAATAAATTAAAATTAAATTTTCAAATGACTTTTCTTGCCGCCATTTTTTAGTTTTTCCACAAGATTTGTGAATACAGGTATACATACACACATTTTCGTCGAAGATATTAAAAAGCTTTAATTAAGACAGAACAAAATAAATTTAAACAAATACGAGTGCAGTAATTGGATGGCAGATTGTGACATGCATAAAATATAAAAAAAATTATAAAAATATATTCGAGTTTATTGCACCTATAGAAATATCCTAGTAAATATAAAAGTACATTAAAATTATTCGAATAAAAATTATCGAATAAAATTATTCGGATAAATTTGTTTGATTATCATAGAAGTATTCGAATAAAATTATTCAAATAAATTTATTAGAATAAAATTTTTTAGAAATTTCGAAAGGAAATCAATCGAATAAAAGTTGTTTAAACTAAAATTGCTCAACTAAAAATTATTCGAATATAAATGGCTCAAATAAAATTATTTGAAAATCAAAAATTTTTCTTTTAATATTTTATATGAATTCCTTTAAACAATAAATTAAAAAACGAAAATTTTTAAATAAAACATAATCCAAGCACTTGATTATATTTAATTCCAGCAATCGACATTCAGAGGTTAGTATTCGAATAAAATAGTTTGGCCAGTAATTATTAAAAAAAATGTTTATTGTACACAAGAGAGCTAAAAATTTTTCGACCGAAAATTATTCGATTAAATATTATTCGAATAAAAAAAAATTCGGCACAAAGAAATGGAACACAAATTATTCTAAATAAAATTAATCGAATACAAATTACTCTGATAAAAAGTTTTTATATAAAAGTTATTCAAATAAAAATTTAAAAAATTGGGTTAAAAATAAAATATTAATGAATAAAAAATATTCCAAATACTTGACACTCAGGCAATATTTTCAGGATTATAATTCTAAAAAAATTGTTCGAACAAAAATAATTGAAAAAAAAAATTAACAGAACTGACTCAAACAAAAAAGAAACTAATCAAATAATAATTAATAAAAATTATTGGAATAATGTACATGAACATTTTTATGAGAATAATAAGTAGGCAATATTTCCAGGATTATAACTCCAATAAAATTATTAGAACAAAAATAATTTTAAAAAATGTAACAGAACTCATTGAAACAAAAGTTAGACAAAAAAAATTTTCGAATAAAACCAGCTCAAAACTTCCTGCAGTTAAAACTAAGAGAATAAAAATTTTTCAAATAAAAATTATGCGAGTAAAAATATTCGAATAATATACATGTGTACATAAATAATTGAAAAAAAGGTAATAAAAAATTAATTTATAAAAAAATATATTCCATTCGAAACTTATTCGATTAAAAAATTTTTTTTTAAACAAAATTTTAACTTAGACTAAGACTTACTCCAACAAAAATTAGATAAATAATTTTTTTAGACTGAAAATTTATCGAATAACAACTATTCGAAAATAAATTAATCGAATAAAAATTATTCGACTTAAAGTTTATCGAAATAATAAAAAGACCAATGAAAAGATCTTAAATAAAAGTGATTAAAAAAAAATAAGATCGTACAAACTAAGCTTTACATGAAAGAAATAATATTATGAGAAAAATATTTAATTTTCCAGCAAAATTTAACAAAATAAAGTTCTGTGCTAAAAAACAATTTCCAATACATATTTTTTTCCAATAAAATTATTTAAATAATTTTTTTTAAGTCATTGTTCGAAAAATATCTTAGAATTAAAACTACTAAACAAAAATTAATTAAATTAATTTAATAGTATTGATCGAATGACTAATTGGGCAAACTATTATTCGAATAATTTTATTCGAATAAATTTTATTTAATTTTTATTTTATTTTTTTATTCATTAAAGAACTTTAATAAAATAATGCAAATTGAATTGCTTGATTTAAGCTTGAAATAAAAGAAAGGAAATTATTTAACACTTCTTGATGAAATTTTATTCACTTTAATAACTCCACGATATTAAACGAATAACGATATTAAAGCAGCAGTCCTACCAGTTTCGTTAATACAATAAGAATAAAGGAATTATTTGTTGACAAACGTTTAGGCGGCACTAAATTCCGTTTTAGCATAAATTCCTGTTCAAGAGGTCTTGTTAATTCACCTTTTTCTTAAAATACCTTTTTGCCGCTCAGCCATGACTATCTCTAATGAATCTCTATTATGAAAGAAAATTCTTTGGCTCTGGGGGAGTTGTGTTGTCATGTTTCCTTTTTTTTACAATTCTATCTTTATGTCTTTGTACCCTTATTTTGTTTTCTTTGCTCTAAATTGTGTAATTGAAGTATTCTTGAAGAAAATTTCCTTAAGATGTGGCACCATTTTCTGCTTTTCATTTCATAAACATTCTCCCTTAACAACCGACTACTTAAAGCGAATGGCCATTGAATTTTAAAAATCTGTTTGTTTAGCGGAAAAGGCCAAATTAAAAAGACATGAATGGGTTGAAGAAGGAAAAATGTTTTCAATGGAAGTGATTTCTAAAGAGTTAGTCAACCTAAATAAATACTTGAGTCAATGGTGGGCTAGCTGGTGGGCTGGTGGAGGGCGAGCGTACTGGTGGAACAACACCGGAGGCGGATGGATGATGCTTAAGTGAGACAATTTCATTATAACGTTTTGAGAAATTCAATAAGAAAAATTATGATATTTGTAATTGTCGTTGGTGGTGCAGCTATCCTTTTTACAACAAATAAACACTTGAGAATAATTTCCTTAACAATAACTGTAATAAGAATTATCAATTTGTTTCGTTTTTATCTTTTAAGTATGAAGTTGTTTAAACTTATGGATTGCGCTGTAATGTAATTTTCCTAATGAGTTATTACAAATAAAAGGTAAAACAATAATCATAACTATTAATTACGAAATAGCGTGCTTTTTGTTGTGGGAGATGATATTGTAAGTAATTGTTCATTTAGGATTAAAAATACCCATTACAAAAAAATAAAAAATTAAGGTACTAAAGCACGACTTCCTTTTTGATTAGCTGTTTCGCATCCACACCCCAATAAAAGTAAAAAATATTATGATTATCACAAAACCTTAAGTTCTTAAAATTAAGAAAAAAAATATTTCAATCAGAAATAATTCATAGTTAGGCTCAAGTTCAGTAATTTCAATTCTTATTGAATGAAATATTTTTATTAATTAATGTGAGTTTCTAAAGAAGAGAAGAAAAATTAAACTTAGGCTTTAAGCTGGGGGCAATACCGATATAAAATTCTTATAAAAATATATAATATTTTTAAAAGAGGTTTATTTTTGCATATTAATTGAGCTTGAGATCTGTTTTCTTTTATAAAGAATTAACAATTATATCTTGTTATCAATATTTTGTTGCCACAATAGGTAACTGCTTCTTCAAAATTGTAACAATAATTTTTAAAAGCTAATGCTTATTTTAAAAAACTAATGCTTACTTTTTTTAAAGACTAACCCTGGGATTTATTTATTGTCTTGGCAAATGGGACAACATTTCAAGCTACTCCCTCTGTTCAAATTTTCAGGATATCTCAAAATAAGTATTTTATATTTGTGGGAGGTGCCACACCCACATGTCTAGTTCGGTCATTGTTCTATATGACAACGCACATTAGAAAAAAACTTTACTCATACAAAAATTTAAGTTTCTTATTGCATTAAATCCAAATACATGTAAAAAATTTTATAAGGGAAGTGCCACGCCCACTTTTTTATTCCGAACAATTTCCTTAGACCAATCTAGAAAATCAAAGAGGTAAATTCTTCTAACTCAATTATTGTAACTGTATGTATTTGCTTCAAAAACTCCGATGTTTTACTGCATTAGACAATTAAGGCAATCAATGCTTACTATTATTATTTCTAGGTGTTACCTTCTTTAGGAAAGGGACAGTGATAGAGAAGGCAGATGGTGAAGGAAGAGATAGAGGAAAGCTCTATTCTTTTACAATTCTGTTTTTTGTACGTTTTTTTAATAATGCAGTGTTGCAGCGCCTCTGGTGTCAATGAGGCGCATTAAAATTTCAAAGTTGTGTTTAGCCGCCATTTTATTGCTTATTTTACTTCGCTGATGATTTTGCTACACAATACGGAGGAAAGAGGGCACTCTGATGTTACATTAGGATTAGTATCCGCTGATGCAGTAGTAGTTCAGTGACCAGTGTCGATGTCTTCATCATTCGAGCTTTCCTACAATAAATGACGCAAAGTTAAACAAATGCACATCAGAAAAATTAATGGTGTGGTTATTTTCAATGACTGTCAGAACCGGGTTTGAACCCTGGACATTCGGTTTTTTAGTCAAAGTGCTCACAACTGCAGCAAACGCCACCCTCAGGGATTTTATGTAGGTATAATAATTGTCGAAATTTTAACAATAATTTTTAAAATAATGCTCACTGGCATGGGATTCATTTATTGACTTGAAACTTCTCCCTGTATTAGTTTGCAAGATATTTTAAAGAAAGTGTTTTCTATTTGTGGGAGATGCCACACCCACATGCTCAAACCGCTCATTATTCTGTATTGCAACGCACCTCAGAAAAAGCTTTACTTACACAAAATTTTAATTTTCTTTTTGTATTAGTTCCACATGCATTCTAAAAAATGTATAAGGAAGCTGCCACGCTCACTGAATTTATTCCGACTATTTTCTTTAGAAGAATTTATTAAATCAATATTATAACTCAATGTAATTTCTTCAAAATCTCAGATGTTTTGCCGCATTAGTTCTCAATATATTTCAAAATAAATATTTTCTTCACGCCCACTCCTTAATGCTACCGCTTTAAGAATATTAGAAAAAGAGTTACATGCACAAAATATCTTTTGCTGCATTATTTCCTTAAATATTCAGAAATAAAATTTTTCTCTGCACAAGCAGTGCCACGCCCATTTAATATTAATTAAAAAAATATATATATCATAAAAAAATTCATGTGATTTATTTAAGATTTTTCGGCAATCATTTTACTTGAAATGTGTTTCATGTTAATTCAACATGATTTACAGTAGTTTTCAAAGAAAATTTTCCTTTTGAAATAATTTTATTTCATGTACGGCCATTTTCACAATGTACAATTAAAAGCTAACAGGGACTTTAACTGCAAGTTTTGTATGAAGAACTGTCAGTTAAAGTTCACGTTAACTCTTAATCATACATTGTGAAAAGGTACGTTAATTTAATTATTATTGCTTGAACTTCATTTGTTATATTACTATATTTTTGAATTGAACAGGCTAAAGTTTGTATCGCCTTGTAAGCCAAACTACATTTGATAATTATTAGTGAACAAATAATTATCAAAGTTAGTTGTCCATATTCTGACCACAACACATAGTTGAACGGAACAACTAGCCGTTTTCAAAGGCCACTAAACCTTCATCATCAGCGTTCTTTTGTGTTTGATCCACTGTGTGTGGAGTCAGTTGATGTAGATTTCTGCCATATATACGGAAACTTTCTTGCAAATGAAATACGTGAATTGTTTTGATTCATCGTATTTCAATTTGCTGAAAGGTGTTTTGTAATAAAAGCTCTAAATTTACAACAGTCTTACCATTGTCGTTTGTTCTTTACCAATTATGCTCATGTTAGCTAATTTGCTTATTTTTTGTTCTACTTAAGGCAAACTTTTTTGGTTTGTTACTATTAAATTTTGATTAAATATTTAATTTTTGTCACAAGCCCAGGACTATTAATTTTAGTTAATTTAATTATTATTGATCGATGATGTAATTTGGCTTCTAAGGCGATACAAACTTAAACCTGTTCAAATCAAAAAATATGGAACTTTTATTTCATGTTGTTTTAACATTCTAGTGCTCTTATACATCAAAATGAAGAATCATGAAAATCTACGCCAACAAGTTGAATTTAAGATTTTTTGGCAATCATTTTGCTTTATATATCTTTCATGTTAATTCAACACGATTTACAATAAGCTTTAAAAAAAAGTTTGTCTAATGAATTAACGTTATTTCATGTTGATTTAACATTTCAGTACTTTTGCAAATCAAAATGAAAAGTCATGTTGAATCAAAGTTATTTCAAATTGAAGCAAAGAGAATTTTATTCATTCATGTTTTTTAAAGCAACAACAGATGCCAAATAAACTATAGGCCCTATAATGAGTTGATTCGATCACTGGGTATCGAACAACGAAAATCGAATGTTAAATTCATACTCACACGTATTGCGAATGTCACGTCAAATATTTGTCTACGATAATTTCCTAGTAGATTAAAGGAAATGTGTAAAACTTTTGTTTAATCTAGGACAAAATTCTCATAGTCGAATATTCGACGTGACATACCCAATACGGGTGATTATGAGCATCGAAAATTTCGCTGAGCAACCAATTTTCTATTGAACAGAATTTAGCTTTCGATGAAGTATTTTAATATGAAACATTTTTTACTAAACTAAAGTGTCAGTCAAACAATGTTTATTTTTAAGTACACAAACACAAATTCTAAGCAATTTTTTGTTGATTTTATTCACAATAACGACATTCTTTGTCGAATGCTCGTCATAATACCAAATGAAAATTCGTTCGATTAGTATGTTCGACTGCAGTCGAAGATTGAAAGTTGCTCATAATAAGGGCCTATATCTCACTTTCCAAACAAGAAGACTTATACTAAACGTTTAAGGGCATTCGAAATTTTTCTAAGTCAAACATAAGATTTGGTTTTAATAAGCTACTTTCCCATAATGATGCTGCTAACCGGAAAAAAATATTTTACAAATACTAATCTCATTAAGAAATTATGTTATCTCTGTTTATTTAACTTTATGCAAACTCTTTACTACAACGGACGGGAAAGGATATGGTTAAAGGACATTTTGGATTCCAATAACAAGTTTCAATGTTTTATAAAAATTTACAGATTTTATATTGCATATTTTTATTTATAAATACTAAAATATACGAGTAGTTTTAGATATAAAAACTAATGTTTAGCAATAGCATCAATTGCCTAGAAAATCTAAATGTACGTACGTAATTTCAAATGCAGTCGTAACAACACAACGGAAAACTGCATGCATGAGCATGAACATTTTTAATTTAGTTTTGTTTGCTTTCGTATCCATACCAACAAACATAAGATGCGACATAGGACACACAAACTCACGTTTGCATTTGCATAGACAAACTAAAACATGACCACCTGTGCATGCAGGAGTTTGTTTAAAATAGTGATGGCAATTTCTATTACTTTTAATTGCTCAATTTTTATGACCCAAAGAATTTTATTTGGGTACTCGTTAATACCTGATTGTTTTAAAAGATTTATTTTTTGAGATTATAAAGAAAAATTCGCTGTTCACTATAAGAATAGAATGATGTTCATATATGTATATATGTATGTACACCCAGAGAAAAAAACAGTTTAAAATCAATAAAACCCATATTGAAGTAATAAGAAACATTAACGAAAGTCTAATCTTGTTGAAATTTTTTACTTCAATATGGAAAAATATTTATTTACAGTATTAATTTTATTCATTTTAAAGTATCTCAATATACATTTTTTACTATGTTGTAAATTATTGAATTGATGTGACGCTTTCTTATTTTTAAGTTGCATCTTTTCCCTGAGTGTACATATTTAAAATCAAATAACTCTCTTATAGAACTTTAAGTTGGTAACACTGCGGCATATACATATGAAAGCCTTTGACAGCTGTCATTAGTTTCGTGTGTAGCTTGGCTTTCCATTACATCTGTTTTCTTTCGAATACTCCATGTAGTTTCACTTCAAAAATACAACTCTGTTTCATGTGTTATATAACAATTCTTAAAGCTCAGTAAGCCGACTGCAATGTAAGGTAACTGCAACGTAGGAAACAGCTGATCGATATTTTTATATGAAAATTAGCTTACATTACATTACATCCCTTTAAACCATTTTTATTACTTTTCACATGACAATATCGATCAGCTGTTTCCTACTGTTGCAGTTAGTTTACATTAGAGTCGGCTAACTGAGCCTTTAAAAGAAGAGTAACCGAAAGAAAGTATCAAATACTTGTACATTTTTACTCCATCTATTGCCACTAGTTTGCTAATTTGCTGCAACTATTAAACTAGTGCATGAAAGAAATGGAAAAAATCATGAATATCACAACCATTTAGCAGGTAAAATGTAGTCGTAACAATATTTGTTTTAGTAAATTTTATTCCTTTTCTGTTTTTTTTTTCTTGATTTAGTTTTTTAGTTTATATTTCGTATTTTTCTTTGTTTTTGCTTTCTTTCTTCTTTTTTTTGGCGAGTATATTTCTATAAACGTTTCACTATTAAAGGGCACGCAATTTAGAGCTTTTAAGTGCATTTACATTTAGCCGGATGTTTGCACTAAAACTTATTTCAATTAGGGTTGTAGTTTTTGTTCTGTTTTTTTTTCAACTAGAACTAGTTAAAGAAAAACCAGGTAAAATACGGTTACACTGTTTGCAGAGAAATGGGAGATTAAAATAATTTTTTTAATATTAAAAAAAAACAGAGTATATGAGCCATTAAATAAAACAAAGAAGATTTTTTTTATAAATTTATAAACGTAGTGAATAACAAAAAAGCTAATTATGATTAACGGTTTAAAGTTTAAGCAGCAAATTTAGTGTAATAAGCTTTAAAGTGTTTATTTTAAGTTGAAATCATAGACAAATTTTTCTGAAGCAACATATGTATAAAGTTTAAAATAACTAACGAAGGTACTCTTAAATTATTAAGATCTTATTGCTGAAAGCAATATTAGTGATTTTCTTTTCATTTGAGAGACTTATTTTATTTTTGGTGGCATTTATAAACAATTATACATATATAGACACTTAATATTTTCAAAATTAATGTATTTTTATGAACTCTGCACCAATTAACACTGAAAAATATTATATTAAAATAAATAGGTATTCTATAAGCTAATGTTATTTTGATTTTATAACTTTGACAACTTGCCTTATCTTGGGAACCGTAAGGGCATTACTACACGTTCAATATATATTGAACGCCATCCAGTATCGCGATATTTATTGAACGTGTAGCATGCAGTATTGATGGATCGCGATCCATATCGCAGAAAGTCCTAAATTATGGAATCCAGATCGCAGATTGCGTGATATTAGATGGCGATACGGTAATAAGAAGTAAAATAAAACAAATACAATTAAAGACGCAGTGAAAATATAACAAATAAACAAAATAAATAAAGAGTAAACAAGTTTATTACATTTGTGCAAAGTTTGTTTTAATAAAGGGTAATGGCAGAAGATAGTGCAAGCGAGTTGGTTCTGCCGGAGAAATCGGAATTAACGACCGAAAAAACTATTTTTAATTTGGAGGCAATGCCGGAGTTGTGTTACTCGTCGGCCTAACCTTTTTTTTGGTTCTCTCGACAGTTTGTCAATAAACGATCCGCACAACACAAAAATAACGTAAATACTGATGCAATAAATATTGAACGTGTAGCATACGCTCGTGATCCATCAATCCATTAAAATGAATCCAGATCCAAATATCATAATACAGTGATATTGAACGTATAGCAGTGCCCTAAGAGCCAAACTTAAAAAATCACCAAATTACAAAAATCACCAAACACGAAAAACGTCTCCAAAAACACAAAATCCCAAACGACAAAAATGCCTATATTAAATATAATCGCTTTAATTAAAATAAATCGCCAAGAACCGAAAAAAGTCGCCAAAATGAAACAAAACTCGGTAACAAAAAAAAAACAGCAAGAACAAAAAAACGACAAGAACAAAAAAATCACAAAAGAAAAAATAAGCGAGCAAAATTTATAAAACTAACAAAGTCATCAAAAAAGGAAAAAAGCACCAAAGTTAAAAAAATCGCCAAAAAAAAATAAATCGCCAAAAGCTGAAAAAATTACCATAACAAAAAAATGTCAAGAACCAATACGAAATAAATCGCCTGAAACCGAAAAAAACTTCCGAAGGAATGAAGCGACGAAATATAAAACATTGCTTTAACTAAAATAAATTGCCAAAAAACGAAAATAGTCGCCAAAACGAAGGAAAAAAACTAGGGAACGCAAATAACGACTATTTTCCAAATTTAAACTGAAATCACACTAATAGAGAAGTCCTACGTACAAAAGGAATATTGCAAGGTACTTCATGTTACATGGACTACCTATAGATGCAATGATTTTTTATTTTTTGATTTTTATTTATTCCTTACAACATAACAGTTACTTTCTAATTTTTTTTTTTTTGCTAAAAAAAATTTTAATTTTTAAAATGATTAAACTATCAAGAAGTAAATTTAATTTAACATATAATAATATTTTTTACAGACTATGGCCATAAATTCAATTTTAAAACGGGCGATATTAGTTTTAACGCAAAAATTACGCTTTCCAAATTTTAAAAATTAAGAAAAAAATAAAAGTCAAAAGGTAACTGTTATTTTGTGAGGAATAAATAAAAATCAAGAAATAACGATTAAAAAGTAATTTTTAAAATAAAAATTATAACCGTTACGGTCCCTGAAAAAAACTAAGATTAAAAACCTGAAAAATTCGCATAAACTGCAAAACAACTAAAAAAAACCAAAAACCGCTAAAACAAAAATAAATCTCCAAGACCCAAAATTAAAAAAACGCCATAAAGAAAAAAAATCACCAAAAACAAATAAACGGCAAGACTAAAAAAGTGCCAAAACTGAAAAACGTTAAAAATTGAAAAAAAACCGGAAAAATCCCAAAAAACGAAAAAGCGCCCTTGAAGCTTAGACTCTTCTGGTAATACCGCATATTTGAACAGTTGTACTGTACTGCGCTGTACTTCTTTGATTTATTATTTTCAAATATTTATTTTTTTTAATATTGCCAAGATTGTTCTAATTAATCCCTTATGTACCCGTCCTTCCTTTTCATTTCTTACTATTTTGGAAAGAAAGTCTTGCAAAATTTTTATTTTTTTTATTTTATAAACACTTTGAACTGTAATAAATATTTGATAAGCTTTCCATGTGTGTAATGGAATTTTTCTTTATTAAATTGAAATGAATTATATTCTTTAGCAATTGTTTTTACATATAATTGGCTGCAATTTTCTACATGCAAAAGTTTAACTAAAATTTCACTAAAAAACATTTAACAAGTTATCTATCAAATGTGTCAAAAATATTCATATTAACAAACTGACAATGAAAATGTTGATTGTGAAAGGAATGTGGCAGGTAGGAAATCAAATGATATTAAAACCATGATTATGGGGATGAGAAGGTGGCTTCATATCAGGAAATCAAAAGACAATAGGGGATGGTTGAAAGTTTATAATAAATGGAAATCAAAAGATGATTTGCACTAGAGAAAAAATAAATACCAATGTTAAATCACCATGCAAAAATTTCGATTTTAAATCATATTAATCATGTTTAATTTAAATTTAACTCATGATGGCATTTATTTAGTATCTAAAAAATATTTACGCCTTTTGTGGCTGCAGCGTTAGTAAGCACGTTGAGCATCACATATTAAGTTCGAGTTCAACTCTTGGCCGGGAAGTCATATATTAACCACGCCACAGCCACACACAATCGCCTTAGTTTAATGATTAATAAAATACAATAACAACATTAAATAAAATTCATTTTGTTTCATGTTGGACATATCTTCGATTTAACATGATTTTCATGTTGTTTCAACTAGACATATTTTTGATTTAACATATGTTTTCGTTTTACTTCAATATTAAATTCACTTTGCTTTATCTTGAATTAACTTTGATTTAACATGGCTTTTCAGTTTGATTAACTAATACTGGAATGTTAAATCAACATGAAATAAAGTGATTTCAAAAAGAATTATTTTCTTTGCGCCATAAAGTTTAACCCTTTATTTATTTCTTGTCATTGTTTTATTGAATTGCAAATAACTGTGCTAAAAAAAATTATTTATTACATCACAGCAGATTTAAAGTAACCCTCCGATTTTATTAAACCAATGTTACCGTAGTGAAATTTTTTTTAAATTTATTTTGACCTCATTTTAATTAAATAAATTTTGTGAATTTTTTCAATTTATTTTATTTTCTGTTGCTTATTTTTAGAATATTATCAGTAAAAATATTTTTTATTTGTCACCTTTGTTACCAAGATATCTATCTGACTTTCCTTTCTCTTAATTCCCAGTGAAAAAAAAAATGGAAGTCATTCTAGTGGAAGTACATTTTCATTGTTTCCAAAAAATCGATATTTTTAATTTGCCGAGAGTGAGCAAAAAACCATGTAGAAGCTTATTTTAGTCACACAAAACCTTGTAACTCCTCCATAGCGTTAGAAAAGACTCACCAGAATTTAAAAAAAATTTATTTTTTTAAAGAAATTTATGAACTATTTTTAGTCTAAAATATAAAAGTTATTTGCTTAAATTTAAATGAAAACACTGTTTCGGGTTTAAATTCGTATGAAAAGAAACGAATAGTTAAAATAGGTAACTATTTACCATTTTTCCTAGATGAAAATATTATCGTAGAAAATAAAAAAGGGAATTTTTCTTAATATCGCTTCCAATTCATTGACCAGGCATCGAAAAAGAGAACTTCTTGCAATGACAACCGTATGTAAAAATCATTAGATCGGATCGAAATTTGTACTACTTCTGCATCGTAAACTCTACATTTTCATGACTTTTTTGGAGTCTCTTTTTTTACTGGGTTCTTTACCCTTTTTGACTACAATAAATATAATTTCAAAAAAAAAAATTTAGAACAAATCTTTTTACGTGTGCTACGAACTTCTAGAATCTGCTGCACCTTAAGGAGTTAAGCTTACTCTAAATCATGTTGAATTAACATGAAACACTTATGAAGCAAAATCATTGCCAACAATTTTGAAATTATCATTATTTTTGTAGATTTTAGTGTGATATTTATTTAAAGTTTTTCCAGGAAATTTGATTCTTGCTCTTCGTCGCCTTCGTAGTTTTGTTGGAAACAATAATATCTTGTTAGCAAAGACAATTGAATTAAAATGAAGTCAAACTGTTGCTTTCAGGTAGCTTTCCCTCTGAGAACTCGGTTGGCCCAACACCATAATCGTCCTCACCATCATGATCATCATCATCATCATTAAAGTCAACCACTAGACCATATCGCTGGAATGCAATGAATTGTGCTGCATGGAAAATTGTGAATTTCACTGAATATTATTTGAATGTCAAGCCAACATGAAGTGAGTGAACAGACAAATGTCTGTAGCAAAGCAATAGAAAATATTCTCCATTTACACACAAATAGCAAAATGCATAAACGAATGAATGATTGAATGAAGGAATGAATGAATGAATGAATAAACGAATTCAACCAAGTGTAATCATAGAATAACAACTGTAAAATTTTCCTCTTCATAAACCTTCTAGCGTTAACAAAATTTACTATTACAGAGGAACAAATAACGACACATATACATACATACATATAATAAATTTTTGCACAGAGACACACACGCAGCCAAATGCAAACAAACACTGAGTTAAGACAATAAAAGGAAAACGTAACTAAACATTTGAAATTTTGTGCCTTTAGGAGAACAAAGTTTGTAACATTTCTTATGTTTCAATTACAACAATATCTAAGACAGTTGATGGAAATTCTAATGTAGGGAAAGAGACTGCTAGACAGTGTGAAGAATGTAGAAATATTGAGGGGCGGGGGCGGGTGTGTAGGTCTTAAAATAATTCACAAATTATGCGTACAGCAAACATTATTTCCCTTAAATTAAATAAGTAATTTTAATTTAATATAATTTTCTTTTAATTTGAAAAAGCCATAAAAAGCGTTAAAGTTTGCCAGTTGGAGAAAAATATTTTTCATTGGCTTTCAAAAGACACGACTAGAAAAAAGTATTTCCTGCCTAAAGTTCTAATATCATCTTATATTTATCACTAATTGAATGAGTAACAATGAATTGTGATTGCTCTAGACTCAGTGCCTCTTGTTATAAAACTCTTTACTTAAAACCATTACGACTTATTTAACATATTATATAAGTCCTGACATTATATTCAATCAAATATTTTAACTGCCTTTCTGGCAAATGTATTTAAAAAATCAACAAAAAAAATAATAACCAAGAATAAATAAATGAAAGAGGAAAAACCATTTTTTAGCCAACACGCATTTGTGGCATTAAACTCAGCAACACTAGCGAACAAACGCAACTCCTTAAACACACACATACACACACACACACACACACACACACTCACTCACTCACGCTTACAAAATCCACAAAACATTTACTTTAATACTCTGCCTGCTTTTAGGCGCTTAACAGTAGTGAGTTTTTAACTAAACATATGTTTCAATGCAAAAGAATATTTTTTCTCTCTCTTTAAAACTCTAAACAATCAGCAAACAATTCAAGCAAAACAACCAAACAACCAAACAGCCGACCAACCAACAACCATGCAGCCATTATATTGTATTTTTAAGCTTATCTTTCATGGCTGTAAGCGGATTAAATCACAATTTTTTTTGCTTTTTTTCTAATATTATTATTGTAGCAGTTGTGAGTTTTACATAAACGTGTTTTGCGTGCATATTCACATAGTCATACACACACATACACACTCGTTTGACGATTGAAAATTCCAAGTTGTATAATGATTTCATGACGTTTACAGTGGGCATTATTAGAGAAAGTCTCAATTTCTATTTCATGGCTTAGGAATTTTAAAACTTCGGGTACTAAGCGTTGACGTTTTTGGTGATTTAAAGATAAAGTTAAAAAACTTAAACGTTCTGTTAGAGCGTATATTTTTGGTAGCAAAACAAAAACGAGGTTAGGTCACTGATTTCGCGACTTTGAAAGGAAAAAAAATTATTTTCGCAAAATAAAGTATTTTTGTTTTCCCATATTCACACCTTTTTACCTAATAAAGCGTTTACATCTAAGCAAAATCTAGTAGATTTTAATTAGATTTACCATACCAAAAAACTTTTACTTCCTCAATAGATTTTGTCGAAATGCGTGGTGTTGCTATTTAATGACTGTTGGAGAATGAGCTCGAATACAGGACCTCCTGTTTTATAGTCTACAGTGTAATTTGTGAGTAAATTTTTAAAAGTGATCACAACAATATATCAGATAATCCAAAATAAATCGTTCTAAGAGGCATTAAACTTTTTCTCAGCCGATAAATCAATAAATTCCAAAAATTTTACTAAAAAATTCTGCGAAAAAAATCTGAAGTCGGGTTTTGCAGAGATCTAATAAAAAAATAAGTAGAAGTGAAATCAAAAATGAAATATTAATAGGCGTGCCGCCGCCTATTTTTAAAATGCAGGATTGCGTGTTTTCCAGATTTCAGGGTGTGTGCTAAGATTTATAAAAATCGGTAAATTGGAAGCGCTCAAAATAAAATATTAAATTTTAATGGGCGTGACTACACCCATTTTTTTAATAAAACATTGTGTCTATTTTAAAGCTCGAGGTGTGTGGTTAGTTTCGTAGAAATCGGTCAAGTAGAACCACGTGAAATATTATAATAAATTATAATGGGCGTAGCCGCACCCATTCAAATTGTGCTATTACAAGAAACAAAGGTGTTTGCTACGTTTCGCAGCAATCAAATGAGTAGAATATTTAATTAAAAAAATTATGGCCATGTCGCCGCCCATTTTTTTTGCAAGGGGAAGCGTTGAAAGCTATACCCTCTCAGGCAAAAAAATAATTTTTACAGTCGGTCTAAAATGTACCGGGCTATGAAGCAACAAGGTAAAAAAAACGAATTGATAACCTGCTCCTTTTTTGGAGGCAGTTAAAAATAAAAGGATTATTCCACAGACTCTGAGTGATTTCTGCAGACAAGTTAATCCCTTTGAGGGTTGTGTTTGTTAAAAAAAAATTAAATAAAAAAAACAAGGGTGCCCCTGCGGCTGAGTGGTAGCGATGCTAGCCTCTCAGTCCAGAGGCCGTGGGTTCGATTTCTGCCATATACTCTGTAGTGCGATTCTGTAACTTTTAACGATCCCACAATCGTAATTTTTGTCTATACATTTTGTCGCTTAAAATAAGGATTGTGTGATTCTGAAACTCATTTTTAACGATAGGATGCAGCTGATATTTCCTGTTAATTTTTGTCCCTTTAATAATGACACAGCTGACATTAACCTACAGCAAATATCGTTAAAAATTTTACTGAATGGCAAAATCGGTAAATTTTCGTTATAATTATTTTAACGATGCGATTATCGTTAAAAAAAAAGTTAGTGAATCACACTACTGATTGTGTTATTACAAAAAAAAAGGGTTTGTGGACTAACTATGTTACAATTGTTTGGTTGTAGTTTAGAAAAGATTTTGGTCAAAAATTATGATAAATGTCACAAAAAAAATTAATGTGAACGGTAGAGATGTTGATAAAGATTTTAATTGTAATCTGCTGGATTTCTTTCAGCTGTAAATGCCGTATAATGAAGTTGCTCATCATTTTATCTCCGAAATAAAATATAGTTTCAAATGACATTTTTCGATGCAGCCTTTTATAATGATTTTAAATTAATTAAAACCAACCATTACTTGATTGCAGATCCAGCAAATATTGTGGTTAAAGTAACAGCTCTAATAAAAGCTACATTTTAGTTCTGACAGTTAATGGCTGCCAAAATGTTGAAGCTACATTAGCTGTCAATCATTCAGTCTGCCTTATCAAGCCTCCATGGAAGAATAACACGTTTAACGAGTGCAAATAATGAAATTGTTTGAAAAAGCTGGATGTTCTAATCGGAAAACCTTTCGATTGCCTCAGCCATCTTGCGGTCGCCTAAACTGTCTTAATGAAAGGACTGTTTGCAGTGCTCTAGATAAATTAAGACTTTAAAAAATCCAAGTCAATGAAAAGTAAAATCTTCATAAGCTATTGTCATCGTATGTGAGATTGTGCAGAAGAATCCAAGGTAGTCAATTTTGCTTTGATCACAAGAACTCTGCATTTCGCAGAACACAGCCAGGCATCCTTACTAAATTCAACTCATCCAAGAGCTGAATTTAACCGAGAATAGACAACGAAGTGTATTTGCTGACTGGGCCTTGGAACAGTTAAAAGCCGACCTAAATTTTCATCGAAAAATTAGCTACAGAATGAGGATACCAAAAGACAGTATTATTAAATTTGGAAAGACAATAAACCTTATGTGCTCAAGGAATCCCATATATTCCAAAAAAAAGTCATGGAATGATGTCAAGTTTGGCAGGCCACGTTATTTTTAATTTTTTCTTTGTGAACCACGTTGGCTAGGCCATTAGCATTCAAAGCGAAGGGTAGTAGCTAGGTTACGTTAGGTTAGCTTAGGTTAGGTAAAGTTAGCAGGTTGCTGGTAAGAAAGGTTGAAATTTAGATTCCAGCTCACTTGGGTCCAATACAATGATGCCTTTGTACTACCTGTGAGTTGGGAAAAAGGTAGTGAGAAAGTGTGATAGGGAAGAAATACTGATAGAGTAGATAAGTGATGAATGAAGAGATATATGAAAGGCGCTTCATTCCTGCTTTTTGCGCGTTTTTAATAATGCAATGTTTGCAGCGCCTCTGGTGTCAATGAGGTGTATTACATTTTCTAAGTTTTGCGTAGTAGTCATTTTGTAGATAATTTCACTTTAATGATGATGCTGCTACACAATAACGATAAAGGAGGACGGTCTGATGTAACATTAGGATCAAGGGCTATTTATTAGGTCTATGCAACTCTACAAAAGCAAGCAATATAAAAAAAACTTTATGTTTAAGTTGTCAGAAACAAAACTGAACTAAAGTGTATGGTACAAACAGCTTTTGACATCACGACGATTGTATTGACCTGATAAATAGGCCTTGATTAGGGTTAGTATCCGCTGAAGGCAGTGTAGCTTAGTGACCAGTGCATTATGCCTACATCTCTAAGACTTTTACTACAAAGACTGATACAAAAGGACCATAACTAGTATCAGAAAAATGCGCGCTGTTGATATTTAATGACCGTTGGAGAACGGGCACGAACACAGGACCTTCTGTTTTATAGTCTACGTGCTAACGGCTTCAGCCAACGCCACCCTCAAGGACTTAACAAGACACCAACACGTCACAATTTTTGCTTATTTTCCTCTGCCAGATTTAATCACTCGAAACTTGTTATACAGTGTAATTTGTATGTAAATTTTTAATAGTGATCACAACAATATATCAAAGAATACAAAATAAATCGTTCTAAGAGGCATTTAAACTTTTTCTCAGCCGATGTACACAATTGTTTTTCAGTTCCACCATAACTTTCCTAGAAAAAAAAACAATCACTTTAAAAGTAAAACATGTTTTCCATGCAAACATGTTACAACAAAACTGCTGAAAAATTATTTGCTGATAAATTGTTACAATACGTATGTAAACTGAAAATAAGTATATTCCATTTTTTCCACTTTGTTAAAGGATGTGAGGCAAACAAAGTGGAAATAAGAGAAACATGCGAGGACTTTTTAAACTTTGAAGGCCTGAGACAAATTCAGGAATGCCCTTCAATAGCATAAAATAAAGTATTTAAGAAAGAGAAAAAAATTTAGAATAATTTCGAACTTATGTCCAACAATATGTTAGAGATTAAAAAAATCTTCTCTTTGTCTGGAAAACTGATAAGACATATCATTATGATATGGTGATTGTAAAAACATTATCCAAAGGAATTCAACATCTACCTTTGGTGCACCATACTTTCTCTAAGAGCAGATAACACGCTTAATCATACTCATTGTCTTGAAAGAAATATTACCAAAAAAAATTTGATCGGTAAGAATTCCATTGATTTTCCTTTAAAATCAAACTTTCAAAATATAAAATTCACTCATCTCTCTTAATATATCAAAATGCAGTTGAAAGTCTTCATTAAACTCCTTCATTCCATAAAAACTAAAATTTATCAAGATATTCATATTACCGACCGTAGGGTACTTACAAAAATTATATATAAAAACTACACATATATATAGTTTTTTTGTTTCGAAAAGAGGACAGGAAAAAAATAAACTGTAAACATGTAGAGATAAAAGAAGTTGTTTCGTTAGAGTTTAGTTATTAATTGGAATTGTTTTAAAATTGTTTAACCTTAAACTTTTTTTCTCATTTCGCTCGTAAAGGTTTATTTATTTTTTTGTTTCAAAACAGGAGACATGTGGTTAAATTATAAAATAATAGTATTGAAATATACCACATACATATAGTATCAGGCATGCACAATGTGAAATGAAAAATAAACGTATTTTATGAAATAAAAATAAAAACAACTAAATGTATACTTTAAATAAAAGTTTCCCCAAAGTATGCAACAATTTTCCAGCACGTATTCAACGTATAAATCATAAACAAATTATTTGAACACATGAAACTTAATGTAGAACGTGGTATAAAGTAATTTAAATAAATTTTCTTCTTAAATAATTTTCTTTTATTTGAGTTATTGTCTAAGTAGCCACAGGCCACCAGGAAAAAAATCTTACTGGACTTGGATATATTCGGACGTTTTTAACCGATTTCAAAAAAAGCAGTAGCTTAACAATTCGTCTGTATTTATTTTTTAATATTAAAATACTTCAAAACTCGACACATTTTAGATCGATTGCAAAAATTTATTTTTGTCTGAGAAGGTATAACTTCAAATTGATGCCATTGTAAATAAAGTAGGCGGAAAACGCCCACATTTTTTATTATTTGATTTTATGATTTTTTGCTCATTTGATTGCTGCGAAACCTAGCAAATACCTTTGGTTTTTGTAATTACACAATTTTAAAATTTAAAAAATGGACGGGACTACGCCCTTTAAATTTTATTATTATATTTCACGTGGTTCTACTAAACCCTTGCTTACGAAACTTACCATACAGCTTGCATGTTCCTTATGACGGACACAGTCTTCCAGTTAAAAAATAGGCGGAGTCACGCCCATTATAATTTAATATTTTACTTTAAAAGGTTTTATTTGATCGATTTTTGAAAATTTTAACACATACCCTGAGCTCTGAAGGACATACAATCCTGCATTTAAAAAATGGGCGGGAGCACGTCCAGTTTGCTTTGAAGTCAGGTTTTTTTTGCAGAATTATTAATATCTATTTCGCTGATATTCTAAAGCAGGCTTACTCACAACACCACACACGTGTATTGCTCTTAGTAATAGGTCTCTATAGCTTGTACTTCCAAAATGAGAACTAGTGAGAGATTGAAAATGAGATGTTTTCGGAGATATCTGACTTATGGTAGGAACACAACTGGAACTATTGACGAATTTTTCGGTGCGAAAGTATAAACATAAATTTAGTTAAGTTCGACCTTGACTCGCACACGAAGGGTAACGTACGGCTATTACATATGTAATACTAAACTAAGTTTTGCCTATATAATCGTCTATCTTACCTTCCCCCGTATTCTGTAAAAAATAATTAAATTTTTGGCGATGGCATAAAACACTAAAATTTTAGTGTATTGAATTTTTAAGGCATTTCCAAATTTATAAATACTTCTTTAAAAGATGCGTTCGTAGTCGAAAATCGATAAATTGAGCCTATAGATTTTTAGTGATAGAAATTTAGCTGTAGCGAGTTATAGAATAAGAGGGCAGATGTAAACATTTAAAAAAAATTTTGATATCTATAACGGTTTTCTTAGTTTCAGCACTTTTTTTCGTTTTGCGAATATTTTTCTTTTTTTATAATTTTTTCCTGTTTTTTTAGTTTAAGCGATTTTTTGAGTTTTGGCGCTTTTACCTTTTTCCAATTTTTTTTTTCGTTTTGCTTTTTTCGGTTTTTAATGATTTTTTCCGAGTTTTTGTTTTAGTTTTAGCAATTTTTTGTGCTTTGGCGATTTTTTCGGTATTTTATGATTTTGTTCGGTTTTTATTTTGGTTTTATCGTTTTTTGTAGCTTTAAAAATTTTATTGGGTTTTTATGCGATTTTTTCTGTTATTTTTTTACTTAAGCGATTTAAACATTTTTGGTGCTTTTTTTTGTTTGCTTTGCATATTTTTTTCGGTTTTTGAGGATTTTTTCGATTTTTATGCGATTTGAGTGGTTTTGGCAATTTTTTCAGTTCTTGCCGATTTTTTTTTTGTTTTTTGTTTGTTTAGCGATCTTAAAAAGGTTTTGGTGCGTTTTTATTTTGGCTATTCTTTCGTTTTGGCGATTTTTTCGGGATTTTTCTGTTGTTTTCTTTTCGTTTAGCGATTTTTTGGCAATTTTTTGTTTTGCTGATTTTTTTTTAAATTTTTCCGTTTTTTTTAATTTGAGCGATTTTTGTGGCTTTGGCATTTTTTTTTTGTTGGCGTTATTCGTTCCTTTTTTTTGATTTTAACGATTTTTCGTCATTTGGAAAATTTTTTTAGTTTTTGGCGCTTTTGTTCGTTTTGGTGATTTTTTTCGGTTCTTGGCATTGTTTTCGGTTGTTTTTTATTTAAAATGATTTTAATAGTTTTGACGCTTTTTTTCGTTTTGACGATTTTTTTCGTCTCGCCGTTTTTTCTGCTTGTTTAAGTTTTAGCGATTTTTTTAGTATTGGCTATTTTTTTAGTTTGGGGCTTATTAATTTTTAGGGATTTTTGTTCGTTTTGGACGTTTTTTGGTTTATTTGCGATTTTCTATCGATATCAATTAATATGGTTTAACAGCTGAGAATGTCAAAACTGTGCTGACATTTTTGTTCAGTAGGGTTTGACCTGTCATCATGAATACTTTAATGCCAGAACATCGCTCTTTTAATCCTTTAATGCCAGAACATCGCTTTAATCTACTTTATAAAAATATAAGTCTATTTTCGAAGTTCATAGAGCACATCGTTCACTTTACGGTTAATATAATCTGCCTAGGGTGTAAGTAAGCGAATCGTGTAGATACTGATTGTTTTCACGCTCATTTCACTCTTCTGGATTCAAAGCGATCACCAAGACAAAGAAATGTGTGCATTGACGACAATATTGTTGCTGTAGAGAATTTCTTTCGAAATAGCAAAGAACGGTGAATGGCAAGTGCTTTTAATTAAGCCATGTTGACTGAATTTTTGTTTTCAAAATTTGACGCAAACACATTCACTAGTTTATTATTTTACACAAACCCATTCATTTTAAATTGTACTGATGATCAAGCCTAGCTCTAAAGGGAACAAAAATCTTCAATTATTCTGATAAATATGTATGTATGTATTTATATGTATATAAATATGTACTTTAAATTGAAATCTATTTAAAAAAAGAAAAATTTAACTCTCAGCTCTATCTTAAATAGCTTGTTCTCCATAAAGCTTACAAAAGCGGTTTTCCTTCTTATCGGCAAAAATTAATTATTAAACACTCCGTGACATGTTATGGCATGATAAACGCCAAAATGTATGCAACAACATTTTTCAACGGTTATATTTCATAATTTATTCATCTTTAAAATAAAGCAAATGTCCAATTATTTGGACTCTGCACGAAATGTCAAGAGAGCAAAAATGTAATAGAAAACTATATAATGCTTAAATAAAAATCACAAAAACATGCTCAGCACTGTTATAATGTTATATAATCATGCCATTTTATACTTAACTTTCCTGTAACAGCTAAAACGAAAAAAAACAAGAAACAACAAACGAACAAACGACTAGCAAACGAACAGAAAGAAAACATCAGCAACAGTCAAAATGTTGGAGTTGTTATTCAAAAAAAAAGCGAATTGGACATGAAGTCCTTGTTGGGTTTTATGTGTCGTTGTTGTAGCTGTAGCAGTTGTTGTTATTATTGTTGTTGTTGTTATCTTGACATATTTTAACAACAACCAACAAGAAGAACAGCAGCCGCAACAGAAACATTATGTTTCATTTTGATATCGTTAAAAACATAACCAACTCATATACTCGCAAGCAAACACAAAAACACACATACATAAATGCACTTATACATATATAAACATATAAACATATACTCATGGCCGCAATGCATTTTTATTTGTTGCATACTTTTACATGCCAACGAACATGCTTTATTTTTATGTTCATACATGCAGCGTTACGAAGAGTTTGCGGTGGAATAATAGAGACTTTTTAAACGAACATTAATAAGTAATGAATACTATGTAAGAAGTCAGGTAACAGCGAAACTGCAAATTTTTTTGGGAAAAGAATAGGTAGGAGCATACCAGCAAAAAGAACATTACAAATGTATTCCTATTTCAGCTACAGAATAAGCAGCATCACACAGAAAAAATGCATATTCAAATCTATGAAAAATTAAGTTAAAAATGAAAAACTTCAAACTCACCTGATACTTTTAATGTTTGGTTTAGTCCAGCTGTTTCCCTTTATCCCATTATTGAGTGCAATCCATCTCAATTCATTTTCTTTTATTTAATATTTTATTTTATTTTATTTTACTTTACTTTATTTTATTTTTTACCTATTTTTTTTAATTTTGTTTCACTTCATTTCATTTCATTTAATTTTATTTCATTTCATATTTCATTTCATTTCTTATTTTATTTTCTTTTCTTTTTTTATTTATTTTATTTTAATTTTATTTCACTTAACTTTATTTTATTTTATTATTTTTTTTATTTTCTCCCTTTTTATTTTTTCATTTTATTTTATTTTATTTTTTTTTATTTTTTTTTTAAATTTTATTTCACTTCATTTCATTTTATTTTATTTTATTTAATATTTTATTTTATTTTATTTCATTCCATTTTATTTTATTTCATTTCATTTCATTTTATTTAATTTTATTTCATTTCATTTCATTCCATTTCATTTTATTTTATTTAATATTTTATTTTATTTCATTCCATTTTATTTTATTTTATTTTATTTTTTTATTTATTTTTTTTTTTTTGAATTTTAATTTTCTTCACTTCATTTTATTTCATATTTTATTTTATTTTATTTATTTTTATTTTATTTTATTTCATTTTTTTATTTATATTTTTTTAATTTTGTTTCACTTCACTTCATTTCATTTAATTTTATTTCATTTCATATTTCATTTCATTTCTTATTCTATTTTCTTTTCTTTTTTTATTTATTTTATTTTAATTCTATTTCACTTAACTTTATTTTATTTTATTTTATTTTATTTTATTTTATTTTATTTATTTTTTATTTTTTTAATTTTATTTCATTTCATTTCATTTTATTTTATTTAATATTTTATTTTATTTTATTTCATTCCATTATATTTTATTTCATTTCATTTCATTTTATTTAATTTTATTTCATTTCATTTCATTTTGTTTCATTTCATTTCATTTCATTCCATTTTATTTTATTTTATTTTATTTTATTTTATTTTATTTTATTTTTTTATTTATATTTTTTTAATTTTGTTTCACTTCACTTCATTTCATTTAATTTTATATCATTTCATATTTCATTTCATTTCTTATTTTATTTTCTTTTCTTTTTTTATTTATTTTTTTTTAATTTTATTTCACTTCATTTCATTTAATTTTATTTTAATTAATATTTTATTTTATTTTATTTCATTTTATTTCATTTCAAATTTTATTTTATTTCATTCCATTTTATTTTATTTTGTTTTATTTTATTTATTTTATTTTATTTTTTATTTATATTTTTTAATTTTATTTTACTTCATTTCATATTTTATTTTATTTCATTTCATTTTACTTAATTTAATTTTATTTGATTTTATTTTATTTCACTTCATTTCATTTCATATTTCATTTATTTTATTTTATTTAATTTTATTTGATTTTATTTGATTTTATTTGATTTTATTTGATTTTATTTGATTTTATTTTATTTCACTTCATTTCATTTCACTTTATTTCATTTCATATTTTATTTTATTTTATTATTTTTTTATTTTATTTTATTTTATTTTATTTAATTTTTTTATTTTATTATATTTTATTTTATTTTAATTTATTCTATTTTATTTTTTTATTTTATTTAATTTATTTTTTTTTATTTTTTATTTATATATCACTTATTTATAATTTATTTAGAGGATATTAATTTTCTATTAAACCACTTTTCACAACACTTCTGGAAGCTGAAATAAAAATAAAATATATAATTTTTAATTTAGTATAATTAAGGTAATTATTTAGATAAGTACAGAGTAGAGCTGTTAAATTTCAATTACAATTAGTAATCAATTAGATTACATATTTAAAAAATTGTTTTGATTATATAATTCTGATAAGTAATTGATTACGATTACTTATAATTAAAAATTAGTCTGAATTACTTGAAATTACAAAAAATAATCGAAAGTAATCAAGAACTAATCTGACTACTTTCAAAGATTACTTTTGATTATAAATAAATAATCAAAAATAATTAAAAGTAATCTATTTTTTAATTTCTTTTGATTCTTTTGGATTATTATTTTGAAATTTCAAGTAATTCAGATTACTTTCCCATTATTATACGAGATTTACACTATGACTTTTCGCCTGCATTTTTCTTGAATTCTGTTGTTGTTGCTACCCCTTTGATCGCCTTTTTACCACCTTCATCAATAAAGTCTCAATAAAGTCTCGTTAGAAAGTCATCGTATGAATCCCGTATTAGTAATCGTAATCAATTAGCAATTGTGCAAAACTGAATTTAATCATAATTGAATCATTACTCAACCTTGCAAAAAAAAAAGTAATCAAATTAGTAATCAGTACGGTTAATAATCATAACTTAACAGCTACGGTACAGAGTAAAACTGTTGGTAAGATTGCATACACATTTTTTAACCCAACCCACCTCACCTCCCCTCTTGACAACCCTTTTTTCCACATTTCCAGTATTTGTTTTATAAACCGTAACCGTCTATTGTGATCTATGATCAAAAACTTTAGGCAGAATCTTGTGGTGGTCTGTTAAGCATTTAAAGTTTTCATATGTCATATATTTTTTCTCCCTTTACTTAAGGGTGGAAGAATACCCTCTTGGAGTACGGAGTTTCTTTTTTTCATCCATCTAAAAGCTTTATTCAAATTTCTGTACGCATTTTATACTTTAAAAACAAAGATGAATAAGTGCGATCTGAACCATTTAAATGAGTTTAAAGTTTTTAATTTTCACTTTTTTTATGAATTTCAAGCTCCTTAATAGGCAGATTTTGTAAAAAATTTCGTTTCTAAACGTTTCAAATTTGTATGAAAAATAACGAAAATTCGTTTCAAAAAATATTTTTTCCATACAAATTTCAAAACGAAAAAAAACGTTTCTATTTAAAAAATTTGGCCCTAATTTTTAATAGATTTTGAATACAAAAAAAAACAATTTTGTATTTAATATTCGCTTTCAATGGAAATTTTGGCTCCTGTTTACTATGTAAAAGGAAGCAACTTCAGTTAAATTTTTTTTTCAATAATAGCTTTGAAACTTCCCTAGATGTTTCTTTTACTGCACTCTCAAAGAGTAACATTTCTGCTTAAAAAAAATAATTGTGTAGTACAGTCTAATTTTGTTTAAAAAAAGTATATAAAAATTTATATTTTACAAAAACTTAGAAACATTTTATACACAGAATTTATTTTCATTATTCAATTTATCTCTACTGCCGACTGAATACCCTGTGAGCCAAAGAAATTTCTCATTATATATATATGTATATTCTCATTATACATATCGCCTAAAACTATGAAATATTTTTTGCCCAAAACCTTTTAAAATCACTGGCAAACTGAATGTTAATTAAAGATTTATTTGTGATTAAAAATTCATTAAACGTTCTTTGAACTTTTTGCCTGGCCGTTTATACTAGTGTACGTTTCATTATTATTTTTTTCTCTTTCTTTGTTGTTTGGCTGTTTGGCTATATTCCAATAATTAGTAAAACCAAATTTTATAACTGAATCTTTACATAAAGATTTTCCAATAAAAACAAAGTTAAGCGAACGAACGAACGAGCAAACAAATAAATATATCAAAAAATAAACTACATACATACAACGTCAATAGTGGCAACAGCAATTTAATGAACTTAAGTTTTGACCTGCGTTTAGACTTCTTTCTCGGCGGTAGTAGGGAGTAGATAAATATGTGTATGTAAATGTGTTAGATATCCTTATAAACTTGACTAAAACTTCAATCAACAACCAGCCAACGCCATTTAAATATTGTTTGTGAAAGTTGTATGCAAATGTGTGTGTGTGTGTGTGAGTGTAGATCTGGGTGGCTGGGTTGGTGTGCAGGAAACTTAATGTGAGTTGCATACAAAAATATTTAAGGCTGATGTTTGGCAGTGGGACGTTTCTGTTAATTGTAAAAATTAATAAACTACAATTATATTTATGTACTGGAGTTTATAAAATAAATGAGAACAAGAAACAAACAGGACTTCTAGTGAAATCAGTGACATATGTAAATATATTTATTACTCGCGATTTATTTTAATGTTTTTTTTTCTTCTTCTTAATTCACCTAATGCTTCACTGTAGCTCTCTTTAACATACACATGCAAATTAATTTACATGTTTATTCACCTTTTAGGCTTAAACTTGATTGCCTACATGAATGTATTGGCTCGATGACTGACTGACTGACTGACTGTCTGGTTACTTGGCTTATCGACTGCCTGACTGACTATTTAGTTATGGTGTATGTTGTATTTTTTTTCCTCATTCTTTCTTTCTTTTAAGTGCTGCAAATAATTTTTTATGTATATTAAACACGTAAAGCAAATAACAACAACCTGCTACAAACAAGAAAATAAAACAAAAATTTATGGTAGTACTAATTAAAACTGAAATTTCCGTTGTATAATACAACACAGAACATTTTTCACAGAACATTTTTACAACTTTACAAGGCAAACTTTTAGGCTGAAACAAAAGGGAAAAATTAAATAGAATCTACACGCATGTACGCGTATTTTTCTTATTAAAACATAAAAAAAAATTTAACATGCTAATGATATTTTAAACGATAAATGATAATAAGCCGATTAATAGGTAGGACATATGCTAGGCTAAAAAATAAATGTTCTCGTCCTTTTTTTCTTCTTCTTCTCCTTCTTTAAAGAGAATTAAGATTCAGGCAATTAGTATGTCTCGCAACATATTTATATGTATGTATGTATATAAATTTAAGTATGTACGTGTGTGTTAAGTTCTTTGAGAAAGCCGTAATGCGTAGAGGAAAAATAATGAAATACTAAATGATTTAGCTTAAAGCCTTTTACAGCTCTGATGTTTTGTGTTTTCGTTAATTTTTCTAACATCGTTGCAGCGCCTCTGGTGTTAAATAGAAGCATTACTTTAAGCCAGGCAGCCATTTTATGTAATAGTTATTAGGGTTCTATACACCAAACCGGAGAGCTAAGGATCTGAAATTTTCACAGAATAAGTAAAAGTTAGACCGTAACTAAAGGGTGTTCTAAAGCGAGCAATGAAAAAAAATATATTGAAATTTTAATGTAATAAAATTATATATAGACACTTGAAATTTTCAAAGTTAGCGTATTTTTTATGCAGACTACAACAATTAATACTCAAATTTTAAAAATCAATAATAAAGGGTATTCTATCAGTTGATGCTATTTTGTCTGAGTAATTTTGGCAACTTTCTTTATCTTGGAAACCGCAGGAGGCCAAACTCTTGAAATTTTCCAAAACGCTAAAACAAAAAATTTCCAAAATTAAAAAAATCACTTAACCAAAAAAAAAATCGGCAAAACCGAAAAAATCGTCTAACGAAAAAAAGCACCTGAATAAAAAAAATTCTCTAGAAATAAAACAAATGGCCAAAAAGCGAAAAAAATCGCCAAAATGAAAAAAAAACTCTAAACCTAAAAAAACGCTAAAAACCAAAAAAAGCGCTTAATCAAAAATAAAATATATCGCTTAAATGCAAAGAATAAATATTCTGAAGTAAGAGGTCGCCAAAAACTAAAAATAAAATGACAAAACGAAACAAGCGCTAAGACTAAGAAAAAAAATCACTTAAATTTTAAATTAAGTTTTGTAAAAAAAGAGAATCGAATAAAACCGCCAAAAACGAAAAAGAAAAGCTAAAACTAAAATAAATGTCAATACTAAAAAATTTTCGAAAACCGTAAAAAACTGCCAAAAATAAAAACCCGCCGTACGGAAACCTTCGCTTGCGAGTCAAGGTAAAACTTAACCGAACTTATTTTATTTCACCCACGATTTAGTGCTACAAATACCAACACAGGAGAACACTAGTGCATTTCAGAAAAAAACTACGATGTCGATATAACTGAGTTCAATCGATCAGGGCTTGAACACGGGCTCTCGTCATTTTATTTTAACCAATGCACTAACTACTTCGGTCTTTTATAACTATAGTCTCATAGAGGTCTCAAAATCTGAAAAGCATAGATTTTGTATCCAATATTTGCCGTGCATTTTCAATTATTTCCATATAAGATCTTCCACTAGATTCTTTCAAACTTTGGCAGTTGTTAACAGCCATAATATTGTAGCTACATCTATCGACTTGGCTGCCACTTATTCATTTTGTTTTGCCAACTGCCCAAAAGGGCGGATATAGCTTGAAAATAATAGAAAAATAATTTTCAGCGAGGGGACCCATTTGTGAATCATTGGATGTGTTAATAAAAAATAACATTTCATGTGGTAAGAGCGTTCAATGCTTGCCGAAAAGCTTACTGTTTGGTATGGATATTGTTTCATAATGGACAACATGGGATTGGATGACATGTGGTTTCAACAGGATCTGTTCCACAATCCATATTTAAGATAGACCATCTTTTTTAATTTGATTTGTTCTCTGACTTATTTCAAATAAAATAAAATATGCTTTTTTATTTTCTATAAAACATTTATACCAATTTGAAATTTATTTGCTAATGTTTCAGCATTGTCTATATGCATTTCAAGGCCTCTGTATTAAATATCATGCTTACATTACATATCGCTTATTTACTCAAAGAACGTCACAACTAAAAAAATGGAATTTTCAAGTTAACGATGCAGAATTAATTCTCATATTGTTTTTTGTATTGTGTAAAAATTTCATACAAATATCTCAACTCAACTCTTGAAAACAAAATGAAATTTTCTTTTTCCAGTTAGTTGTATGTAAACTGAAAATTTTAAACTCGTTTGCTGGTAAAATGGTTTTTTGAGTTATTACTTCGTTTGAGCAAATGAGATATATTAATACACTTTTTGCAAAAATTCGAACTCTAAATCGAAATTTCGAAATATTTGTAGGATAATAATAAGTAAAACAACGGAAAGACAGTAAACAATTAAGAAAAATTCGTATTTTTTGTTTGCAAGTGCTGCAATAGCGATTTTTCCACATTCTTAGAAATTTCGAACCTAATTTCGAATTTTCGAACTCAATTTCGATTTTACGACAGTGAGTGAATTTTAAATTTGAAACAACTAATTTTCTAGCACACTGATTTTTTAAATTATGACGTTGTTTGAATTTTTGCAAAAATTCGAACTCAATATCGAATTTTCGAAATATTTGTAGCACAATAATAAGTAAAACAACGAAAACCAGTAAATAATTAAGAAAAAATTCATATTTATTATTTGGAAATGCTGCAATAGCAATTCTTCCAGTGTTTGAAATTTCGAAATTAACTTCGAATTTTCGAACTAAATTTCGAATTTTTGAAAATGAGTGAATTTTAAATTTTAAATACTTAATTCAATAATATATTTGTTTTCTTAAGCTTGAGGTGTCTTTTTTTATATAAAAATATTATTTTTATTTCAATATTTCGCTACTCCGTGGTTAGGCTATTGATAGGGTTTTAAAACAAATAAAAACTATGGCTCTTTCTATGAGCAACTTTTGATCTTCGACTGTAGTCGAAAGTATTGATCGAACGAATATTCATTCAGTATTATTATGAGAATTCGACAAGGAACATCGTTATTGTGAATAAAATCGGAAAAATTAGCTTACAATTTGTGTTTGTTTATTTGCAAATAAACATTGTTTAACGTTTAGATTTTTTAAATATTTTTCTTATTAAAATTCTTCATCAAAAGCTAAATTTTGTTTGAATTTAACATTCGATGTTCGATACCCTGCAAAGATCGAAAATCGAATGCAACTCATAACAGGGTCTTTTATTTTATTTAATTTTAAATATAGAGAGCACTTCATGAAAGATCTGTTAGTATAGGTCTCACCTCAAAGCCTGGATTTTTTGTGGTGAAGTGTAACTTTTGGATTTAATAAAACCCCTACCCCTATGAAAGTTCAACAGGGTCAAATCGCAAGATTTGCTTGGCCAGTGCGCTAAGTTGAATGTCTAGTAAGCTACTACTGTTCTGTCGAAAGAACAAGTCTTTGATATTCATATCATTAAATTTTTGCCAGAAAAAAATACACTTAAAAATGGGCGTAGTGAAGGGAAACATGAATTTTGGTAAAACAATTTAATTATTTTTAAGTATTGTTGAATGCTTTACCCGTCTATGGTACTTTCGAAAAATAGACTGAATAAATAACAAGGAATTTCACAGAAAAAGCTTTATTAATATGACTACTATCGACTGAAAAAGTTTGGAAATATCTATTGGAAGTAGTAAAACTTCTTGGCATATGAATTTGCCATAAGAGACCTTATCTTCTGCTTTTTCAAAGCGACAACAAAAGTGAATGCCCAAAGACACCACCAAGCTTTCCCGTAATGCGGCGGATTTTAAAAAAGGTTCAGAGAAAAACAAACAAAAAAATCGATACAGGTTTATATTTTTTTGTATAATTCGCCAGAATCAATTGCTAGATATAGTGCACTTGGGTAGTATAGAGTGTACTAGCCTCGTAGTCATAGGCGTAGAGAGGCCATTATGGGGGGTACATTGCCCTCCATCCCGAAGAATTTCTGTGACTCCCTAGAATTAATAAAAATTCCCCCCCTCCCCTAGAAAAGGTTTATAGCTACGCCAATGCTCGTAATCGTTCGATCATGGGTTCAGTTCCTACCGAAAAAATCAGTGTTTCTGCACACAAGTCATTATAAAATAGCTTCGCAAGTTGTGTCTGTCTTGCACAGTAAAATATTTAAATTAATATTTAAATTTTTTCAGTGTAATTGGTTTTTTTTTTGGGTGTAATTGGTTTTCGTAAGCAACCATCTACCGCAAGCACATCAAAGTAATTATCTTCAAATCACAAACAACTGCAATTATTTTGACATTTCTATTGTTTTATTTTTCCTGTTTCACTTTAGTTTTCTAACTGACATTTTGGCATAATTTTTCTCTATTTCTCTATAATCCCCTTTTCAACTAACAGCAAACCAAAGAATAAAAATAAAATCATAATAATGATATACTCAAGCAAAAAATAAAAAATAAAATAATAATAATAATAATAACAAGAAGAAAAAACGTCAAGTCAAACAATTGCCAAACTAAAAACTGCAATGCGCCATAGAATTCAAACTGTTAGAAGGATCTAACAACCCACATACTACAAATACACCGACATACAGACATACATAAATACATACACACTTATAACTGACATTTTTGCCACTCAAAAGATTTTACAGCAATAGTTGCACTAAAAATTACTGTAATTTTTCTCAAGTTGCGAACAAGAAAAAGAAGAGAAAAAACAAAGACCAAAAAATGGGAGAAAAACAGACAAATTCAACATTTAACTAAATATAAATGTCAAAATGGACATTTAGATTCTATATAAATATTGCAAGAAGCCTCAATTCTAGGCAGCTAAAAAAAATCGTTTCCTTTATGTACATACATTTATTTTTTACTATTGCTCCGTTTGTCAGTGTTAAGCTTTATAATCTGCTTAGGTTAAAATACAAGCAGTTAAAAGCTGTCAAATGTTTGACAATTGTTTTCAAACATTCCAAAGAATAGGAACAAAAGTAAAATGGTATGAAAAAGTTAAATGCATTAAATAAAAAAGGGTTAAAAAAATATTTTACAGCAATTAAAATGTGGTAAAAGTTGTTACAGCATACTTTGGGGATTTAATAATGTCAGAAGGCTAAAGCATAATTTAAGGTGCTTGATATGTATTTGAAAGGAGGAAAAATTAAGGGCCAATTGCACCAACTTATTTAAATATCAATTCATATTTAAAAGTAATTTTTCCAGATAAAAATGAATGAAAATCGACATTTAAATATGAATTGATATTTAAATAGAGTTGGTGAAATTGGCCCTAAGTGTTACTTGTTTCTTTAAGCAAATAACTAATTATCATTTTAGAAATAAATAAAGTTTTACGGCCGTATTTTTTTTTTTAAATATTCGTATTTTTTTAGCTATTTTTTTTTTAAGAACAAACACAACCCGCAAAGCGTTTAGCTTGTCTGCAGAAAACACCCAGAGTCTATGGTGGGAATCGAACCTACGACCTCTGGACTGAGAGAATAGCATCGCTACCACTCAGCCACAGGGGCACACTAAAAAACTAATTAATATTAATAATAATTTTAAGTGTGCTTTAGTCAAAACTTGTAGAGAAAGTTTGTTTTAACGTATACTTCAAACACAATGTTTATTTTTTTTTGTTAGATGCGACAGTTAGTCCTTATAGTTCTGTCTAGAGATGTGTATGCGTGCTGCGAAGTGTGTGGTTTAAATTGCTGCTAGGCTTTTAAAAAGGGTTGTAGTATTTTTGTCACGTGCGACATCAAACAAATGTTCTTGCTATTTTACTACTTTATAACTATATTTGTGTAGGGCATCAGCACAGTTCATCATTTGATACAATGTTAAGAAAAATCCAGTGTTATTGTTCTGAAATACCAGCTTAATTGCTTGCTGTCGCGTGTGACAAAAAATTGGATTTTCTCTTGGAAATTTCCATATAAAAGTATGAAGGATAAAGGCATTCATTTCATTTTTTTTTTGTTTAAAAATGTATTTTTTTTACAACAAACACGGGAAAAAAATTAAAAAAATTTTTTGAGTTTTTTTCCTGTGTTTCTTGTCAAAAAAACTACATTTGTCCATTTTTCCAACGAGAAAAACTTGAAATGAATACCTTTGATATTTTGACAGATCTATTGGATTTGTTGCTTTAAAAAATAGCAATTCTCAATGAAATACTGTTCAGCAAAAAATAAAAAACAAGATGATGCTACTGCTTTTTTTAATTTATCTTGCTGCAATAGTTCTAAGTGGAAGAGATTTTTGACAAATATATCTTGAAATCCTTGGAAGCTCGAATTATATTTTACATTTCTAGATTAAAATTGCTTAGAATTATTTAAAGAATCATTCCCTTACAGTTTTTTATAATTTATTTTTTTGGGCATCGAAACAAACGCATCCAATATAATTTTCATTCGTGTAGCTAAGCGCCAAAAGTTCATGAAATGAAACAGAATATCAACTCGAATGCCACAACTATTATTCTGTTTCTAATGCACATTATTTAGGAGAAATTGAATTAAATTCTCTAGTGGATGTTAAGTGTTTCTGTGTGTTCATGTATACGGTTGCAGGTAAATATAACCACATAATCCACCAACAGCCAGTAAATAGCATAACGAGGAAATATGTATTGCAAGGTCAAAGACATGCCATCTATCTATTTGATATAAACGCAGTGCTGATATAAGGTTAAGAAAATATTTACAAATAAAATAAATGAAATTAAGTGTAACAGAGAAATGTATTCATTTGTATAAAAAACCGATTGCTGTTCGGCACTCTCATGCTACTCCGGACAGCATGTATGCATGTACCAATTTTGAGTTAATGATGTAAAATTAATCCTCATGTCGTTATTCACAGTGTGTAAAAAATTTCATACAAATATCTTGTTTACTCAGCTCTAGAAAGAAACATAAAATTTTCCATATCTATGATTTGATTAAGCTAAGGTTCGTATCGCTTTTTAAGTTAAATTACTTGCGATAATTATTAATGAACGTAACTATAACACCAAAGTTAATTGTAAATATTCTGATAAACACGTAGTAGAACGGAATAACTAGTTGTTTTTCGCAGGTCACTATACCTTCCTCATTGCTGTCCTTTTTTGTGTTTGAGCTTCCATTACAAAAAAAGCTTTCAGTAAATTTTAATATAATTAATAAAAACAATTCACAAATTCCATTTGCAATAAAAAGCTGAATATATAAAGCAGAAATCATCTAACACCACACATAGTGAACCAAAAAAAAAAAAGCGCTGATGATGAAGGTGTAGTGATGTAGGTGTAGTGTTGTCAGAATATTTTCAACTTACTTACTTACTTATGTTCATTAATAATTATCCAATGTAATTTGACACACAAAACGATACGAACTTTACCCTGATAATATCATAAATATAGAAACAAATGAAGTCCGAACAATATTAATAAAACTAACTAAAATAAAAATTAAATAGAAAACTTCAAACTCGTTTCCTGTGTAAAGTAGTTTTTTTTTAATTTTGACGTTGTTTTAGTAACAGTACGAATAGGCGAGCAATTTTTATTTCTGAACATAACTATTAACTTCGGCAGATTGACGTCACAAAAATGTTTGTGTTGTGAGTTACAACACAAACTTTTTTCACAACTTGTGACATATAATGCTAAACATCAAAATTTAAGTCGTAGTGTAGTTTAAAGTGTGTGTTTCAAGTTTTGATTTTTTAGTACTTCTGTGCTTCTGCTAATTTTTTTGTAATATACTTATTGGGGCAAAGTCATAATCAAAATAAAGTAAACTTTAAGAAATTAAAACCAGTATTCCCATACAAAATACTGATTCTAAACTCTTAAAGTATACTTTGTTTTGACTCTGACTTTTCCCCATTACACATTTCTAGTTTCCCGCCATTATTTTCAAAAATATCCAAACTTATGTCTCGTGTAATCTTTACTGTAATCAAAAATAAACATAAACATACATACATACATAACTATGTATGGAGACGTATTTTTCATGAGATCCCAATCATTCTTCGTAGCCTTTACACTACATACATAATTACATACATATGTATGTACATATGTATATATACGTATGAACGTATGTACATGCATAAAGACGCAAATGCCACAGGTTTGGTAAAATATGCTATCATACTCAAATGGATGAAAATGTTTGTTTTTAAATGTAGAAAAATATTTTACTTATATAATGTTTCACTACAATCTCCCAAAAATTCCAGAGAACACATATTCACTATTTTCCACATTTTATACATACATACTTTTGTATTATTAAATGAATAAAACTTTCAAAAAACTTAAAGAACTTCACTTTTTTAACAACGCTTAAACTCTCCATCTTTCACACTACAAAGAATTTTCTCCAATGACTCGCAAATAAAGATGTGAGAGTTCTACAACACTATTCGTTTAAATTACAACAACAACATTCTAGTTCAAGTGCGTGAGAAACCAAACTCTGTGGTTGTTTTGTGTATGTGTGTGTATGTTTGTTTTTGTTTAACTGCATCTACCTATCTTCTTTGATGATGCCAACAAATGCAAAAACAAAATAAGCGAGATGACACCTTTACTCAAAATCCGATGGACAACAATAACAAAAAACGAAAATATGATGTTTTAACGAAGGTACTCGTATCATTGTACACGTGGCAAAAGTCAACAAGATGCATTTGTACATACATATGTACATACATATAGATGTATGTAAATACATATTTATTTATGTAGGTCAGCGTTGCCACTAGCGGAACAAGAAATTAAACAGCTGCAATTTTAAAGTAAAGCAAAAAAATTTTAGGAATATAGTCGTATTAAGATTTTTATTATTTTTTGGTGACCCAGCAATCAATTTCAAAAGAGGTAATCGAGCTTGGAATTAAGCATTTTTGGTGGAAGCTGTTCCTTACTGGATTATCAACTTAATAATTTTAACAATGCGTGAGACTGAAATAATCGATTCTTGAAAAGTAGTTATTTTGTTTATTGTAGGAACTAATTAATTTTTTCGTTGTGGGAAATAGTTATTTTTTTCTCGAGTGCTCCTGTGGCTGAGTGGTAGCGATGCTAGCCTCTCAGTCTAGAGGTCATGGGTTCGATTCCCACTCTGGGTGTACCAGAGTCTTTGGTCCGGAGACAAGCTAATCGCTTTCCGGGTTGTGTTTGTTCTTAAAAAAAAATTCTATTTAGTTGAAAAAAAATTTATTAAAAACTCAGTTTGATTAAATATATTACAATATTTTAAGAAATGTTAACATGTAAATTTAAAAAAAAAACTATTGTTTTACTACAAAATATACCATTTTGTAATATTTCTTTAACAAACTCAATTGATTATATTTTGGGTTATATTTTATTCGTATCCGTGCCCGTTTTGTTTCTTATAAATTGAACTATATTGAGAAAAATTTAAATTATTTTGCTAGTGCTTTTTATTGGGAATTGTTACAATGAAAGTTTAACATTTATTAACGCACTAATAATCGCAAATTATTATTTTACTTATTCAGTAAAATAATTTTTTATTAAAAATAATTACATTGAAATTGATTATTGAGGGGCTTAGCTGAATCCTATGCGCACTTCACTGTGGCTAATGCAGATCATCAGGGAACCTTTACCCAAAGTTTTTTAGAACAACTAGAGTTATTATGTTATAAACTTTCATTTAAACAAATGAGAAGCTCAACAACAAATAACAAAGTTGAAACAAGAACTCAGTAATCAACATATTTTTTATTTTCCTACTTTACTACATTGGCTTACTTTTTTTCAGATCTAATTGTAAAAGTATGTCAAGAAAATAAATGTAAATAACAACAAAAGAAAATAAAAAACATGTTGATTATTGAGTTCTTGTTTCAATTTTGTTATTTGATCGCCTACAACTCCGATTGATGGAATAATATCATTTGGTATGTGTTATTAGGATAAAAAAAAATTATTTTGAAATTTATGGAAAAGTACCATTTTACTTCGTAAAAAAAAATCCTAATTATTATTTATTATCAACGTCGCACAAAAAAGAAATATTATCATTGGAGATAGAATAATTTTTCTATCTCCTGTATATAATTTTTTTATTGTATTTAATGCTTAATGTTAAATCTTATTGCAAGACTTCATAAAGACATGCTGACATACTTGCAACCGCACACAATGAACATCAAATTAAAATGCTGATTGACGATTTTACTTGAAGGTCTTCGAAAAAGCGTCAATAAAATGACACTAATACAAATTCACTGAATAATGCTTTTATTTGATCGTCTCCACAATCCTTAAAAGTATTTGATACTACCGGTACTACAACCAGTTTAAAAACTGCATTCGAAATGGCAAAAGTCTTAAAATTATGATATATCTTCAACTTTTTATTTTTCTAACTGCATGTGTTTTGTGTGTGTATGACTGTTTTTTTCCTGAAATAAACAACAAAAACAACAACATTGAAACTGCAAAATGAAAAGAAAAAACACACAACATCTCTACTAAGATAACTTCCAAATTTATTTAAAGCAGCAGTCAGGCAAACAGAACATGTCGGGAGCTGAAGCTCTTTGTTTTGTATAGCTATTCGTTTATTGTGTTAACTTCTACTGCGACTCTTGAACTTTCAAAAGCAGGAGTATCAAAAGAAATACACAAATGGCAAGTTTTTAAGCGCCGACAGCAACAAACTATCAAAAATATCGAATGCCGTGACTGTTGATAGTTTGCCAGCTCTACCTTAGAGCCATGAGGATTTAAGGCAGGTAGGAAATTTCGTTTGTGAAATTTTTCAGCACACAAATCCATACATACATATATACGTATTAGTGATGCACGAATATTCGTATTCGTGATCGAATTGTTCGCCAAGTTCAGGCGAATACGAATACGAACTTTTCTCCAAGGAAATTAAATAAATAAATGCATAAATCCTAAACGAAATTTAAATAAATGACTAAAAATTATAGTTTGTTCAAATACATTAATTTTTTATAGAAATTTGTCCTTTGTATCATTTTAAAATATTATTCAATGACGATCATTGAAATTTTGGGTACTTTTTATTAACTTTAAAGTACGCCAACAAGAGTGTGAAGTCCTTTTTCATAACAATTTTTTAATATTTCATATTGCATATAATATTCGTATTCGTATTCGCGAATATCGTTTGAAATATTCGTATTCGTATTCGTATTCACGAATATCAAAAATTGACATTCGTTACATCCCTAATACGTATGTACAACTCGATTTTGTCTTTAGCCGTCCTTATCCTACGCCATTGAAATTAAATAGTACAAAATTACCCACAAAATTTATGGCGCAAAAATAGTTCAAGTAATTTAAAATTTATGGCGCAAAAATAGTTCAAGTAATTTAAGTAGTAAAGATTTTGCAATATTCCACTGAAACTGGCAACGGTGATGTAGGCATTTCTTTAATGAGCTCCCAAACATTTGCACTACATACTTAAAAACATATGTACATACATACATGCATGCCTATGTACATAACTACCAAGAATGATAAAATAATTAATTAATAATTATTTTATCATTCTTGATAACTACATCCATATATACATACATATGCACATACAAAAGATTTGGTGAAAATTTTTATTATGTACCTAAATATGTATGTACCATATATGAATGTATACCCAAATGGACAAAAATATTTGCTTTCAAATGTATAAAAATATTTAACTTACAGAGGTATCTACTATTTCACTGCGATTTCCAAAACTTCCAGCATTCTGCACATACATATTCACTATATTTCTCAATTATACACATTTTATATTATTAAATGAATAAAACTTTCAACAAACTTTAAAAACTTTACTGTTTTCACAACGATTAAAATATCCGTCTTTCACACTCCGAAGAATTTTCTCCAATGACTCGCAAATAAAGAGGTGACACTTCTACAACAATATTCGTTTAATTTACAACAACAACAACATTCTAGTTCAATTCCGTGATAAGCAAACTCTGTGGTTTTTTCTATGTGTGTGTGTGTTTGTTTTTGTTTAATTGCATCTATCTTCTTTGATGATGTCAACACATGCAAAAACAAAATACAGGAAGACACCTTACGCAAAACTACGTGTATGAAAAAAAACACGAAAGCATGATGTTTTAACGAAGATATAAATGTACACGTGGTAAGTGTAAGCGATCAACTTTTGGCGGGAGGCATAATATTCAAGAAAAGGGTTGTCACACTATTTGTTACTCCATCGCCAAAATGTTAGTAAAAAATCCACAAACGGTTTTTGTTTTTAAAGCAAAAATGATAAGTTATTAATTTTATTAATACTTGTTAACTTGTATATGTATGGTCTAATTCATAAAAAATATTTTAGGTTTATTACAGATTCATTTGACAAATTTCCCATAGAAATACGTCAAATAAGCGCTTAATAAACCTGAAATATTTTTTATGAATAAGACAGATAGTATATAGGTGTATTTATATAGTTAGAAATATAAGGGTGTACATTGAGTCAAATGATCACTTTTTCTGTGCAAAAGTATTAAAAATAAAATTTACCTTTTATTTCACTGTCGCATATTTCTGCACTAAAATCAATACATTTAAGTTTTCCTGAAAATAAGCTTGTGAGTTTAGTATAGATCGGTCAATTTTTGAGTGCGCTTTTCTCGAATTGCGTTGGTATTAACTGATTGCTGTGAAATGGAAAATATAGCAAGAAGTTAGTTTTGATGTTTTTTATATTTATATCTCTATGCTTTAAAATATCTCATTATAATGAGCTATAGCCTAAACGGTATAATTTATTATAAGTAGTGACTTTATGTATGCCCACAAAATGTTGACCCCATTTGACCACTTTCAAATTTAAATTGTAAATTAAGTAACAACCAATGAGTTATTTGCAATTTATTGCAAAGTGCCTCTTTGAAATAAATAATGCCTCTTCTTATTAGGTAACATTTGTATAAAAAAAAACTGAACTGTTGATGAAATTAATGAAAATGAAGAGTATCTTTTTACCTATTGTTATGTTAAAATTAATTAATTATGTAATATGTAATGTTGTAATTAAAGGGTTAATTTTTGGTCGATAATGGTTTAAATTAAAATTTTTAGACTTTTTTTTAAAATTTGGTTTGAATACCATGATTTGGTAGGTGGTTTTAATATCGCACAGAAAAGGTACTGATTTGACCTATAGTGGCGTGTAGAAAAATAAAATGGATTTGTCCAACTTTTTCTACTTTTTATTTATTTTCTTTCTTATTCCTAATAATTTTTTGCTATATCTTTTGATTTTTCATTTCTTTTCTACTTATTGAACTTTCTTCATTTGCAATGATTTTTTAATTCTGTTGCTTGGCTAAAATTTACTTGTGCAGCTGCTTTATTTAATTGTCTTAAGGTGAAGTGGTTACCGAATTTTTCCTGAAGAAAAGCTCCAAAGGTTTTCGAAATATCCAAAAAAAATTTGGTAAAAGTAATTAGAAAGAATGAAAGAAAAGCATTTTATTCGAACTACTTTCATTACCATGAGGCTGATACAAACTATATACAATAAATATGTACTATAGAAGAAAATAATAACTTTATTTTAATAAATAATTACACTAAACGCCAAAATTAAGATACAATTCAGGATTATTATCAATCTATAAAAAATCTGTTTATAAAAAAACTTCTATTTAAATTTTTTGGTGTGAATAAGTTTCAGTTTGCATATTAGGAGTAGGCAATGTCTCTAAACAAATTGCATAATTTTTTAGTGATTTCTATACAAAATTGTTTAGCCCATTTAACTGTGGAAACTTTGCGTAAGGCATTGCATGGCTAGCTTTGTCTTGCACAGTGATCCATTAGAGATGAGTTAACCAGTGGTCTTTTAATAGTTCACAGTGAATGTTGTATATAGTATTTTATACGTACGACTTATTCGCAAATAAATATATTGCAAGTATTTTTTATTTACCAATAGCTAACTCACAAAAATAGTTAGTAACTCACTATGCTTGAGGTTGCCACGCTTACAAATGTTTGACAACAAAAAACAATAAATACTCGTAGATAAATATTGCACAAAAAAAATTATAGAAGCAAGTAATGACAATTAAAACAAATAATTATTTTATACCTAAATTTTACACAATATTTTTTCAACATAAGTAAGTTGTCTACAGAAGTTTTAAAAAGTTTTGTAATTTCGCTATGTCGTATAAACAGTGAAATAATTTAATTGCAAATAGTTTACGTATAAACGTAGTAAGCGAATTACATCAACTCGTCGGGGCTTAACTCACCTCTTAAAAGGCAAAGTGTTGGCCCGCTGAAAAGAACCCAAAAGAAAATAAAAACACTACAAGCGTACAAATCATTTATACAAATGTACATAAAAGATACACAACTATATGTTTGCCTGTATGCATGTGCATTATCATCAAACAAAAACAAATGCCTTTTGTTGTTGCTTCGTAGAGTTTGTTTACATTTTAAGCAATAGACCTCTTTTCTTTATGTCAGTGCTGGGAATTGTAATACCATTGCGTTTTGATTGAAATTGAAATTGATCAATTACTCAAAGAAAATAAACAATTAAAATAAAATACTGCACATCGTTAGTTAATTTTAACACAATTTTTACTGAATAAAGCTAGAGTTTAAAGTTTTCAGACTATGTACCTATGTACCTGTATCAAAAAATTTTATGACAGGGTATACTGTATCATGAACCAGTGTATTCCAAGCCAAACTGCTTATGTTTCCTCTGGTCCCCCATGGAATTCTAAACTATTGTCTAAAATTAAAAATAAAAAAAATTAATTTTACAAAATGTATAAAAAGTCTGGATTATCCGTGGAATTTGCCAAATACTGTGCCGCTCGTTCCGAATATAATAAACTAAATCAAAAATGTTATAACTGCTATTTACTCAAAGTTAAAAACAACTTTAAGACGAACCCAAGGTCTTTCTACAACTTTGTAAATCTAAAAAGAAAAACAACTTCCTTCCCACCATCTATGAAAATAAATGAATATGAAACTGACAATGATGCTGAAATATGTAATTTATTTGCAGATTTCTTTTCATCTACTTATGCCAACGATCAAATAAATGATTCTGTCGTACAATCATTCTTGGACCATGGAAGTCCGCCCATTATATTTCCATTATTTGATAGATGCTCAATTCTTGAAAGCTTAAAAAAGCTGAAGTTTTCGTATAAAAGTGGACCTGATAATGTACCTAGTTGTCTTCTTATTAAATGTGCTGATGCTTTTGTGCTCCCTCTTACTTTATTATTCAATTTGTCGTTAAAGTTTGGTATATTTCCAGATCTATGGAAGGATTCCTTTATTATCCTGTTGTTTAAATCTGGTAGCAAAGCTGACATCAAAAATTACAGGGGAATCGCTAAATTGAGTATCATACCAAAACTCTTTGAAAAACTAATTACTGATTATTTGTGTCATCACGTATCATCTTTACTATCGCCTAACCAACATGGTTTTTGTAAAGGCTGTTCAACTGTAACTAATCTCTTACAATTCACAACTTTGGTCAATCGTGGTTTTTGCAATAAACAACAAACTGATGTTATTTATACAGATTTCAGTAAAGCATTTGATAAGGTCAACCATAAACTTCTTTTGAAGAAGCTACACTCCGTGGGTTTTTCGAAAGACTCCTTAAATTGGATCAGTTCATACTTAACTAACAGGAAACAAAATGTCATATTTAAAAATATTACATCTAAATCTATTCCCGTTACATCTGGTGTTCCACAAGGAACTCAGCTTGGACCACTTCTGTTTTCTTTATTTATCAATGATTTACCTAGTGTAATCAAGAATTCGTTCATATTAATGTACGCTGATGATGTAAAAATATTCCTTAGGTACAATGACTACAAAGATCATTTGTTACTACAAGAAGATTTAAATTCCTTGCATTCCTGGTGTGATATGAACTTTATGCAATTAAATTTTAAAAAATGTAAGCATATGTGTTTCTACCGAAAGAACCATTTGGCCGTTAAATACTTCTTAGGCAGCTATGAGCTGGAAACTGTTTGTGCTTTTACTGATCTTGGAATATTACTGGATCCCAAACTTAATTTTATTCAACATATTACATTAATTATAAATAAAGCAAGATGTCTACTCGGCTTCATCAAACGTTGGGCTAAGGAATTTAAAGACCCCTATATTACTAAGCAACTCTTTACATCTCTTGTTCGTCCTGTCCTGGAATATGGCTCAATAATTTGGGACCCAACATATAAAATATATATTAATGCAATTGAATCGGTACAAAAACAATTTTTAATATTTTGCCTTCGCGGATTGCAATGGAATCCCCTACATCTTCCTTCGTATCAAGCTAGGCTTGCGCTTATTAAACTACCATCCTTAAGTAGTCGAAGAACTATGCTAAATGTTATGTGTATTTTAAATGTAATTAATGGTAATACTGGCTGCAATTTTTTAATTGAAAACATTTCTTTCTGCGTTCCGCAGCGACCTACACGACATTACTCACCACTTTCTACTAAAGCGTTTAGAACCAATTATTCTAATTCTGATCCCTTTAAAAGAAGTTGTAGAGATTTTAATAAACTTTATTTTTATGTTGATTTCTCTTTGAAAGATCATCTAATCAAAGGTAATATTCTAATCGCATTGAATAATTACTAACTTTTGAAAAATTGTATATACGTACATGTATAAATAGTCTGTAAGAATTGTAAATTCATAGACTTAGTAAGTAAATAAATAAATAAATAAATAAATAAATAAATAAATAAATGTACCTACGTTAAACTCAACTCCACTCTCAAAATGTTAGTAAATTATTATATAATTTTTACGATTTGAAGAATTATTTTGTCTTATATGTAAAAACATGCATATTAATATAAAATAAAATTAAATATGCCCATGACTCAGATATCATTGATATGTGGTTTGTTTCACAGTTAAATTATGTAAAATATATATAAAAACTAACAGCCTTATTTATAAAACTTATTAAGGTTTTGTAAAGGCTTTTTAAGACAAATTTTCATACAAAGTTTTCTTAAAAAATCTTTATAAAGCCTTCATAATTTTTATAAATAAGGTTGTTAATTTTTAATATAAATTCCATATTGATTGGTGATTATTTGAGAGTTCAAAAGCTAAAACAAGGGAAACATATTTTTCAAGTAGGTTGTCCTAAGTTTTTATGAAAATTCAATTAATCCTATTATAAAAAGATTTATTTATACTTACTCATTTAGTGGCTTTTCTTTTTTAAAGGCTTGTCATTTTTACGTTATCATTTTATACCATTTTATCATTTAAAATTACATTTAATTTTCTTTAATTAATATAATAAATAAAAATAATTCGACTGGCCTCTAAATAAATTTTCAATTATTTTAAATTACGATTTTATTTCATTATACGTACAGAATTCTATGAGTTTAGAAAAACACTAACCTATTTGTTATCCCTTACGTTGAAATTATTCAATGTGACAAAAACTTGAAAATGTTTTTGTTAGTTATTTTCTTAGAACGCATACACTTCTTTAGTTATTTTGGTCCATAAGATGTTTTTAAAATTCAGTTGACCAGTACGTGTTATTCCAGAAGCTGTTTAAGAATATGCATACATAAGATATTTTTCATGCTAACATTTTTTTATTCTTTATTTTGTATTTCTTTTTCACAAGCAAATTTTGATGGTTTGGGCCACTTTTAATTGAAAAAAGACTCAGCTGTTAGCGTAAGTAAATTTTTCTTGCTATATCACAAGCAATTTCAATGCATTTTAAAAATTCAATTATGACCGTATTCATAAAAAATATTTTCATATATAAATTATCTATAAAACGAGTTTCCATAAAAACTATACATATATTTTGAATATTACCTAATTTACATTAAGCATTTTTTTCATGAAATTATTTGCATGGTAATTTTTTATTTATCAATAGCAAGCCTCGAAGAGCAATTTATATCCAAACAGTTGTCATCAGTGATTAATTTTATGTCCTTTTTTATATAAAATTCTCTTTTATAGCGCTGCAGTTAGCAAATAGAAAAAGTTTCGTGCAACAAAATTCATGAAATTTTATGAAAAATTGCTTAATGTATATCGGGTATAAGACAGTTATTAAATAATTTGAAATTTTCATTCAGTGTCGAATGTGGTAATTAGTTTTTAGCTTAAAATCTCAGCAGAATTCAATGTTAGTATTAAATTTAAAACCGTTTGAAGTATACTATGATTTTAAACGTGCAGGCGTGAGCGATTTTTTTTGTGTAATAAAAAATTATTATTGTTTAATTCAATGAAAGATATATACCTCGTTTATACGCAAATCTTATTTGCAAATAAAATTATTTGCAAATACTGAACTCACCGTTTATACGTAGATATAATACATTACTATTTGTGAAATATATTGCCACACATTGTTAAATTTGTATTACATTTCCAAAAACAAAAATAATTGGCAACATTTTACACCTTATTTGCAAATAGTCGCGTTATTAGCAAATAGCTTTCGTGAGTTATTAACTTACAATAAAAAAGTTATACGGCAACGCTTTCGACTTTTATTTGCAAATAAGAAGTGCGTATAAACGGAATAATAGAGACTATTGTCTTCATATTAGCATTTCATTTTGTGTTTTTTTCTGGAGTTGTTACAATTTAAGTTTAACATTAAATACAAAAATTAATAAAAAAAAGTCAAAAAGCATAGTACATCATTTGTAAACGCACTAATAATAATATAATAATCCCAAATTATTATAATAATTATTTATTTTATTTATTTGTGTGCAGCAGTAAAATATCTTTAGTATTACGAATTTAGTTAATTCAATTATTTTATATACACACATACTTATTTATGTATTATTAATTGGTATCAACAAAGCTTGAACGTAATAGCAGTTCCATCCCTGTGTCGCCACAATTATCTTATAGGCAATTCTTTAACACACACACACACACTTGTCACCCACCAAATTTTGCAAATTCCACCACACTATGTTAAACACCCACCACCATCCCAATTAAGCAATCAATCATTTTCTCTTGTTGCTTTAATCGTTTCGGTTGTTTGACGGGTCTCCTTTAATTAGTGCGTGTGAATTTATATTTATGTAAAGTGTTCATTAAAAATTAACTTTATATTTGTTAAATATGGAAAACTAATTGCAATTCAATTATTAAAAAGTTTAGGCAAGTGTAATAAATAATGTTTTCATTAATTAATAAGTAATGGATTATTAAAAAAGCTTATAATTGTGTATGCAAATATGTATGTATGTACCAATGTACACGATTGTGTGTTTGTGTTACGGGTGTGTATAATAAATTTAGGCAGCCGACTAATGGCTGCACTTCGTGTCTGATTTGTGTTGTTGTTGTTGTTTTACAAAACCAACTTAAAGATTTCACCATTAAATAAGCAAAAGCAATTGAAGTGTGGGTACCAATTGTGAAAAATTAAAATGTTTGCCGGCATGAGAAATATGTAAATACAATATATGTGCCATACATACATACATACATATGCACATATGTATTGTAAGGGCATTTCAATTAATGAGTGAATTTCATGCAGTTGTAAATATTTAATTATATTAGATTCTAATAAAAATTAGAATTATTATCGGTATACATACATATGTAGATAAGTAAATGCAACCATATGCATAATTATGAAATGCCTAAATACATACATATTTACGCAATAATGCCCACATAAATTTGTACATACAGACATGCATACATATTTATTTGTGTATTGAAAAGTGCGCGTAATTAAATCATTTCATAAAAGTGTGATAAAAAAGTTTTTCTTGAAAAGTAAGAAATTGGTGTGTGCATCGAAAGTCTCATTCGATCGTTATGTTTTGGGCAAAGGTGAGTGATTTACTATTTTAACTTTTACAAAATTGTCCAATTAATATTTATAATGTAAAACTTACATACATTCATACATATGTATGACATACAGTGTGTGTGTATAATTAAAAGAAAAAAACCTTTGCATGGTATAACGTCGTCAATCTGTCTGGAAGTGTTGTACGCAAAAAAAATGACTAGGTTCACACACAGCAACTTTTGTTGCGCAACTCTTGATTTTATGGACGAGGGAGGAAAAGAGAATGGAAAGGGGTGCATAATTGCCCGTGCTCCGGTTTTCTTTTGTTATCTCATCCGTAATTTTAATGGCGAAGCTAAAGAAACCAAAAATTGCCGAAACAAAATTTTCCTGTGTGAACGTAAAAGCAAGTTCAAAAGAGAATTGAAGTAGAGTTGCGCAACAAAAGTTGTCGTGTGTGAACCTAGACAATTCAACAACATTATTTGTGCATCATTATACTCTTTGGTGCGACTCTCTTAAAAGAGATTGTCGCACTACCACAGAAGTTTGCAATAGCAACAACAAACACACTAAGGAAAAATAGATATGTAGTTATTGTTGTTTATATACAAACATAGACATGGATTTTTTTTTGCCTGGCGGCATTTAGCAATAACCACATTTACGACAGCAGGCTACCGATATGTTAGAAATAGAATACATATCGCTCATTAAAAATACATTGAAATTAGTTATTAAGTAGAGGTGAGCACAACTGTAGTGGAATTTAACTGTAACGTAGGAAACAACTGATCGATATTTTTATGTGAAAAGTAGGCTACGTTACATTATATCTCTATAAACATTTTCATTGCTTTTACATTATATTACATTTAACTACTGTTGTAGTTACTTTACATTACTTCGGCTAACTGAGCTTTTGATCTTCATGGTGTACAGCAGTGATGCCAACTCTACGACTTTTGTGGTAGATCTACCTCATTAGGGTATCTCACTCAACTCTACCACTTTTCGAGAAAAATCTATCCCTTTTCTTAGTTTCTCATTAATAATGCTAAATTAAAGATACACGAGTTTTTTTATATAATCCAAGCTAGAAGTTCAACTGAAATATATTTTATTTTATTTTTATTTTAATGCATTTAAATGACGCTGTGTTGACTTCACTATTTAAAAACTGCAGAAGCCCAAATATTTCCTTTACTGTGGGCCAATTTGTGAGAAAAATTCATACATAGTTCGAATGTTGTAAGTTAATTTGTTAGAAAATATTTCTAGAAAATATATTTATTAATAATCTGCAAATAAATCTTAAAGACATGTATATCAGTGCCAGCGCTGGGTAATCTACAACTACAGAGCAGTATTAGATATTATTTAATGAAAATGTTTATTTCTTTATATATGAGAATAATAAAAATTTTAAAATTAATTAAATAACGATGACATAATTTAATTCGGTAAAAAAAATATTTTTCTAATTAAGATTTATTGGAAACTCCCTATTTTCCACAAGGAATTTACCTCTAAGAAATATTTTGGTTTGGTATCACTGGTGTAGTACAGTATTGAATGATTTTCTCTTTTTACTGTTCGTGATTTTATGATAACACTTAAACTAATATTCTCTTTTAGCAAAAGTATACAACAGCTTTTGTTTATCAGCTAAGCAATCGCATTAGTTATTGTAGTGTCGAATCATATTTCACTAGTGCACACCGCCGAATGATAATTGTAAAATAAGCACACAAGTGTAGAAATATGAGTATGTGTAAAAAAAAGCAAACAACGTATATTATTTGAGCGCATTAGTTCGTATGCGATACTTTTCCCAGTTTTATAATTTATTAATTTAAGACTAAAAAATAAAATAAATAAATAATAAAATAAAAATAATGGCACTAGTCGTAGTCAAAATAAAGTAAGCTTTAAGAAATTAAAACCAGTATTCCCATACAAAATACTGGTTCTAAACTCTTAAATTATACTTTCTTTTGACTATGACTTTGCCCCAATATCTTTCACAATGGACATACATATTTCTAAAAAGTTTTTATATTACTTATATCACTTAGCTGTTCGCTGCCAGAAACTAATTTAATTAAAAAAAATAAATGATCAAATTCCCGGTTTTTTTTTGTTATCAATAAACAACTATTTTTACTAGCTAATGAAATTGATCGCACACAGAAACGCATCTAATTTTATGTATAATTATTTGTTATTAAAGACGTTTTTACACAATAATATCTAATAATTAAACATATCTTTTAATTGGAATTTGTTGAATTTATCAGTTATAGTATTTTAGCAGTAAAGCGATTCTAATGATAAGAACCCTTTAGCTTTGTTGGTTGGTTTTTATTTTACACTGCGTCTTCATGTAGCAATATCAAATGAGGCAATTGTCAAATTTGATAGCATCCATGAAATTTCCTACGTGTAGACAGTGATTGCCATAATTGTCAATCCATTGTGCAATGATTGCTGTGCTGATCGCTCGAGCAATTATTGCCAAGCAATCTGCTGTCACTTTTGTAGTTTTTGTTTTCATTAATTTTTGCGAAACAGTGAATTCTAGCAAAATATAAAAAGGCATCCGGCCCTGTTCTGTAAACCGAATCCGAGTAAAATTAATAATGGTCCTGTAGACGTGTTTATAATCATACACAATAATTTTTTTTGAGATATATTTGGGAATCTATATAATAAAAAAATTTAAAAATATCAAAAAAAAATATTTTTACTGTCGGAGTTAGTTGTCTAAAATCGTGCGGTTTCAAATCGATCGGTTTACAGAACTGAGCCGATCATTCGAAAATTTGATCCTGCCTGTTCTGCAAAACGCTCGATTTAGAAAAATTAAATCCACTAATAGCGAATTTTTATCAAACTGTTCTGCAGTATTCTATTTTTTAGAGCTTGAAATATCACAGCTGAAATTAATTTAGTATATAAATATGATTTAAAGCACATCAATTTAAAGCACATCATTACATACATATGTGTTTTTGGAAAACGAGAAATTTACTCGGACTCTGTTTACAAGAACATAAGAAAAAATAAGCATAAATTTTTCGTATTTTTCCATTGGAAATATATATAGTTTAGGCAATACCTGCCCTATGAATGTGTAATATTTGTGGAAAAAATTACCATACGTGTTCTCCGCCTCAATCAAGAAGCAAAAAATTAATATAATTATTCTGCTGATAAAATAAAATTATTTTGCTTGTTCCCAGCAATTAAATTGGTACGTGAAGAGCCAGTGTTAACTTTAGCGGGAATTCTTGTCTGTGTTTGCCTGACCAAGTGAATGGACAGGAATTTCCGCAATTGAGTCGAGCGTATTAAAATAATTGTTGCCGGATCAGGAGCAAGTGCTTTATTTAGTCCCCCGTTTAATATTGGAATTACTCTAGCCAAAGACTTCATTTAGTCAAGCCATACACAATGATAATTATTTTCGAGAGGTTTATGTAATCTACAACTAGGTGGCGATAATAAAATAAAGCTAAAATGACTTAAAAGAATTGAGAGAAAATTTATTAAAAATATATTTTGTAACATACCTTTAGGCTGATAATTAAAATTCGTAAGAGATCTGAATGAATATATATTCATACATATGTATGTACTTTGCGATCACTATAAAAAGCAGATTTTATCGGTCTGGCCCACGATGTCGACAAGAAATTATCTTTCGCTTACTTATATTGAAAACAAAAACAAATTTTCATATTTTGTTTTTGTTTTCAGTATAACTAAGCGAAAGATAATTTCTTGTCGACATCGTGGGCCAGGCCTTATGTGTCGAGCACGTATAATCCCGTTCGCTCTTGTATGCATGCATACGTAGATACAAATATTTCTTATTAAAATTCATTACTCCTCGAACAACACAAGTAAGTAGTATGTATTTAAAATATAAATGCTTTAATTATGGTTCCCTTACTTAAACACACTTTAACTGTTGATTTCATCTGACATTATTATTTAAGTTGACATTTTAAGTCGATGTTGCTGCTGCACCCACTTTCAAACTCTCACAGCAATTCTCCTCATGAAAGCAAAAAAAAAACAAACAAAAAATTGTCAGTTGCATTTGCAATTGACATTTTACTGTCATTTCTGCAGCATTATAAATTCTTCTTATGAAATGGAAACCAAAGCAAATATTGAAGATGATAATGCTGATGAGACACTGGAAGGACAACGACAAGGGAAAACAATTAACGAAAAGGCACACAAAAAAAATTTTCATGTTTTTCGCCACAAGTCTTTTAAAATTCAATTAAAGTTATATACAAGAAAAATAAGAGATTAAAACAAATATGAAAGAACACTGTGAATTTATATTTAATTCTTATTGTAACCTACTTTAAGGATGTTAAAAAAGATGTCTGACGTACATTTCACATTTTTTTCAAGCAAGTCTTTTTCTCAAAAATTTCAGCCAACATGTCTGTATGCAGTGTGACCATTTCAAGATTTTTGTATATTTAATTTAATAAAATATGTATTTTACTGTATAAGTAAGATAATAATTTGGAGCATTATAAATAATAATAATAAATCTTGAAAAAAAACGCCAATAATTTTAAAGTTTTACTTGACTGTCATAACATAATCCCATTCAAATCTGGTCACAATTTAATTCTACTTCAGAATTTGTCAGTCAGTTTGCTTACTTTTATTTATTTTTTATTTATTTAAATAAAAAAGTACTATTGATGCTATCTATAATCTTGCTGTAAAAAAGAATCAGTCTGTTTTGGTTTTACCATGTCCTTTCTCTTTTATTTTCCAAAAGTAATTATTTATATTGTTGCTGTTGTTGCTGTTAGGTAGATTTGTTATGTTTCCTTTTAGTTGCATTTGTGTGCTTGTTTTTATTGCTTTATCTTTTTACAAAGTATCTTGCAATTTTCTTGTTTCAATTTTATTTAAAATTACTTTTTTTGTGTCATTAATAATGCCTTTTATCTGCACAAAAAATGGGTTAAAGTAAATATAATTAATAAAGATTATATAGAGCAAAATATTTGTTTTTTGAGAACTTTGAAAGATTTATTTTAGTTTACGTTTTTCTTCTTAGAACTCTTTAAGTTGAATTTCTCAATAATTGGAGAAAGCAATATTAATTAACAGCAGGATTAAGAAATTAAATATTTATTTTAGGTTTAACTTGCATTCTAAATGTTGAAGGACATCATGCAAATGATGTAAAATCAATAAACATGTTATAATATAATTATATAATGGTATAAATATATCATGACTCATACATATATTGTACGATATATTTCATGAAATTATTATTTCAGAACATATTGAAATACACATTCATATGTCATGACATAACCCTGTCTTTACTTAATTATGACTGTAACATTCTCATTTCATTAATAATAATATTTCAATTAATAATATTTCAAGCCATAATGTTTGTCATAACATAAATATATTATAACATGTAAGACCAATGATAAACATGCTTATGTTATGTCATATCTATATCAAAAAATGTTGGTGTCATAACATATTAATTTCAACACATAAATATTTAATGTCTTAACTATATATTATGTCATAAAATTTTAATACCATAAAGTTCTTATTTCCAAACGTAAATTTTTAGTGTCTTAAATTTATTACGACACATTTACATATGTTATGACATAAACGAGCTTAAAACTAAAGTATGTTCTGGAAACAAAACCCGAAAATGCGTTTTTGGTAAAAAAGGATTTAAAAAAAACTCGTTTTTAAAAAAGTAAGTTTCGTTAAAAGCACTTTTTTTGAAAAAAGTTGCTTCTTGAAAAAAATCTTTTTTAAAAAAAAGTACCTTTCTAAAAAACGTACTCTTTCAAAACAACCATCTTCCTCGAAAAAGGTACATTTTTAAGAAAAAGTACCTTTTCGAAAAAATCACCTTTTTCGAAAAAAGTTTATATTTGAAAAAGGTACATTTATTAAAAAAGTACCTTTTAAAAAACACCTTTTTCGAAAAAAGTACCTTTTTAAAAAAATTACCTTTTCGAAAAAATTAACTTTTTCGAAAAAAGTATCTGTTTTAAAAACATACATTTAAAAAAAACATTTTTCGAAAAAAAGTAGCTTATGAAATAAGTACCTTTTCGAAAAAAGCACCTTTCCCGAAAAACGTATATATTTTCAAAAGCAGATTTTTTAAAAAAGTACCTTGTTAAAATCGTACTTTTCTGAGAAATAGTTTTCTGAAAATACTTTTTTTAAACAGTTATTTTTTTGTTTTTTTTTTTTTTTTAAATTTACATACATATCTTAAAAACCACCTCTTTCTGCAAAGTTCGCTAGAAAAAAATTTCTCTTTGAAAAAGTACTTTTAAGAAAAAGTAGCTCTCTAAAAAACTTGTTTTTTACAAAAAGAACCTTTAATCAGAAATTAAATCCTTATGCAAAAAGTAACTGTGTTACAAAAAAAATATTATTTAAGAAATTGCTCTTATGAAAATGTTTCTCTTTGAAAGAAAGTACTATTTAAAAGAGCTTCGTATTTCAAAAACATAGATTTATGGAAAGCAAATTTGTTGAAAAATTACGAGTCATGAGTTGAAATTTTTATATTTAAAATTAAAGCTTTTATAAAGTACATTTTTTAATACATACCAAGAAGCTGTACGTACCGTTGAAAGAAATAATTAATATTGCCAAAGATAATAAAAAACTTTATTTGTATTTAACATTCCATGTAAAATGTATTTTTATTTTCACTTTATTTATTTTAATTTTTATTAAATAATTTATTTAGTTTTTTTTTTTTAATTACTAAATATTATATTTTACTTTCTTCAATTTCCCTTAAATAATTATATGAATTACATAGTTCTCTGTGATGCTTGTGTGTGTGTATCATGTGATATCTTTCAGTGTATGTAGGTATTGATTTTCATTTGCTGAAGTTCTAATGTTTAGTTTTGCCTTTTTCAGTACCTTTAAATTCTCTATTTAATTTATTTACTGAAGATTAATTAAATATGAATTTCAATTATATGTATACATAAAATTTAATTAAAACGCTATTATTATTATTATTTTTTTTTATTAGTTCTTATTTATAATTACATAGAATACACTTGATGTAATAATACACTTGAATATATATATATATATATATATGTATGTATTTATTTAAGTATTTATGCATTTAATGGTGTGTGTTAAAAGGATCTACAATTAATTGAGTTATTTTTTGAAGGGCTAAAATAAAAATTAAAAATCAAAAATGTTTGCTAATTAAATATTGTTTATAGTATTTCAATTACATTTAAAATTCATTTATTTGATTTTGCAAACTTGTTTGTATATGGTGCGTGGCAAAATGATAAGGTGTTTTATATTTTGCACGTGCGCAAAGATTTTATCCTTGGTAGGGAATTAAGTTAGTGAAGTTTTTCAGAATATTGTAGTCTTACAAATGAGTAAGTGTCGAACAAAAAAACAAGGATGCTAAAAGAGATATCCTGGAATGCATCTTTAAAAAAATTTACCTTCTAAAAAAGTACAATCCAAAAAAGTTCATTTTAAAAAATTAACTGTTGGAAAAGTACCCTTTAAGACAATACCTTTGAAAAAATTTTTTGTTGTAAGAAGTACCTTTTTTAAAAAAATACCTTTCCTGAAAAAGTACCTTTTTTGAAAAAGTACCCTTTTTGAAAAAGTACCTATTTTGAAAAGTTCCATTTTGAAAAAGTACCCTTCCTGAAAAACTACTTTTTTGAAAAATACTTTTTTTAAAAGCACCTTTTTGAAAAAGTCTGATAAAGTGTCTTGAAAATGTAAATTAAAAAAAATATTTTTTGAAAATATTATCTTCTGCCAAAGTATATCTTGCAAAGAAAGTACATATTAAAAAAGTTCCTTTTTAAAAAAGAGCATATTAAGGAAAGTACCCTTAAATATATTACATTTTTAAAAAATTACCTTTCGAAAAAATACATATAAAATAAGTATATATTAAAAAAGTACCTTTTTAAAAAAATGTACCTACCTACATATTAAAACATTAATTTCTGAAATAAGTGCGTTCTGAGAACAGTACCTTTTAAAAAAAAGTACATTTTCAAATAAGTGTCTTTTGAAAAAAGTTCCTTTTGAAAGAAGTAGAAAAAAGTATCATTTGCAAAAAATTTTCTTTGAAAACACCACCTTTTGTAAAAAGTGCAAATTAAAAACAATACCTTTTGAAATACATAAGTGCCTTTTGAAAAATAGTTTTCTTTGAAAAAAGTACTTTCTGAAAAAAGTACATTTTGAAAAAGATTACATATTGAAATAAGTGCCTTTTGAAAAAAAGTTTTTTTTGAAAAAGGTACTTTCTGCAAAAAGTACATTTTGAAAAAGAGTACATATTGAAAAAAGTACGTTTTGAAATAAGTGTCTTTTGAATTTGAAAAAGTACCTTTTAAAAAAAGTACCTTTCGATAAAAATACTTTCTGAAAAAAGGAGCTTTGCAAAAACAAGAAAATATTATAAAAATACATTTTGAAACAAGTACCTTTTGAAAAGCAACTTTTGAAAAAAGTACCTTTTGAAAAAAGTAACTTTAAAAAAAAATATTTTCTGATTAGTAATATCCGAAACAAGTACCTTTTAAAAAAAGTACTTTTTAAAAAAGTACCTTTGGAAAAAGTATCATTTGAAAAAAGTGTCTCATGGAAAAATTACCTTTTGAAAAATATTCCTTTTAAAATAGTATTTTTTAAAACATGCACCTTCGAAAAAACTACAAATGGCGTACCTTATCACTTTGTCCTGCAACTTATTGTGCAGATGGTGAGAGTGAGTTTTTATCCTGCTTTTTATTATTCAATAATAATTATTACCATTTTATTTTGCAATTTTAAAATATTTTTAATGATTTTGTTTTGTGGTTTATTAAATATTACAATAATTGTCATTAATTTAATTTTTATTTTTAATTATAATATTATTCAAGTCCTTATTAATTACAACTTATTAGTGTTAATATTTATTACTATTTTTCATAATTATTTTGGTACTAAATTTTTCTTCTCGCTTTTCAATATTTGTGGAAATTTTTAAAAATTTAAAAAATAAAAGCAAACACAATTTTTTACAAAAACACGTCATAAAAGAACATTACTTAAGGCTAGAAATATTAAATTTTTATGCTAGTATTATATTAAATTTTTCCAGTATTAATTTTATAATCAACATGTACATATGTATGTTAGTAAGTATGTATTTATGTAAATGCACCAGTTTATTTATTATTGTTGTGTGTTTTTTTCCTCTTACATTTACAAAATATACTTAAAATTATTTCAATTACAAACTCAATAATGTACTTAAAACAAACAACAGTCTATATTTTGCAGAAAGGATTTAAAATTATATGTGTGTGTATGTATGTATTCAAACAATAATATAATTATATTTCAAATAACAGGAAAATTATGCATTTTGAAATTCTTGGTAAAGGATTTTAATTCTTTTCTGTTAAAAGCTTACATTTTGATTTTTAACTACAAAAAAATATTTTTTTAGTTTTTTTTCTACAGTTAATACTAATTTAAAAACTTTTTCACACGTAAAATTTGGAAACAACTTATTTAGTTTTAATGCGCATTTTTAAATCGAAAAATAAATTTAATCTCTTGCTCTCACTCGTCTCGAAATTTTTTGTAAAAATCACTAAAAATATTAGTGATATTTATATAAACTTTCTGCTAAAGTCGATCTTTTGTAAAAAAAGTATTTTTTTAAAGTATCTTAAAAAAGTACGTTTTGAAAAATATATTAAAAAAAAATATTTTTTAAAAAATTATTTAAAAAAAATTTTTTTAAAATATTTTTTAATATATTTTGAAAAGATATTTTTTTAAAAATAATTTTTGATGAATATATTTTTTTTAAATAAATTTAAAAAAAAAATTTTAATTACTTTAAAAAAATTTTTATTAATTTAAAAAAAAAATTTTAAAATATAATATTTCAAAATTATTTTATATTTTTCCAAAAATTATTTTTCAAAATATACTTTTTCAAAAATTATTCTTCAAAATAAATTTATATCAAAAATTGTTTTTCAAAATATATTTTTTAAAAATTTAAACATTTTTTTTACCAAAATTATTTTAAAAAAAATATTTTTTTTAGGTTTTGAAAAAATATTTTTTGAAAAACTATTTTTGAAAAAATTTATTTAGAAAAATAATTTTTTAAAAAATATGTTGAAAAATAATTTTTGGAAAAATAATTTTTGGAAAAATATATTTTGAAAAATAATTAAAAAAAATTTATTTAAAAAATTTTTTTTTAAATTAATTTACAAACATTTTTTTTCAATGGCTTGGAATTAGACTTATGTACACAACTCAAAACTTTTTAAATAATAATCCTTCCAAGGATCTTTTCACTCAACTTAACACGATTTTCTTTCGATTTAAAAATTACGCTTTTTGCCTTCAAAACTAAAGTTCGTGTTACACTAATCGTACAAATGCTTTTTTATAATAATATTTTCTTATACAACTACAATTAACTATTTACTAATAATTCTATCATATGTTTCGGTTTTGTCTTATTAATTTGCTTGAAATGGAAAACTTAAACTTTTTTAGTGAAAAAAAAACTATTAAAATATTAATTAATAATAAAAAAAATGTTAATGAAATATGTTTATCACAGGTACATTTTTTAGTTTTCTAGTAATTAAAAGTAAAAAACTGTTAAACAAAATTAAAAAAAACTAGGTATTGAAATAGTTAAGATTATTGTTTAAATTGTAAAGAAAAGATATTTAATATTACTTATCAAGAGCCACTAACCATGTTGAAGTAATTTTTGTTTGAGACTTCCTTAAGATGCAAACAAAATTTTAATAATGTTGACGAAAGTTTACGTATTTTAGTTGCAATTTTATTTTCCTTTGCCTTTACGTTTACCAAGAGAGTTTTTTAATTTACCCTGTTTTATTTAATTATTACTTTTATTATTATTGTTGTTATTATTCCTTATTTATTTTATATCAAATTCTATACAATTTTTCTATGTGTTAGGCTCCTAAATAGTTAGGGCCATTTTGCTGCTTAAGTTGATTATAATTTAATTTTCTTTTTAAACACAGTTCTTTTTTGTTGAGTTTTTGTATAATTTTTACAGATTTATTTTAGTTTTTAGGTCTAAGTTATTTCTTAAGGATTCCGTTTGAGTTTGCATTAGAAAAAAATGGCAGTTATTCAGGATGATTTTATTTATATATACAACACTTTATATGGCACAAAATAATATGAGTTTATTGTTTAATATTTAATGGCTGTGAAAAATATAAGTCTTTTTATAAGTTGAAAAAGCTGGAAAATTTTAAGTAAATTTTTAAATAGAAATTGCAACAATTACAATAGGGCTGGCTTGGTCAAAAGCTTTTTCAATTTCGAATCGAAAAATAATTTTCAAATGATATGTGGTAGTAAGAAATTAATCTTTTAAAAAAAGTATCTTTTAGAAAAATTACTATTTTGAGACAGTTATAAAAAATACATGTACAAAAAAGTTCTTTCTGAACTAAAAAGTGTACTTTTTTTATAAAAATATCTGTTTTAGGAAAGTAACTTTTGTAAATCAGTAAAACTTTGGAAGAAGGTACATTTTCTGAAAAAGTACATTTTCTAAAAAAAAACACTGTTTCTAAAAGAAGTATCTTTTCTAAAATAAGAAGTGCCTTTTCTGAAAAAGTAAGTTTGTTTTTTAAGCGTACCTTATCTGAAAAAAGTACCTTTTTTAGAAATGTATAATGTATATATTTTCTTAAAAAAGTACATTTTCCAAGAAGGAGGTTTTTCAAGAAAAGTACATTTTCTAAAAAAGTACCTTTTCTAAAAATACCTTTTCTGAAAAAGTACTTTTTCTAAAAATGTACTTTTTTAAATAAGTAACTTTTTTAGACAAGTACTTTTTCTGAAAAAAGTACCTTTTCTAAGAAAGTAAATTTTCTAAAAAGGTATCATTTAAAAAAATAGGTTTTATAAAAATTACGTTTTGTTAAAAAGTACCTTTTCAAAAAAGTGCCTTTTCTAAAAAAAGATATTTTCTACAAACGTACCTTTTCTAAAAAAGTACCTAATCCAAAAAAGTACATTTTCAAAAAAAGTACTATTTCTAAAAAAGTACTTTTTCTAAAGAAGTACCTATTCTAAAAAAGTTCCTTATTTTAAAATAGTACATTTAAAAAACTATTCAAAAAGAACCTTTTCTGAGTAAAGTACGTTTTCTGAAAATGTACTGTTTCTTAAGAAGTGCTCCTTTGATAAAGTACATTTTCTGAAAAAAGTACCTTTATTGAAAAAAATTACTTTCTTGAAAATAATTACGCAACCTAATATGTTAAAAAAGTACTTTTGCCAAGAATGTACCTTTTCTACAATTACTATTTTCTAAAATAATTCCCTTTTATTACAAAAGTACGATTTCTTAAAAATCTAGCTTTTTCAAAATAAGCTTCTTCTCTAAAAATGTAAGTTTTCAAATAAAGTTATTTAAAAGAAAAATACCTTTTTTAAATGTAATGCCTTATACAAAATTACATTTTCTGAAAAAGTACTTTTTCTAAAAAATCACCCATTCTAAAAAAACACATTTTTAAGAATAAGTACATTTCCTAAGAATAAGTAAATTCTGTAAAATAGTACCATTCCTAAAAAAGAAAATTAACAATAAATTACCTTGTCTATAATAAGTAACTTTTCTAAAAAAGCACTTTTTATAAATAGTACCTTTTCCAAAAAAAAAAGAACCCATTCCATATAAGCAAATTTTTTTTAAAAAGTACCTTTTGTAAAACAAGTAACTTTTCTAAAAAAATTGCCTTTCTAAGGAAAGTAGTCATTCTAAAAAAGCAAATTTCAGTTCTTCATGTTAGTCTACCCTTTACTAAAATAAGTACCTTTTTATAAAAAGTACCTTTTTAAAAAAAGTACCTTTTTAAAAAAAGTACCTTTTTAAAAAAAGTACCTTTTTAAAAAAAGTACCTTTTTAAAAAAAGTACCTTTTTAAAAACAGTACATTTTTAAAAAAAGTACCTTTTTAAAAATAGTACCTTTTTAAAAACAGTACCTTGTTAAAAAAAGTACCTATTCTTAAAAAAGAAATTTTTTAAATAAGTACATTTTCTATAATAAATACCTATTTTAAGACAACTACATTTTCCAAAAAGTACCTTTTTAAAAAAGTACCTTAAAATGTTCTTTATGCAAAAAATACCCTTTTACAAATACCCTTTAAAAAAGTATGTAAATTTAAAGAAATGATCAAGAAAAGTACCATAAAAAAGTTTATTTAAAAAATGCTTTTAAAAGTATCTTTTTAAAACCTTTTTTCAAAAATATATATTCTTTTAAAGATTATTTTTTGTTAAATTCCTTTAGTAATAAGTACTTTTTGTTAAAAGTACATTTTATGAAAAGTTCTTCATGTTAGTCTACTCTGTTCACCCATTCTACTAAAGGCAAACTCCCTACGAAAGGACTACTCCTAAAAGAATAAACTCAATCATTGTTGATTTTGAGAAAGAAAAATTTTCTCTTAACACGCAGGAAAAAGGTATAATTTAATTTTGTAATTGTTGCATTTTTTTCTTGCTATTTTGCCGATAAAATCTCGTTTGAAAAATAATTTGCAAATGCTACACTTGCTTGTGTTTTGTTGGTTTGTTTAGGGGTTTTCTTTTGTTCAATTTCTTACAATACTAAAAATAATTTAACTATTCGATGGCTACGAAAAAATCTTAATGCTTTTCCATTTACAATGATTATGTCAATTTTGTTTTAAGCTTTTTCTTTTTCTTCTTTTACTTAAGTAGTTTTGTTTTCTTTTAAAATAAATTATAAATGTATAAAATAGTAATTAAATGCTAAAATGTTTTATTTTCGCTTAAAAAAAATATACACTTACTGTACACGGTGGCTAGTTGGAGAAGGGATGTTTTGTTGTAGTTTTACAGCTGCGCTTCTTGTAGAACTAAAAGTATATGACCACATCGGTGACCATGTCGGCCGTCTCAACAGCACAACCACCGGCAACAACGGTACCATATGTTGCTGCATATCAATTGTTTTGCGTTAACATTTTGGGACCACTCGTTAGACCAGCCGACGACAGATGAGGCGCCATGCCCGGTTCCCCAGCTTCAGCGTACAGGCAAGAGCCGTCACTGCAGGAGCAGTTGTCACCCTCACGGGAACTGCTGCAGCATTCACTGCAATTGCGTGGCTCACCTAAAACTTCATAAGTACAGGATGAAGCTGCTAAACTTTTCTGATCATTTTCCATGATCTCGGGAAATCTATTAATTTTATTGCTGTGGCATCGATGCACCGATGACTTGACATTTTCTTGACTACTCTCGGAACGCATCGTATCGTTGGTATCGCCACCCACATGCCTATGACTGTGATGATGAGCATGAGGATTGTGCGAATGTTGATGATGTGTGGTAGGTTGTTGATTATGTGCTGCAGAATTGGAGTGTGAAGTCCGTGAATGATCGGAACACTCGGAGGAACATTGATAGATTTGATGTGCTGATGAGTTGTTGTTGTTGGGTGGCATATGAGTCGTATGTAAGGGTTGATACCAGCCCTCTGCTGGCGGTGGCAGAGGTTGCAGTGGCGAGGCTAAAGCATCACAGCTATTGCAGGCTCTGGAAGGAGGAGGAAAAATATGAATGATTATTAATTAGATTTGAGTGGAAAGTGAGTTGCTACAGTGATGCTAAACTGTTGCTAAAATGTTGCTACATTGTTGCTAAGATGTTGCTAAATTGTTGCTTTTGCAGGTTCTAGAAGGATTTAACTAAAGTTTCTTTTTTCTTTTCGTTCTTAGACGTTAAAGATTATTTTTAAATCGAGCTGAAAGTTATGTTTTAGGTTGCAACTTTGAGAAAACACCTTAGCAATACCCCTTATTGTAAATGGAATCGTTGACGTCACATCAAGAGGATAGTAAAAATTTTCACTTGTCTACACTTTGTCGACTATTATTAACATGCTGCACTAATTTACAAAGCCTTACATATTAGTAAGATATTATCAAAAAGAGCCAATTTTTGCCGATGACAAGTATACAAGTGACAATATCTAGAGTCGTTTTGATGTAACGTCAACGATGCCATTCACAATAACGGGGAATATATTTGTTTTGACCGACATTGTATTATTTATAGCGTGTAGAAGGATGTTTTCCTGGAAGGAGGTTGGAAAAATTATGATTATTAATTAGATTTTACTAGAATGTGAGTTGCTATGCTGTTGCTAAACTGTTGCTACAATGTTGCTATATTATTGCTATTGCAAGTTCTAAGAGAATTTCACTGGCGTTTTTTTTTTTTTTTGAAAGCACAGATAACATCATTATGTTTTTTTTTTTTTGCTCAATTTTGTTTTATTTATAGGGCATAGAAAGATGTATTTCTAAAAAATATTAAAGTAATCTCCGAATTTTCCAATTTAACTGTAAAGGAAATTTTTTTTTGAAAATCGACTTTAAAGCTTAAAATTGCTTTCCTGCAAAAGCAATTTTTCCTTATTGCCACAACTATGCTAAAGTGTGTTTAGCACTACTTTAACGTGCTACCAATTCCACAAATGCTAACGGTATGCAAAACATTTTTTAATAAGCGCGATAGTTTCTTAAATTTTTAATTTACTCACCTGCCATTAGAACATCTCGAGTTGTGCGTAGAGGCTGGCTGATATTCACTAACAGCATGTCTGGGTGGCGGATAATGGATATGTATGTTACGTGTGGGCATTTGTGCGGTAGCCACACCAGCCCCGGGTGGAAAATATGGCGGTAGGGGTGGGGGATGTTGAGCTGTAGGCGTAATTTGATAACGATTTTGGGAACCACCCACACAGGGCAAAGGATTATTATAGTAATTTTCCTGGGGTGGTACACGTCCACCCACGGCTGTAACGCTGCACTGAGGAGCCATGCCCCAGGTGGAGAAACCCCCCGAAGAGCTGCTGTGTATAGAAGAGTTCAAAGCACTGCAAATAAAAAAACAATTGATTTTGTATGGAAAAATTTTATTAAAATTTTTTTATTTGTGTAACAAATAAAGATAAATTGGTAATAAAGTGGCTTCAACTCACCCTGAACCTCCCGACTTGGAACTTTTTCTTGAGGACTGTGGCGAGCCGGGGGCATAACCACACGATGAGGGCACTGGTGGGGGATGTTCCGGTGGTGGTGGCAAAAATTCTGACCAATTAATTTGTTCTAATTAGTTAAAATGTCATACATATAATTTGAAAACACACATTTTATTTTGGGATGACATCAATACGTAGTTGGAGTAAAAATTTTTTTCGGGATGGAAAAAACAGGAAATTAGATAAAAAAAATTAACACAAGTTAATACACACAAAAATAAAACTGCTATAAATAAATAACTACCCTAAGGAAATCATATTTTTTATAAAAAAAAGCTCAAGTATTTACATTAAACATGAGATGGATTATTTCAAAGCTATTACTTAATCATTTTATTTGCCCGCCGCCTTAGGTCAGGCTAAATAAGAAAGAAAAAGAAAATCAATCCTAAATTCCTTTACTTTTTTATTTTTTTGTAAAACTTCTTAGTTTGTTGTTAATAAGTTACAGGAAACACTCCAAAATGTTTGGTATTTTGCCTTTGGCTATTATATTATTTAAATTAAATGGCATAAGTATTTTATTATTTCTTCTTTTTCTTAAAGATGACTGGGGCTATAGATAGGGGTTCGTTCCTTTTTTCTCAATTCAAATTCCAAACATAAAATGAGCTGGCAACAAGAGAAAAAAATATTCCTTCCCCCTTCTTTTAAAAATTTTGCAGCTGTCAATAGCAATCATTTGTTTGAAATCAAAAGGATAACAAGGATAACTAACGGTATTATGTGTATTATGTTTAAAATAAAAATAAAATCCAAAATAGAAAATCCCTTTAAGCTTAACAAATCGTGTGCTAAAAAGCAATCGTATTTTAGACAGGAACAACAAAATAGAACAATCGATGATAATGATAAAAAAACTTAAAATAGAAAACCTTAAACTCATGAAATATTCATGAATACAAGCGAAACAAAAACACTTTTAATTTTCACAAGAAACAAAGTACATGTAATTGCTACTAAAGTTGAAACAAAGATTTCTTGATATTTGTTAAGAATTCAACGAAATTTTTTTTCCTGCAATCAACGCGTTTAATAAAAAAAGAAACCAAAAATCTATTAAAAATGTTATTGATTCCATTAAATTTTTGTATAAAAATTTTAATTCATCAAAAAATCAGTTAAAACTGTAATTGATTCAATTAAGCTTTTGCTCAAAAAATTTCAATTCATTTCATTTAAAAATTTTAATTAATTTTATTCAAATTTTGTTTAAAAATTTTAGTTAAAAAAAACCAAAAAATCAATTGAAAATTTAATTGACTCAATCAAACTTTTGCTTAAAATTTGCCATTAATTAAAAGTTTAATCGACTCAATAAAATTTTGAATTGATTTTTTTTTTTTTTTGATGAAACGAGTTTGTTTCAGGAAAACTTTCTTTTTGTATTCAGCAAAGAAAATAGTATTATTATTATTATTTATTACTGAAAGTATAAAGGATATGCCAATTCTTATTTAAAATATAAAGAACACTTTAGTGAAAAAAAATAGTGTCCATTCATTTACTTACCAGGAGGATACTGATGATAAATATGTTTGGCCGGGGGTACATTTGGTGGACAGTGGGCGTTAATAGCATCCGAATTCGGAGAATGAGTGCCGGAATCTTGATCTGTACTAGAGCCTGATGTCTTCATGCAAGTTGTTTCAGTAGAAGAGGCTCCTATAATCATGGTGGTGGCATAAGGGGTGGGATTCTCAGGACTCTGTAAACATTAAGCATTAAAAATAATAAAAAACGTGAAAACGTTAAAGCTCTTATTCGAAAAAAAACAATTTAGGTTTACAAAACGTTTAATAAACAAATTACCATAAAAAATTTGTTCTGTAAATCTTATGTAAACCAAAATAATTTTTTCTGAATACGGCAGTAAATGTTCAAAAATTATTTTTGCTATTAAGAAATTCTTAATATAATGTTGCAAATATTAAAGAGAGACAGAGAGAGAGAGAGAGAAAATATGGAAAATGATTGACCTTGTAGCAGAGAAACAAGTCGAGGCAAAATATTCGCCGGGGGCGGCGCAATAATTTTCTCACCAGTGACGGTGCACCGAGATAATTTTTGGCCGCTTAAATAAGCATATACAGACTTTTGCTCCTTGTAGGTGTTACAAGGAATAAATATATATACAGGGTGATCCATTTCGAAGTGCCCTATTTTTTTACAGAAAGAAAAAAAAAACAGAAAATTCAAATTTAATTGGAGAATGTTTATTATCATTTGAAAGAACATTCTTTGGCATTTATTTTTTTTAAAATTATGTTTATCAAATGTTGGCCGTTGCTACGTCACAGGTGGTCCATCCGTTGAGTCCAATTTTCGATGACTGGTTAGAGCATTTCGACTGGTAACGGGCGAATGACACGCGTGATGTTTTCTGTTTTCCTCCAAGACCTGAATCGAAGCAGGTTTGCTCGCATAAACCTTAGACCTTACATATTCCCAGAGGTTAAAGTCTAACGGTGTGATATCACACAATCTTGGTGGCCAATTGACCGGCCCAAAACGTGAAGTTATGTGCTCACAGAAATATTCTCTCAATAAATCCATTGATTGTTGCGATGTGTGGGAAGTGGCACCATCTTGCTGAAACCAAATGACGCCGAGATCATGAGCTTTAATTTCAGTCACCAAATATTTAGTTATCATGGCACGATAACGGTCGCCATTGAAAGAAATATGGACCGATGATTCCACCGGAACAAAAACCACATCAAACCGTTGTTTTTCTGGATGAAGTGGCAGTTCTTGAATCTCTTCAGGTTGCTCTTCGTCCCAAATGCGGCAATTTTGTTTGTTTACATACCTATTGAGCCATAAATGGGCCTTATCGGTCAACAAAATTTGCCTCAAAAACATTGGATGTTCTGGGAAATTTTCAACAGCCCATAGAGCGAAGCGATGTCGTTGTTCAGGCGTAAGTCTTTCCATTATGAAATGCCAAACAATGCTAAACAAAAAAAAACATGACAGCATGACACTACTCACACGTGAACTATCAAAAAAAAGTTTATTGGAAAAAGTATCTCTACTTGGATCACCCTTTACATACATATATATATGTGACGCGCAAAATAGAAAAGGACCTAAGGGTAAAAACCGGTTTTGTTCAGGAGAGCCATTTTAAAGATTTAAATACGTGTATCTTTGGTTGACTTCAATTTCATAAAACGCGCATATCTCTGGGAGGGAACACTTTTGGGGCATTGTCCACATAAAGAAAAAAGTGAAAATATATTTTTTTTACCCTTAGGTCCCTTTCTCTATGCGCTCACATATAAATAAGCATATGAAAATTTAAAGATATAATTAAACATTGAAATTGAAAATAGATTTTCATAATTTTTTCTCCGAAATTGTACGATTTTGTCCTTTTGAGTCGTTGCAAGCCGATACAATCGTCGGATGCAGAATGAATATAAAGACAACCGGCGTTAGTGAGCCGTCGCCCCTTGAGCCGATCGACTTGTTACTCTGCCTTGTAACTTCTGGCAAGTTCAAGCCTAAAACTATAGAAAATCTATATATTTTCAACATTCTTAAAACCAAAAAATTAAATGAACAACAACAATCGAATTTTCAAAATAATTGAAAAAAATTATTATAAACATTTTTCGGCAAGAAATTTTGTCTTTAAATTTTTTTTTTGCGTTTTAAAAATAAAAATTAAAACTAACAAAACAATTTATCTCTTACCTTACGACAATTGTAAAATGTGCTCATATTTCTGGTATCCACTTCCGCATAATCCGTGCCACCATCAATTGATGTATTATAATTCGATTGGCTGTTGGCATTAGACAAAAGTTTCGTTTCACTTAAACCGGAATCTTTATCGGTGTCTGTGGTACGCCAGCCTCTGTCAATCCATAAACTGTCTTTGCCATTGATATTCAAGGCAGTAATTTCATTGGCACTCACAACTACAAAAAAATAAAATAAAATAGCTACATGAGTAAGGGAAGAGAAAATAAATTTCCTTTTTTTAAATTTTGCTGTCCTTTTTTTATTCAAGTACTTGTCTGCTTTAATTTTCGTTTCATTTCTTTTGGTGTTGTCAGTATCAAGTTAATTAAGGATTTTGATAGTTTCCTTTTTATTCTTTATTCTTTTTTTTTGAATCCAAATCCACTTTGTTTGTTAAGGAAGTCATTAGTGTATCAATATATGGAGTTGTTGGAGTGTTTTGGAGTTTTTCCTATCTAGACTGAAATTAATTACTCTCATGACCATGATTGATTTAGAAATTGGTGAAAATGTTGTAGATTACAAGTACAGAGAAAAAAACATAAACAGAAATACAGAATAGTAAATTAAAACTGCCACGTTTATTTGCAACAAATTGTAGTTAATTAAGTTTACTTGGTAAAGAAAAGCATTGTTAAAGTAATTAGTTCTTAGGGCAATTTTTGTCACTTCATAAGGAATTAAAATGATATATTCATAGTTTTATGTTATAGAAGTATGTATATGGTCCTTCAGACCTTAAAGAAACTGAAAGTCGCTATTTATGCTTTTACACAGACATATGGCCGTATCCCAAAAAAAAAAAAAAATTATTTGAAGTGTACGTTAAAACAAGATTTTCATACAAATTTTGACAACAGAACATTTGAATTTAAAATTATTTTTTTTTTGCATACGGCCCATAGTGTTTAATTTTGTATTATAAAACCTTGGTTTGAGATACGACTAACTATTGATTTTATATAAACACTCGTGATTGCATCTTGCTAGAAGGATAATGAGCATTTGATAAGCTTCTTAAACTTAGTAGGGGTGTACTATACAATCGAGTCTGCTGAAGCTTAAACTTGGCAGAAGGTTAAAACCATCATAGAAGATATTGCTTGTTTTTATATTCCTAACGAAATAAAAAAGAATAAAATTTAAAATTTAAGTTTTTGCACTTACCACTCAAATGACCCAATTCCTTGGTCAATTGATGACGTCGTTTAAAGAACATCATTGCTGCGGCAGCCGATATTAATATGGCCAAAAGCATTGTTATCACTAAAGCCATAAACCATGTTTCATGAACAATTGTTGTTGATTTGCGTTGCGTTGTTGTAGTGGCAGCATCATCCGGCATACCAGCTCCACTGGGATGATAAGCAAAATGTCCACCCTCACCAGCATACCCCGTAATGCTGCTGTGCGAGCCGCTGGGATGGGCACGTGGCGGATGTATTAAATGAGTGGGATCCATGTATAAAGAGGCCTTTACAAAATTCGTGAGCAAAAAAAAAAAAGTTTAAACATAAAATTATATTCCTACTGAAGGTCGTTTACAAAATAAATTAACTAACCGGCTTTGAGTAGGGTCCTTCTCCCGCCTTCGTAAATGAATTTAAGCGTACATTGTAAGTGGCACCTGTGGTCAAATTATTTAACAATACCGATGTTGTTGTAGCATTTAACGTCATATTGGCCAAAACTTTCATAGTACTGCCGGCCGTTACCTGGAAATAGTTAATAAGCAACATAAATTTATTACGCATATTTGCAATAACGATTTTGTAAGCGAAAAATAGAAATGAAATTATGGGTTTTTTTTCATCTTTCATTAATAGCACGACCAGCTATTTATGAGCATGAATTTTTAAGAGCACGAGTAGACTTACCTCAATTTTGTAACCCAACAAGTTGCCATTATGATGCTGGGGTGGTGGCGGTGACCAACGAACCCAGCCAGCCGTTAGATTATACATGCCAATTTGTATGTTGTCTGGTGGAGCGGATGGCACTAAAGAATGAAAGCAGAAAAATTTTGTTAATTGGATGTGGCTAAAAAGTAAAATATTATCAAACTACGAGTAGTATGTAATTTTAATAGCTTAATAGTGAAATATGTAGTTAAAATTTATATAACTTTAAATTATGACATTTCTGTTTAATAAGAGTTTAAAATTTTAAAAATATTTATAAGGTATCTTATGATGCAAATCAGCATAAGTGAATTGGTATTCAAACGTGAGCTGGTAATAAAATAGACAGATACACACATAAGTATTTATTCCTATCTCTCTCAGATAAAGCGGGAGTTTCACTAGAATCGTAATGATTTATCGGCTTTGTACTGTTTAAATTTGGGACTGATGAGATGATACAATTTAATTTGGGTTCGAAGGACCACAAGCAAATTATGATTAATAAATTTCCATTATAAATATAAATATGTAGCTGGTGTCCCTCTATTAGGATTGGCTTAAATACTTCTCTTGTCCTTGAGTATATCGTGCCATAACCGCCAAAAAAAGCTAAAGCGTCATAATTTTCGAAACTAGTTTTTTTAACTACAAGCGAATATTTCCGATAGCAAATAATCGATTTTCGTAAAAAAACGAGGTCCAAAATATGCGTCGGTTAACCTATTTTTTATCAGTTATGGCTCGACGTAGTAAACCTTAGAATGAAATATATTCATGGTCCATCTAACCAATCTCTTTTTCACAAAAAGAAAAACTATTAGCACTTGTATTTAATAAATTTGTATCGAACTCTATCAGTAGCTCGTTTTAGACTCAAACCGATGATCAAACAGATCTTATTTAAATGGGTTGGATCATAGGTTTGTGTCTAAAACAAGCTACTGAATCAAATCTTGCCCAAAGCTGTAGCTGCCGATAGTGGAAAATAATAAGGAAACAACTGGAGTTCTCCGCTGTCAGTGTCAAAAATTTTAAGATTGTGTTAGAAAGTGTTTGGCCAGGAAAATCGTATTGCTTTATTAAGTTCTAGGCTAACGTAGCGTAATGTACCTTATGGATCGTAGATTACGTAACAAACTTTACGTGTCTTACGTAACTTACCTAACGTAATGTATCTTACGTACCTAACACAAACAATCCGTATACTACCTACACGGATATGACGTAACGAAAGACAACATTTTTACGAAAGCTAACATAACCTTATTTATATTCAAAAACGTAACACGATATAAAATAACATAATAAAACGTAACCCAATATAATCTCGTAATAGAAAAGCCAAAGTTCGTATACGATTGGAGTACACAGATAGTTAAATAGATGTTACATAATAAAGCATAATAACGTAGAAATATGAGCAAGTGTCCACATCACTTGCGTTCATTTGCGTTAATTTAGGTTACGTTAGTCGTAGTCGTAGTACCATATTGTAATCTTACTTAAAATTATTTAAACTTTTTAAGAAAATTTACGCCACGCAAAGAAAAGTAGATTAACTTTAAGCCATAATACGCAAACGTAACGTAATGTTACCTTATGTAATAGAATTTACGTAGTGCTATGTATGGTAAATTGAGGTAAAGCAACGAACAGCAATGTATCTTTGCGTGCTGTGAAGTAGCGTAACGCAGTGTATCATACCGTAACAGTACGTAACCTTGTAGGGCAGGGAAATTTCATGTGGGGTTGGTGAATACCGATAAAGTTTTAAATTTAACATAACAGTTCGTTCCTTAGTTCAAAGTACTGTTACGTTACGTAATGTAACGTAACATAATTGGCTCAGTTGGCTGACTATAATGAAATGTAAATGCAGTAGTAGCAAATAGCTGTTGTATATTGTTACGTGAAAAGCAATGAAAGTTATATCTCCTTAAAACGTAGCCAATTTTCATATAAAAATATTAATTAGCTGTTTCCAACGTTACCGTTACTGAGCCTACATTAAGCCAGCTTAATTTATCGTGCCGTAACACAACATTAGGTGGTGTTGCGCTACGTAAAATGAATTAACGTAACGTATATATCTTTGTTACGTAACGTGGTATAATGTAAAACAAAGTGATGTTACGTAACGTGGTGTAATTTAACGTAGCATTCTATATTGCTACGTGACGTGGTATTACGTTATATAAACTAATGTAACGTTACGTGATCTGAGGTAATCGAGTCTCAGGTTAAAGATCAGAAAACCCGTGTGTATAATTTGAGTGGACTTATAATAATAGGTGGATACCCATGAGGATAACGACTTGAAGCAAATTATGTACGATAATTATTTAGGAGCTGAAAAGTTTTTAAGTCAGTAATTGATAGAGAAAATCTAGGTGATAGACGGGCCACAATGATAGCCAGTTGATTCTATCTAGGCGACTTATAAAAAAAGGCTACTGAATAAAGTAGTCTTTCAAGAACTCGAAACAGGGGATGACTGCTTCAAAATGATTTCAGGGTTATGATTTAGAGCAATGAGTTGTAACTTAATATGTTCAAAATTTTTCATAATATAATTAGTACATATGACTACAATGGTGTGAAATTCCTTAAACATTTTCTAAATGACTGGGTTCCAAGGACCAATAAAGTTTTTTTACGAATATATTATTGTTTCACCTCTGCGCTTCTTGATGTAGATAAATTAATGATTTAATAAACTGATTAGATACATTTATATAATATTTCATCGTTATCTTTTGCGATGTGTTGAAAAACTGCTGATCTTTAAGGGTCATAAAACGATATTTATTTAGCGGGTATATCTTGAAATTTTGTGATAATTTTTATGAAAAATAAACGCATGCATTAGATGCATACTTATTGTAGATTAGCAGTCGTGCCTTTATGATAAATGTATTTATTTAGTTTATCTGCTAGCCTTGTATAACTGGGATGATGAAAACAAAAACTTTATCGTTATCTTTTGGGATGTGTTTAAAGATGCTGATCTCTTAGGTCCATAAAACGATATTTATTTAGCGAGCAAGTCTTAAAATTTTGGTTTAATTTTTAATTAAAAGTAAAAAAAAATTCAAGATATGATCGCTCTATAAATATCGTTTTATGGATCTAAAAGATCAGCAGTCTTTCAACACATCCCCCCAGATAACGATGAAGTTTTTGCTTTTATTAAATCTAATCAGTCTTTTAGTGATAATTAGTAGAGCGGGTTTGACGGGAAGGGTACCGCTAAACGATAAAGGTAAATTTTAAATAATTTTTGCTATTTTGCGATGAATAAAATTTTTTCTTTTCCTTTTGCTTGGCCAGAACATCCTGGTAAATGTATAGTTAGTGGTAATATTCTGTCGATTAATGAAGTGGCTCACCTTAAATATATTTGCGGTAAGGTGACTTGCCTTGAAAATAGTTTCATTGAGTATGAAATGTAAGTAAAAATTAACAGCCTGCAACATGAAAAGGACGATAAATGTTCAATTGATTTTTTGTATTATTTCAAGATATCGATCGAACGTTTGCTGTCCGTAAATATTTAAATATTTCAGTTAGTTCGAATTGTGATTTTTTTGTTGCTTGTTTTCTTATAACAGTTGTGATATCGACTCATCTAAACCGGCGAATGGACATCATAATGCCAGTGTGCCCTATCCTGATTGTTGCCATTAAAGATGGCAGTCTACTATGTTAGTTTTTAAAATCTATATTGTATATATGTACATAGACATATTTTTTTATTATTATTATTTACTTACCATCTTCATAAGTTTGCACAATTTTTGAATTACTGGGCTGTCCCTCTAGTGTTTGAAAGAACGGCGCCAAAAAGAATTCATATTTCGTATACTCCCTTAAGTTGGCCACCACATGAGATTCAATCGATGGATTTAATACCGTCATTATATTGTATTGTTGTGAATTGGCGCTAACATCACGATAACGTACATACAGGCCCTGCAACGAAAGCACACGTCGTAATAATGAAAGTGTAAAAAAAGTAAACAGAAAATTGTGAATTAAAAATAAATTATAAATAACTTTACACAAAGTTAATTAGTACTTATGAAAAATGTTCTGAGATTGTAAAAATTATGAAAATATATTCATTTGTTTAAGGCAGAGATGGCACGGTGAGTGAGTTTTCACTCACCATCATGTACAAAATGATACTCAAGTGAAAAGTTTTCTAGAGCATACAAATATTGTTCAAATAATTTTAACACAATTTTAAATTTTTTTCTAAAAATTACAAAAAAAAAAATATTTAAAAACTGTTCTACAGCTTAAAAATTATTTTCAAAAAATTTCCACATAATTTCAAAATTTTTCTCAAAAAAAAAACTGTTCGATTGCAATAATATTTTTTGCACGCTTCTATCACTAAAACGAAAAATTATTTGTGCTTATAAGTGATCTCAGACCAGGATGTGAATGAATCTCCCATCTGTACTTAAATTACAACTAAATTGGCCATTATTTTGTGTTAGTAACTTTCCTACTTTTCAACTCACCTCTACATATTTCTCCATCACACTGACATGCATCACCCAATCCAAGCGTACAGCGGTCGAATTGATAGCAGCAGCATCAATTAATTCAACAACCTTTAAAAATAAGGAAAAAAAGGAAAATAAATAAAGATTTGCTGTTGTTATTAATTGCATTAAGCCAGAAATTTAATCAGTGATTATTATTGAAAATTAAATAAAGAAACCCCTGTACATTATTGTTAATGTTAAAATAAATATTGTCAACAACATCCGATTTAAAAACAACGACTCATACTCATAGTCAAAATAAAGTATACCTTAAGAATTTAAAAGCAGCATTTTTTATGCTAATACTGGTTTTAATTTCTTAAGGTATACTTTGTTTATGACTATGAGTATGGGCCAATGGCTTATTAAACATTAATTGCATACTTTAAGGCTTTCATAAGTGTAAAGTCAAAGGCGCATATTCATAGTCAAAGCATACTTTAAAAATTTAAAACCAGTATTACCATACCAAATACTGATTTATATAAATTGTATTTTATAAAAAAAATAGCCTTTAACAAATGTTAAAGCAATGGTTTATTTTCATAGTCAAAATAAAGTATACTTTAAGCGTTTTAAACCAGTATTTGGTATGGTAATACTGGTTCTTGACACCAGTATTTTGTAGGGTAATACTGGTTTTATATTATTGAAGTAAACGTTTTTTTTACTAGGAATAAGCGCTATTGCTTAAAAAAAATTATAGAAAAGTTTGGAGTTTAGCAGTCCAGTGTGACTGTAATCCAGCTCACTATAGTCATCCTGACTTAAGTTCAGTTGACACTAATTAAAATAATATTTATACATGTGGCAGTTAGCCAATCACAGTCCAGCCGATTGTAGCCCAGCTGACCTATGTTAGGTATTTTTGCTTGTTAATTTTCTTGTATTGAAAAAGTTTTAAATGCGTATCCCTGCCGAATATTAATAAGAGGATAGATAATATGTTCTGAATTAGTTTTTATTTTTCCGTGTTTTAATTTTATCAAAAGAAAAACATTTGTTTCTGTTGGAAAATATTTACATTTCGTTTCAACATTGTCAAACTTTATCTCTTAATTAATATTTATGTATGTTTTAATACACAAATATGCACTCATGCTTACATAAATTTATGGTACAAATTTCTTCTCTCTTATTTTAATTCCAGATATAAATACACACAGAATGGTTAGACACAAAAATATTTATTTATGTTAAAATGTTAAACATTTTATTAGCACGAGTAGTGTATCGATATTTTGATTAAGTACAATGCCCCATCCATGTTTTGTCGTTCTCTCCATTGAAATACAACTCAGTTCAAGTGAAATTTACACTAAAATATTAATAGTCCTGTAACAACTGAAACTTGATTATAACGAAAAAAAAATCTTTAAATCCTTTTTGAACGTTTCCCTTAAACCTTACAAATGTACACACATATATATGTATATATTGCAAATATTTAAAATATTTCATGTGTGATATATTATATATTATTTATTTTGGTTTCAGTTGCGTTTACTTTTTGTACAAACTTTTACACTCTATATGTTATAACTCCCTTCGCCTCTTTTCCCTGTTATTTATACTTGTCAAGCTATCATTTTGTAGAAATATTTTACTTCTTTCCATTAAATTCCCTTATGTTGATGTTAACTGCACTTGCATGCATATATATATGCAAAATTTTGTGTACATATGCAACATAAATATATCATCAGCAAGCACACCGATTGCAGGCCAAGAACTGCGTGTGAAAATAACTGCATATGATATGAAATGCAGTGAAGGAAGTTTAAAACAATGAAAGACAAAAAAAGCAAGAAGAAAAAATATATTCGAAAAAAGCCTGGAATTTATGATGTTTTAAATGTTTTTAATACACACTGCAGGATTGATATTTCTGGGAGCAGATATTGAGGTACATATTATATTCTTTTGTTGCAAATTTGGTATTTTATTTAAGAAAAATGCTTTGGGGTTGAGAAAAACTCTTCAGGTGTTGAAAATGCAGTGGTTAGTCTAAAAGTTATATGGGAAAACATATACATATGAATATCGTTGTCTTAATATACAAAGGCCCTAACTCAATACTTTTTGAAGTCGATTTTTTTATATACAAATTTCGTTAGAAGAACATTTACCCCCATATTCATAATGTCAATAAAATACATTTATATATTAATTTAAAATTTTTCATAAAATTTTTTATTAAAATGGATCTCAAATTCATTTTAATTTTTCGATTTAAAAAAAAATAATGATTTAGGCCCTTTCTATATTAAGGTAACGATATGAAGCTCTTCTTTTTGGGATTGAGAATGTTTCCGGAGCTTTGTTATAAAACTCGACATTTAGGGCAATCCTCATTATCATTTCAATAGGAATATTTGGTTACCTCTTCATTGAGGACTTTGCAAAGATTTCAGTCATCTGGGCATTAAGTGGCTTCATTTTGGTATGTCAAAAAATTAGTATATTTGAATAAATTTATCGGTTTATCGGCGATTTTGAACCTGTCAGCGGCAACTTTTTATTTTGTTTATGAGAAAGAGCGAGAAAGGAATACAAACTGCATATATTTCTATTTAAACACTCTCATACATATTCAAGAATTGCTGCAGCAAAAATTGCAAGTGTGGGCCGGGACTTTGACTCGCATACGAAGGGTGCCATACGGCGATTGTTCATTTTGCGTGATTTGTTCGGTTTTTTGAAAATTTTTTTCGGCCTTGGAATTTTTTTAGTTTTGGCGTTATTTAATTTTGGCGATTTTTTAATTTTGGTGATTATTTTAGTTTTTTGGCGATTTTTTTTGTTTTTTTATTTATATTTTTTTTTTTTTGCAATTTGGCAACTTTTTAAATTATGGTGATTTGTCTTGAATTTAAGCGATTTATTTTATTTTTGGTGATATTTTTCATTTAAGCGCTTTCTTCATATTAGCGATTTTTCGTTTCGCCATTTTTAAGTTAAAGGATTTTTTACTTTATGCAATTGTTTCTTGTTCGGCGATTTTTTAGTTGTGGGTTTTTTTTCGTTTTGGCGATTTTTTTTGGTTTTTGGTTTTTGGCGACCTTTTTACTTCGATTTTTGGGCGTTTTTTTAGTTTTGAATTTTTTTTAGTTTTGGGGTCTTTTTAATTTTGGTGATTTTTTAAAATCGACGCTGTTTTCGTTTTGCCGATTTTTTTTTTGCATCTGCAAGATTTTTTATTTTTTTTTCGTTTTTTTTACTTTTGGAGATATTTTTGCGGAAATTCGGAAATTTATTTTATTATATTTTTGTGATATTTTTCATTTAAGCGCTTTTTTATATTGGCGATTTTTCGTGTCAGCATATTTTTAGTTTTGGGATTTTTTAGTTCACCTTTAAATTTTTAGTTGTTAGGCAAGTTTTTAGTTTTAGGACTATTTTCGTTTTGGCGATTTTTTATTTGGATTTTGGCGATTTTTTAGTATTGAAGTTTTTTTAAGTTTGTGCGTTTTATTTTACGTTTTGACCGTTTTTAGCGATTTTTTTTCGTTTTGTCGATTTTTTCGGTTCTTTGTGATTTATTTTGTAGTTTTTTTGTGGACATTTTTATTTTTGATGTTTTTGTTTTATCTTAGCGATCTATTTAATTTTTGGTAAAATTTTTCATTTAAGCGCTTTTATCATATTGTCGATTTTTTGTTCCGGCATTTTTTTAATTTTGAGATTATTTAGTTCACCCTTAAATTTTTACTGTTTGTAGATTTTTTAGTGGTCTTTTTTCCTTTTTGGCGTTTTTTTTTTGTTTTAAGCGATTTTTTTAGTATTGACGTTTTTTTTAGTTTCGGCGTTTAATTTTTCGTTTTGTTTCGTTTTTTTTTACATCTGTTTGCCAAATGCCACACAAGCGTAAAAAAGCGTAACAAACTAATTACTAAAGAAAAATTATTTTATTCAGACATGTATTTATTAAGTTAAACAGTTTCATACATAATTAATAGACAATTTTATAGAATCCAAAATGATTGCAAACTAATGTAGACGGACGGACATAGTAGCGAATTAGAGTTCCTTTTTACCTTCCTTTGGGTTACGGAGACCTAGCTTAATAGACCTTAACTTATACGAATATAACGCTACGAATGCAATACTCCTGCCTCTATTTAAAATATTCCCTATCCTTTTAACGACAATCCTTTATGGTCCTGCATTAATATACAAATACCCATACATGTACTCATACATTTCCACTTACATATGTCTGCATTAATACATGATTATAGTCTCTCTATGTTTACAAGCATAAATAAATAAATGAATATTGTGTTATCTGTTAACAAATATTTATTTTACACTTGAATAAACGGGTCAATACAATGAATGATTGTCTGGCATACATTCATGGAATTCTGCGTACAATTCAATACAATCACGCTTTTAAAAAAAGTGTTGATAAATTTCGATACAAAAATACAATAAATAAAGTTTTATTTTATATTTAAATAGTCAAAACACAGACAGAACAACCAGGACTTTTTTCACCACAAATTATAGTTGAGAACAAAAAAAAATAGAGATATTGGCCTACAATGAAGTAATCCAATGCCTAAATAAACATCAAATTGTGTTGTGCTCGTATTTTAATTGTATAAATTAGTGTAATATAATGCAAATACATTAAACTGATTTAAAATAGGAAGATATAAATTAAAAAAATAAATAAATACTTTAGTATTTTAGCAAAACACACTTTGTATTAATTTCTATTTAATTCATATTTACGCAATTGAGGAAGTTTAATATCTATGCTTTATAAGTTTCAAGTTCCCGCTAAAGGAAGTTAATGATTTTATAAAAAATTTTGGAAAATCGAGTTTTAATCATATTTTAACGTTTTGAGGTTCATCCTGTGGAGGTGTAGATGTGTTTTTGTATTTATATAGTATATGTGTGTGTGTTTGTATGTGTATGCGTATGGGTGTGTATATATATCTATATGTAAATATCTCATAACTGAAGAACGGCTCCACGTATCAGAAAACAATTTAACGCATTAGAAGAATGTTGAGTTCACTTAGATGTCGTAAGACAGTTAATCGATTCGGTGAATTTCGAAAATTTCTGAAAATAAGATTTTCCCAAAACTGTTTTTTGAATAAATTTTTAACAACTAAGACGATGTTAAGAATCTTATCAGCCCTTAACCTAAAACAGAAAATTCAATTGCTGCCAATTCGACAGGAATCTGGGTTGGGTATCGTTGGGTATCCTTGACGAACAGTTTCCAAAACAAAATGTTTTTTAATGACTTCAAAGGTCTTTGACAAATCAATTTTAGATATTCACTGATTTTAAGTAATTCAAAAAGTTTAAAGGATGCCTTACATTTTGACCTAAATCTGTTGCTTAGCGAGAAGTTTTATAAATGTTTTGCAAGATCAACCAATTCTCGTTTTGTTTTTTTTTTTTTGGTAAACCAAAAATCCTCAATTGTATATTTATTATTGTATACCACTTCAGTAAAGCCGTGATTCCACTATCAGCACAATGTAACGATTTTCATCTGGTCAATGAAATAAAGTCATAAGTAATAAGCTGAATGGGCTTTATTTTTCTACTGATTGAAATATGAGGACATAATTGGTAATAGTTAGACCCATATAGAATTATTCTGGAAATAATTGAGAAATAAAGCTATTTTGGTTTATTATTTATGACTTTATTGCAGAGAGCCTACGAGAATCTGTAGATTGTGCCAATAGTAGGACCCCGGCTTAAGACTGATTTGTCATCATACGACTATTCGCCTTCGTATTGGACAGGCTTCTACGAAAAAAAGAACAAATGGATTTCTTAGATCATGCTGATGGCTGGTAGACTAATAGCTGCCTTATTGGACGGTGGGGGACAAGCTGTAATGCCAACTGAATACCCTACCTACAGAAAAAAATTGCAAAGTAAAATCACCTTTTAAAAAATTTTACTAGTCTTGTAATCAAGAAGATCGCAGGTTCGAATGCTGCAGACAAGCTGAAGCAATCTCGCAGTTTGTGTAATTTTTTTTTAAACTATAACTGCAATTTCAAATAAATTTTATGCTAAATGATCAATCAAATAATATTAAATTAAGATTTGATTCATGATGGCATTTATTTAGTTTATATCTGAAGACTGCTGCGGTAACTGCATTGAATACCACGCCATCAATTTGAGTTTAAAGCTCGGCTGGGAAAGCCAGATATTGTAAACATTCAGCAATGATTCACAACAGCTTGAGCCAAAACACAAATTTACATATGTAAGTTAAATAAATAAAAAAACAGAGTAAATACATTAAATGAAATTCATATTGTTTCAAGTGAAAATCATTTTGATTTAACAAGATTCGTCATTTTTATTTAAAATTACTGGAATGCTAAAACAGTATGAAATAAAGATATTGCAAAAGCAAAAATTTTCTTTGAAGATTAGTTTAAAACAGGTTGAATTAACATGAAACACATATGCAGCATGATTCTTCTTATCGTAGATTTTAACACCACATTTTTCTGTGTGATACTCTTTTTTTGGTAAGCCATAAGGCATAGAGTTCTATTTTTTAAAACTATTTGGGCAATATTAAATAACGTCTACAGGAAGGTGAAATATCTTGTGTTAATTCTAGAATCAGATGGAAAACTGTCTCGGAACGATCACATTGATTTTAACTTAGAGAAGGAAAAAACTTTCTTAAATTAATGCATAAAATTATTCATGTGACTGAAGCTGAGGATCTCTTCGGAGTTCTCGTTATGAATGCATTGATGGTTTGGTGACAAAAATAACGTTTTCAAAAGATACAAACGTAACAATATAGTGAACTCGAGAAGTACAAAGAATTTAAATTTTTAAGCTAGAAGCCACGAAGTTTGCCGGACGTGCTAGTATTATTTTAAATTATTACATTGTGCAAAAAATAAAAACATAAAGTTATAACAGCAGCTATAGGCAGAGGATTAAAAAGATTAAGGTTTAACGGCTCAAACAGGGGTTAAAAGCGATTATTTAACAGATTAATTAATAATTGTATTGCTCTTGTTTTTGTCATTGATTTATGTGCTTTTATTGGAGATACAAATGTACAAATTCTTTGATTTTTTTTACGTGAGTCACGCATTAGGCACGTGGGAGGCACGCATGAGTCACGCGTTATAGTTTTTGTATTTATTTGTGCGCATTACTCACTTCTATTAAAAATTGTATTGCTCTTGTTTTTGTCATTGCTTTATGTGATTTTATTAGTGATACAAATGTATAAATTCTCTGATTTTTTTGCGTGAGTCACGCATTAGTCACGTGGCAGTCACGCATGAGTCACGCGTAATAGTTTTTGTATTTTTTCATACGCATTAGTCACTCACGAGTCATGCCTTATTGACGTATGGGTCACGCATTAGTCACACGTGATTGTTTTTGTATTTATACATAAGAATGATTTTGAAAAATTACGTGTTTGATTTTGGAAATTTAATTCTCACGCGCTCATGTGCTAATTTTTTTAGACTTTTTAAAAAATCTGTTTTTGGATAATTCGAATCCGAAGTCAGGGAATTCATCGGGAGTGGGCGTGAATAAAATAATTACGAGCATGAATATTTGCTTGTTTTGTTGATTACGCACCGTCTATTTTTCCTCATATAAAAAAACTAATGTTTATTAATTAATTAATAATTATTTGGAGTGGGGGTAGCCGTCGGCCACCTCCTATACCCCCAAGATATTGTTGGAATTTTCAGTTTATTATAAGAGCTACTTGCATAAAATATAAGGATCCTTTCCATAGTAGTTCTGGAGATATGAATTGTTGCTCAACAAAAAAGAGCTTTCGGTCCCACTGTGCGACGTTTTGAAGGTTCACATCTTAGTCCAATTTAAAGGTGTCATTATCTTTTTAAATTTACTTTGACTTTTATTAAATTTTTAACTTATTTATTTCTTATAATGCTTAAAATATTTGGAACATATTAAACATTTTTATCAGGCCTTTTTAAAACTTAATAAGTACGGCTTATTTTTCAACTGGGTTAACAGCCCACTTGTTTTGAAATATTTTTCGTTATTATTATTAAAAAAAAATTATTTCAATGCGAAAAATACTGCTCTTATCGTTCGTATTAAAACCGAAACAAAATTCATAATGTGATAAGTCTTTGCATTTTTCAACAACTTTTTTTTGTTATTCCAGTCTATCTTAAATAACTTAGTAGCCCACGCTTTTGTTAAACTTTTTTGTTTGTTTGTTGCTTTTGCAATTCTGATATGAAAGAGCATTTCGCGCGTTCATTTATTTTTGCATACAAAAAATATTTGTTAAATATGTGTTTAATAAACAACTTAAACATGCAAGCCATGTTGTAAGTGTGTAAAACTATTTATTTGGAATATAAATATGTTGTACAGATATTTATTTACTTTTATTTAATAGTAAAATAAAATGCTGGTTTTTTTTTGCATAAATTTTTTTCCCTTTTGCTATTAAGTTGATCATAATATTTGAATTTGTATATTTTGTTGTAAGGAACAGTGGGCTGGTAAAAGGAAAGTTAGAGTTCCTTACAGCAAATGTGAAAACATCCCACAATTAAAAAATAGCGAAACGAAAACGCGGCTTATTGAAAAAATATCAATAAAAATATAATAAATCGCTTAAATTCAAAAAAAAAATCATCAAAAGTAAAAATGTCGGCAAAAAGGAACTAAAGAAACTACGAAAAAAACCAGAAAAATCGCCAAAAACCAGAAAAATTGCCAAAAATAAAAAATCACTGAAACTAAAAATATATGTTGTTAAGAAACAAACAAAAAAATTGACGAAAAGTGAACACAAATCGATAAAACTTCAAAAAACGCAAAAAAAGCGTCTGTACTAAAAAAATCGGCAAAAAGCGAAAAAATTTAAAAGTTTGTAAATAGAAAGGGCCCCAGGGTTAAAAACTCCAAAAACAGCGCTATGTAGTATGTGAATGGCCCCTTAATGTCTTATGTTTCTTATGTTTATTTTTTTTAGTTTATTGTTCCAGTACATACATTCATTTTGCACTTATGTAGAAGCTTGAGTCATGGCCATCCATTTATGCTTAAATTTTTCTTAATCAAGCTTAGGCATACTGACTTGTTAGAATTAGAGAAAAACACTGATTAGAATACATAACCGCTCATAATCATACATAATTCATAATATTTTTGTTTATACTAAAATCCTTGAATAACAGAACCTAGAGAACCTTAAAGTCTATTTTTTTAATGCTAAAATAAATGAAATAAATTTTTTTTAATAAAAAAAAAACTCCGCATTTTTCTACTTCTCAGCCCACAGTGCTTATATAATTTTTATGTTAATATTGTCACATAGCAAAATAAAACTCAGAGACTGGCGCTTGTGTAGCTGCCATTACCAGCATTAACATTTTCCTAACAATGTTGTTGCTGTCATTAATGTTGCCTGCCTGCCGCTGTGGCAACAAATGTTTAGTGTATATTTTATTTATTTTTTTTTTCTTAAATTTGTTTTTGCTTGAAATTATTCATATGTCGAATTTATACAAACATGATATTTTTTTGTTTATCATTTTTCTTTATGCATAAATGTAAATGGCTTGTTTAGAGCGCCTAAATAGAAATCGCAAAATGGTAATATTTGCAAATAATAAAGCTTATCATAGTTTTAAGATCGCAAAAGTGACACTTTATGTACATACAAGTTGTTTGCTGTTGTTGAACTATCTATTTTAGTTTTGCAGAAATTAATTAAGGAGTGAGATAAAAAAACAGGAGTCTACTTTAACATATACAGAAATCTTAAATGCTAGGGAAATTGAAATAATATTTAAAGAGTTTTTTTTTTAAATAAAAAAATATTTTTCTTAGCATATTGAGACCAGGCCCATTGTGCTGGTTTTAAAAATTGTTTCAGTAGGTTTAGAGACAACATTTTCATGGTATAAACATATTTTTAAATTTTTTGCATGGAAGAAGGCTTTCACATTGAATTCTATGATTTCTTAAGGCTTCGATAATTTCTCTACTGTCAGCAAAGATACGTGGTGGTTTCTTGTCAGTTACCTTTAGATTTGCAATACCTTCCTACGAGTAATCCTATGTATTATTATGCGGCAGGTGAAATTATTTACGCCCTTTACGACTGATATGGTAGAATCAGTTACCCGTTTCCAAGCTTTGACCCATATTTATATATTCAAGTTATATGGCATTATATATTATTTTGTTTGCTAGACCTCAGCTAGTTATACGCTATTTGTACGCTGGTTCTTTGCTATTCATATTTAAAACGTATTTTATTCATCTTTAATTCCTGTGGTCCTATATTCTTGTTTTTTACTTGTTACATATGTGCTAATAACATGTAAATGATATTCAAGATATGTATGTATTACCATATGATAGTCGCTTACTAGTTATGCTAATGTTATGCTATTCTATTTTCTAACTTGTTATGTGCTAATAACATGCTAGTAATGTCGAAGGAATGTGTTATCATATGATAGTTGCTTTCAAAGAATATGCTAATTATATGCTAGTCATTTGCTAATGATATGCTAGGCATATACCAGTAATTTGGAAGTCTTATTTTTATCGTATTAAAGGCATATATTTGTGCTAATCATATGCTAATCTGTAAAAGAAATATTGTTTATTTATTCGTATTGTAATCATGTGCTAAAAGTATGTCATTCTTCTGTTAGCTGTATGCTAGCCTAGAACTTATCATATTCAAGTTAAATGAGCGTCATTTGGTAGTTAAAAGCTTTTAATATGTATGCTATTCATATGCTAATCATGTGCTATTTACTTTATAGATATGTGATAAGAATTTGCTAGTCATGAGTTAAGCATATTATGGCTATTTACGCGTCATATTTGCGAGTCAATCATATGCTAATATTAGTCTAGATATAGTCTAGTTGCAATCTTACGCTAGTCATATTCAAGTTACCTGCTAGACATATGTTGGCTAGTCATATTCTAACCACTTGCTATAGAAATAAGACAGACATCTGTATGATATTCATATGCTAACCACTTGCTAACTATTTGCTAATAATTACTTAAGCATTTTATAGCTTTAGTGGGTTGAAAAACAATAATTTGGCAGTAATATGCCGATGTAAATCTAGATATCTAGTCATATTCTAGTTAAATGATGGTTATTTGGTAGTTACAAGCTAGAAAATCTGTATGCCATTTGTGAATTACTCTATAGGTATATGCTAATCATTTGCTAATCATGAATTAAGTATATACCAGCTACTGGCGAGTAATATCACAATCACTTGGCAGTCTAGATATAGTCTGCTTGCAATCTTGTTCCATATAAACGCAAGATGTTCTAGTTGCTATTAAGTTTAAAACAATTAACTGATACTTATTCTGAAATTTTAAATTAATTAGTAATTAATAAAACCTTCCAACGTTTGAAAATTAAGAAAAAAACATTCCTAGCAAATTTAAATCTTTAAGGTCTGTTAGCTTAAATTTTCATTTCTTTGTTTCTTCTTGACTTAATATTTGCTGTTGTATACCATTAATTTTATGTTCGGAATTTGCAATCATTAAAATCCTTACCGCCTTCCCTTTCACCAGAAATGATAAAAAAAAATTAAAAAACAAAATCATATTCTCTTGACTGTCTGTCTGCTGCTGCTGCTCCTGCTGTTGATGGAAATAAGAAAAACCTAAGGGTTGCAAGCTTACATGAATGTCTGCTGTTCTAGGTATCTCTGGTTTAAAAAAAAAATAAAATATTATACAGCAGCACTTGAATTGCAGAGCCGAGAACAAAATAATAACGAGCTGTCTGAACAAGAAAATAAAAAAAAACACTTTTTTTAAGCAAAAAACAAGTATTAAAAATTTAAAATGGTGGAGAAAAAAAAGTAATACGGGAAAGAATTATTGAAAACATGATGAACGGAAAACAAAAAGCACTTCACAAGACATAAACAAGACCCTTGACTTGCATTTACAAGGAAATATTTCCTCTGCTCTAGTGGTTACAAGACACCAAATAAATACTTTCTTTAAATAACATTTTTTTTTGAAGCAGGCGGGAGTAGAACAAGTAGAAAATAAATTTGAAATTCATTGAAAAATTAATAAGAAAGAGAGAAAGCGAAACTGATTTGATTTAATTTTTTTTTTAATATAAAGTTTGTGAAATTAATTTTTCAATAAATTTACTACGCATTATATTAATAAATATATCTGAAATAAGATTAAAGAAATAAAAGAAAAATTAGAAAATAGAATAGTGGCAGCCAATAACAAAAATCGGGTGCAACACTTATTTTATATGACTAAAATAGCTCACCACTCTTTGATCAGCTGTGAGCTTGAATTAGAAGATTTGCGGTACTTGTAAATGTTGCTGAATTAGGACGGGGTTGGTTTTTGATTTTGATGCTGCCATTAAAATACTTAACAGAGACTTTCTACTAATTCCTTACTCCAGGATTCTCAGTCACAATTTCATACTAAATTTTTTCCATTAATGCCTCGCTTAGAAAAACAACACCCTTGAGAACAATTTCCTAATTCCCCACCACTCCTTCAAGCATCAACAGACAGCAAGATGAAAGCACAAAAGTATGCTAAAAGAATACCAAATATAACAGTTTTCCAATGCTGACAGACAGACAGCCAGACAACAAGCCAGACAAAGGGACGAAAAGACATGGATTAAAAGGCCAATATATTAAAAAAGAACAAACGAACAAACAAACAAACTGCTTCCTTCAATTTCCCCTACAAACATCATCATGTTAACAATTTTCTCTTAAAGAATGACAAAGAGGACGTCATGTCTGTCTACGTCTAATGAAAAGAAAACTTTAGCTTTAGTTTTCAACTAGCAACTTGCAATTGAAATTAAAATTGACAACAAAATTCAATTCCCCACAATGCTTGTTACAATTTTTACTAAATAAACTTTTAAATGTTGGCTAGAGTTAAATGGAATTTGCAATATTTGTAGAAATACTAATACGCACGCATTTTGTGTAGACAGACACGACTAACAAAATGTTTTGACTTTGTTAAAGCAGAGTTTTAGATTTCCTCACGAAATTTATGAAGTTGTTAAGATAATTGATTTATTTATATGTTTGTTACATACTCGATTCTGCTGTAGACAAACATCAAACAAGTATTTGGAAAGTTTTAACACGCAGGAGATACATATGCGTTTGTTTGCAAAACGTGACAGATAATTTTGTATGCAAAGTGACAAAAAGAGTAAAACAAAATTTAAATACGAAATTTATGACTTGGGTGATATAAATAGAAAAAGAATAGAAGGAATTTAAAATTGTTGAAAAAATTGTTTCTTTGATTTTGGCCATTGAAATATAACACGGCTAATGTGAGTAGATAATAATATACCAGTATTCCGGATATCCTATTCAGTCCGCTTATTCTGTAACTAGCTAAAGCTAAATCTATCGCTCTATCGCTAAAAATTTATAAAGACGATTTTGCGAATTTCGGCTACGAATAAAATTTTCAAACGTCTATTGCAATGACTTAAAAATTTTATCCCCCGACATTTCATTTTTTTATGTCATCACCACAAATGTTTAATTTTGTATTTGATCATAATTTTTGGGAAGGAATTTATACTTAAAAAGGCCATGAGAAGTGAATAAATTCAAATCAAATTTTTGAAAAATTTTACAGCCTGCCCACGATGTTACCAACAAACGTTCGATCGACAAATTGTCTTGAAAACAACAATAAAATAAAGAAATTTATTTTGATTTCCAATAAAAGCAAACAATCGAACGTTCTCTATCGACATCGTAGAACAGGCCATTAAACTTTTTCCATTAAGAGTTTTATTTCACTTTTAATAATTTAATGGAGTTGCTATGGTCACCGTAAAACGTTTCGAAATATTTAAGAATATTTATTAATATACATACATACAAATAGTTTATGATATCCATATATTTTTTACTTAAGTTTATAAAAGAAAAACTCCCTTTCGCCTAAAAGTGTGCCAGGCAAATTGCTTTTCTGACACAGCAAACTCTTCAGCATAATTTTGGGTCATATTTTATATACAATTCTGGAGAAATTTATTATCCGCTTTTCTTTCTTCTGCATTCCAAAGAAATAGGAAAAACTTATAAAAAATAAATGAAAGTTATAAAAAAAAGAAGAATGCTTAAGAAGGGGGAAGCAAGAAACCAAAAAAAAACTCTTCAGAAGGGGAAGCAAGAGACAAATGAATCGACAATTTATTGTGTGGATAATTTTATAAATCAGGCAATATTGAAATAAATAAGCATAACAGCACCTTTTTTATAGTCTGTCCCTTCAAAAAAAAAAAAAAATAAAAGAATGAGAAAAACTAGGAAATTTACTCAGATGTCTAAGATATTTGAATGTAAAGAGTTTTGCAATAAAGACAAGATTAAAATAAAGTCGTTTTGGCTGATTTGAAAGTGTAGAGATAGATAGTTATTTTCTTTTAAAAGAAGACTAGAGCAAATTGTTATCAAGAGACGTGGTCGTCCACTCAACTTGTATAATAATAATCCTAAACTCTTAACTGCTTACCGTGAGATTTTGGTGTCGAATCCCCAGTTGCTTACCACTCAATTTCATGAATCGACAGATGCTGCTTTGTAAGGAAATGGTTAAATATGAAATTTTCCTTTATGGTTCTTTGTTTAAATTGTATTGTAATTATTTGTGAAAAATTTAAGTAAAGTCTATCGAAGGGTAATAAACAAAATTTTTATTTTCATGCAAATTAAATGTTCCATATACACAGAAAAAAATTATTTGTAAATACAATTAATTTTTTTGGTACATCAATTAAATAATTAATTGATTTTGAACCTATATTAATATTGAGAATTGTTGAATTTCTGCACAAATTCTGATTATCATAATTGCTACACTAACAATTTTGTATTTATACACAATCACAATCCTCGAAAGAAAGTTTTGCTTGTCTGCGAAAAACACTAAATGTCTTTGGGCGCAGTTGAACCGGCAACCTCAGGGATAATAAACTGACTTGCTTACCTCTCAGCTAAAGAGCAACACTTTATTAGATACAAAAAAAATCAATACACAAAAAAAAGTTGATTTCTTGTTTTTCTACATGTGCACATTCCGTTATGATATAATTTAACAAATAATTTTGTTGAGTAATTTAATTGACTACAAAAATTTAAATTTTTTATATAAACAATGATGATTGTTAATTCTTAAATTAAATCTTAACAATTTATTTATTTATTTATTTATTTATTTATCAAGCATATTAATGCAAAGTAAATTTGCATAATATGGTGTTGCACAAATATGGGCGGAGTAACGTAGACCATATGCCCAAGATGGTATTAACAGTATTTTAAAAGGTTTTGTGACTGACTGTACACGACCTATGCCTTCACATAGGAAGTAGGCAACGTGGTTGTTAAAGAAATTCCACAAAAAACCGCAAGATTATACGGTTATCCGTGGCAGATCAGTCAACCAGTGCGAGCGAGACGAAAAACTCTCGAAGGCCAAACAACACACACAAGCCTGACCGCACTTAAGAAATAATTACGATGACGCGAGAGATGTTCCCCGACCCAGAGCTGCTTAACGACTGATCTTAACAATTTGTTTTGCTGATTGCATTGCGATGATATTTTTTTCTGTGTAAGTATGTAAAGGGTGGTTAAATTTTAAGAACCGATGCTGATTTTGAATAACTTTAACGCGTTGCTCGATTGTGTATCTTTCCATGGTTCAAATTGAGTTATTCTACAATTGAGAAATGTCAGAGGAAATACAGTAAGAATCTTGACGTTTAGGAGTGGGTCACATTTAACATCAGCCCTTAAAACTGAACCACCCTTTGTTTCAAGAATATAGAATTTTTTCATATATGCAATAAAAAAATTATAAGGATATCACAAGCCGTTAAGAATATATTCTCGCTGTACAACAATAGTCCTGCCGTCTCAAGCTCAACCTGACATAGTGGGATTTTGGTATCGAACCCCCAATTTTTTACCACTCCATTTAAAAAATCGAAGGATGCAGTTTTGGAACGAAATGGTTAAATATGAAAATTGTTATTGGTATTTTCTGTTAAAATTTTGTTTTATTTATGAAAAATTTAAGTAAATTCCATCTGAAGGTAATAATCAACAAATGATTTTTATTTTCATGCAAACTAAGTGCTCCGTATACGTATAGTATGTTCAAGAATATAGGATTTCTTTATGAACGTAATAAAAAATATTTTAAGGATATCACAACCCAATAATAATATAATCTCGCTGTACAACAATAGGAATGTACTCTCAACCTCAAACATGCACGGTCGAACTCCCAATATTTTACCACTGAATTTAAAAAATGGACAGATGTAACTTTGTAGAGAAATGTTTAGATATGACATGTACATATACGATTTCTCAGAAAAATTTTATTTTATTGTATTTATATGAAAAATTTTAGTAAAGTCCTTCAAGGGTAATAAGCATAAAATTAAGCATTAAATTATATCTATCGCTAACTTATATTGAAAACAAAAACAAATTTTCGTATTTAATTTTTTGTCGACTTCGTGGGCCTGGCCGTTAGTGTTCCACATACGTATAGTGCTCTTGACAATATCATTTGACTTTAGTATTTTCAAAAAAATATAGCATTTCATCATGAATGTAATAAAAAAATTATAAGAATATCACAAACCGTTAAAAAAATATTCCCAAGTCTATACCGCTCTAACTTATGTTCGATTTAAAATGGAAAAAAATGTGGTCCCACTTTCCCGCCATTTTTCTCTAAAGAAATTAATGATGGGAATGACTTTTTCAATAAAATAATTCTCCGAACAGCAATAAAATAAAATAATTAAATTTTACTAGAATAAATTTTAATCTGAAATAATTTCTCGATCCTTCCTAAGTTCGGTATTTTCAATTCTTATAGAATGAAGTATTTTTATTAATTACCTGTCTGGAATGACTCAATTAACACAAAACTAATTTATTAGACGTCTACCAAAGCAAAATATGCACCCCCTAGAAAAAAATTTCAAATGACTCTTCCCTAATGCTAAACCCTTTGCCAAAGCATAAATTCTTATAAATTTAACACATAAATAGGCATTTATTATATTTTTTTTACCAAAAAGGATTTCCTTAAGCAAGTGTTTTATGTTTTTTCTATTTCTTCTCTCTTACTTTTACATCCCAATATTTGCCATTTGGCTTATTTTCGCATTTACATATTTGCGCCGTAGAAGAAGCTCAAAGTATCCCTGACATGAAATATATAAACTTATTTATTTGTATATGCCTTTTTACTGAGCCTTAGCAATAATGATTGATATTAGCTTTTACCTTTACTTCAGCAGAAATACAGACATTTTTCTCTTCCCCCAAACAATAAATCAAACGAATAGGGAAATAGTCTATATACAGATGTATATTGTATATGGGCATTTTCACAGAAAAGTTCAACTTTGTGTCACGTTATGGTAGTTTTTTTTGAAAGAAAAAACTTAAGTTTTATATTCTTTTTTTTTGACATTGGCTAAGAACGTAGTTAGGTTTTCATTTAGTAAAAGTTAGAAGCAAATTGAATAGCAAAGCTCTAAATTACAAGCTTAATGGTTTAGTGAGATAACGTGACATTTACGTAACATGGCAGTGTAAATGCCCATATATATTTTTTCTATTATTATATTGGGAGGATTTTATTCAACTGCCTTCAGCTTAATATTGTCTATTACACAATGTTATTGAGCTAAAATTTATTTACCTACAGTTTTTGAGGAAATTTTGGTTATTTGTCAGGCAAACTCTTTTATTTGTTTATGTTATCAAAGTGTCTTTTACAACCGTCATTTGAATTCATTTGGTAGCGTTATCGAATTATGAATTCCTACTTAAAAAATTATTTAAGGTATAAGTAGCGAAGCGCAGAAAAATGCTTATAAAGTTCATAGTTACTTAAAAAAATCATTAAGACTAACTCACACAGTGAGTCACGTTGCTAGCTTGACTGATTGGGAAATGTTGAACCAATCACATCCATCGTGAATATTTGTTCCCTCAAAATATTTGTTACTTGCTCTTAGGTATTCATAACTACTTGTTTGGTAATTTTATTAAAAACTTTCAAGTGTCTAAATAAATTGTTTGCCCCACTCACTAGCGTATTTTTTGTTGGTATGGTAATATGTGATATAATTCTCATTTGATTTACATAAAAATAAATATAAGTATTTCAAACTTACAAACAGTGTGTTGGTGCGTGTTATAGGACTAAATAAAACCAGAAAACTTTTTATTTAATACAGCAATTTTGTTTAAAATATAAGCAGCTTAATGCGAAAGTTGCAAGAAATTTTTTTTATGTATTTTCTCTAGTTAAACATTCCACAATCACAAGCCTATGATAAAATTGTTGGAATTTGAGCGCATATTGATCTTAAAGACGGTCTTCTTTTGAAAAATATATTTATACTGTTTTTGAAGAAGATTTTCCAAAATTTTTTCTTTTTTAAATGTAATTTTTAAATTTTTTTTATCAATATAAAGTGTAAGGCAGAGCTCGCAATAATTGGTCTTTCTCGTGCTTGTTGTCAGAAAAAAAAAACACTCGTCTACTGACACGATGCAACACAGTTGCGAAAAAAACGCTCAAACTTCGTTCTTCTTTGGCTTGCTCTTCGCTCAACCAACGACCGTAATTGTTCGATCGTTCAGCTCATGTGTTCACTCGAGACCCTTTATTTTGTAAAATCTCGGCAAACGGTGGTTTGAGCATGTACATAAATGTGTTGCGATTTGTTTTAATTAATTTTGTTTTTGTTGTATATATATTTTTGGCTTTTTTTTACATTTACACTTTTATAGATATTTTTATTCTTATTTATTATTATCTTCTCCCTTCCTCTTTAATGCTTTGTCTTTGAGGAAACATCTAAGGCAACAAAATAAAGCAAATGCAACAACAAAAATAAAGACCTTTTTTGCGAACACTTTGCTTGTTTTGCTCACTTACTGACCCTCAGTAGCTGAGCAAGGAAGGATTCTGTTCACATCATGCGGTCAGTGAGAGACCAACTCGTGTGTTACGCTCAACCCTAAACCCGGGAGCAAAATCACGATTGAAACGAAAAAGAAGGTTGCTGTTCAGACACTGACGGCCCTATGTATAAGCAAAAATTGGCATGAAGTTAGCATAAGTGGCAAAATTGAACATGATCTTAAAAAGTTTTGCCATGAAACTTCACATTGATAATCATGCTAGGACTTAGAGGTGGATTAAGATTATGTAATGCGACCATTTTTAATGTCAAATTGTATAGAGGAACTCGTTAACACCTAATTCAATTTCGTCACTTATGCTAACTTCATGCCAATTTTTGCTTATACATAGAGCCGTGAGTGATTAAGTCTCATTTTCTTAGGTCTTTTGGGTGAGAAGACCGCACAGAGAAAAATTGGGTGAGCATATTTTGCGAGCTCTGGTTTAAAGGCAAATCACAAACATTTATTTTAGATGCTTTTAAGGTACACGATCTTTCTTTATTCTGTCAGTTATTTCAGTAAAGGGAACAATTTCATAAAAGACAAGTATATTTTAGATCGATTGTAAAATTTTGTTGTCTGGCATTTGTTCCCATTGAAAAAAAATGTCGGCAGAGACACGCCCACTTAAATTTTATATTTATTTATTTTACATATTCCTTTGCTACAAAACTTACCCAACACATTTTGCGAAACCACGACCAATAAAAATTAATATGTATCTATTTGACCGATTTTTCGAAACTTGGCACTAACCCTACATAATCTTACATTCAAAAAAATGGGCGTTGCCAGGCCTATTCAATTTTAATATTACATTTTCCATTCTTGTACCTAACCGATTTTTACAAAACTTAACACACATCTTGAGCTTTTAAAGAGACAAAAATTTCCATTAAAAAGTGGGAGGTGCCATGCCCATTCAGATTTAATTTTTAATTTCACGTGCTTCTGCTCCCTCGATTTTTACGAAACTTGGCAACACAACTTAAATATAATGTTTGGAATAAAATCAAAAAGCAAATGCACGAACCTTCTAGCATAGACAATAAATAATAATTGTTTCAAAGAATTACAACTGCGGTTTTTTTTGTCCATAGACAAGATGATACAAGACGATGGTTTGTGTCTCAGCTATTAAAAATATTTGTTTAACAAAAGCTTATATACAAAATTGCTGGAACTTGTAACAAAACTATTTAAGGATTATGCTGCCAACCGAAAATAATAAAAATAAATTTTCAACTTTGTTAAGAATTTCTGTTATTAACATTTTGCAGCAGAAGCATATTTCATTTGAAATTCCTTTTTATGAACTGCTGTAACTGCTCAACTGCTCTTAATAAACCATTTCATGGACTGCATTATATTTTAATTGCTTTTTTGAATTATTTCCTTGCTATTGCTATAAATGTATATGCATTCTTGCTCCAGTAAGAATTTTATTCTTTAGATTGTTCCTTAACTTTTTTTTTGCACAAATTCTAATAAATCACTGAAATTTTCTGCTACAATTTTCTTTTGCTTATTAAATTGCTACATTTTCTGTTTTGTGTGTGTGTAATCAACATTTGCTAAATGTTTGCAAAAAAAAAACAAACAGAGAGAAAGAAAAAATTGGGTCAATTGCTGCCCTGGTGCACATTTGTAGCATTTCTTTTTTTTTTTTTGAACAAAAAAGTATTTTTTTTATTAACAACATTGTTTCTTCCTTTTTGTGTGAAATGGCACACATGTCCTTGTTTTATTTTCTTTCATTTATGGCAATATTGACTCAGGTGCTGTGGGGGTATTGGAAAAATATTGTACACATCTCAAATGGAAAAAATTTTAGAGGAAAGAAATGTTCAAGCCATGAAATGACAGAAAAATAACTGTGAGAAAAGATTTTTCAAAAATAAAATGAAATGCAATTTTAAAAAATAGCAACAGAATTTGGTAATGGAAAATGTATTGTTTAAGTTAAAGATAATTTCAATTTGAAGGCACTTCTATAAACTGACATGGGTGGGAAAAATTTTATAAACAATTGATACAATTTTATTTCATACATTTTATATTCCTCCATGGCCACTAGGTGTTTAACAATTTTTTTTAAACAAAATATACGCCAACCTAGAGAAACGACCTGTAGGAAACAAAACTAACTACCTTATTTGCACTATTCAGGTTGAGTAAACACCAGCAAATAATCGTAAATATAATAGGTATTAACTGAAGAGCAAAAAAGAAAAAAAAAACCATTCAGTTCAGCGCCATAAAATTTGCTTTATATACAGTTTGCGACAAAAAAAATTAATGCAAGCAATTTTGTGCAAAACTGCCTTTATTATTTTTATTAAAAATATCCCACAAGAGAATGGGAATTATGAATAAATTAAAAAAAAATATATAAAAAAGTTGTCTATATTAAACAATTTGAAATTGATTTGAAAGTAAAATATACCGACCACTCTGCATCACCTGTTTGTTTTCTGTTGTACATTCTCTTTTATTACCTTTCTCATCTTTAAAAAAAATGTGACAGCGCATAGAGAAAGGGACCTAAGGGTAAAAAAATCAATTTTCACTTTTTTTTTTTGATGTGGACAACATCTTTGCATCGAATGAGACCGATCCCATACCCCAAAAGTGTTCCCTCCCAGAGATATGCGTGTTTTATGAAATTGAAAACTGGGTTTTACCCTTAGTTCCCTCTCTATTTTGAGCGTCACAAATATTATTATACCAGAAAAGATTATACTCTAGTTTTCTTTTCATTGAAGTTTCGACATTATATGTCTTAAAATGATAATTTTGTGCATTAATTAATATATTTAAATTTTTAGTCACACCCGTCACAGTAAAAATTTAAGAACTTAAACAAAATTTTAACTTTAAATAAAAAAATACTTGATACTTTCCAACAATAACAACATGAGCGATAATGTTTCAGAAAGTCTGTGCCTTCAATAAACGCAAGAATCAAACTTCTGTCACAACCGTCACAAAAAGAAGTCACACCCGTCATATTGTCTACAAAGCTTTTATGGAGGATCTTTCAAAAAGTCTTATGATTGCGATACGCACAATCATCAAATTTCTGACTGCTGAAATCTTACTTTTCTGCAAGTTTTCATACTATGGCAACCCCGCACAATTTAAAAGAATAACTTTTTTCAAGAAAAATATATTTTTTCCAGGCATATAATATTTAATATAATACTGTGGGCGTAAGACTTTACAGATATATTCTGTGTAGAATGAATTTTGCAAGGTCACACCCATCACAACCTTTTCATGGCCAGTTTGAGCATAAATCATATACTTTTATACTTTTTTCAACTATTTTTTGAGCGAAATTAAATATAATATATAAACATTTTGTGAACATCCATTTTATAATTAGAAAAATCAGTTATAGAAAATATTTGGTCACACCCGTCATTCTAACTGTCAAAAAAAATGGGAACATTAAGCTTTGGGTAAAAAAAAGTACAGAAGCAGAAGAACTGCTAAGCAAATTATGAAGGATAAATAATATTAGAAGAAACAATATAAAAGTGAAATTATAAGCATTTTAAATAAATTGATACAAACTGAGGATTGTAAGGTCACAACCATCACATCCTTCTGATGGTCATTCGGGTAGAAATAATGTTATTTCTATTAAATATTTTTGAGATTAACATTCTTCGGAACCGCACCCTTTATAAAATTATGAGTTTTATATTTTTGAATTATAACAAAAAATTTTACTATCAGGATCACATCCATTGCAATTGAACTATTATTCATTGCAACAAAAATAATTTTTATACAAATTCATATGAAAAAATGTATAAAAAATATGAAATTTTTTCGTTGAGCTGCACGCGATTGCAGAATTTTCAGGGATTCATAGCCTGATCCCCCGGTACGGAGACAGCACTGTACTGTAAAACTGTCCGGTGGGAAGGCCAGGAAATTTCTAACCAGACTTTAGTAACAAACTTTCATATTTTATTAAGAGGAAAATTATGTCGCCAGTGGAATAAAAGTATATATTATTATATAGTATGGTTTTAAGTACTGTTTGAGTAATGGCCATCAACCAACTATGAATGTGTATAGCTAAAAATAAAAAGAAACACTCATATGTAAACACACGCATTTATTTTAAACTGAATATGTATAACTATAAACATTCTATAACTATGTTTATACACATTTCTTAAATTAGGCAGCACTAGAGACTGCAACCAAATTTTGAAAGACAATATGAGCTTAAATCATATGCTAGAGTATAAAAATACTCCGACTTTTAATCGGCTATAAATAATACATAAAGGGATATTTTTTACACACAACCATAAAGTATGTTTTCATACAGCCACACACACACCCACACATTTTTCATTTAATTTTATATACACAAATATACGTATACGGTAATGAATGATAAATAAATATGACGATTAAATATCCATAGCCTGAGTGAAAGCATACTCATACTCATATGAGAGAGATAGAGTCAAAACGTTTGATACGCATGTGTCTTGTTACTTTCACTTGTAGCACATTTTATTTTTTTGCATAAACGAAGCAGAGATGCTATTGTACGTTCATTTTTTGATTCTTTTGATTATAAGCAGTTACTAAAATGATGACCATTAAGTTATGTCAATTTTTTTTTTATTACTCATAGTCAAATTTTTTTAATCAAACTTTTAGTTTGCGTGTGAAAGCAGAAAATATGCTGGCCCCATTCTCATTATCTTCTGATCTCTGTCACAAAAACTCCAAAGTTGTAGAACAAAAATTGCTGACTGTGAACCCAGGCTGACTTTAGAAGAGTCTTATAAAAATGTTTATGTAACTTATTTATGCTTAATTATATTTAAATTTAAGCTGCGTTTTTTCTTGAGAAGTTAAAATTTTGATGATTATTTTTTAGTCGGAAATTTTTTTTAAATCTTAATTTTAGAAATTGGTTCAGTTTTTTTTAGAAAAGTGTTTTGTTGTTTTGTTTTAATTTTGCGTTGAGTATTTTTAAGTCGGCCATATTTTTGTTAGAATATTTAAACTTTCACTAGAATTCTTAAATAAGCCTGAAAAGAAAGCCCGGCAACACTGATAATATTTATAAGGTGCCCAGCAGACGATCAACTAAAACCATCAGTCACATTGTGTGCCTGCATTCGTATTTTCTCGGCTACACGTACATGTACGTCATCAGTGATTGATTAGAATAAAAAATTTGATATATCTTTATTTGATGGCTAATTATTTGATCGTCTCCAGCTTTCATTAACCAAAAAGTTTCATTTCAATTATCATTTAATTCTTTATAATATTTTTTAATGTAATTAATAAACTGTTGTTTAAAAAAAAAAGGTTTCACAAAGAGTTTTTCTTAATAACTAGTGTTTGATTTTTTGAGTATGGTGGAAACAACTTTAGTTTGAGATTCAGTTATGTGTTTGTTTTTCTGTCAATTTTTCAGCCGCCAGCTGTAGAATAAATTGCGACGTTTTTTTTTGTTGCCCCTTTTTCATACTACAAACGTTTTCTGCTCAAGTGCATTTAGTTTTCCAAATCGCTGATTTCTTTTTTTTTTAAATACAACCAAAGCGATTTGTATATTTTAGCAAATGCATATGTTTAAAATATGTTTGGAAAGTTCTAATTGAAAAAAAATTGTTTGTGTAATAAATTTAATAAAAAGAACAACTTACCTTGCCGCTTAATATCTCTCGCGCTTCAGATAGTTCACTGGGCGGTAAGGTACCCAATTCCGAGCCCAAAGTCTTAATGACATTTGATAGGCCTGAAGGAACCGACAGACCATGAGAGTTTTCGGCACGCACTAAAAAGACATACGAAGTAGCGGGTTTCAAGCCGGAAATCTGCAAGGAAAATAAATTGTTATTATAAATATTGTGTTAAGATTACATTAAATTTTTTTTTGTTTTTTTTTTTTTGAAAACAACTTAATTTAAAGTGTAAATTTTTTTTTGCAAGTTTATTGCTAAACTTTTGCAATAACTGCTACCATATTCCCTGAAACTTTTGAAAAAAGTGGGAGTATTATTGCAGTTGCGGCTAAAATTCAGAAGCAAAAAAAAAAAATATAAAAACAAGAAAAATCCAATATAAAGTTTTATTTTGGTGTATAGAAAAAGTAATAATAGAAATTTACATTTTAATAAGGTTTCTTGTTTTTTTTGTTGCATTTTTTTATGTAAAACATGACACGTATTAAAGTTTGACTTTTTAGGGAAAATTTTTTAATCGATTTGCAGTTCAAATTAAAGTTAAAAAAAGGTGAAGGGATGAAAATTTTTCCATATTTCATTCTACTCTCATTGAGGGCCACTTCTCAGTAATCAAAGTGTCACTGCTTAATATTATAAATGGAAATATTTTTGTATGCTTTAATGCAATGTTCATTCGATTACCCAAAAGCGGTTGCACAGTAGGACAGCGGCACAAGACTTGCCAGACGCATATTTTTTAGTTCACAAATCATTATTGTTAGCATCATTTACAAAAAAAAAATGTCCAAAAGATCCCTTAAAATTTAGTTATCATCCCCAAGAAATCCCCAGATCTCCCATTATAAAATTTTCAGCCCCAATAGCGAAAAAAAAATCCCCAATTCGGTAACGAATTCCCTAAACTGGCAACACATAGCAGCACTCCCATATTGCTTTCAAAATATTTGAACTATAATGGGGTTTCATTTTTAACTTTTATTAAGGATAGCGTACAATAGAAAAAGTACCTTTTATTGTATATTAATTTTTCATATGTAAAGATAAATTTCTTTTATGGCATCACTTATACAGCACAAGTTTCGTTTCCCATAATTGCTGACTTCAAAATATGCGAAGGTTTTCGATGCTTTTGTATTTTTATGCTTGTTATTTCACAAGTAACTCTTTCGTCTGTATTGATTCTAGTAATACACGGTTAAAAAGCTAATGCTCCTACTTAACACCGGAGGCGCTGCAAAATTATGCTAAGCATTATTAAAAAATCTTATATGCAGAGTTCTTAAAATAGTTAAGTTTGACTTGATCGCTTATACTCCCTTTCCAAAAGAAGATAATGCATAATATTAATGATAAGTAGAATTTTTTTTCTTGGCTAAACAGCGCCGATATAAATTTAGTTTCTGCTTAAGAAACTCATCAGTAGATTTCAAGCAACAATTTCTAGAGAATTACTAAAAAATTCTGTGTGCTTATAAAAAAAACTTTGAAAATGTTATTGAGAATTACGTAAGGAAGCATTAGAAGTTCAAAAGCCTTAAACAAAAGAAATTCACAGCAAAAAATATTTGCCGCTTCTGGATCAGTTTTTAAATTTTCCCAAACTCTTCACAATTAGTTCCCACAATGATTAACCATCAAAAGTATTTAAAAGGCAAAATAAAAATACATTCAATTCTATTTAAATAAATATTGAAGTATATTTTTTTTGACGTCATCAGTGTTACCAGTTTTTATTTTCTATTTTTTTTTTTTTTTGTAAAAAACTGCAGTGCGAAATGAAATTGTACACTAATAAATTAGAAAAATAAAACTTTTACAAAAAAAATTTAATTGTCTTTCATAAGAAGCAGACATAATTTAAAAATTATTTGGGATTAGGACATTTGATATCAATTGAAATTTTATATTATTAGCCCATGTTCATATTTGCAATTTTTTTTGCAACAATTCTTGGGTTTGAAGTTGAATGAGGTGTGAAGAATAGGGAGGGTAATTCTTTTTTGTTTTGAAATTTGCACTTTTTAATTTAAATGTATATGATGTTTTAGTTTATTTTCTTTCCTCATTTGTATGAGAAACACAAAATATAACAAACAGTAAACAAAATTGTTAATTTTTCAAGAAAACTTGTGGTGCAATTGACATTTTTAATAAGTAATTGCAAAACTAGAATTTCATAAAAAATTATTAATTAATTAATGCAATTTCAAAGCTGAATTTTAAAAAGTTGCAGCAACAAAAATTGCAAGTCTTTACGAGGACTTACTGACATAAACTGCATTAAGTTTTTTTTTAAAATTCTTCTAATATCAAAAGCTGCGATTTGCAAATTGTTAAAAAAAATTTAAAAGTGTCGGTATTAGACGGGTTCTATAGAATCTTTGATGTTTTCATACATATTCATATATATATATATACCGATTTTCATGACATTGTCTTCAAACAGCGTGTGTAGGCACCCACAGAAATTTTCACATTAAAATCTACAAAAGCCGGGTTAATAACTGGGTTCAACACTGAAAAAAACAGGTTTTCAAAAAACGTGTTTTAAATTTTCAATTTGCATACATCTCAATGAAATTTTTACACAAGATAAAATACAAAATACCGCTATTATTCAGTATTATTAACACGAAAAACTCTTGTAATGAGTTATGACACTATTGAAGTAAATGAACGATATGTATTTCAAGTTAATTCAAAATGATTTACGGTAATATTGAAAAAAAGAAATCATTTTGAAATAACATTATTTCATGTTGATTTAAGATTTCAGTACTTTTAAATTAAAATGACTAATCATGTTCAAGTTGGAACAATCGATGTGCTTCAACGTTATTTCGCATTGAAACAACATGAATTTAATTTAAGTGTGGACAGCAGCAGGAAAAAAATTCACACCAACAACCCAAACAATATATTATCAGCCTGTTCATTGAACTGCCTTACGTTAGAAGGCGAGCAATTATTAGGCAAACGATCGAGTTGGAAATTGAGTTCATTTTCTTTTTTCGTTTGAAAATAAAAGCTCTTTTTGTTTGTAATTAAACGTCTAAGAACAAAGTTTCTATTACTCATTTAGTTGTAATTCTTAGAGCTTTTTGCATAGAAAAGTATAATTTTCTTTAAAAATTAAAAGGAAGCACCCCTATCAATCAATTGTAAAAATAAATAAAAAGTAAAGTTTTCCAAAATTTTTGTTTAAAGTATACAAAAAATACGCGTTTATTGAAAAAACAATGATTTGATCCGTTGCACTTGGATATTTTTATAGCGACCGAGATAATGCAGAAGGTTGCGAGACACAGCAAATTCGCTACAGTTTCCACACGAGCAGTAAGTTCAATAAATAAAATGACTATATACCACTTCCAACAAGGATGTTTTCCGAATACTGCTGGAGAAAATTTAATCTACAATGAAGCAAAACAGCAGAATCACTAGCGTTCTCGCTATAATTAAAGTGACAACATTCCTAAAACTTCTCGTAACTGGTGGTTACCAGTCTTGTGCCGGAAAGGAATGTATTTCATACATGTCGAAACCAAAACTTTCGGAGGGTGTAATTGACTTGATTGGATCAAAACTTTAAATTGCCAAGGATTATATTTTTTTATGCTGAAAAATATTTAAATTTTCTTGGCAAAAACATCCATTATTTTAAATTTTAATTGTAAAAATTCAAAAACTTCACCAACACGTTAAATTTTTCCTGATTGTTTCATTTGACAGTTGATTTTGTTTGTGTCGTACATACGTGAACCAATTTTTCAAACGAAAGCTAAAAGCTTATTCGTTTTATGTTACAAAAACAGGCTGCATATCTTATGAATTTAATAAGATTTGAAATCAGTTTTTGCATGTTGATTTTACATTGGAATTTATATCAGTAGTGAATACATATCACAATGTGTGTTTGTTTTTTTTAACAAAATCTTATTTATTTTAAAAATTTTTCTTAAAAAATTTTTAGGAATCTCGTCCGCTTTCGCTGGAATATTTTAAGTCAAAATAATTATTTTCCTATCCAAATAATTTTTATTTATCCTAAAATCTCTTACCGTTATCTGTTGATCAGGCACACGATGAGCGGCGACTACCCAACCGGTTTGCAAGTCCGAACTAAAATATTCTACGGTATAACTGTAACGATAAAGACAAAATATTTTCAATTAAAATTATGTAAATCAGTGGCAGCTTTGAAAAAATATACTAACGCAACCATAATATTTCATTCAATAAACTCAGCAACATGTTAAAGAAAGCAACAAATATCTTTCATTATGCCTATTAGAAATACCAAAAAAAAAAAATAAAAATTCATATTGTACTCGTATAGCCTTTTTCCTAGCTAAACAATACTGGTGTTTAGTTACAAAAAAAATATATTTCTTCCTTTCTATTTATTATGCTAATTTGGCCGTTAATCTTGTGTTAAAAATCTTCTATAAGAAAAAAGCAAAAAAACAAAATACACTAAAATAGCAAAACTAGGAAATTGTCTATATGAAAAAAGGTGCCACTGGCCTACAACACCCAAAAATGCAGATACTAAAATTAAATGCAACCATAACATGCCATACGCTTTTCTTTCTATATATTTTTTTTTGCATGCGGCCGCCACTACTGCTGCACGCCTGGCTGCAAAAATATGGCTTTGAAAGCCTTTCAGACAATAGTGAACAAACACTAAAGCTTAATAGACATTTTTCGCTGATTCTATTTTTGTGTCTAAAACATTACAAGTTTAATGACCGTTACTAAGCATGTGGCATGCCACATAAAACAGAACTTACATACTTACCCTACTTGGCCTATTGTTTTTGGCAAAATGTAATGAAACATTTAAGGCATCTATTACAGATAATGATAGCAAAAAATCGTTTTGAAATATTGGCATAATTTTTTTTTGTTTGTAACCAGAACTAAAGTTAGAATTCTTGCGTTAAGAAAATGATTTTATATTCTTGGAAAAGGATGCAAGCTTCGTTAAATTAATATTGTTAAGAGGAAAGTATGCTGCGGCAAGGCAGCAAGCGGAAGAGCGACGAACGACAAAAAGTAAATAGTATGAAAAAGGTCTAGACTAGACTACAGTAGACGCAAATTTATGTTCCACCTTTGTTTCGTTTAATGCCATTTTTTAAATTGTAACGTAACTTGTTATATCAATTTGATCCTACATTTGATCCCCTTTGATCGAAGTAGACTTTCACATAGGAGCCTTCTACCCAAGGACTACGTTTTGCTGTAAAATATCTAAAGTACATTTACAAAGTCTCCTTTTGTAAAATACTCGTTCGTATGGTCACTCGCCTAAATTAAAAAAAAAAGTTCTAGTAGAGGCAACTGCAATTTGGTTTTTCTACTTAAACTACAAAATGCATTTAAAGCACACTGAAAAGCTCTACAAAAAAAATTCTTTTGCCAAAGCGACCTGTAATTTTAAACCAGATGAACGAAAAATTTAACTAGGTATCAAAAACAATGGAAGTAAACATTTTCAGGCTGGCCACGCCAAAATCAAATGAAACCAAAAAAAAATTCTATCAGCCTTGTAGCAACAATATGTTGCTCTAGCTATCATATAGCAAGAAGGCCAAAAATGTTTTTGACCATAGCAGCCATGTTACCAGGTACATAGTAGTACTTCAATATAGAGCATGAAAAAATAAGTGAAGCTTCAAAGAAAACAATGGTCAATGCATGTTTTGTTACTTTTTGTTTCTGTTTTTGTTATTCTGGTTTTTGTGGAGCTTCAAGCTTTTTTTCATGTTCTTTGTTTAAATGTAAAGAAAACTTAAGCTCAATATTGTTGGAATAAAACAGCAAAGCCAAATTTATTTTTAATCAAAGAAGTCTGATGTTTTGCTGTGATGTTAATGGAGTAATTTTATGTTTATAATTTTATTACGCCGTATTATTTTTGAACTTTATGCCCATAAGAAAACTAATATTTAACACGCTTTAAATAAAAGTAAAATATTGAAATCAGTAAAACAGAATTATGTAATCTAAATCAAATATTCGAATTAAAATAAATAATTTCCAATAATTTTTCTGCAATAAGTATTATTCGAATATTTGTTATTCGAATAATTTTTTGTGCCAATAATTTTTATTCGGAATAATTTTTTGTTTGATAAATTTTTTTTTGTTCTAATTATTTTCACTAAAATAAATTTTATCAAAATAACATTATTCCAATAATTTTTTATCAAATAGTTTTTTCTATTAATTTTTATTCGAATAATTTTGTTTCAATAACTTTTATTCGAAAAGATTTCTGATTACAATTTATGTTCCAATAATTTTTGTTCAAATAATTTTTGTTCGAATATCTTTATTAGAAAAATATTTATTTAAAATTATTTTTTGTTGAAATAATTTTCAATTAAATAATTTTGTTCGAATATATTTTATTTTCAATGTTTTACATTTAAAATTAAATTTTTTAATTTTATGTATTCTAAATCAAATATTCGAATAAAAATAAAGCTTTCAAATAATTTTTCTGCAATTAGTATTATTGAATATTTTTTATTCGAATAATTTTTTGTTCCATTAATTTTTATTCGGAAAAATTTTTTGTTTGATAAATTTTTAATCGAATAATTTTTAATTGAATAATTTTTGTTTTAATTATTTTTACTAAAATAAATTTTATCTAAATAACATTATTCGAATAATTTTTAATCAATTAGTTTTTTCTTTTAATTTTTATTTGAATAATTTTCAATAATTTTTATTTCAAAAGATTTTTGTTTACAATTTTACATTCCAATAATTTTTGTTCGAATATCTTTATTAGAAAAATATTTATTTAAAACAATATTTTGTTGAAATAATTTTTAATTAGTTAATTTTTATTCGAATATATTTTATTTTAATAGTTTTAATCGAATAATTTTTGTTTGAATAATTTTTAATAGAATAATTTTTGTTTCAATAATTATGATTCCAAGAATTTTTATTCGAATAATATTTTTTTCTTTAAATTTTATTTAAAAATATTTTTTTAACAATTTTAATTTGAATAATTATTGTTTAAACAGTTTTTGTTCAAATAACTTTTTTTCAAATATCTTTATTCGAAAAATGTTCTTAGAATAATTTTTAATTAAATAATTTTTATTCGAATATGTTTTATTTTAATAGTTTTAATTGATTACTTTTTGTTTGAATAGTTCTTTCTGTTCCAATAATTATTATTCAAAGAAATTTTAATCGAATAAATTTTGTTCGTATATTTTTTTTTCGAATAATTTATGTTTTAATAATTCTTGCTCGAATATGCATACATTATATTAAATAAATTTTTTTCGAATAAATGTTTCATTCGATTAAATTTAATGTGATTAAAAAATATATTTTTTTCTATTTTGTTCCAATAATTTTTACTCATAAATGTATTTTATTTATATAATTTATTGTTAGAATAATTTGTAATCGAAAAATTTTTGTTTCAATTATTTTTATTCGAATATACATATTTTATTTGAATAGTTTTTAAACAATTATATATTTTATTTGAATAGTTTTTATTTGAATAATTTTTGTTCCAGTAATTTTTTATCGAATAATTTTAATTCGAATATATTTTATTTAATTAATTTTATTCGTTTTATTTTTTTTTTTCGAATAAGATTTAATCGAAGAATTATTGTTCTTATAATTTTTATTCTAATAATATTTGTTCCAACAATTTTAATTTGTAAATACTTTATTAAAAAAATTTTTATTCGAATAACTTTATGTTCGAATAATTTTTAGTCGAATAGTTTTTGTTGCAATATATTTTATACGGAAATATTTTATTTGAATAGTTTTATTCGAATAATATTTATTCGAATAATGTTTAATGAAATAATTTTTCATACAATAATTTTAATCGAATAATTTTTGTTTGAATAATTCTTCGAAAATATATTTTTTAATAATTTTTGTTCAAATAATTTAAGTCGAATAATTTTAAATTTTATTTTAAATTTAAATTAAAAAAAAAAATTATTTGCATAAAAATTATTTTAATAAAAATTATTCGAATAAGGCTACGAATTTCTTCGGATGTTCTCAGAATCATTCGTTATTTTCAATAAATTTTTTTGTATAAATAAAAATTTCTAACATCAGTATAACAACTCTTATTGCTTTTGTTTTTATAGTTTTATACTTTTCTTTTTATCACAACAAAATAATATTTACTTAAAAACATTTTTTTGCAATTTATCTATCGAAGCGCTTTTTGTTTATCGACCACAGAATCTGTTTTCTTTTTATAAAAAAAAAAAGAAAATACAACATTAAATTTTCTTCGTATTGCAAACGAAAACTAAAAACTTTCAGTTGATAAACAAATTGAACAACTACAACTAAAGAAAGTACCAGTATTTGGGTTTATATTTGCTAAAATAATAGCAAAGTTAGTAGTTGTTCTTTCCTCTTTCGTGCACTTAAATACTCACAATCAAAAGAAAATAAAATTAAAAAAAAACAACTTACCCAATAATTGGAGTTGTTGCCAGTGGCTTCTCTTGACTTCTCGACCATCTCAATGCAATGGAATTTTGTGTAACATTGACAGCTTTTGGGGTACCGGGTGGTGCTGGATATGTGCTGGGATCTGCTGAGCGATGTAACATTGATGAACTGCTCTTTTCCACCTAGTGTTTGCATGAACGAGTATGACAAAAAAAACGAAAAGAGAAATTGTTGTTATTTTAAAGTCAATTTATGACATTCTTATTTTCTTTACTTGTTAACTGGAATTTTATTTAAATGAAAAGTTGCATATGTGTTTGTTAATGAAAAAAAAACGGAAGAAAAATGCAAACAAAAGGTCGATTGCCTGCTTGTTTTCCATTTATTTTATGTGCATGGATGTGTGTACGGACATTTTAAATTAATTGTGATTGACAGTTTTGGCATGTCAGGTTATTTAAATTTAGTTTACGGTCATTAATATGCTAATAAAAGGAGGGGAAAGAGAAATATAGAACGAACGATTGGTGGAAAATGGCAACATTACAAAAAACCACAATAATATTTGTAGCAAGAAAATTACCTTTTTCTTTTTAAAGCAAAATTATATTTAAAGACAGAAATAAAGTGAGATATGTATGTATTCAAAATATGTTGCCACAAAAATTTGTAATTCATATTATGTTCAAGTTATCTTAAGTAGCAGCATTCGTGTAGTCGGTTGCCTGCTGCCCTAAATGTGCTTAAAGCATCAATTTCTGTTACTGGTTTGTGCTTCTGCTAAAAGCTGTTTATATGTATATTAATGGACTTTTTGTTTGAAATTTAAGGAATTGCTTATAAAAAATATATGTACAATTAAGAAAAAAATGTTTATATCTAGAGCTGGGCGCCGACCTCGCACCATCCTGTGATTTATGATTGACCACTTGGACTGGCCAATAGATTTGATTTATTACATAAATATATGAATTTATATGCATGTACGTATGTGTGTGTGTTTCAAACTCATCATAGCCTTGCAGCTATCTATAATTAATTATTTATTCAATGGTCTCCAAGGAGAAAGAATTTTTGACATTGAACACAAAATTTATGATTGATGCCTTGACGTCAATAAACTAAAGGAGCAATAGGCAAACGAAACAGCCAAAACGTGTTTGCTACTTTTGAGTTGCATACTTTAATGCAGCCAAGCACACATTTGATTCAATGACGTTATGTCAAGTGAATAATCTAAGAAATAAATAATAATAAGCGAATTTTTTATTTATCGGGCAGAAACGAATTTTTATTTAAGTGAGCAAGAACATGCTGAGCAAAAATATTGAAAAAAAATTCTAAAAAAAAATCGTGATTTTTCCACCAAAATGTTTGCTGGGTACTTATGCAAATTTTTTATGAACAAAAAAAATATACCAAAAAAATAGCATAAAACTTAATTAATTAATTAATTTTTTTCTTCAAAATGTTTGCTGGGTAATGTTGAACAAAAAAATTACTAAAAAATTCTTTAACTTTTTTTTTATTTATTTCAAAATGTTCGCTTGGTAACTCGTCGAATTGTTTTAATGTTAAATGAAATAAAATATAAAAAAAAATTTATAAATTTTTTCTTAGTTTTTTTCTTCAAAATGTTTGCTGGGTAATGTAGAAGAAAAAAATTACTAAAAAAATTTATAAATTTTTTTTTGGAATTTTTCTTTAAAATGTTTTCTGGGTAACTGGGCGAATTGTTTTATGTATGTAAATATTTTGCTTATATTTATTTTTTTCTTTCTTTACTGCTATAAAAAGTCAATTTGTTACTATTATTATGGTCATTATTGTAGCCAACCCTGGCTCAAAGCCACAAACTTCAGTACAGCAAAAACTCTACAAAATAAATATTTTTTGATGCAGCAATTCAATATAAACAAAAAAAAATATACAAAATAAAATTGCAACAAGAAGTAGAGCAAGTTTGTATAAAAATTAATGGATGTATTTTTTCGGCAGGGTACTTCATTTGCATGAATGTAGGCTGGCAGGCAAGCAGGCAGGCAGGCAGTCAGGTCCGCATTTATGCAGTCAGTCTCAAATATTGACAGAAACGGTTTTGTGGGCAATTTGAAAAAAAAATCTACCGACACATTTTTTTGCTTTCTCATTTGTTTGTTCAAATGCAAAAAATAAAAAATAAATATCAAATGATAATAATGAATTGTAATGACATTTTGATATAAAAATTTGTTGATTTCAGCAGCATTACGTGCAGAGAACAAGCAAAAAAAGACATGTTTATACAAGCACATGCATGCTGTACTATATGCACATATGCGCATACATACTTTCATATATCGAATGCCATTTGAATTGTAATTAAAATTGAAATAAAATCAAATAAATTATATTTGCAATAATATATTATTTGTTAAATAAAAATGCTTGTTGGTGCGTGCTGTTAAGGAGTAGAGGAAAAAAGGGAAATAGGAAACCAACATAATTTATACGCATGATAAATGGTTTTTAATGAAATTTTTTTATGCGTAAATAAAGTGGATATGTATGTTTTTTTTGTTGCATATAACCAGTAATTAACTTAAATTTGTGGTGGTTGTTGTTCATTATAGAAATGTTAAAATAAACACGTAATGAGCTATGTAATGTAATCGATAAAGCAAAATTTTTGTATAGTAATAAAGTTTAATGTATATATTATTCTATAACTTTAAAACTAGAGAGCTGTTGATTAGCTTTATTTATCTTTTGACGTTAACCAATACGTCATATAAAAACTTACGCTATGCAATATTCTTTTTAAGATTTTCTTTCGACAGCTTATAATTTAGAATCAAAATGAAAAAAAACACAAATATCCAATTGAAAACCTTACGTTACGTAACACCCAACGTAATATAAAAAGTCATACAAAGAAGTTTGTTTTATATATATTTTTTCTGCTGACCTTAAAATTTAAATGCGTACATTTAATAGATATTTATCTCTGTGTGCATCACACTTAAATTTATAAAATTGAAAAAATTCGATTCTTTAGTAAAAAAAACGTAATAATTTTGTTTCTAAAGGAAAGAAGAGAAAGCGCTTCTAAAAAGCTTATTTGTCAAATGTAATAAAAAATTCGACTTTTGGTCTTTGTTTCTTTTTTACGTAACGTAAATGCTTACGTCACTTATGAAATGCAGACAATTTTTCTTTTCCAGCTTATTAAAGTAACTCAAAATAGAAAACATAAAATTTATTTTTGATTTAAATGATAATAATCAAAACTTTAATGACTTACGTAACGCAATCAAAAATAGCCAAGATTCACACATAAATAAAATTTTCTTAACCTTGTAAGATTAGCCCCAAAACTAGATTTAACACAAAAATCCTAAAATTTACCCTAAGTCAAAGCTATACGTAACGTAATAAATAACGCATGACTAATTTGCCATATTTTACATACATGCGTGTGCATGCTTACTTAAAATTAAACCTCCTTAACTGTTATATAAAAGATAGAGATCAAGTGCTTAAACTTGCGCTTCGTCACAGGATTCATAACGTAAGATCTCACACAAGAGAATTTTGCGACATATTTGCACCTTTGCTTATGAATGGCTGGCTTGAAAATTAGACTCAAACCCAAGACAAGCAAAAAAATTTATTCTTTATAAAATAATATAAACAACGTTAAGAAAATGTTATAACAACGTAATGTAAATAACGTATAGATTTAGCAAAATTTCATAAAGTGCTTAAACTTACTCCATGTGTAAGCATACCTAACGTAAGAAATTACGCAAGAGAGTTTTACAAAATATCAGCATTTTATGACAATTTATATATGTATGTATGCATGCTTGTGAGATAAACTTAAAGGCAGAAAAGGAAAAAGAAATTTATTTAACATGAAACCATAAAAATGACGTAAAGTAAGTGTAAGAAGAACGTAAATAACATAGAGATTAGTTTAAATTTTCTCTCTAAGAACTGCTCAATTTTGAATTAAACTGTTAGATTAAAGATAAATCTAAAGTTTTAAGACTAATGCTCTGCTAGAGTTTACACAACGTAAGAAATCACGCAAGAGAGTCTTGTAACATTTCTGCAGCTTGTTAAAATATTTGTATGCATGCTTTTAAATTACCCTAAGCCCAAAGCAACAAAATAAATTTAATAAACCTAAAATTATAATAATTACATTAGCTATGTGTAAGGACAACGTAACGTAAATAACATATGGAGTTGGAGAAATTTCCTTTTGCTAACTCTTCAAATTAAAACAAAACCTAAAATACTACGAAGAGAATTGTAGCAGCTTATTTTTCTGATTTTTCTGACAAATTTGATGTCTATTAATAAAAGACGTAATTATACAGCCCTTAATCCAAATAGAGGAACGTGATTTACTTAGCGTTGAAGCATAATAATATGGGTTCTATAACTTAATTTGTAAATATATGATTGCTTTGTCTTGGTTTTGACCACAACGTTACGTAGTCATTGACGTGACGTAATATATATAATTGAAATTTTTATTACAGCTTTATAAAAAGACTTCAGTAGCAATTACGTAATAAAAAGTCTATTATTAAAAGTTACGTTACGCAAGAAAGTTTTTAAAATTTATTTCATGGTATTTTTTTCCTAAGCTAACTTTATATTTAACGTACTGCTGGCTTCCAATTCGAACCTAAGCGTTACCCGTACTTGGATTGTTGCATATGCTTAAACTATCCGTTTTAAGCACGAACATGATCCCAGTTTTTTTGTTTTGTTACAAAAATTTTCAAATGTATTTAGAAAGGGTAGCGCAATTTACAAGTGTAATATATGTTAGGGTCTTGCTGAGCTATTGGTCATTTGGACTTTTTTACAGTATAAGTTGGCAGACTAAATGACCCAATTTTATTGTTCCATAATTTTATTTAGCCAAAACTGCTGGGCCTCTCATATTTATGTTGACCCTAATAAAATGATTTGCTTATTACATATTCCCTTCTACCATATTAATTTAACTTGTATGTATACACTTATGCATGTATGTATGTATGTATTTCTTCCAAAATTAACTTAATTAATACGCTAAGACATGCTTTGGATGCTTCAATTTAAATTGCTTTGTTTCATGGCACTCAAATACTTAAAAAAAAGGTTCGAAAAAAATTTTCAACAACTCTTCAAAACGTTTTTTTAATATTACCACTAAATGACAAAGCAATTTGTTTAAAAAATACATGCATAAAGAATAAAAATAAAAAGTGTACACTTAGAAGAATTATAAGAAAGAATTTGGCAAAAGTTAACTTGTGAAGTAAATAAAATAGAACATAATACATGTTACTTGCCTAAGAAATTAATGTTATTAAATGACTTTTAGTCTAGACCAAAAGCCAGTGCGTGAAGCACATCTAAATAAATAAAATTTGTTTAAATATTACCCCACAAAAAGTTCTCAGTGTACCCACTACGCAGTTAAACGATGAGTTCTGAGAAGTGATTGTTAAATTGTTTCAGTAAAACGCAACCAAACAGCTGTCTTTTATCGTTAACATGACATGACACTTTTCATTTTAAACATGATTTGAAATTTTTCGGAACGCAGATTTTTATACAAACACATGTAAGAATAAAAAAGGCAAAAAGAAAAAAATTTTAACTAATTCAAAACAAAACATTTTGTGCTCTTGTTATGTATGAAAATAATATATTAAAATGCAAATCTATAAAAATTGTTACAAAAAACGTTAATTATAAATAGTGCTTAACGTTATCAGTTACGTAACGCAATGAATTTCATTGTATCTTACGTAAAAGCTTGAAATAACAAAACCCATTCAACAAATAAATCATAGGAAAACTCAAAAGTATGTATATTACGCAATGGTTTATAATAATTATAAGACTGAAATAAGGCTGTGAATGCGTTGAAGAAAATTAGCTGAAATTAGAGTGTTTTATTTATTTTGTTAGACGTGAGCCAATAAATTCCACAAAAGCTTACGTAACGTAATATTTTTTATTATAACTGTGATGATTTATAGTTCAAAATTAAAAACTTATACTTTTAATTCAAAAATTTTTTTTTACAAATATAACGTAACTACTCTTACTTGCAAGTAAAGACTGCGCTGTGATATAATTGTTTAACCAACCTTGCTAAATAAACTAAAATTCGTTAATTTTTTATTGTTTTCTAATAATATTAAACAATAACTCATATTAAAGCTAACGTAACGTAACTTCACAAGCAGTGTAAAATTAGAACCTTGAGTTAGAGAAAATAAGTGTTTCCCATTCACTTTTAAAAACATAGGAAAAATATTTTACTATATTCTCTAAAAATGTAAGTTAATACGTTACATTTAAACTTCCGTAACGTGAAAAGTGTTATTGTTGATTGTATATGCAGGCCATGTTTGTTTTATTAAGAACAATTGTTTGAAAGCAATCTTAATTTAAGGGTCAAAAAAATATGTAACGTACTGGTATCGTAACGGAATACAATAAAAAACTGTAGATATTTGTATAACCTAAACGAAAGAGTGTGTTTTGTCAAGTCTTTGGAATATAGTTGCACACAAAATCGTTATTTTACTTTTTTCAAATAATGTATATTACAAGGATACATGACGACTTACGTAACGTAGTCAGTTTTATTAAACCATTTATATATAGTTTAAGTATTTTATAAAACACAGTTGTCTTATGACAATAAAGCTTATATTTTTCGAAAGAAACATATGACGTAATGGCTGTTATTGTAATTGTAATGTAAAAGAAAGGAAATAGAAAAATTACTACTTGGTATTACATAGCTGGTTACGTATCGTGATAAACTTTATTGGAATTGGTATATGAAAGCCATATTGATGAAAAAATATGACGCATAGTTCTTAACGTAAATGTTAAAAAGTTGGCGAAGATATACAACTTAATAAAATAGAATTTGTCGTGGCAGAATAAAATCTTTTTAACATTAACGTTACGCAATCTTCTAAATAATATTATAGTCTTTTATTTCAAACTGTGCACAGATTCCTAAGTTTCTTCTAAAATAATTTTAGGCTTAAGGGTTCAACTAAATATTCAGTAAACATATTACGTTACGTAATTGAAACATAAATTGAAAAAAATTTTAATTTGTGTGCATATAATTTTAACTTTATATCTCGAAATAAGACCGAAAACAAAGTTATTTGTAACACATGAATACAGAGTATAAATATGACGTTATGATTATGAAATGAGTTGAACAAAAGATATTAAATACAATATTTAAAAAACTATTAAACAGGTTTCACTTTATAAAAAGTACTTGATACTAACACTCTTGGTTAATTTAGCCTTAAAGCTTACGTAACGCAAATAACTTTAACGAAGTTTTTGCATTCAGTTATGCTAAGAAGCAATACACTCTATATAAGAAAGATTTAAATATGTATATTTGATGTATGTATGAAAGAAAAAAATCTGTTAATTTTGAGAAAATCATGTGACGTGAGGGCTTTGCTGTAAATGTGTGACAAGAGATATGTATATGAAGGATAAACAAAAAAGCTGATAAAATATGATTTCTTTTATTTCTTACGTCATGCAATATGTTACGTAATGTTGTCAGATTTAGTGCATCTTGCATAAAGGTTCCTGAAATCTTAAAAATATTAAGTGGATCAAATAAAAAAACTAAAAATGTGCGATATAAATTGCGTTACGTAAAGATAACGTAAGAAAATTCAAAAATTATTTTTACATGTTTTTTTCTTCAAAATTTATGCATTGAAATTTAAATTAAGAAAAACAATTTTATTATTCAGTGATAAGAGTTACGTTACGTAAATTAAATATAAGAACATTTTTAAACTGATTCTAGTGGATTTTCTTAATTTTTTTTTCAAATCTAACTATATAAATAACTTTATTTTCTGCCATTAGCCACCCACAAAGCACTATACTCTTAATACTTGAGCATAAAATAGTCTGTCTATAACAATTAAATTTGGTGTTACAACGTTTTGTTGTTCATAAAGATTTTTTTGTTGCCTCTTTCACTGCAAAAACAACTCATACACAAGAAATAATAAAAATTATTTTATGTTTTTTAACTTTAATTAGTTTTGGTGTGTTTGACAAAAATATATTAAAAAAAATACACGCAGTTAAAAACGTATAAAACCGCAAGGATTTATGGGTAATTAAAATTTGAACAAAACATAAACGAAATTAATATTCCAGCTAAAAAATATTATATATGCAAACGTACATACATACACATGAATATAGAATGTACATATGTATTTATGTGTATGTACATATGTATGTATGAGTATTTTTCAAAAACATACCGTCATGCTGGCAGACCATGATGTTTCACCACTTTCTGAGGAAGCCGTACAGGTATACAAGCCAGAGTCCATAAATTGTAAATCTAAAAAAGAATATAAAAAGCAAATTATGAAACATAAATATAATTTATTGAAATAAAATATGATTTTTTGAAAAACAATAAAAATTTCCTTTTACTCACCATCTATACGCAATGAACCACCCTGAACAATTGTATAACGATTTCCGCTTTGCAAAGATGTACCATCCCTGTACCATTTGACACGTGGTGTAGGATGCCCGGAAGCACGACAAGGTAACATAGCAACACTTCCTTTTGGCAAGGTCTGATTCGAAGGACCAATTTGTATAATGGGCGGTGGGGTATCGTCAACAGAGGTAACCTATAACAACAATTGATGTGTTTGTGTTTTTTTGCATTTTGTTTTTAATATACAATTTGAATTTTTGATGTCTAAAGCAATAACAATAATAACAAGGATATCATTACACAAATATGTGCGTATGTATGTACATATCAACTTTATTGCAAATTTTATTTGGCATTTTAATTTACCTGCAGAAATGCTCGTATTGTTGTCGAATCAACTACACTAAAGGCCGAACACACATAGTAACCGGCATCATCTTTTTGTACGCCATTAATTTGCAGTGTCCCCTCGACCGTAACATGTAAATGACCATACGAGTTGTTGGGAAACATCAAAGTGCTTGAGCCTTCTTTTGTCCAAAAGACCGATGGTGGGGGATTGCCATCGGCAAAGCAGGGAAACTGAGCAACACCATTCAAGCCAACTTTTTTATCTTGCGGCTTGACAATAAACGTGGGAGGTGCTGGAATAGAAATTTTAATATAATGCTTTATAACACAGCACAAAAGAAATGAATAGCATAGCTCTAATTCTGGAAACTGCAGAGAAGGAAGGAGAATATATTGTGTCTTTGGCTGCGTTTTGAAAACATAAAAAAGTTTTGAAGTTCCCCTTTTGGCGTATTTTTATGGTGAATCGCCCTAGGATATAGAAAGTGTTTAATAATTTTATGCGAAATTTTATTAAGAGTATTTTGATGAAAGTATTTAACTCCACTGACTTATCAGCACTTGGGTCATTTTGGTCTCTTTGGTAAAAAAGTCATATTAGTTAAAAATTAAAAAAATAATAATATTCACCATAAACTTTCTCTATAAGTCTGTTCAAACATCAGAGTCCAAAATTTAAAAATAAATATGAGAAACAAGACAAAACATGAATTACGCTTATGGGTTAATTTTGTTTGCATCCTCACCATTATATCTTGGATACAAGATGAGTTTAAAAATTTATTAAAACATCCCACAGCGAAAATTTTTGTAGAATACTTAAAATGTTTAACTCATGCAGCGTTCCTTTTGATCATCCTGAAGAAGAGTGAAATAAGTACCCTTAAACGATGACAAGCGGGTTAATATGTTCTACAAAAAATATTGTAACATTATTATTGAAACAACTGAAATACCAGCTCGAATAAGAACATAATTATAAATATAAATATAATTATATAAACACAACTGGGACGAACGACGAATTACGTCCACGTCGACGAACTCATCGATAAGCATTCGCTGCGTAAATTCGTCATGTGAAGCACAATAACGACGAATTAACTCACCGAATTCCTCTCTCATATTTGATAAAGTTGGTTGTTGTGTATACAAAACAAGAGAGGGAGAATGAGAATATTGTTTTTTCGTCGTTCGTCGGCGTATAAAATAGAAAGAAATCTATTGCAAGTTCGTTACGCACTGCAACTTTCGTGCCACGTACTGATTGTGTGTATTTTCATATACACACATGTATTCTATTTCTTACGACGAATATTCGTAAACGAAAATACGTCGTTCGTCCCAGTTGTGTTTATAGCATTAAGTGGGATTTTTACTCGCATACGAAGGGTTTCATACGACGCTTATTTATTTTTGGCAATTTTTTCGGGTTTTTGTCAAATTTTTGGTTAGACGATTTTTTAGTTTTATGGTTTTTTATTTTTGCGTATTTATTTAAAAAAAAATTTTTTACCATACATAGTTTTATTTTTAGCGATTTTTTTTAGTTTTGGTGCTTTTTGTCGTTTTTGGCGATTTATTTCCTTTTTTGCGAGTTTTTAGATTTTATGAATTTTCCTTCTTTTTGTAGATTTTTTGCGGTTTTTAGCAAATTATTTTTAGTTTAAGCGATTTTTTTAAATTTGTCTTTTCTCTTTTCCTTTTGGCAATTGTTTCGGTTTGGGCGTTTTGTTTTAGTTTTTTTTCGACCGTTTTTCCTTTGGAGATATTTTAGCATTAAATTGATTTATTTTATTTTTGTTGATATTTTTCATTTGAGTACTTTTTACATTTTTGCGATTTTTCACTACGAAATTATTTAAATTTGAGATTTTATAAATTACGCATTTTTGAAATATTCAAGAGTTTGGCTGTTTTTTACAATATATATTTTTAGATTCAGATTTTGTTACGGCGATTTTTTCGGTGTTTGGCGATTTTGTAATTTTTAGGCGATTTTTTTATTTATAGTGATTTTTGTTCGGATTTAAGCGATTTATTTAATTTTTGGGTGATATTATTCATTTTAGCGTTTCTATTTCATTATGGATATTTTTCATTTTGGGGATTTTTCACTCCAAAATTTTTTTAATTTTGGGAATTTTTGGTTTTAGCGTTTTTTACAATATATAAGAATTTTTTTACTTATTACAATATATATATATATATATTTAGCTTTAGCAAATTTTTTTGGTTTCGCGTTTTTTTAAATATATATATGTATATATATATTTAGCTTTAGCAAATTTTTTAGCTTCGCGTTTTTTTTCGTTTGCGTTTTTTTCGTTTCGGCATTTTTCTCGCTTCTGGTGATTTTTTTATTTTTTTGCGATTATTTTTATTTGTGGTGATTTCAGCGATTTATTTTATTTTTGCTGACACCAGCATTTTTCATTTAGGTCTTTTTTTAATTTTGGGATTTATTAAATTTAACGGTTTTTTAAATATTTAAGAGTTTTCCTATTTTTAACAATACATATTTTTAGTTATAGCAAATTTTTTTGTCTTCGCGTTTTGTTTTTCCTTTTGTCGACTTTTTCGGTGCCAGAGGATGAGGGTAAACGGTTTTTGATATATTTAAGAGTTTTCCCATTTTTTACAAATACATATTTTTAGTTTTAGCAAATTTTTTTGTCTTCGCGTTTTTTTTTCGTTTTGTCGACTTTTCCGGTTTTTGGCAATTATTTAATTTTATTTTTATTTTTTGGTGATTTTTTATTTAAGTGATTTTTTTTGGCATTTTAGCGATTTCTTTTACTTATGGTAATATTTTTATTTGAGTGCTTTTTTTCTTTTTGGCAAGTTAACATTTGAAATTTTTTCAAATCACTAAAACAAAAAATTCGCCCAGAATCAAAGTAAATCGTCAAAACGAAAAAAGCGACAAAACTTATAAAAAAATTGCTAAAACAAAAAAAAAACGCCACAATTAAAAAAATATCACAGACCGAAAAAAATCTCAAAAAACAAAAAAAAAATCGTCAGAACGGAAAAAAGCGACTAAACTAAAAAAATCGCTTAACTAAAATAAATTCCCCCAAAAACACAAAAAATTACCAAACACGAAAAAAACACCAACACTAAATAAATTCAGTGAAGCGCGACTTCGACCCTCGCACAAAGGGTTCCGTACGGAACCGAGATATGTATGTAATTCAATACGAACTTTAGCCTATATAAAATATGGTTGTGTCATTTTTTTAGTTTTTGACGTTTTTTTAATTTTGGCGGTTTTTTTTCATATGGGCGATTTTTTTTGGTTTTGGCGATTTTTTTGAATTTTTGACGATTTTTTTTTCATATGAACAATTATTTTTTTATTGGCTCTTTTTTTGTGTTTTGTGGATTTTTTAAAATTTTTGGCGATTTTTTTTTTGGTTTGGCGATTTTATAATATTCGGATTTTTTAGTTTTACCGGTTTCCAAAATATAGCAAGTTGTCAAAATTACATAGTCAATATTGCATTAACTGACCCTTTAATTTAAATTTTTTTAAATTTTAGTATTATTACTCTGTCCAAATTTCAGTTCCGTAGCTCTTATGGTTCCTGAGAAAATAGCGTGTGACGTACAGACTGACAGCGTAGCGAAAACAATAGGGTTCCTGTTTTTACCTTTGGTGTACGGAACCCTACAAATGGACAATGTATAGCCCATTAAATTTTTATGTATAGTCCATTTAATTTTAAGCATGAAAAATAGACCATGGGGTAAAGGTTTCTTGATGATCTGCATTAGCAACAGTGAAATTCGCACAGGATCCAGCTTAACCCCTCAATAATCAATTTCAATGTATTTTAATAAAAAAAATATTTTACTGAATAAGTAAAATAATAATTTTGGGATTATTAGTGCGTTAACAAATTTTAAAATTAAATTGTAAAAATTCCCATAAAAACACTAAAGCTCTAAAATAGTTTACCGTGTACTAAAAATGTTGTAAAAACGGTCTACATCAGTAGTGCGATTCAGTAACTGTTAGCGATCGGACAATTGTAATATTTGTCTATACATTTTGTCCTTTAAAATAACGATAGGACGCAGCTGATATTTTCTATTGATTTTTGTAGATAAAATTAACAGCACATACATTATTGGTGCTTAAATGAAGACACAGCTGATATTAAGCTACAGTGAATATCGTTAATTCGATAAATTTTCGTTATAATTATTCAAACGATGCGATTATCGTTAAAACAAGTTAGTCAATCTTACTATGGGATTCAGTAATTTTTTATTACGATAATCTTTTCGATTTAATAAATATAACGAAACTTTATAGACTTTGCTATTCAGTAAGATATTTTAACGATGTTCGCTGACGCTTGCAGTAAAAATAGTAAAATAACAAACTCAAATTAATTTAGTTTAATTTAAATGTTGTTTTTAATTTAAATGTTGTAGTATGTTCTTTCATAAAATTATATTTTTTTTATTGAGGTCATTTAATTAAATCCATATGTTTTTAAAATTTTTGGGAATTCAGGGAATTACTTGCCAATTCCTGGGAATTGGAAAAGTCTGGGAAATTAGAAACCCTAATATTAAAGTACTTGCTGTTGTGGTAAAAAAAAATCTTTTGATCTCAAATATTTTTGAGTAGAAAAGTCTATTAAATTAAAATTATTTTTAAGCCAAACTTACCATGTACCGTTAGCGAGGCCCTGGCACTTATCTGGCCCACATTATTGTGAGCCTCACAAACATAAGTACCCTCATCCTCTGGCACGATATTAGTGATCTCCAAACTTTTGTCATCATGCTGTATGCGAGCACGCGATACTGGTATGTTGCCCTCTTCTTTCTTCCATAAAATTTTTGGTGGTGGATCACCATCCACGGAGCAATGAAAATTGGCCGTTTGACCCGAGAGCAGGGTTAAGTCTTGGGGTTCCTTCATAAAGTAGGGTTTAACTATGAAAAAGAAAAAAAAAATATTAATAAAATAAAATAAAATAAAGTAAATTCAAATATTAGAGAGATAGAGAGGAAGCAATTAAAGTTTTAAAAAAATTCTATTCTACACAATTTTTTCCCCACTTAAACCCTCATTAAGAGGACACAAATAAAAAATATAAAACTTGAACTAAAGTATGACACTTGAAATGTTAATAAAGTTACAAGCAGTTAGCAAAAGCAGCATGTTGCAATGTGTCGCTCCCTCCTTCATTTGTTTCTTTTTTTTTTAGTTAAGGCAAGCAGAGACAAACATGATGTTTAAGTTTTGAACAGTTTCTGTTCTGTTTTACTTTCTTACTTTCAAACTATGTATGTAAGTGCAAGTGTGTTGTGTTGCCAAAACTCTAATGACTTTTTCTAAGTTTTTTAAACAAGTTGCTGCTTGACCATTGTTTGGTAACAAAAGTTTTCTTTTCAAAAATGGAAAATTTTTCTCATTTAAATGGGAAGTTTCTAGTTATAGAAATTTAGTTTTTTTTATTTCTATCTCTTCAAGTATTTTTAAAACAATTAATTAAATAGTGAACAAGCACATTCTAGGCAATTTTTTTCTTCTTTTTTTATATACATAGATTTCAATTGTGGGTAATTTATTAGTTTTTTAACAGTTTTCTTCCATCATGTAGAGTTTTAGGAAGAGAGCTTGTGCTTTCATTTTCATTTTATTTTATTTGAATTCCCTGCATGCAAAATATGTGTAAATCATGGATTTTATTGCGCTTTCTTCCTATTTTATTTATTTAAATAAATCCCCAATTCTTTTAGTTTTTATTTCTCGTTTTTTGGGAATTTTTTGTTTTATGAGCGTGTGTGTGTGTGTGTCTAGAAGAACTCCACACCCATGGCGTTTTCATGGCTTTTTTTTCCTTTAAATTGCTTCATAGTGATAAAATATTTTTCTTAATTTTCTTTTTTGTTTAATATGGCAAAAAAAAAGGAAAATATAATACTTTTTTGTGTAGATTCTTTTAACAAATAAATAATTTTCAAATGTGTATTTTTGTTGTTGTTGTTTTATTTATTCATTTGTTACACCCCGATGGCGCCAAACTTTCAGCTCTCCATATCACACATTTAGCGGGAGTCTTATTTTCTAATTTGGTTTGTTCACAGTGGTAATTGGTTGCTTTTTTGTAACTGTGGTGAACAGTGGGTAGTCCACTATAATATTCAGCTTTAAAAGTAAATGCCAAATAAAAATCTAAAGAAAATACGATTCAAGGTTTGTTAAATAAAAATTATTGTTGTATAGAAAAATAACTTCAACTCGGCATAAAGTAGAAATAAATTGATGAGATTATTTTATTCGAGTTAAAATTTAACGCATAAAAGCTGAACACACCATATTTAATTAGAAATCGAGTAAAATTTAAATTTATTCATGTAAAATTATTTAAAATACAATTTAATTTTAGTAATCTAAGGACCATTTTCACAACTTACCTTTAGCTAAAGGTAGGATTTTGTTTGCCCGATAAATATTTTTGCGTTATTAAAATTTATATTTTTAATTGGCATTATTATCAATAATAATAATATTTAATGGATAAAAAAATAATTTGAAATTTATTTATATATTTATAATTATGACAATATGTCGAATAATAAACTTCTTAAATAAAAAAATAATAAATAAAGATTTTATAATGCAAAGCCATTTATAGTGCAAAAAAATCCTACCTTTAGCTAAAGGTAAGTTGTGAAAACGGTCCTAAGAAGTTATATCTTATATCGTAACAAAAATTTCCATTTATAATTTGTATTAAGAACAAGACAAATTTTGATATTTTGTAATTGTTTTCAATATACATATATTTAGATTTTTAGTCGAACGTCCCCGGACGAACAATCTAGAACTACTGAACGTTTTTTTCGATAACGTGAAACAGCCCTTTATTTTGTAAAGCTTAAAACAGTTCTAATAAGATTTTTTTGATGCGTAATAATCTATACGCTAGGGAGTAAAAATCTTTTTCACAATACAATCACAAATTTTGAGTAAGATCGTAAAGCGTTATCAAATCGGTGTGAGCTATGTATGAGTGTATTAGTGTAATTATAGGAACAAGAAGTACAGAGAAACTTAACAGCTGCATAGAAATATACTCAACTGACTTTTAAAGCATACATTCAGGAGCAATGCTAATTTTAATAGAAATTGCTTGTGAAGCGTAATAGTGTTGCCAGTGGCGATAATTTTGTTAAGAAGTTGAAAAATAGAAAATAAATAAAATAAATATAAACTTTTAAATAAAAGAGCGTTTTAAATGTCACATATTTGTTTAAACGATATATAGCAGTCTTTATAAAGAATTAATAATATTAAATTATAAAATATCTTCATTAAGTACTGTTGCCTTACACTGAAGCTGGTGCACGACAATTGTGTAACAATCTCCATCTTATGTCCATTATTATGGGTAAAGATTTTAATACAAATTTTGCAAATCCACAGTCGCAAGCTTTATCAAAATTTTTATTTGACGTTTTCCACTTGCATATTAGCAATTCTCCACTACTATAGATGCAGTTGTTAATAGATTTTTAAATACAGTAGAGTCAAAAATTTATATATCTTATTAAAGTTACCATAAGTCAAAATAAAAAAAATCATCATTACTAGATGTTTACACATCTCGCCTGTGATCGGACTCACATTGCTTTTTTTAATATTATTTCATCTAATTTTTTTTAAATAAAATTAAAAAAAAAATATGAGAGAAATTGAAGTTTTGAAAATATACCGTATCACTTGGATTAAAAAGAATTTAGTATATTTATTCGATTAACCAAATAAAATTTAGTTTTATTCGAACAAAAAATTGTTGTAAAAAATTTTATGCGAAAAACCTCTTTAACCACTTAATCGAAAAAATTTACGATTAAAATAAATATTGGAGTTAAAATAATTTTTTTTAAATTAATCCAAAAAAGTTTAAATTTAAGCTTTGTTTGTTTATTTTTAAAATAAAATAAAATGTATTTCGAGTATTTCTATAAGCTATTTAATCGAATAACATATTTATTCGATTAATCGCATGACGTTTGCTTTTATTTGAAAAAGATATTGTTGGAATTTCTTTTTTATTCGAATCACCTCTTTAACTACTTCGATTGTGCTAGGCAAAAATATTTTCATATATTTATATTTTTTATTTTTTTTTATTCGATTAATCGAATAAATAAACATTGAAATAAATATTAAAGTTAAAAACAATTTTTTTAGATTAATCCAATATAGTTTAAATTTAAGGTTAATTGTTTTTTTAACTCATTTAATCGAATAATATATTTATTTGAATAATCGAATAAAACTTACTTTAATTCGAACCGAAATTTGACTGTGCTGGGCCAAAGTATTTTCATGTACATATGTATTCATTAATTTCACTAATCGAAACAATTTTAGGCTCAAATTTAATATTGAAGTTTAAGTTTTAACAGAGTTTTATTTTTAATTTTTTTTTGTTTATTCAGGCTTGATAACTAGAGTTAAAAAATATTTTTATTCGATTAATCGAATTTTTAAGCTCAAATTAAATATTGAAGCTGATTATATGTTTTTTAAACTTACTCTAATAAAGTTTTATGCAAAGCTTTTATTGCTTATTCAAGTTTGAATTTATTGAACAAAATTTTATTCGAATATTCTTTAACCTGTTAAGTACGGATTGAAAATATTTTTTTTCGATTAATCGAAAAAATTTTAAGCTCAAATTAAATATTTGAGCTGATTTTTTGTTTTTTTGAAGTTAATCCAATGATTTAAAAGTAATTTTTTTATTGTTTATTCGAGCTTAAAATTGTTGAAAAAAATATTATTCGATTATTCGTATAATTTCTTTATTTGATTTGATTGTGTGATTCGAAAATATTTTTATTCGATTTATCGAAACAATCTTAAGCTTAATAAATCTTTTAATGGAAGTTAAATTTTTTCTTTAAAAAAATTGCAAATGAGTATCCGAATAAGTTGATATTTTTAAGCAATTATTCGAATTAAAAATTCTTTGAATAAGAGGTAAAAATATTTGTTTAAGAAAACTTTTACTAGCTGACTTTTGTTTAATAAAGAACTTTGCAATTAACTCATTAGTCGGAAGTTTGGCATTGACTTTCTTTGGTTGCATGGACCCATAACAAGTCACGGATATAAAAACAGCCATAATTCTTGAACTTAATTTTTTGGCAAAAATCATTTATTTGCGATCTTAAATAATCGATTTCCCTAAAAAAGCGATGTTTCAAAAATATGTCGCTTAAGCTTTTTTTTGGCGGTTATGGCTCGATATGTTTTTGTCTGTTGTTGACTGTTTTTGTCAAAATATTTATTTGAAATGTTCTATAACTGGAATTGAATTAATACTGTTGTCTAATCGATTACTTTTTTCACTTTGAGATTGTGACATTCGCTATCGAACAATGTAATAATATGGCTCGATATCGAATGCCATAATCTCAAACTGAAAAAACGGGATCGAATCAGCACGTCATCAAAAGCGACGATTAGATCTCTGATGTGCCTTTTTTAATTTTAAATATTCTGAGAGATTCACTTTTAGTTTTCATATTTTTTGTTTGCTTAAAAAGTTTTGTTATCCGCGGTTTTTAATTTAAAATATTTTCTTTTATGATTTTTAATTAAAGCAAAATTTTAATAAAAAAAAAACTTTTTTTTAATTTTTTATATATAAAAAATGTTGCATAAATTATTTTTCTATACAATTGTGTCAAATTGGATTCTATTTTAGTTTTTTATTTCTCTTTCGTTGAAAACAATTTTCTGTTAAATTTAACAAATCGTTTAAAGATTTTTTATTTTATTATATATTGAATTTTATTTTGTCTTGAATTTTTTCCTTGCAATCTTTCCTGCAGAGCAAAATGAAAAAATTAAAGAATCGTCGTGCAAAATCCTGCTGAGCTGTCGTCTTCCTTTTATGCTTTATTTAAGCTTATTCTTATATTTTTTCATCTAGTTGGTTTCTTTTTTGTTTGTAACTTTATTTTATTGTAACATTTGTGGTCTAGATTTGATTTGAAGTTTTTTTTTTGTTTTGGTCTTGCAAATGCAATTTTCTTCAGAGCAACCAATCAACCAACAAACCACTTAAAAGCATTTAATTTTTATGGTCTGCATTTTTTTTTTCTTAGATATTGTAAATAAAAGCGCAATCACATTAATGGAAAAAATGTCCTTGTACAAAAAGATAAAATGTATTATTTTTTTGGTAAAACAAAATATTTCTTGTTTATCAAAAGACAATAAGAATTCATGGCAACACAAACAAAAAATATCAATTTTTAAATTAAATTTTTTTCAACAATACACTGCTCATACAGAACAGAAAGATTATCAGCAGTTGGAAACACATGCATATCACGTATTAAAAAAATATTTTTTTTTTTTAGAAATCTACTGCCGAAATTTCTCTAAATATTTCAATGCTTCAACAAAACTAAAAATACATACTTTTCTGGTTTTAAAACCATATATGGGTGTGAGTGTTTTTATATGTGAATAGTCAGTGCACTTACCTTGAACAATTAATTTAGCATAATTGGACTCACGACTGCTGACTATATTTTGAGCGATACACTTGTAGTTACCCTCGTCAATGGGCTCGACATTGCTTATCAATAAATTGCCACCATCAACGATTCGTATACGTGATGTGGGTCCTCCATACGATTTTGTTTTGAAATCATCCAAAGGTACGCCATCCTGTTTATAAAATGTAGAATAGGAAAAATTTAAATATGAAAAGGATATTCGTAAGAACTGACTATAAATGTAAAAGTAAAATAATCAATTGCTGTGAAAGATAAATAAACGGAGGAATATAAAATGGATTGAAAATATAAGGCTGTATTCATGATACTTCTTGGTTGATTTGGAAATTCAATAAGTTTTAATTTTGGGCAATGATTGAGCCTCACAATGAATTTAGTTTGCACTGTGGGTCATCTAGGGAATATAATTTTTTTTTACAACCATTAAAATAAATTTTTTCATATTTTTCGAATGATTCGAGATTATTTCTTAACTAATATTAAAAAAAAGTTATTTGGTGTACTTATCATTAATTTACTGAAATAACGCCATAACTCAAAAATTACTAATTTATCAGAAAATAAGTTTAAGGTTTTTTAATTAATGAAAAAATTTAACTTATTGGAAAAATTTTTTTTTCTCTCTTGAGTGGCAGAAACAAGATATTTTTTATAAAAATTTTTTTAACAAAGACATGAAGATTCATTCTGCACCATTAACTGAAAGATCCCATTTTTTGAATTATGATGTTGTTTTAGTAAAACAAATTTTTCATAAAATTTTTTTTGGAATACAGCTTATTTTATTAAATTGTATCAAATAATATGAAAATTTTTATTAAAAAATTCTCAAGATTATAATAATTGTTTTTAGATGATTCTGTCACAGTTTCTTACGTGCCCTGGAGACGATCAAATGAACTCATCAAGCACACACATAATTTTGTGCGTTTAGTCGTATTATTTTTTTTCGGCAACCGCTGATGAAAATCAAAAGTTTCAATATTTTTTATTTGATCATCTTCAACTCTGATTGACAAACAAATATGTACAAGTTTCCCTGTGATTCTTATTATTGACAGAGAAGTGTGTGGACGAACAAAATTTTATGCTTAAACTGAACTTTAGGCAGTCAAAATGCAAATGCAAATGGCGATTAACGTCTAATTTTAAGTTACAGTGATACGACACTGTCACATACATCTATACTGATTGACGAGTTTGCTTGATCGTCTACAGACTCTAAGGAAAAAATTACGCTTGAAAGCAGGCAGAAAACTTTAAACTAAACAATATGATAAATAATTTCGTTTGATGATTATTTCTTGTTCAATATAATACAAAAAGTACAGTAGAAGATGAGTAGAATAAATAAAATTAGATAAGTATTGTAATAAAAATTTAAATTTTTACAAGAAATTTCTATTGTCGAATATATTCAGTAAGAAAGTTTTATTCAGTTATACCAATAAAAACATTTTCCAAACAGTTTCAAGTTTGCAAAAACTAGCGATCGAATAAATTTTAATAAAATAGTTTAATAATATTTAAAAAGTAAGTGAATGGTATTAAACATTCAAATAATCACAGAAACCCAAAAATTTTTTCAGATATTTTTTTTACAATTTCCAATAACCAAAACAATTTTTTTTGAGAATTCAAAATATTGAAAAATTTTTTTTCAATTATTTGGTTGTTGTTTTTTCGAAAAAAATTTTTTTTATTTGATTACTCCAATTTTCAAAGTTTCTTGAGCACAATTGAAAACGAACAATAATGGTCAGATTCACAATAACAAAAGAAAACTTTCGACTGAAAGTTTATATTGAAAACAATAATAATATATGACATTTTTGTTTGTTTTCAATATAAATTTTAAGTCGAAAGTTTTCTGTCGATAAATATTTCATTTAATAAATTAAAGAGTCGATACATATTTCATTTAATCAATTAACTCAACAACTTTTAAAATCATATAATTTGTTAATGCAAATAATCTACTGATAAAACCGGTTGTGCAGGGATATCATATATTTTAAGCTCGAATAAACGAACAAATGTTTAAATTTATACGGTGATCGGAACAAACGTTTTCTTTTTCAGGCTTATAAAAATTTTTCTTATAAAATTCTTTCGGTGCATTGGAATAAATTAATAAATTTAGCTGATAAAATATTTATCAAATCAAGAAATTGAAAAAATTTATTTGTATTAGCTTTGACACGCACTAAATAAAAATTAAATCTTGGAATTAATAATTTTTTTTTTTAAATTCCCAATTAATTTTTTTTTGCAGAACTCAACATATTGAATTTTTTTTATCTGGTTATTAAAACAATTATTTTTTAAATCGAATTCAATTAATCGAAAAAAAATTAAAATAATATTTGTAGAACTTAAAGCATACATATATCATAAAAAAAGTTCAAACTTTTTAACTATAATTTTTTTTCTGGAAACGAACTCGAATAATCGAAAAAAAAAATATTTATTTGGTGACTCGAATACATACTTTACTAAAATTTTCTCAATCAAAAAAGAATACGAGAAATACAAAAATTTCAATTTAATCATTTAATGAATAAATATTAAAGCCGCATAAGTTTAAATGTCAAGTTAATCCAGTGTTCAGCTAAGAAAATTTGTTGCTTAATACTATCGTCCTTGTTAAGATCGAATAGAGTAATTTAATTTTAAATTCATTCGATTATCGGAACAAACGATTCTTTTCAGCTGTATACCAATAATTTGCAACTTGAGAAATGCAGTAGAACGCAAAATTTTAAAGATTGTTAAGGTTTACTATTTTCATTTCTAATCGAATAATCTTAAGCTGCTATAATCGAATAAAACTTATTATATATAAACGATTAATTTTATAATATTTCTTTTGAAAATCCTTATGTGATTATTAATATTATATTTTTTTAACAGAAATAAGTTTTAGTCAGGCTTAAGTTCAGTAATTTCAATTCTTTTTGAATGAAATATTTTTATTAATTAATGTGAGTTTCTAAAGAAGAGAAGAAAAATTAAATTAGACTTTTAAGCTGGGGGAAGTACCGATACTTTTCTGTGCAGCCACGCACTTCATCAGCACCCTGGTCTATCTAAAATATTTCATTCAATAAGAATTTAAATTACTGAACTTAAGCCTGACTAAAAATTATTTCTGATTATAAATCACTAAAGTTCAATTAAAAATCTACAAATGTCTCAATTATATTTTTTGTTAAATCTTTTCTGAAATAACTTTTAATTCCTTGAACTATTATTACGGCACCTTCTACTTTATTATTCATTTCTAATAGAAATGAAGCAAAAAAAAAAAAAACAAGAGGTAACTTTACTTCGTATGTTTTTGTATGAAGAATTTGACACACTCGCCAAAGAGCGGCGGAGTGCAGCAAAACAATACTTAATAAACCTAAAAAAGCTAGTGGATATGAATGAAATTAATAAAATGAATAATTAATATGTCAGAAAGCATAATAAATTTTGTGAAACGCGTTTTTGATTCAGAAAGAGGGTGTTTAAAATATATATATTCCATACCTAGCGCATTTATTTTTTAAAGAATGTTCAGTGAAGCAAAACAATTCTGGAGACAAAAATGCATGTGAGTCAAAATTACATTTGCAAAATTTATTAATTAAAAAAAAACTTTGCTATATTTCTTTCACTAAAATTTTAACGAACAATTAGTACTTTTGAAATCAATTTATAATAAGTCCTAATTTACACTATGCAAGTCTTATTGCTAGGCTGATTTGTTTGTGGGAAAGAGGGACGAGGGGAACAGAACCGTTTCTATTCCCCTCGTCTCCCTATCCTAACAAACTAATCAGCTTAGCAATAAGACTCGCATAGTGTAAATTACGTCTAAGGAGACCTTCATTGTATCAAAGTTCAGCTTAGAGAAGTTCTACTGTATATATACGTATATTATATCTTGCTATTTTGTAAATCATTTTTAAATTGTATGCTTTTCATAGAAATATTTAAATTTATGTTGTAATAGAAATACTTTTTATTCAAACTATTTGCTTTCTTATTTTTTCTTTCCATTGTTTCTTCTTCAGCTTCAACAAATACATTTTAACTGACATTTCTATTTGAAAAATACTTCACTAGTCTGGTATGTAAGCAAGGATTTGTATGAGTGTGTGTGTTTGTGTTTTTCTCTTATTATTGCAACATTACACCTGACAGCATATGACTTGAATAGTTATATTTTTCTTTATGCAACTTTTTGAACTACAAAAATATTTTGCAAAATTCGAAAAAAAATATAGAAAAACGAAATCTATTAAATCAAATTTATGCTGCATTTACATTTGAAGGTATTTGTATTTCCCTCTCACATGGCAAAGGAATTGAAAGGGTATTATTTTTTCTTTTTCTTCAAAAAAAAAAAAAAACAAATACAAATATTCGTGGCATATGATTATTAGATGGCAAACCAAAAAATCCCTACAGATTTTTGCATAAAAATGAGCTGCTCAACATATGGGAATTCATTTTTAAGTTTCACTTACAATTTTCTAAATATTTTTTTTACAAAAAAAAAGATGAAGAAAATTTGCTAAGTAAAGACAGACATCTAGGGAATTCTTTTCACTTATTATAATTAAAGAAAGATGAAGAAATAAAGAAAAAACTCAATCACCTTCATCCATATGAGCGTTGGCTCAGGTATGCCTTTAGGTGGTCCACATTCCAACAAAGCCGTTTCACCTTTTGCCACACGTGTGTCCTTGGGCTGGGCGCGAAAATCATCTCGCAAAACTGAAATGACAAAGAGTATATACAGAAACATATATTTTAATGAATAACAGCAATTTTATATCGTCAATTGAAACGCAAAAAAAAACTTAACTAAAATTTTCATAATTAATATTAATTTTAGAGTTAAAGGAAAAACTCTAAAATATTTCCCCTTATGGCGTCGTCGGCGTCACATCAAAACGACAGTAGAAGTTGTCACTTGACTACTCCTTGTCAACAAGAATTGACTACTATTAACATGCTACATTAACTGACAAAGCTTTAGAGATTAGTAAGAGATTGTCGATAAAGAGTAGACAAGTGACAATATTTACTGTCGTGTTATTTACTGTCGTCTTAAAGTGACGTCAACGACGCCATTCCCAAAAGGGGCTATTAAAAACCTATAATATAGATTATATATAAAAATTAAAATTATTTAATTATATAATTGGTTGAATTTTCTTCTTTTTGATTTTCCATATTTTTTTGGAAAGGGAAGTGTAATTTTTTTTTACTTATTTGTGTTGGGCCAAAACAACTGAATTTATAAGAAGTCAATACCCAATTTTTTTTTAGTTACTATGGCTCTTTGTATTTAAGTTAACCATATACTTCTCACTTATGTTTTGTGTTGCTTAGAAGAAGACGCAACAAAACATATGACAATTTCTCGTTGTTGGGAGGGGGGGAATGTTCGAGTATGCCAACAATTGTGCTTGAAAGAAATACATCGTTTTTGGAATATTTCCAAAAGAAGACAGAAAAATTATTCGTACTTAGAAAGAAATTTTTAACACAGATGTGTATGTTTCGTTTAGAATTTTTAGTAGAATAAGAAAGAAAAAAAAACACAAAATAATAAAAAGAACATCAAAAGAATTTTTATTATACAAAAAATAAAAATAAATTAAATTGTTTAGCCTTAAACTAGGCAACATGATATTTAGTGTGAAGCATTTAATATTAGAGAGTAAAATTAAAATAAGCCTTAAGAAAACAAAAGGATATAAATATTTCAGGAATTGATTTAAATGAGGCACATTATTTATGTATATAATTATATATTTTATTTCACCTTATTCCATAACGAACATATGAGCCAAGAAATAGGCAGTGGTTTTACTAAAATAGCTGCTGCTAGAAATATGCACCTTTTTCTCTACTCTTTTGAACACAAGCAGCTTGCTATATGCAGAAGTTTCGTAGTGTTTGTTTTTCCTTCTGACGGTTTGGGACATGAGCCATTTTTTTATTATGTAATTTTGGCCACTGGCTGTATCTTGAAAACAGTAAGAGAAAAACTCCTCTTTAAATTAAAAAATATATATTAAACTAAGAAATTTCCGAATTATTAAAAATCGCCAAAAAGGAAAAAATCACTAAATTAAAAAAGCGCCAAATATGAAAAACCCCTAAAAATAAAAAATCACCAATGTCGAAATGAAAAAAACGCCCAATGTCAAAAAATAAACGTTCAAACAAAAAAACAGTCGCAAAAATTGCAAAAAAAGTCGCAAAAGCCGGTAAAATTAAGAAAACCGTTAAAAAATAGAAAAAAAATCGCCGAAACGAAAAAAACGTCAAAATTAAAATAGTACCAAATTTAAAAAAACACCAAATCTAAATTGCCATATAACGAAAAATCGACAAAATTAAAAAAATCGCCAAAATTAAAAAAGCGCCAAATGTAAAAAAAAAACTTTCAAAACTAAAAAAATTACCAAAATGTAAAAAACCGCTTAAAGTAAAAAATTACGAAAATCGCGAAAAATCGATAAAATTTAAAAAATCGTCAAAATGAAAACCCGCCAATTTATAAAAAACGTTTAATCATTAAAACAGTTGCAAAAAATCGCAAAAACAAAACTAAATTGCCAGATCGGGAAAAACGACAAAATGAAAAAACCTGCCAGATGTAAAAAACCACTTAAATTAAACAATTACCAATCGCGAAAAATCGGTCAAATAAAAAAATCGCCAAAATGAAAAAAACGCTTCAACAGAAAGAAAAACAATCGAAAAATTGCAAAAAATCGCAAAAGCCGCTAAAGCTAATATATCGCAAAAAAACCGAAAAAGTCACCAAAACGAAAAAATCGTCAAAATTAAAATAAACGTCCAATAAAAAAAAACGCTAAAACTGCGAAATTTCGAAAAATCGACAATATAAAAAAGCGCCAAATGCAAAAAAACACTAAAAACTAAAAAATCGCCAAAATGAAAAAAGCGCCTAATTGAAACAACGTTTAAGCAAAAAAACAGTCGCAAATAATCGCAAAAACTAAAAAAAGGCAAAATAAAAGTGTGTATCAAGTAAGACTTTTTTTTAAGAACAAACACATCCCGCAAAGCGATTAGCTTGTCTGCGGAAAACACCCACGGTCTATGGTGGGAGTCGAACCCACAACGTCTGGACTGAGAGGCTAGCATCGCTACCACTCAGCAACAAGGGCACCCATTTATATATGTAAATATATGTATATGTATAGGCCAAGGTTCGTATAGTATTACATATTGTAGTGTGCTTACGGAATCCCTTATGTGAGTCTAATTCGCACTTGTACTGAATTTATTTGAAAATATAAATAAAATATGCAGCTCTCTCCCTCAAGCTTTTTTTCTTACAGACCTGTCTACTTAAGATATTCAGATATTACTCTTATCACAATCTGTATTGATTGGGTTTTTATTGCCACACTTTTGCAGTTCTTATGCCGTTTTCTTTTCTAGAAAAAGTGCAACATATTTTATATTTTTTTTAACAAAAAATTCAATTTAGCGTTCCATTAGAGCAAAAATGTACGGTTGTAGGAATGATACAATAATTTCTAATAAACAATATGTTTCGAAAAATCAGTTTTTTGCACTTTTTCATTGAAAATTGCAAAAAGTGCAAAAAATTTTCTAGAAAAGAACACGCCATTATTAGATTCTATAGGGTCTGCAAAAACTATTTATTAACAAATAGCAATTACAAAACAAAAAAACCCGACTACGACCAATTTTGAAGCGTTAAATATTCTAGATGGTTATTCGAAATGAAAAATTATAAGAAAAGTTTAAAGATGATTTTAAAATATCTCTCGAATGATACCCATTTTGATACAGTTCGTTGGCTTTTCATTTGTTTTCGTATTCTCGCAAAATGGTGTCTGTTGGCCGCCATATTGAGTTTTTACTCCCAGGTTTAAGACAAATCGACTGATGTCAGAATCATCAAAATCGGTACACGCTTTCGGTTTATATAGTGTGCATAGGCTGATAAACACAATACCTTTGTTTGCGTCGCGCAGTTGGGTAAAAACAGCAGGAATCATTATTTATTACTAGTGAAATATAATTTCTATTTTTATTTATTTTTAATTATTATTGTTCGAAGTTCGTTTATTTCTATATTTATGATTTGATCGGGCTAAAGCTCATAACGGTTTTTGCATGTGATAGTTATTAATAAACAAATAACACCAAAGTTAATTTCAAATATTCTCACAAACACGTAGTTGAACGGAACAACTAGCTGTTTTCGAATGCCATTGAATTTTCTTTTTTTTAATTAACCTGAATTTTTTGTTTTTAACAGCAAATATTTTGACTAAATATTTTGGCTACTTAATTTTTACATCTTCCCTTTCTGTTGGCATACAAATTTTAAGCATCAAGAATCAAGTAACAATTTTGGGTTTGGCCAATGAAAATTGATTTTGAACCACCGTGCGGTTAAGAATACGACTAAATGGTTTCAGCTTAATTTTTGCCATGAAATGCCCTTGTCTGATTTACATCAATGTCTATTTATACTACTTCAGCTCTATTCCTACTTAAGCAATAAAAATATATTGTTAACACGATAATAATACTCGTACGTCCCTCCATCCATCCATCCATCCGTCAATCTATAGCATGATCACAAATCAAACTGTCCATCTAAGCTTGTTTGTTGGCCGTCCGTCCCTCAATTGGCACCCTCAAGTTTTATTTCAATTGCCTGCTGCCAGCTGATATTCTAGAGCAGCTTCCTTGCTGCCCCCCTTCAACAACAACATGATTGATTTGACGAACAAATAACAAATGCAAACAAAATGACAGAAAACATCTCTTTTCCAAAGCAAGAAAATTAACAACAAAAAAATAAAACAATTTCGAGTGTATGCAGAACAATCGATATGCATACATTCATTCATCTTGTGATTAAGGGAATGAGGGGGTGGGAGAGGGCGGCACACTGGATGAATGAAATTATTTATTAAAATTAATTTGAGCTAATTTGTGTTTCATAGACGTTGTTTTTTGATAGTTTTTTTTCTTATTTTCAATGGGAAGTGTCAACTTTAGTTTATTTTATTTAGGTCTACATATTTAAACTTTTCCTAAATATTCTTTAATGTATTTTTATTTTTTAAAAATAGAACTCGTGCGTTGCTGTAAGTATCGCTGCTAAAAGCGTGCAGCCAAGTAGTGAGTAATTGCCTATACTTCTTTTCTAATAATTGTCTTAATTTTAATACGAGTACCTATAACTAATTATCTCCTTTTCTGTCTACGTGACATTTTATTTCTTGATTATAATTATGTATTTGATTTTTTTTCTCTTTAAATTGTATTTAAAACTCATTAAGAATTTTAATAAGCAATAATATCACTTAATATGTCAAACGTTTAGCTTAAAAGTCTTAAAATGAAATGTAGAATTTTTTTCCTTCTGCGCTTCCATGAACAATTTAAATGCCCACGACGATAATTAGAAGAAAAAAAATATGATAAGTGTGAATAAAATTTATAATTAAATTAATTGTTGTAGATGAAGGCGTAAAATGTTGGGCATAAAATATTTCGGAGAAAGAAGAAAGTCTTTTTATAATTTCCATGACGAGTTACTCGTAATAAGAAATTATATTTAGACTTTTCTGCAAAAAAGAATATTTTACCCAACACAAAATTAAAGTTTTTCATTTTCCACTAACTTTAAGAAAATATAACAAATAATTTTGATCTCCAGAGTTGAGCAAATGAGTTGTAGGCATTTCCATTAGGAATGTCGACTTGTTGTAGCGTGCGACACCAAACGAATACGCTTGTTATTTTTTAAGAAAACTGAAATTTTTTTACTTCTTTATATTTATTTACATATATAGGCCGCCAGGGGTTCTACATTAGGTAAAATTTTAAGAAAAATCGAGCCACATTGCCCTGAAATACCAGCTTAATTGTTTGCTGTCACACGTGACAAAAAAGTGGAATTTCCCGTGGAAATGCCCATATACATACGCACAAAATTTTTACAGCATATAAAAAAATAAAAATCACATTTTTTGAGTCTTGCAGCAATCGTTTGAATGTACCGAGCCTTATTTTCGATTTTATCGTAAACGACAAAAATTAAATTTTTCAGGAGAAGTTTTTTTTTAATATTCAAATTTGTTTTTGTACATAATATGTCGCTTACGATAACATTGTACAGCCTGTATCTTAAAAACCATTAAAAATTTTGCCATATCGATTATTCTAAGCTTTGGATAGGCTCATAAAATTATAGTTTCAATAAAAAACCTATTTTCGATTAAATGTCTCGTATGATAAAATCGAAAAAGGGCTCAACATGTATATAAATTGTTACTGCCTTATTTATAAAAAAAAATAAAATTTTAAAAGCTTTATAAAACCAATTTTTTATTAAAAACTGTTATATAAAATTTTTATATCAATAATCTTTTTTTTATGAATAAGGGCCTTTAATATTTGTTTTGTACTTTTCTTTGAAATACGAGCGCAAAATCTTGTTCTTTAACATTTTTTTTATTGTTCTCATTTAAAAAGTAAATAAATTCTAAATTAAACATCAAAGATGATACAAAGTTAAATATTATTATAATGTTATTTGCTGTGAAGTTAAATAAATTTGTGCCCAGATTAAATAAATATGTTGTTGAACCTGTCACTCACTGAATGATGCATACAATTGAAAGGCAGTTTTTAAAACAGTTTTAAAAGGCAGGCACGTCTTAAAAGGTACTTTTTTTTTGAAATTTGCAGTAAGGCATCTGACAAGATATATATATTTTTTTTTGACCAGATATACATATTTTGCTGAAAGTAATTTTGTAAAAAGACTTTTTTGGGGGTACTTTTGTTGAGAAAATTTTTAAAGGTACTTTTTGGAAAATGAGTACTTTTTTTGATAAGGAACTTTTTTGAAAATGAACTTTTTTGAAAAGGTACTTTATATGATTAGTTACTTTTTTTGAATACGAAATTTTTTTAAAAAGTACTTCATTAAAAAGGTACTTTTTAGAACAGGTAGTTTCTTAAAAAGGTACTTTTTTAAAGTAAGTTGTTTTGAAAAGGTACTTTTTTGAATAGGTACTTTTTTTGAAAAGGTACTTATTTTGAAAAGATACTTTTTTGAAAAGATAAGCTTTTGCTTAAAAAGATACTTGTTTTGAAAATAAATTTTTTTGTATAGGTAATTTTTTGAAAAAGTACTGTTTTAAAAAGGTACTTTTTACGAAAAGTACATTTTTAAAAAGGTACTTTTTTGAAAATATATATTTTTTTTGAAAAGGTAATTTCTTGAAAAGGTACTTGCTTTGAAATTATATTTTTTTGAAGAGATGCTTTCTTATGAGAAGGGGTACTTCTTTTGAAAAGGACTTTTGAAAAAGGACTTTTTTGAAAAGGAACTTCATTTGAAAAGGTCCATTTTTGCAAAGGTATTTTTTTACAGGTACTCGTTTTGAAAAGGTACTTATTCTTTGGAAAGGTACTTTTTGGAAAAGGTAGACTTTTAAAACGTCCTTTTTTAAAAAGGTACTTTTTGAAAGGTACTTTTTTAAAAAAGGTACTTCATTTAAAAAGTTACTTTTTTTGAAAAAATTTTTTTTTAAAAGATTATTTTTGGAAAAGATTCTTCATTTAAAAATGTACTTTTTTAAATGAAGAAATACTTCATTTGAAAAGATATATTTTTGGAAAGTAAAAGATTATTTTTTAAGGTACTTTATGAAAAAAAGAGATTTTTAAAAGATACTCCTTGAAAAAGTGCTTGCTTAAAAGGTAATTTTTGAGAATAAGCGCTTTTGAATAATATTTTTTTTTGGAAAAAGTGCTTTTTAAAGGTACTTTTCGACTAAGTGTTTGTAAAGTGACGTTTTGGAATAGGTGCTTGTTTTAAAAGGTACTTTTTGAAAAAAGCGGTTTTAAAATAATTTTTTGAAAAGTACTTTTTTGAAAATATATTTTCTTAAAAAAAATTTTTGCAAAGGGCATTCTTTTAAAAACAGCTGATAAAAAAGTTAACAGCCTTATTTATAAAAACTATAAAGGCTTTATAAAAGCTTTTTAAGAAAAATTTTGTACACAAATTTCTTTTAAAAAGCCTTAATAAGTTTTATAAATAAGGCTGTAAGTTTTTAAAAAGTATTTTAAAGCACGTTTTTTGGTATTTTTTTTAACAAACTACATTCAGAAATACTTTTCTGACAATATTTTTTTCAAATGTACTTTTTAAAAAAATTTATTTTAGCAAAGGAATTATTTTTCAAAATAATTTTTTTGGGTACTTTTAATGAAAATGTACTTTTGGTAAGGTACTTTTTTTTAACAACTTTCTATTTAGCAAATTTACTTATTCTCAAAATAATTTATTTAAAAGTTAAGGATTTTAAAGTGTTCTTAAGGCACTTTTGGGTACTTTTTTAAATGTATTATATAAAGAAGTACTTTTTTAATTCTTTTTTGCAAAGGTAATTTTTTAATGAAATTTTTTAAGGTAATTTTTTTTAAATGACCATTTTAAAAGTTACTCCTTTTAAGGTATTTATTTTAAAGATACTTTTAAAAATGAGATTTTATAAGTATATCATTGCTTTTAGGTACTTACTGGCTTTTAATATAATTCCACAACTTTTATAAATCGCCTATAAATTTTAGTTTTATTTTCTTTTTTTTCATTTGTATTTTTATTATTTATTTGGCTTTAGAAATTTTGTAATTTATATTGACACTTTGCTTTGCCATAAATTTAAAACACAATTCAATTGTTTGTACTTTTAAACAATAGTTGAACTTCTAAAGAAGTTTGTTAAAATACTTTTATTGTATTGTGCAGCGTCTTAACAAAATTTATTGCCAAAAAAGTTTCTATAGTTTTGAGTAGAAGGAATTTAAAAGCATTTGTTGTAAGCTTTTCTAAATGGCACTGGTTTATATATTTTTGGGCGCAATATTTTTGCTTTAATGCAAAATATGAAATACGGCTGCAAGTAAATGATTTGAAAAAAAAATATCATAATTGCTTAGTTTCCCCAAAAGCAGATTTGTTAAGGTGCATTTGAAGAATTTTAGATATAGTTCGCGTGTTTTATTAAGTTAAAAATAGGGGCTTGAAGTCGCTGTTTTATTTACTTTGTTAGAAATGAGTTAATATCCTAATTAAATTTATTCTTTAGTATTTAATTATTACAACCGTTTTCGTTTATTTAATGATCAGTTTCCTGCCTTATTTTATAGTTTAAATAGTTACTTAAAGCAATAGGAAATAACTAATGATTTTTCTTAAACACTCCCCTAATAGAAAAAAGACACAAGCTCCACCTAAAACTAATTTCTAACATTCTAATTTCTAACATTTAAAAACTTACAAAGTTTTTTTTAAATTAATAAGAAACTCAAATAAATTACTTAATAAGAAAATATGCCATAGCCATACAAAATTATAAAAAATTTTAAAAACTTAAGCCAAACAAAATATGGTACTACATCTACATAGCGTTAGCTGAAATGCAAAACCGCATAACTAACAAAAAAATTTAAAATAGCATTTGTAATCAATTATTAAGTATTACAGCGAAAACAATATGTTTCTACAAATTTTCAAAAAATGCATCACACCAATCAGCCGATTTAAAAATTAAACTAAAAAAATATAATTCTCATATTCCATTTCATTAAAAGTTCACTTTAAATAGCTAGTGTAAATAACAATCTCTGCCAAAGCAGATAGACTAGGGTACTAATGAAAACCGTGACTCCACAGAAAAATGCGCATTTCTCCCCGCAAAAAAAAAATATTAAGAAATTATTCCTGATTAAGATTCAGCCTGGTCCAATTAAATGTAATATGTATCAATTAAAATTAAAAAAAAAACCTTACTTTAGTCACTTGAATAATTTTCGTTGGATTTTTTCTCTTTCCTATAAAATCTCAAAAAGTGTAGTTACGTAATGTTGCATTTCAGCTGAAGATATACTGTCTTATTAACTAAACGACCGCCCGCAGTGTTATCAATCAATGAAAGTGAAGAAAAAGCTACACAAAAAAAATGTGTAAAAAGAAATGGTGACACCACCAAGCAATAAACCCTGAAGATGTTCACGCTCTATAAAAACAAAAAAATATTCAAATATTTATTCTAGCGATACTTTAATACAAGAGTAAGTAGAAAAAAACTATGGAGGAACAGGAGACCCACAAAAAAGTCAATATATATTAAAGTGCAAGTGATCTTTATTGGAAACAAGTAAGAGTGCTATATTCGCCTGTGCCGAATCTTATATACCCTTTACCAAAGCGCATTTATGTAGTATAGAGATACATACATAAGCAAAGAGATATGTAGGTACATATTCATTTTGTGAAAAAACTCATACTTTTTTTCTAGTGCAATTTTTAGGTTTTTGGCATTAGATTTAATTTGGTGCTTTTTAAATTTTGGCGATTTTTTTATTTTTTATATATTTAATTTTTTTTTTATTTTTTTGTGGCAATTTTTTTAGTTTTGGCACTTTTTTCTCGTTTTAGCAATTTTTTTCGGTTTTTGGCGTTTTTTTATTTTGGAGATTTTTTTCATTCTGGCAATTTTTTTGATTTTGACAATTTTTTTCATTTAGGCGATTTTTTTAATTTTTGGCGATTTTTTTTCATATAGGCAAATTTTTTGTTTTGGCGATTTTTTTTTTTAATTTTTGACGATTTTTGTTCATATGAACATTTTTTTTTGTTTTGGCGATTTTTGCGGATTTTTGTCATTGTAGGATTTTTTTTGTTTTGACACTTTTTTCTCGTTTTGGCGATTTTTTTCGGTTTTTGGCGTTTTTTTAATTTTGGCGATTTTTTTTCGTTTTGGTGATTTTTTTGATTTTGCCGATTTTTTTTCAAATAAGCGATTTTTTTTTAATTTTTGTCGATTTTTTTCATATACGCAATTTTTTTTTTGATTTGGCGATTTTATTTCAGTTTTTGGCGTTTTTTTTTAATTTTGGCGATTTATTTTCGTTTTGGCGATTTTTTTTTATTTTGGCGATTTTTTTTCATTTAGGCGATTTTTTTTTAATTTTTGGCGATTTTTGTTCACATAAGAATTTTTTTTTTGCGATATTTTTCGGTTTTTGGCGTTTTTTTTTTAATTTTACCTTTTTTTTTATTTTGGCGATTTTTTTCGTTTTGGCGATTTTTTTAAATTTTTGGCGATTTTATAATTTTCGGATTTTTTAGTTTGACCGTTTTTGAAAATTTCAGGAGTTTAACTCTTACAGTTTCCAAGATATAGCAATTTGTCAAAATAAAAAAGGGCCACCCTTTAATTTAAATTTTTTTAATTTTAGTGTTTATTGTTGTAGCCTATATAAAAATACACTAATTTTACAAATTTTAAGTGTCAATATACATATGTACACACATACATTCCTAAGAAAATAGCCTTCTTCCTAAAACATGAAATATGTTTAATTATTAGGAAAAAAGTTAAAGTTTTCCAACCCTGGAAACGTTTTTTTAATTTATTTTATTTTTAAAATTTTTTTTAATTATAAATATTAATTTTATTCATACCGAAGTATAAAATAAGTTAATTTAATAAAAAAGTAATAAAAACTTGTTTTCGTTAGTTATTTTCTATGGGAAAATTGAGTTTGAGTTTTCCAGCTCTGAAACCGTCATCTCGATTTTGCTGATTTTCAATAGCAAAATTTTTCGGAAAATTTCTGACACACCAGTCCAAGAACGAAGTCTCTAGCTCTTTTGGGAGCTTGGGAAAACCGATTTCACGTACAGACAGACGGACAGATGGACAGACGGACAGACGGACACCGCTTGTTCGTCTTCCCTATGCATAAGGATCCAGAATATATATACTTTATGTGTCTCTTATTAATACTGTAGAAATTACAAACGGAATGACAAACCTATATATACCCTTTTACCATTTTTTGGTAAAGGGTATAAAAAAATAATAATAAGTAAATATTCTTTAATATAGTTTAAAGTACTTAAAATGACAATGGAAGTATTAAAGTAGACAGATAAGAAATTATAGTAAAATTTCGTTAATATCGACATCCTAGTAAACAAATAATGAGGATATTACAATAATTTCTGTGACATACATGTGTCCTTCGAATAATTTTGAGTTCGAAAAAAAAATTATAATATATCGATTACGTGACTAATCATTTTTCATACATTTTCGAATAATTTTAAATATAGTGAAATATTTTTTTAAATATTTGAAAATTTCATAATTGAATCCTTTTATATCATAATTGCGTAATAAAAAAATCCATTATGAATGTGATGTGACGGTTATTCAATTGCTCTTCTTTAGAAACATTCAGTAAAGTGCGACTTTGACCCGCGCACGAAGGGTTCCATGCGGACACGAGATATGTAATTCAATACGAACTTTAGCCTATATAAAATATAGTTTTGGCATTTTTTTTTTAATTTTGGCGTTTTTATTTTTATTTTGGCGATTTTTTAATTTTGGTGATTTTGTTCATATAGGCGATTTTTTTTTTTGGTTTAGGCGATTTTTTGGGTTTTTGGAGTTTTTTTCAATTTTGGCAATTTTTTTTAGTTTTGAAATTTTTTTCTCGTTTTTGCGATTTTTTTTTATTTTTGGCGATTTTCGGTTTTTGGCGTTTCTTAATTTTTGGCGACTTTTTTCATTTAGGGGGTTTTGAGTTTCGACACTTTTTTTTCCTTTTTGGCGATTTTTTTCGGTTTTTGGCGTTTGTTCACTTTGGCGATTTTTTTTTAATTTTGGTAATTTTTTTAATTTTGGCAATTTTTTTCATATCATCAATTATTTTGTTATTGGCGCCTTTTTCGTGTTTTGTCGATTTTTTCGGTTTTTGGCGATTTTTTCAATATGGCGATTTTTTTCATTAGGACGATTTTTTTTTATTTCAGTGCTAGAAATTTTTTTAATTTTGGCAATTTTTTTCGTTTTGCCGTTTTTTGAATTTTTGGCAATTTTTTTTTTGGTTTGGCGATTTTATAATTTTCGGATTTTTTTGTTTTAAGGTTTTTGAAAATTTCAAAAGTTTACCTCTTATGGTTTCCAAGATATAGTAAGTTGTCAAAATTACATAGTCAAAATTGCATTAACTGATGGACCACCCTTTAATTTAAATTTTTTTCAATTTTAGTGTTAATTGCTGTAGTCTATACAAAAATACTCTAATTTTACAAATTTCAAGTGTCAATATACATTCGTACATACATTTGTATATATATTACATGGGATTTTAAAATTTTTCGTTGCTCGTTTTGGAATGTCCTTTAATTTTTTGATCTAATGTATTTATTGTTATAGCGGCCAAGGTTCTGCATACTCTGTCTAAATTTCAGGTCCATAGCTCTTACGGTTCCTGAGGAAATAGCGAATGACGGACATAGGTATAGCGTAGCGAAAACAATAGGGTTCCTTTTTTCATCTTTGGTGTACGGAACCCTAAAAAATTACTTTATCTTGATTGACTACTTTTTCATGTAATTCTGGCGCCGATTAATAATAACATAAAAGTGAACATCGTGGTATTCTAGCATTTATTTAATTTAACATTACGTGTTAAAAACTCTTATTTTTAAGCAGCTTTACCGCTTTGAAATAATTTTTGTTTTATTCTTATTAAGTGCCACAAACATTGCAACGTCAACAAAAGACATGATAAATCATGTCACAGAGAAAATACAATAAAACAAAAATTCTTAAAATAAAAAACTAAAACAATCTGCTAAATAAATATTTCTTTCAAATGGCATATTTAAAATTTAATTTTACTTTTTTACTAAATGAAATACAAAAATTAATGTGACATAAACACGTTGCTAAGAAAATAAAATAACAAACAACACCGAACATTATTATTTCTTGGCTAATGAAAATTCTCCATTGATGTTTTCTTGCAAAAAGAAAAATAGACTTAATAAAAGATTTATGACCATATATTTATATGTATTTAATGTGAAAAAAAAAAGAAAAGTGTTAAGTGCTGGAGGCAACATTTCCCCACAAGTTGCAAGTTCACTTTATTTTTTTAAATAAGTGTTAATTTTTCGCCAACACTTGTTAATGTGTTAAAGACTCTATGTAGTATTCTCTTTGTATTTCTGCCTGCAAGTTTGTTGTTTCTTTAATTGTTTTTTCATTTCTTCTTCTTCGGTAATGTTTGTGTGTGTGTGTGTGTGTGTGCATTTTCTTACTTACCCGCAATTTGCAATGTGGCATGTCTGCTAACGGCTTTGCCGACATGATTTTTGGCCACACACCAATAGACACCGCTGTCTTGTTCCTTTTTGCTTTGCATGGTGCGATAGAAGAACAGGGCACCATCTTTGAATAAAACGCGATGTGTCTTTTTATCATTCGTATTTACCGGTTCGCCGTCCTTTAAAGAAAATGAAAGAAATGGGAAATATGTAGTTGAGGAAAGTGAAATTTTTTTTAAAATATAATTCTTGATTAAGCTTTATATATTTTATGCAATGGCTTTTGCTATTGATATCAGGTTTTGAACTTGTTTTTATAAGGCTTTGTCGCTGAAAACGACGTCAGTGTCTTAGAGAAACACGCTAAGAGAGAAAAACAGCAGTTGATTACGCTTATAGAAATAAAAGCTCTTCCAATAGGAACTTTCGAGCAGTTTGGCAGTTAGGGTGTTAGCCATTTTGTTGAAGCTACATTTCCCTTATTGGAACTAATTTATTTTGTCCATTTTAATTCATCAGGATGGGAGGATATGGCGTTCTACAAAACGTGTAAATAATAGGATTGTTTGAACAGAATGGGTGGCTCTATTCAGGAAAAGTTTCGTGAGCTTCGCTCATTTTTATTGGGTTGCCATAATCCTCATAGGTTTGAATCCTTTTTTTTAAATAAAGAATAAACCAACATGTTCCCTTTAAATAGGCGCCAAATCTGCCGTCAACATCTTATCTATGCCTGCAGGTTCGCAGGAGAATCCGTGGCAGTCATGACTTGGGCCATACCAAAATCAATTGACCCATTAGCTGAAAGTAAGCCACCATAAATAATGATGTTCGTTCGCAAAATATTCTTGAAAACTGACCCTAATTTTTGCCCAAAAATTCAGGGGAAAGACCCATTTCTGGACGAAGGGATTAGGTTAGGTTTGATTGGGAAAAGTGGTGTTATACACCGCACCTCCACTCGGAGACCCAATTGGTTTCACTGTGATTTCCTTTTATTTATTAGAAAGCAATATTTAACTCCCGCCCCCCTCCTCCCCCTATAATTATCCAGAAGTGACTCTATTTTTCTTCATTAAGCCATTGAATTCGCATGATGAAGCCCTTAATGACGAAGGGGTACAGCATGACCGTTTGACCGACTAAAATGGCAAATTGCCACTTTTCCGACTGCCTGGCCGCCACTTTTTGTACCCGTTTTTTTAAAGTGAATTATGTAATAATACATTAAAAATAATAAATTTTAGTGTAGTTGTCTCTTTTTTTTAATGATGCCCCATTTTTCGAATAAATCCCATATTTGGTGCCACTTTTTGAAAAATGTCATCGGCCACCCTGACACTTCAGCAAAAATTTTTTTTAAAGTGTGCCACTTTGTGGAACCATGCTTGTAAATGAAAATCCAGCCCTGTCAGCCAATAAAAGCTTTTAATTTGTATTTATTTTCTTCACAAGTTAAAACCGCAGCTTTGCTATTTTCTTTCCCTATTACAGTGGTTTACGCTTAATTGATTTTTCCTCTTATAATTAAAATTTCGTAAACCAATTATACAAGCATCACATAAATGATTTGCCCTGTTTAATTCATTACAAATTAGATCCTTTAGAAAAAAAGCAATTAAGGGGAAATTACTGTACTTCTACAGCTAAGTTACTTAGTTTAATTTTCTTATTTTCTAAAAGCTTAAACTACTTAACTTACCTTAAACCATTCAATGGTCGGTTCCGGCTTGCCCTCAACTTTACAATTCAATGTGGCCGGTTCATTTTTCTTCACCACCAAATCTGTGGGATGTTCAATAATACGGGGTGATTGATATTGAGCTAAAAAAGAAAAACAAAATAAATCAATTTAATATATAAAAATTTTTTCTCAATATTTTCACACAATATATTTAAAAAAAACACTAAACTAAGTGTTTTGTTATTTGCTGCAATATTTTTGAAGCATGATTATCATTAATTAAATTAAATTAAATTACTTTTAATAATATGAAAATATGTTGGCAAAAAAATATGAAAAAAAAGAAATAGTGGAGCACTGCAGTGCATCATACAGTTTTAATTGAATATAAGCGTCAAAAATATTTGTTATTAGCTAAAGAGTACTGCAAAATATTTTATAAATATTTTTGCTACACACAGCTATGAACGAACGAATTAATGTTAGAGATTTTATGCACATCAGCATAACCCAAATAATATGCAAATATTTAAGCTCATTAAAAATGACAATCACGTTTTTGCGACGACAACTATAATGCAAAAAAAAAAAGAACACAATCATTTATACACATACTCGTATATACATTGTACGCTTTTTTTGTAAATGGTAATATCAGTTAGATAAAGGGTGATTTCTTTAGATGTTAGAGTTTGAATGGATTTTTAGTGATGCCATTTTTCTTAAGCGAAAAAAGCATTCGAGACTTGCAGCATTTGATTTGTGAATTAGTTTACCCTATTTAACCCAAGGAATATTATGCAATGAATAGGGACTTAAAACAAATTAAATAAGTCTTTATGGATTGCAAAGGCCTTATTTACAAATGACCACACAAGCGACAATGTCCACCAATATATTGATTGTCTTTAATAAAATTATAGTATAAGTTCTTGAGCGACAATATCACTAAACAGATCAAACTTTAATTAATATATATAGCTAATTTGTTTTTTCTTTCAATTATAATTATTGACTGATGGTATCTGAACAACTGGGTGTAGTGGCCATTGCTTGTGTCTTTCATCTGCATCGCTTTACGTGTTTGTGTGGTTGTATATTTCTTGACAAGCAGAAGTATATGTAATATATATAATCATGTATATATGAATTTTTTTTAACAAACACAACCCACGAACTGATAAGTTTGCCTGATGGAAAACACTCAGGGCCTAAGCCGGGAATTGAACCCACGACCCGCAAGGCTGGCATCACTGCCCCTCAGCCACAGGGACAGCCTGTTGCTGTTATGGTTTGAGTGTTTACCTAAAATTCGCCTTGTGTGCTTGCGTGCTTTTATATTTTGTTCCTTAGCTAATAATATCTGTACTATTTTTCTCGTTTATTAATTTCTCTCGAGAAAAAATTTGTGTCCTTAGTTTTGAAAGCGGTCTAAGTCATGTTTTTCTTTTGTCGAGATATTTACTAGATTACATTTGAAGAAATAGAAAACTATTTTTATAAAATGCAACATTTTATTTAAAAGTTGTTAAAGTCTCGATTAATATAAATTAATTTAACATTTATAAAATATTTATTGTAGTTTTTTTAAGATTTATTTAATATTTCGAAGCAAAAATGCACATGACTTAGACTACTTACATAATTAAGGGGACATTTGTATTAGGCGAGTCTATATATTAGTCTATTTTCGTAACAATATTACGCAAGCTTGATATTTTGCAAATAGCCAGTCAAAATCAGTACTGTAACAAAGAAGTTAACATCGTGGTATTTTAGAACTAAGCTATTTAACATTGTGTGTCTTAGCAGCTCTTAATATCAATGTAGAGTAAATAAAGCATTTTGATTTAAAAATAATGGATCCCTGGGACTTTTTTTATTTAATTGAAAATCTTCGTACCTACAAAAATTATGTTTTTTAATACAAAAATGTTTTTAAAACACGTGAGCATCTTCAACAATGCCCATGAGTGAATTTGTTGGCCTAACATGCTCGATGTGTAATATCGTCTTCAGGCATTTCTTCTTTTTTTTAGAAAGCAGACATAAGTCTAGCTTAAGAATTATTCTCCCTTTATTATAATACCCATATTTATTTCTAATCATTTCTGTGGTGTGATTTTTTTTTAATATTTTGCATTACATTTTATGAGGGATTATTATAGCTATGCTATTTATGGCGCGATACGGGGGTTAAGATGTGATTTTTGTTACAAAAATAATCGACACTACTACAGTTATAAATTTATTTTTCTTTTGATTTCTTTGTACTTAAAAGCAGAATGCGAAAATAAACGAAAGAAGTTGTTTAATTTTGTTTAGTTTCGTTCTTTGAAGTGAGTGGAACTAAAAGAATGAGAACAATTTCTCAATTTATGTTTGTATTATTTTTGCAAATGAGCACAAACCAAAGAACACAACCGATCCACTATAAGCCTGCTAAAAGCCGTTAACGTCCACAAACAATACATTAGTTGTACGCAGTTAGAAAAGAAAATAATGGGAAATAAATAGATATGTTTTGAAATAGTTGCGACCAATTTGACATCACAACTTAATACAATTATATTGCATTGTTATTTAACACATTAAGTTTGTTTTATATAACTAAGCAGTATAGCTATATTATAATTATTTATTTCATATTATAATTATGTATTTATCTTGCGTGAAAGTTATTTTGCTAACAACAAGATTTAAGTTTTATTTCACCTAAAGTTTTAAAAAGAATTTCCCCTTCTTCGAACTTATTTTATTATATTTTTTTTGTTGGGACTTATTTAATATTTGGATATATCCAAGAAGTACCTCACTTGGCCTTATGCCCTCTAACAACAAAACTTTTCATCCTAAAAAAAAACACCTTATATATTTATGTATGTATGTTACTAGCAGTTGGGGTTGAACTGCAAAATATGAAAATAATAATTGATAAAAATGTTTAGCAAATTATTAGAAAGAAACACTAATACTGCCACCGTCACCATCATCGGCAGCAGCATAAAAACCTCATCCTCATCCTCCACAACATCACACCAATCCAGCATTTTGTGGCATTAGTGAGCATGGCCGTTGTCATGACACTAACAACAATAACCACGATTTGAATGTCATCATTAGGCGAGTTAACACAAACACGTTCATACATACTTACATACATAGAGATATTCTATTGAATTTATGCAATTTTAACATGATTTTCGTTATGATAATCAGGCACCACATCCAACAGCCAAAGATGCCACTAAACCAAACAACCAACCAACAACCATTCAACCCGTCATCATCATTATAAATGCCACATTTATGTTGCCTGTTTGAAAAATAACTTTATTTACATACAAATATGTACTCGTAACATTTTTCCATGAGCTCATTTATTCTTCTGCCTGGTATATTTGTCTTCTCTGCACACATGCATATAATGTCTCCTCACATCATCTTTGCGCAATATGTTTTCCTCTACGACTTAATAGAAATATTATCCGGTACAAATTGATCATTAAAAATGTTAAACAGGATACCAGAAAAAACACACGTTGCAGCCTTAATGTGACAAATAAAGCAAAATGGTGGAAAAAATGAAAGCAATTGTTTATACGAAAATTGTTGACAAGAATGTACGATACTTTGCAGTATTATGTATATTTGCTTACAACATGCTCGTATTTCTTCTTTATAGGGAATTATTTGCAGTGTAATATGCAAAGCATAAGTAAGATAAGAACGTTTTGCAGCAGACTTTTCTTAGACCTTAATTTAAAATTTTTGAAAAGAAATTCTCAGCTTAAGACTTAAAAGTTTTCAATTTCCTGGCCTCATATGCTCTCTTTTGTTCTCGAATTTACTGTTGTGTACCTATTTCACTAAATTTATTTAAAAAAATTGCCAAAAATCTTTAAAATCAATTTTATATAGTTTTTCTTAATATATGTATCGTCACCTTAAATACAAACGGACGTAACTAGACTTTTATATTTTTGCAGGAGAACCCAAAAAACTTTTCAAAGTTAATAATAATAAAGTGCTCTTGAAAATTGTCTTCAAAATTTACTTGTAGTATGGACACTTATATGTTTTTATCCATTTATTATTTTTTTATATACATCTTAAATTTTATGTTATTTACATTCCTTGCAATAAAAAGTAAATGCATTCTTAATTACGTCCTTTTGAATTTCTTTAATAAAGTCGTTTTTTTTTATCGCAGAGGTCTAAATATTTGCGTGAACACGTACATAGTTTGATAAAGTGAACCATAATCAATCGATTTCGAATTTTTGTGTAGGTGCGTCCGTTTGCATATAAGGTGATGGTATGTATGTCTGATAAATTTGTAAAATAATAGTAAGCAAATCTAGCTGAAAATCTCCAAAAATTTCAATATAATAAAAAATAACCCATAAAATCGCCATTTAGACAAATCAAAAATTTATCCACCACACAAGTTGAAAACTAGCCGCGTTTGGCTAGAATTCGCCACATCTGACAGCCTTGGTTGAAGAATTTTTTTATAAGCATGTAGTTTGACGTTTCGTTTTTTTTTCGATAGAAAGAGGGAGAGAGAGACAGAGAGGGATAAAGAGTAAGAAGAAGTGAACTAATTTCGTTCGGAAAGTTCTCATTCATTTTTTAATTTTTGTTCGCACAAAATTGAACTGTGCGACAGTTCATATTAAATACATGATACTACTTTAATATAGAAATGCCTTAACTCACATTTTTTTTAAATCAAGTTTTTTGTCATAAAATTTAAAACAAATCGCAAAAAAAATTAAAACCCGAAAAAAATCGCCAAAACGAAATAAGCGCTAAAATGAAAAAAGCGCTAAAACTAAAAAATCGCTTAAATTAAAATAAATCGCCAAACTAAAAAAAATGCCAAAACGGAAAAAGTTGATAAAACGAAAAAAGCGCTTAAATCTAAAAATCGCTAAGATTTATAAAATTGCTAAAAACCGAAAAAAAATTGTCAAAACGTTGAAAACCGCCCAAAGTAAAAAAATCGATTGACAAAAGAACAACCAAAAAGATCTCCAAGGCGTGAAAAGGGCCATAATTTAAAAACAAAATGCAAAAAAAAACAAAAAAAAATCGCCAAAACGGAAAAAATCGCCAAAAAGGAAAAAATCGCCAAAAAGGAAAAATCTTCAAAACTAAAAATCGAAATAAATGCAGAAAACCAAAAAAAAATCGCAAAAATTAAAAAAAGCTCCAAAACTAAAAGACCGAAGAAAATCGCAAAAACGTAGTATTAGCTAAAAAATCGCCAAATTGTTTAAACAAACAAACAAAAAATTGCCAAAGCAAGACACCAAGTTTAACAGCAAATTTTAATTCTCTGGCTTTGTGCTGCCACCTTGTGAAATTTTTACTCTTTCATTTTTACAAGTATTTCTGTTTTGCTGTATAAATTGTACTAAATGTGTGAAGCGTCTTGTAAATGACTCTCAGTAAAAATGTTATTCCCGACAAATATTTTGTTATGAATTAATGGGTGAATGTAAGTTAAAAGCAAAAAGAGTTCCATCGGAACATCTAGTAATATATTTTTTTTTTAATATTGCCTTATGGTAACTAAAATAAGATATATAAATTTTTGACTCCACTGTATTTAAAAATCTATGGAAAACTGCATCTATAGTAGTGGAATTATTAGTTGTGGGGTTTTGTGGAGAATTGCTCAGATGCAAGTGGAAAACGTATTAAATTTGTATTAAAATATCCACCCATAATAATTGGCATGAGATGGAAATTGTTACCCAATTGTCGTGCACCAGCTTCAGTGTACGGCAACAGTACGTAATGAAGATATGTTACAATATAATATTATACATTCTTTATAAAGACTAGTACACATCTTTTAAAAATATATTAGACATTTAAAACGCTCTTTTATTTAAAATTTTATATTTGTTTTATTTTTTTTAATTTTTCAACTTTTTAACAAAATTATCCCCATTTAAAATTAACATTGCTCCTGAAAGTATGCTTTAAAATTCGGTTGAGTGTATTTCTATGCAGCTGTTAAGTTTCTCTGTACTTCTTGTTCGTATGATTATACTAATACACTCATACATAGCTCACACTGATTTGATAACGCTTTACGATCTTAATCAAAATTTGTGATTGTATTGTGAAAATGATTTTTACCCCCTAGCGTATTAATGTTTACACATCAAAACCCCAAGCGTAGACAAAACTGAAATTTAAATTATTTCAATGATCTGCAGCACTCCTCTGGAACCTTAAAAATGCTTACTGTTCCACTTGCAAGTTAGCAAATGCACCTTTCAGGATTGATTGTGGTCTGTCTGTTTGTCTGTCTGTCTTTGCGCTTATTGTCTACTTAAACATTCTATGACAATCGCCAAAGACAACCAACGATAATAATGTTGACGATGACAATGATGGTTGGTTGTTAAATGCAAGTTGAGACATTGTAGTTGATGTTTCTTTTTAATGTTGTTGTGCTCCTCAATGTTGCTTGGTTGTTTGGTTGGTTTTTAAACAGACAAACTACGTTAAATATTAAACGTTAAACGTTAAGAATGTTGTTGACTTCTTTTTTCTTCTGACTAAAGAACTGACTTACTGACTAACTGAGTGACTTGACTGGCAGGCTGGCTTTCTGTTTAGTTAAACTAACTCGTCTAACATGTATGTATATTTCTAAGTCCTGGCAATCAGGCATCTGTTGGTATTCGTGTCTGTCCAAATGTCCGTACATTTTTTTTAAATATGCCTGCGCCTCTGTTTGTATGTACGTACGTGTGTGCCTATTTAAATGTTGCTCATGTTGTCGTTTGTTGAAGTTTCTCTGTCATTTTATGCTTGCTTTTGTGTATGTAAAATTTTCAAATTAGCATATAAAAAAGTTTTTCATTTTATTATGTATTTATGTTTTTAGAAAAAGAACAAAAAAATATATAAAGTAAAAAAGAAAAAATTGCCAACATGGTAATTACAGTCCACACATACGCATATTAAATGAGTAAATTACAATGTAAATAACAACAACAAAAAAAAACTATTCTCCGGTTCAACTTCAAAGCACAACAGTTTGGTTTGTTGATGTCTAAGAGACATTCATTCAAAGTAGTTACATTTCAAATTTGTCAACTTGTAGGTGTTAGAAAGAATTTGTAGACAAGCTAAAAAAAATATATATATTTTGTAAATATCTCTTTGATTTCTTGTGTAAAGATTTTGTAATATGATAGCAAATCATAAGCGTTAAGCAAATCTTATAATACAGTGGAAAAATTGAAATGAAAAAACTCATTTTATTTAACAGAAAATATATAAAAAACACTGCTTAGGACCTTGCTGCAAATTATACATATCCTTTTATAAAGTAAGTGTTTCACCTAAGCTCTGAAGCTTCTGAAAAAATCGTTTGTTTAATTGTAGTCGACCAAAGTGGCATTAGAGTGCCGAACTTCAATCGGCTACTTATACAAATGAATACACAGACCACTACTAGTCTAGAGACTGCGCTCTTTTAATGCTGGAAATCAAAGAGAAGATGTTAAAATGACATTCGTTGTTTCATATCAGAGCTTTTATATTTTATTCACGATTAGGAATCAATTAGATTACATTTTAAAAAGAATTGTACTGATTATATAATATCATTTAAAAGAATTTCTGTTATATAATTGATTACTTTTACTTATAATCGAAAAGTAATCTGAATTACTTTAAATTACTACAAAATAATAAAAAGTATTCAAAAAATAATACCACTACTTTCAAAGATTACTTTTGATTATTAATAAATAATCAAAAAGAATTAAAAGTAATGGAATTATTTTTTAATTACTTTTGATTACTTTGTTGTAATTTCAAGTAAATCAGATTACTTTTCCATTATTAGTAATCGTGCGAAACTGAAAATATGTAATTGTAATTTAATTATTACTTCACTTTAAAAAAAAAAGTAATCAAATTAGTAATCAGTATGATTATTTATCATAACTTAACATCAATGTTTCATATAGTTAGCAGGACAACTGTTAAAATTTATGATTTTGAAGCTACATACATATTAACTTTATGAATTGAAATAATATATCGTGTAGTATAGTTTACATAATAATATTTTAGTGATATATCACAAAAAGCCGAAACATTTTTTTCTTTAAAACTTTATTTTTTTCCAATTTGAATAAGTTTCTAGAAAAAAATTTTGTTATCCAGAAGATTTTGCCATTAAAATTTTTTTTAATAGAATATTTTTTTATTGATAAAAATGCTCTGGAGGAAGTTTGCTACGCTAAAATTTGCTTAATATAAATTTGCTATTAATAAATTTTTGTATATAAAAATTTTACTCAGGCATATACCCTTATGAGCTGCCCTTGCCCAGTAGATTCGTGATTTTCCATACTCACTCCCTCCATTATTCTTCTTTTAAAGCTGTCATTATATTTGTCCACAACTCCTATAATTTAAATGTGAAAATAATGGCTTACATATAAACAATAGAGAAATTTTCTGTCGAAGCATTTAAATAAATAAATTTGCGTATAACAAAAGAAATTTGCTGTTAATACTATCAAAAAAATTTTTGCTACTGGAAATTATTTTTATTGAAAAATTTTGCTATTGACAAAATTTTCCAAGAAAAAGCTTTTTTGATGGGAAATTTACTGTAAAAAAAAAGTTTGATACCACTTGATAAATTTAGTTTTTCGCAAAAGAAATTTAAAATTTGCTATTAGTGATATCACGAAATTTTTGCTATTGACAAAACTTATAACGAATTATTTTTCATTATAAACATTTCCTTTATTTATATGAATTTTGCTTTTCATAAAAGAGATTTTCTATTAAGGCTATTAAGAAACTTTTGCTTTTGCAAAATTTTTAATGGAAAAATATTACTTTTGATAAAATGTATCTAGAAAAGTTTTTTTTTATTGTGAAATCTTTATTGGGAACAAATTTATTATTACAAAAAAATTTTTATTTTCGCAAAAGAATTTAAGAATTTGCTATAATAGCTATTACGAAATTTTTGCTATTGCTAAATTCTTTTGAAGAAAGCTTTTGCAATTGACAAAATTTAATAAATTTTCTTTATATAAATAAATTTTGCTTTTTGCTACGAATGCTATAAACGTCCCTTTTCATAATGTCTGATTAAGAGTTAACGTGAACTTTAACTGACAGTTCTTCATACAGAACTTGCCGTTAAAGTGCTTGTTAGCTTTTAATTGTACATTGTGAAAAGGGCCGTAAGCAATTCTTGCTACTGGAAAATTTTTTTATTAAAAAATTTTGCTATTGACAAAATCTAGCAAGAAAATTTTTTTTACTGCGAAATCTACCGCTGAGAAAGTTTTATACCAAATTTGCTTTAAAATCTTTGATTTTGCAAAACAAATTTTAAAATTTGCTATTAATGCTATTAAGAGATTTTTGTTATTGCTAAATTTTTTATTAAAAAAAATGTTGCTTTATCTATAGCAAAACATTAATAGATCTTTTCAATGCTTTATGCATTTTCAATAATACATATCTAATAGACGCTCTATGTAACGGACAAAAAATACTCAATCCAAGATAATTCTATCATAAATAGTAGTTAGTTTAGGAAAAATTTTATTTTATTGAATTGTTTCTTTGAAATGCTTTTATTGAAGAAGTATTATTCCAAGTCATTGACTGCTCGCTTTTCTCTGTTACTTTAAAATTTATTCATTTAATAAACTATATAGATGACATTTTTATGTACATACATTTTTGTCATTACCAAGGTGTGTTTATTTTTATAAATTTAAACAAATTATACAATTATAATTATAAATATGATAATTTTGTTAGGAGTATAAACATACATTTTTATTAGTTTTAATGCTGTTGATTGTCACTGTCAAAGGCAAATCGACAGACGTGTGCAGTTATTCGTATAGTCAGGCATACTGATGGGTGATTATGTTGCTAAAACAATTTGCAACTATTGCTGGCTAGAATTAAAGGATTTTCGCATAAGACTGTGCGTTGAATTTATAAAATCAAAAATATACATATACTACTATACTACTTATTTACTATACTTATACTACTATATTTATAATACTATACTTAGACTACTAGGAATATAATACTTTATTTATAAAACTTTATTTATACTACTTTATTTATACTATTACTTGTACTGCTATACTTATACTACTATGCTTAAACTACTTTACTTATATTGCTAAACTTATACTACTATACTTATACAACTTTACTTTTACTACTGTAGTAAGTATACTAGTATACGTATACTACTATACTATATACCACTATACTTATAGTACTATGCTTATACTACACTTTTACTATTATACATATACTACTATACTTATGATACTATAATGTAAACAACTATACTATATACTATTTTTATACAAATATACTTATATATACTTACTTATACAAGTATACTAGTATAGTTATACTATTATACTATATTCTACTATACTTATACTACTCTACCTACACAACCACTTATGCTACTATACTTATACTAATTTACTTATACTACTTACTTATACAAGTATACTAGTATAGTTATACTATTATACTATATTCTACTATACTTATACTATGACTTATACTACTAAACTTATACTAGTATGCATATACTACCATACTATTTATTACTATACTTATATTATATTTTTACTACTATACTTATACTACAATACTACATAGTATATACTACTATACTATTTTTATTTATATACTATTATTCTTATACTATTATACTTATATTACTATACTTATACTACAATACTATATACAATACTTATACTAGTATAATTATACTATTATACTTATACTACTATAATTATATTTACTACTTATACTACTACTATATACTACTATACTAATTTTATAACTATACTATTTTTATTTTTATACTATTATACTTGTACTACTATACTTATACCACTATACTTATACTACTATACTATATACAATACTTATACTACTATACTTATACTATTATACTTATACTACTATAATTATATTACTACTTATACTACTACTTATACTATTTGTACTGTACTATACTATTACAATAGTTTTGAAGCATAAAATATTTTGTAGCATATGTTACAGATGATTTTAGTACCAACTAATACACACGTACTTTTTTAACTCTCATGACAACATCTACTGTTTGTTATTTCAAACCCCTTTTATTAACTAACTAAATTATATGAAATCATGATACTATTTTCATGTTAATAACAAAGTGTAAATAATTAAATTTATTTATATAAAAAAAAATTAAAACTTAATACAAAGCTTTGCCATAATTAAATATAAATACTATATGGAAGTACGGACGGTATTATCTTTTTTATCAATAAATTATTTTGAGTTGTGATGTCTCTAGATCATTTTAATATTTTTCTAATCCACTAGACCATTTTATAACACACAAGTTTTAGAATATATTTGTTTTTCAAATCCATTAAAATTTATCACCAGTTTGTCATTAAAAATTTTCTAAGAAAATTGACATTTTTATTACTCACATATTTTATTTTATTTCTTTCTTCGCTCAAGTCTATTAGCAGAGAGTGTGTGGTGCTATTATCATGCTGATGACGTTATAGTACATCATCCTCCCCCTAAAAAAAATCTGCTTTGTTTTCTATTGGGGTTAATGTCTTCTTACGTTTCATATGCGATCATTTTAAATGTAAACTTTTTTTATATTTGTCAGTTTATTGTAAAAAAAACGGAACCTCTCATTTCATTTTGTCAAAATATTAGCTTCAAGCATTTGTTATAAATGTCTGCCGGCATAGATATAAATTTAGAAAAGAATTTTTAAAGAAAATATTTTAGATAGCTAAAGCGTGTTGGTATGTAGAAAAATAAATTCTTGCGGATATAAGATTTACGATGAAACATCCGTTTATAACTTAAGCGATTTGCTTCAGCAATAATGTGATTGATGAGGATAGCTTTAATAAATCAGTGTAAATGGCAAAATCAAAGAAATTGCTCAAAGACCAAAGCAAAGTATATCAAATAGGCAATTTGCTATAATATATTGTTTTGGGCCAAATAAAACTAAAATGTAGTGAAAAATATTTTTAAGAAAATATTCACTTTCAACTGAGTTTTTATTAAAAAATTTTTCCATATAAAATATTTCTAAAATAATTTCTTAAAAAATTTTTGCTGCCGATATATTTTTAATAAAATAATTTGCTATTAACAAATTTTCTCTTTAGCATTGTTATTTCCATCAAATAAATAAATAAGCTTTGTTATGTTTAAATTTTCCAAACAAAAAAAAATTTTGCTATCATGAAATTTTTGTCAAAAATTGTTTGCTATTAACAAAATTTGTATAAATTTTTTTTTAAATTTTACTATGCAAAAAATTTTTTCCAAAAAATATTTGCTACACACATAGTTTTCTTAAAATGCCTTATTAGCTAAAAATTTTATAGTCAAAATTGTTTTTGCTATCGAAAAAATTATACAACTTTGCTATGCATAAATTTATTAAAAAAAATTTTCTATCGACGAATTTTCCCCATTAAATTGTTGCTATTAGCGAATTTTTTATAATTTTTTTTGCCACTTCACTATAGAATAACTTGTGCAAAAAATTTTTTCCCTTGATATATGAGTAAAAAATTTTAATGCACAAAATTATTTTGCCGTCGAAAGTTTTTTTAGGAATACTTGCTATTAGCAAATTTCAAAGTCAACAAATTTTTGTAAAGAAAAATGTTTTGCTATTGAGAAATTGTTTCCTTAAAATTATATTTGCTTTCAATAAAAATATAAAATGTTGCTTTAACTATACATTTAAAAAAAAAATATTTGTCATTTTATTAAAGAAAAATTTGGTATGAAAAAACTAATCCAAATAATTAGAAAGTTATTACTCTTGAACTAATTTGCTATAAAAAGTTTTTACTATTGACAAATATCTTGAAGAAAATTGTAGTTCTAGCTATCCCAAATTTTTTTTAAGAAAATATTTTTTTATTAAATTTTTTTGCTACTGACATTTTTAAGAAAAAAAATATTCAATATCAAAAATTTTTTTCTTCTTAATATTATTTTCCTATCTACATAATAAACATCTTTGCTATTGATAAATTTTCTTAAGAAATTTTTTGCTATTATCGTTTATTTTAAAATTTGTGTTGCACTTTTACTATAGATGAATTTTGCTTTAAAATAAAATTTCCAAAAAAAAAATTTATTTTTGCTTTTCAGAATTTTTTTTTAGAAATTTAATGCACTTGACATAATTCTTATAAAAAGTTCTTCTTAGGGATTAAAGTTAAATGTTCTGCAGAAAAACCTTTCAAAAAAAATTTTTTTGCTATTGACAAGTTCTCAGAAAAGTTTTTCTTCTAAAAATTCTCTTGCTATCAACAAAATAAAAAAATTTTCTACTGATAAGTTTTTTATAAGAAAATTTTTGCTATTGCCAAATTAACTCCGGAAGATTTTTGATATTACCGAAATTTTGATAAAATCTTGGTTAGCAACCAAGATTTTATCAAAATTTTACTAAGAAATTGTTGTCTTGAACTGATTGTTATTTAGCAGTCAAAAATTTTGTGTAGCAAAATCTTGCTATTGACAAATATATTGAAGTAAATTGTAAGTGCTATCGGAAATTTTTTTTAAGAAAATATTTTTTATTAAAATTGCTTGCTACTTACTGACTTATTGAAAAAATAAAATATTCGATATCAACAATGTTTTTTTTTTAATATTATTTTGCTATTGACAAATTTTTTCCATAGAAGTTTTATAACAAACAAAATTTATATACAAAAACATTCTTTGCTTGTATAATTTAGAAGAATTTTTTTATAAAATTTTTTTTAGAAGAATTTTTTAAAATAATTGTTTTTTATTAAAATTTTTTTTAAAAAATTATTTTCCCTGACCAAATTTTTGCAGTAAGTTCTTGGTAGGGAATTTTTTTGTTCAAAATATTGCTACTAATAAATTTCCTGAACGAAATTGTAACTGCTATTAACAATTTTTTTTAGGTAAAGAGTTTTTTATAAAAATTCTTTGCTACTGACATAGTTTTGGTAAAATTATTTGCTATCGAAAGTTTAAAAAAATTTGCTACTGATAATTTTTTTTAATGTTTGCTACAAAAATTATTTTGTACTTATTCTTACTGCTTTTGATAGAAGAGATTTAATAGAAAATTTTAAGCATCGGCATGCAAGTTTTTTAAATAAGTTTTCTACAAATTAAAGACTTTAATAAAAACTTTTTAAAGAGAAAAAAATAAATGTCATTTCATAAAAAATTTATATTTAAAAAAATTACTGTCATCGATAAATTTGATATAGTGTTTTTTTGAAGAGGATTAGAGTTCACTTTGCAACTACAATACAACGTCCTTAAATACAATTCTTATTTAATTAAAAATTTATCATTATTATGAAACCTTTAATTTTACCACCTAAAATTTCTCACTTTCCCTCATGTTATACAATTTATAAATTTTCTAAGATCTCGAAGCTTTTTATTTTGTTTTTCTTAAATACAAAAGATTTCAATTAAAAATCTATCCCAAAACCTCATGCCTCTTTTCCTTAAAAAAATTGGTTCAACCGACAAATACTCATGATGTAGAAATTAATAACAAATCTTTTGTGTTTGAGCAATTTTCTCTTCTTGCTGTTCATAAAGAGGAAAATAATTTTTCTATATGTGGAAAAATTATCTGCTGCTTTTTTTTATTTTAACAGCAATTCAAAAGAAAAACTTTGAAAATTCTCCCTAAGGGCTTATTTCTTTTACATTGTGGTATGGATTCGGTGAAATATTGTAAATGAAAAAAATGATGGAAATAACTTTTCAACACTTTGTCTATTTGCTGCAAATCGGTGTGAAGGAAAATTAGAAAAAAAAATAGAAAAAAGAATGTTAAAAGATAATTACAAGTACTATGGAATGCAAGGAGTTAGAAAGCTGCCAACATAAATTCTTAATAACCTAGCAGAGCTGTAAAAGGAAGGATTTCATTAAAGCAAAAGATTTTGTAGTGATGCTATCACTTACTGTGTAATTTTAGCTGCTTCTCCTAGTTAAAACAAAAAAGAAGATACCTTTACCAATTAAAAGCGAGTGTTCTGTTTTTATTGTTCATTATTTTAACAATTAATTCCTTTTAATTCCTTAATTGTTTCCTAATCACATAAGAACTTAATGCATGTTGTTGTTGTTGTTGTTGTATACCATAATACAGAAAGAAACCAATTCAAAGGAGAATAACAAAAACATTTTCAAATAAAAGTTAAAATTAAAAGCAATCACTCCAAGGCAAACGAACAACATAACAAACTCATGCTCCTTCCTTCCATTCAAACATTTAATCAGAAATGTTGCTGCAAGTTTGTTGTTAGTCAGTGTTGAAAGAAATATTACAAATTATACACAACTTGATACTTCTAGCAAAATACGAAATATCTACAAATGAAAAGAAGTATGAATAAAGAAAAAAAAAGTCAGACTATAAAAGAAAAATTATTTTCCCCATTTTTTGGGAACTTGTTACACACAAATTTGCAACACTTATTATTTTTCATAAAACAATGCTGCTAGTGTGTTGCATGAATGTACAAACAAAAATACAAACATACTTATATGTATGTACATATGTACATCTGTGTGTAGGTTTATGAGTGTGGAAATTAAGGTTTATGGTATCACTTTTAGAAAATCTGAATAATTTTAAAAATTGTTTTAGAGCAAATACTTTATCCAAAACTAGGATTATGCATGAGAAAAAACTTGCTGTAGTAACTTTAATAATTTCTCTTGAAAAAATTTGTTGTGTGTTTATCTGATGTAAGAAAGCTGCTGAGCTTTAGTAGGGGTATTCAAATAAAAGAAAAAAGTATTTTTCAAAAGTCTCTTTAATTATAAATTAACCCAGGAAGGCTTAACTAAAAGAAAATTTTATTTTATGCACTTCTTAAGTTGTTTAAATCATACGCCCTTATTGGCAAGAAAAAGGCAAATAAGGCAAATACTTTTATCAGGCGAAGCACTGTTTTATTCTTGTAAATAAAGTGTAGAACCTATTTTTGATAAAAGCCATTATATCTTTATATTTACTATACAAAGTTAGTCAGCCTATAAAGTTATTAGAGTGAGGGAAATAATACATACGAGTAGCATTTGAATTTGTCAAAAGAAAATAAATAGCAATATTTTTCTTTGATGAAACTTGAATGCTATTATTTCATGCTATGGACACATTTTGCTTAACATTTTTTTAATCAACTCATTTCTTATGGACATTGTTTTTTAAATCGAGAGACTTTCAAAATTAAATTTTTGATATCAACAAATTTTCCATTGAAAAGTTTCTTATCAACATATTTTTGCTATCAATAAATATTTCTGCAGAAAATCTCAGCTATTCAAAAAATTTAGTTTCTTGCTATTTTCAAACTTTCTTTAAAAACGTTATGCTATCGACAAAAATAATCATAAGACTACTGTGACCAATTCCAAATAAATTTTAATTAAATTGTTCTGTGGAACAATTTAATTAAAAAAAATTGTTCCACAGAAAATGTCGTTGTAAAAAATTTGTTTATAAAAAAATGTATGGCCTAATTTTGTAAAACGCAACACTCAGCGTTGACAAAATTTTTTATAGAAAAATTTTATATTACAAAAATAAAATACATAGTAAGTTTATCAAAATCAGGCCTTAAATTTTTTTATAAAAAAATATTTAAATAAATTAATATAATTTTTAAAACGAACAGATTTTCTATAAATAGTTTTTAATAAATGTAATGTTATAAATGTTTTTTCTACAGATATTTTTTGCTATTGGCATATGTTTTATCAAAAAATCTTTACTACTGGAAAATTTGCTACAGTGCTACCAAAAAAACTCTTCCACACCAAAAGTTTTGACCCATTGAAGAATATTTCTTAAAAACTTTTGTTATCGATAGTAAAAGTTGTTGCTATATTCTTGCTATCTATCGATAGTAAAATTCATACAACAATTTCTCTATGAAAAAATTTTCTCTAAACATTTTTGGTACCAATAAAATTTTTGTAGAACAACTTTATAATTTTTTTTTGCAAATTTCCAGCCTAAGAAAAAAATTTGCTGCTATCGATTTATGCATAGCATAAATCTTTTACTACCGATACATTTTTGTAAATAATATTATAAAAAAATTTGGTACAAAAACATATTCTATACAAAGTTTTCTGTAAAAAAAATTTTTCCATAGAAAATGTATAAGTCTTCTCTATACAAAATATTTTGCTATTGACAAAATTAAAAAAAAAATATTCACTAAATTTTTTTCTTTTTTAAAGATTTTTTGCTTTATAAAAAACTTTACTTACTTTTTTTGCTTTATAAAAAACTTTAAATTTTTTTTGCTATTTTTAAACATTTAAAAAAAATATTTTGCTATCTCTAAATGTAGAAAGAAAAGCTGTTACTACTGATGATATTTTTATGAAAAATTTGTCTATAAAAAAATTCTATATAAAGTTTTCTGTCAAAAATTTTTTTCTATAGAAAATATATAAAGTTTATTTATAGAAAATATTTCGCTATTGGTCAAGTTTAAAAAAAAAAATTTTTTCCGAAAATATTTTTGCAAAAAAAAAATATTTATCATTAAATATTTTCATTTTATAAAATATGTTTTGCTGTTTTCAAACCTTACAAACTGTTTGCTATCAATAAATGTATCAATAAAAGTATCAATAAAAGTTTTTACTACTGATAAATTTTTTATAAAAAAAAATTTTACTACAAAAAAATTTTCTTTATAAATTTTTATATATAGAAAAATTTGATTCCAAAAAGAAAATTATTAAAGTTGTTTATGGAAAATATATTGCTATTGGCAAAATGTTTAAAAACATTTTTTGCTGTAAATATTTTTATTAAAAAAATTTTTTGCTTTCATTGAAAAACTCAAAGTTTTTTTTTAGCTATTTTCAAACTTCTATAAAAACTTATTGCTATCGATGTATGTAAGCTGATATATTTTCTATGAAAAAAATTTACTACACACAAAAACATTTTCTATATCACATTATCGATAGAAATTTTTTTCTATTAATTAATACATTAATAGAAAAAATAAGTTTGTACTTTTAACAAAATTTGGAAAAAGAAAATTTCCTGTGGAACAACATTAAATATGCACAAATTTTCTACAGAAATATTTTGCCAAATTTTAAATTCTATAAAAAGAATTTTCTATGGCCTAGATTTCATCAGAAGACTATTGTTGTTCTCTAACATTCATAAGAAAATTTTTACTAACGCAATAAAATAAAAAACACATATACTATATCAAGAAATATAGTACTTATAAATCTTTCTGGATATGAAAAGTATTGCTATAGAAAATATCTTTGCTACTGCGGAGTTTCGTTAAAAGAAGATTTTTGCTATTGAAAGACTTTTCTTAAACAAATTTTTACTATAGAAAATTCATTTATACAATTTTTTTTTTTACTTGAAAATATTCTATAAAAAACTATTTGCTATTAACAAATATTTTATAAAGCAGTTGTATATAAAATTTTCTAGACGACATTTTGTAAAAAAGATTTTGGTTTAGTTAAATTTTCCACAGGTAAATTTTCTATAAGAAACTTCTTGCTATTAACAAATATTCCATAAAAAAAATTTTTAGATAAAATTTTCTATATAAATTTTTTATATAAAATTTTCTTTATAAATTTTGTATTTAAAATTTTCTATATAAACCTTTTGATAAAAATTTTCTATATAAAATTTTTTATATAAAATTTTCCATATAAAATTTTATATATAAAATTTTCAATATAAGATTTTTTAATAAAATTTTCCCTATAAAATTTTTGATTAGAATTTTTTAAATAAAATTTTTTATGTAAAATTTCTTATATAAAATCTTTTATATAAATTTTTTTTATAAAATTTCTTATATAAAATTTGTTATATGAAATTTTTTATATAAAATTTCTTATATAAAATCTTTTATATAAAATTTTTTATATAAAATTTTGTATGTAAAATTTTTTATATAAATCTTTTTATATAAAACTTTTTATATAAAAAACTTTTTATAAAAAACTTTTTATATAAAAAAATTTGTATATAAAACTTTTTATATAAAAAACTTTTTATATAAAACTTTTTATATAAAAACTTTTTATATAAAACTTTTTATATAAAAAACTTTTTATATAAAACCTTTTATATAAAAAACTTTTTATATAAAACTTTTTATACAAAATTTTTTATATAAAACTTCTTATATAAAATTTGTTATAAAATTTTGTATATAAACCTTTTTATATAAAATTTGTTATAAAATTTTGTATATAAAATTTTTTATAAAAATTTTTATACAAATTTTTGTGTTGAAAAATTTGCTATTGAAAATTTTTCTTAACAAATATATGGTATTTTTCTATTAAAAATCTTCCAGTATCAAACTTTTAAAACATTTTTGTAGCAAAATGTTTGCTATTTCAAGCATTCCACTGAAAAAATTTTACAGCAACGAATTTTAGGTATTAGCAATATTTTTTTCTACAGAAAGTATTTCTATAAAAGTTTTATTATAAATTTCAAAAAATTATCTATTAAAAATTTTTGCTATTGATAAATTTTCTATTTGAAATTTTGCTATTTTGCTATTGATAAGAGTTTTGGCTGCAAAGTTTTGCTATTTACAAGCATTCTGATGAAAACTTTTGCATTAACGAATTTTTACTGGACAAAACTGTTTTTTAACAAATTAAAGTTTCTTAAAGTATAATTTTTATTAGTAAACACTTCAAATATCTCAAAATTTTGAAAGGAAATTTTTTTGTGTGGCCTTCCCAGTGATTATTCCTTTCTGTCTGACTATTAACTTTGTTTTCTTGCAAAGAATGAATATTCTGACTGTTTGCTTAAATGGTAGTAGGAGGAGGTTTTTCTTTTCCACATGCTGGCAATTTAAAAATGAAGTTTCTTTTCAAAACTACAATTTACTTAATTTGCCACAATTTTCTTGAAAAGAAAATCTAAAAAAGCAAAAAAAAATATATTAAAAATCAACTAAAATTACTCCATATATTAGTTGAGAGTTACTACAATAATAAGTAGTAATTTGCTGAAATTCTCTGAAATTTTACCACAAAAAGTTCTTTTACCGTTGTTGTGTTTTGCTGTAATGCACAAGGGGGAGAGAGAATAAAGTCAAAAAGAAGCATGTGTTAATAAGAAAGATATTTATTTATAATTGAGTTGCAACGTGCGAGGGTGAGTGCATTTTAGGTGAAATAGTTCATTAATTTTGTGTATGTGTGTGAGGGGAAAAATGTGGAGATTGAATAGTGTGCATTAAATTACATTTTCTTTTAGAACTAAAGAATTAAGTTATAATTGTGCGAAATGAATGAAAGGAATGAGAGAAATATTTCTTTAGATGGTTTTATTAATTAGCGAAATATTCTAGGAAAATAATTAAAAATGATATTTTCAATAAATTTTATCTTCATGAACAACTCATTAATTCTTGAAGGCAAAGATTTTATTACTCGTATCATTAAACACAATAAAAAAACTACAAATCGATTAAATTTTAATGGACTCTTGATAACAGTTACTACAATTCAAACGTGTGGCATGACATTCTCAACCCGGGGACGGAAATAAATCTGAACTCTTTTAAGCATATCAATACTAAATAATTTATGAGTATCCCAAGTCAAGAGTTCAATTAAAAAAACAAAGATTTTCCATTTAACATTAAAATTTAAAATAAAGAACTAATGAAAGTTCTTTAAAATTTTAGTTTTAAATAATAATCTATGACACTAACGATGGTTTTTAATAGAACTGATAATAGATACATTAAGTCTTTAATTTCGTTGTAAATTAATAACACTTAAAAACTACGAGTATCATTTTAATGAAATTTATTTTATGTGATTTTTATTTCTTTAAAATATTTTTCTTTTTAATGGACTTTTTTGTTCAATATAATTTTATTGATCTTATGTCTCGTTTTTATTGCTGTGTTTTTCCTGCTGAAATTATTTTATTTAATTTTATTTTATTTCTATGACTTACACTGTGCAACAAAAAAAAACAAGAATTTTTGTTTTAAAAAGAACAAAGCCAACAAATTCAGTTTCCAAGTCAACCACAAAATTATCTGAGTCAAATATTAATTTTTTTCAACTTAAATCCTGCAAAAAAATTTGTTAATTTAAATACAAAAATTATTATACTGAATTTGAACAAAAAATTTAAGCAAACAGCTAGTTGTTCCGTTCTACTAAGTGTTTGTCAGAATATTTGCAATTAACTTAACTTTGGTGTTATTTGTTCATTAATAATTATCACATGTAACTTTGCTTACACAGCGTTATGAACTTTATACTAAGCAAATCAATTAGGTATATAAAAACAAAGTTCCAACAATAATATTTAAAATAAAATAACCACGAGCAAAAGCAAATAATTGTTTTGCAAAGTGTGGAATTTCCATATTGTATTCTTTGTTTTTATTTTTATTTTTATTTTTCTTAAAAACTTTTTTAATTTTTTTTTATTTGTTGCCTAGTGTTATAAACTTTTTCCATAAAGTTATTTCCTTTCCTTTGCTTTTATAGAAATTATCATTATATTTGAGTAATAAAATTAAAATAAAAATTTTTTTTATATGACCATTGACTCTGATATTTCCCCTAACTCCAACCACTGTGCAACCATAATACGCCTTGTTAAAACAGGGCGCTTAGAGTTGTATGGGAAACTTGCTGCAGGTTAAAATACAACTTCAATAAGAAGTTGTTTCTTTTTATTAAATATTGTTTTGTTTGTGTGGATGTTAATGTCTTTTTTTATTACTTTTTATTATTGAGAGATAAATAGGAAATTAATGATTAGAACAGCTAATATATTGAATAGGAAATTAAAAAAAAGAGATTCTCTTATGAAAAATTTTTATGTTTTCTAAAATTCTTAAATTATAAAGAAAGAAATGAATGTGTTTAAATTAGTTTTAGTTATTTAATAACTATTTTTTATGTGTTTGTTTTATAAATGCCAAATGATGGCAAACAAAAATAAATCCTGTCGCCAGTTGTTTACTTGCAGTTTTTCGCTGTCCCATTTTTCTTTATATAGCTTGTCGTCGGTGATTTTATTTAAAAATTAAGCGTAAGATATTAAAAAACGTTTTCAAACCAGATTTTTAGTTCAAACAACAATATATATATTTAATTTCAAAATTTAATATATCACCCTCATTTTCAAACAGCCTTATTTATAAAACTTATTAAGGCTTTTAAAAGGTTTTTTAGAACAAACTTTTATCCAAATTTTTCTTAAAAAGTCTTTATGAGACTGAAAAATTATTAAGGCTTTGTAAAGACTCTTGAAGAACAATTTTATATGAAAATTTGTTTTATAAAACCTTTTTAAGGTCTTAATAAGTTTTCTATATCAGGCTGTAAGACTTTAAGGACTTTATTAACCGACTTCAAAGAAGAAGGAGATGGTTTTTAATTTTTTTTTAACAGTCAAATGCAACGCTGGATGAAAAATTAGTAGACATTCTTAGGGTTCCATTCACTAAAAGTGAAAAACAACAGGATTTCGCTACCAAAAAAAAATTCCCAAAAACGGAAAAAATCGCCAAAACGCTAAAAGTGTCAAAACTAAAAAATCGCTAAAGCTAAATATATGTATTGAATAAGAAAATTACCAAAAACAAAAAAATCCAAAATTCTAAAATGCGTCAATATTAAATAAATCGCCAAAATCCGAAAAAATCGCCAAAACGAAATAAGAGCCCAAACTATAAACAATAACCAAAAAAAAGAAAACGCCAAATTATAAAAAAAAAATCATCAATATTAACAAATCAGAAAAAATCGCCAAAAACTAAGAAAATTTCTAAAACTAAATATATTTATTGTAATATAAAAATCCCCAAAAAACGTCAAAATTTAAAAAAATCGCCAAAACTAAAAAAAATCGCTAAAACTTACTATATGTATGTAAAAGAAATTGCCAAAAACAAAAGAAAAACTCCAAAAGTTAAAGAAGCGTCAATAGTAATCAAATTGCCGAAAACAGAAAAAAGAACTAAAAAATCGCTAAAACTAAAAATCTGTATAATAAAAAAAATTTCCAAAAACAAAAAAACGCCAAAATATAAAAAACCGTGAATGCAAAAAAAAATCGTTGATACTAAAAAAATCTTTAAAAATCGCTAAACTAAAAATCTGTATTGTAAAAAAACGCCAAAAACAAAAAAATAAAACGCCAAAACTTTGAAAAGAATGTCAATACTAAACAAATCGCTCAAACCCCAAAAAACGAAAAAATTAAAAAAATCGCCAAAATTAAAAAATCGTTAAAACTAAAAATCTGTATTGTAAAAAAAGTCGCCGAAAACCAACAAAGATGTAAAAATTTTCAAAAAGCGCCAATACTAAAAAAACAATGTATTTGTGTGTGTGGTTCCAGGGGGTGTGCCAATGGCGTAGGTGAGTCGGCCTTCGAAAGTTAGTGGGGGTCGGTCATACATTTTGACTCGATTGAGGAACTCTAAATGGTTCAAAGTGAGATTTTTCAAAATTTGATCCTTCAAGACAATTTGAACCTTCAAAAGTCGGGACATCAAAATACATTTTAGAGGTATGGTTCCTTCGGCAAAGTTTCTTATTTTGATCTCTAGAATACGATTTTTATTGTAATTTGTGAGATTTTTAAATCGACCTGCCCTAATGTACATATTGTATAAAACATCGACATAAACAAAATAAACAAAAAAACGCCAAAAACCGAAAAAATTGCCAAAAGAAAAAAAAATTGCCAGAAACGAAAAAAACGCCAAAATTTAAAAAAGTGTCGAGCCTGAAAAATCGCTAAAACTATATATGTATATGCATTGTAAGGAAATCGCAAAAAAAAGCAAAAAAAAAATAAACAAACAAAATTTTAAAAAGCGTCAATGTATTGTAAACAAAAATCGCTAAAACCAAAAAAAATTAAAAAAGTGCCAATACTAAAAAATACGTCAAAAACCGGAAAAATCACCGAAACGAAAAAAATCGCTACAAGTAAAAAAATACGCATTGTAAAAGATCGTCAAAAACCAAAAAAAGTTGCGGTAAAGAAAAAAAGCCAGAATTTAAAAAAAACCTTAATAATACAAAAAATCTGCAAAAAGAAACAAACTGCTTACGCAACCCTTCTTGTGCTAGTTAAAGTCGTCGCACTTTCTATTTTAATAATATAAATAATGTCTTTACCTAAATTTAACATTACAATTGTCCAATTAAAGCAAGAAGACCATTAAATCAAAGCAAATTAATTTTTTTATTTTAATAAAAATGAATTAATATTCCAACAGAAGGTTCCATCAAAGAGACTGAAAAGCCTGCAAGCTTTCAAAGCTTTTACATTTCAATAAATTTTTCTGCATATAACTTTTAACTTGTTAGTTTTAATAAAAATAGCAATGTATTCATATTTTACTATTGTTTTTTTTGTTTGTTTATTTTTGCATCGTTAAGCCTTTAGGACACGCAGGTGCTTGCTGTAAAAAAAAAAATAAAATCAAAAACAAAACACTCACGCAAAATCCTTTTCCATCATAAATTGGGAAATTAAAGCGAATAGCAAAAAAACATAAAATACAAGTAATAGTGCTTTATAGGGCTGTGTCGAATCTTATATACCCTCCGCCAAAGCACAGTGGGACCAAAAGCTCTTTTTTCGCGGATAAATTCATATCTTCACAATTAGAATAGTGAGATACACTAAATTTTATATCAATAGCTCTTAGAACAAACTGCGTGTTGTAAGAAAATCTTAGCGGTGTAGAATAAGGGAAAGGGGTATCCTTGATACAAATTTGTTATTATTTTTCCTTCAGAAAAATCTTCAGAATTTTGTGCAATTTAAGCGAGTACTTTTAGTATTCACTGTAAAAAACCTTTTTATTTTATTAATTTGTATAGCAACCGCTCTTGGACATCGCTGTGTGATGTACGTATGGAGTAAAAACGAGGCCTCTTGGTTTTCTGGGGCCTACGGAAAACCGATTTCACAAACATATAGCCGGACATCGCTTATGCTACTTTCTCATGCACAAGGATCTAGGGGATTGCATATGAACTTTGTGGACCTTACACACGGCTTGATAAACTTAAATATAACTCTACAATTTTTGCTGAAGAGTATAATAATCTTTGGCAATAAAATCATTGATAACTATGAAATTATTGTTGGCCCATACACGACTGCAGTAAAATAAAAAAGAAGCGTCAAAAACCAGCATTTATTTTACTTTTTGTAATGATTGCAACAACGAGTAGCAAGCACACATTTTTGTAGCAATCAGACATGATGCGTGGCCCCTGATGATGTTGTTGACTCGGCAAGAATTGTGCAAGAAAAAAAATAACACACCAGAAAACATAAAATCAGGCACAAAATTTATGTTCACTTCAGCGAGTAGAAAAAGAAGCGTAGCCGTAGCGTTGTGGAAAATTTGCATTTTAAGTCAAATGCGAGAACATGCAGCCACAGATTGATTTCAAATAAATAAATGTCTCGTTTTATATGAATTTTTTTTTTGTATATTTTTTTATTCTCGTTTTGCCGGGGCCAGCGGAAAAACGTTGTAGACAATTTGTAAAATATGCCGCAGTAAGACGTGATTATGGCTGAATTTTAAATATTTATTACTTACTGCCGTTTGTTTCTGTTGGCTGCTTCTGTTTTAAAAGTTGGAACTTCAATAGGATTCAAATTTATTTGATTAAAATGATTGAAATGATTTTCTTATATGAATACATTTTACTGAATTAAAAGGTTTTTAATTCGATTTTTCCCCTCAGCAGGAATATTAGAGAATATAATATTTATTAGAATAAAAGCTTTGCTTGATACAACGAATAGTTTGACAGATTTTTGTACTCTTTACATTTTAATTAAAAAACATCGTCAAAAACTAAAAAAACGCAAAAAGCACCACAATTAAAAAAAGTTAAAACAACAAAAAAAAAATTGGCAGAAACCGAAAAATCAGCGATGTGTAAAAAATTTCATATAAAGAAAAAAATCGGAAAAAGTCGTCAAAAACCAAAAAAATTCTCCAAAACGAAAAAAAATCCAAAACTAAAATATCACCAAAAAATTAATAAATTGCTAAAATGCAAAAAAGAAAATTACCAAAAGTAAAAAAAGTTCGCCAGCAAACTAAATACATTGTCAAAAAAATAAAAAAAAAATAAAAAAAACGTCATAACGAAAAAAGCACCAAAACTAAAAAAACCTAAAACCTAAAAACAACTGGATAAAGTCGGCAAAAACCGAGAAAGAGGAAAAAGATTGTCAAAAACCGAGAAAATAGCCGAAAGAAAAAAACGCCAAGACTAAAACAGCGTCAAAAACCGAAAAAAATCACAAAAACTAAAATAGCACCAAAAATAAAAAAACGTTAAAACTAAAAGCAACCGAAAAAAATCGGCAGAAACCGAAAAATTGGCGAAATGTCAAAAATTGCGTAAGCCCAAAAAAAAGCGTAAAAAATCTTCGAAAACCGAACACATTCGCAAAAACGAAAGAAAATATCACCAAAAATTAAATAAATTCCTAAAATGCAAAAAAGAAAATAAACAAAAAAAAACCTTCGCCAGCAGACTACCAAAATTGTCAAAAAAAAGAATTAAAAATTGTCAAAAAAAAGAATTAAAAAAGTCAAAAGCACCAAAACTAATAAAAACGTTTAAACTAAAAAAAAATTTCTAAAAAACGTTAAAACTAAAAATAACTGAAAAAATCGGCAAGAACGAAAAAAGGAAAAAAATTTTAAAAAATCTTATAAACCAAGAAAATAGGCAAACAATTTTCAAAAACCGAAAAAATCGCTGAAAAAAAGCCAAAATTCAAAAAGCGCTAAAATAAAAAAAAACTTTTGAATGAAAAATATGACCAAAAATAAAATAAATCGCTTAAATGCAAAAAAAATCGAGAAAATAAAACGACGTTAGAAAATTTAAAAAATCGGCAAACCCGAAAAAATTTACTAAAAAATTTTTTTGAAAAAGGCGCCGAAACTAAAAACAATCCCTTAAACTAAAATAAGCAACCGAAAAAATCGGAAGAAACTAAACTACTTGGCAATATGAAAAAAGCGCCAAAAGTAAAAAAAATTCGCATAAAAAAATACTAAAAAAGTCGCAAAAACGAAGAAAGAGCTCCAAATTAAAAAATGTTTAAATAAAAATTTTACCAATATAGAATGCAAATAAAAAGATCAACAAAAGTAAAGAAGGGCGTCAAAAACTAAAAAATTTACAAGAACCGAAAAAAACGAAAAAAGCACCAGAACTAAGAAAACGCTTAAACTAAAAACAACCGAAAAAAATCGGCAAGGACTGAAAATAGTCGGTAAATCGAAAAAAGCGCCAAAACAAACAAAAAAATCGCATAAACCAAAAATAGCGGAAAATATCGCCAAAAACGGAAAATATTCGCTAAATCGAAGAAAGCGCCAAAATAAAAAAGCACTTAAACGAAAAATATCACCAAATATAAATAAAGCGCTAAAATGCAAAAAAAAGGAAAATCAACATAAGTAAAAAAGGGCGCCAGAAAAAAATCGCAAAAAACCGAAAAAAACACGCTGAAACGGAAAAATCACTGAAATTAAAAAAAGCGTTAGAACTCAAAACAACCGAAAAAAATCCTCAAAAGCCAAAAATAAATCAGGAAAATAAAATAAAAGTCAAAACCAAAAAAAAAATGGCATTAACAAAATCATCAAGAAACCGAAAAAAAACGCCGAATCGAAAAAACCACTAAAATTAACAAAAAGCGTTAAAACTTAAAACAACCGAAAAAAAATACTTGAAAGCCGAAAAAATCGGGAAAACGAAATAAAAATCAAAACCAAAAAAAAAATCGCATAAATAAAAGAAAATGCGGAGAAAATTTTTAAAACCGGAAAAAGTTCACAGAAATGAAAAACAACGCAAGAACTAAAAAAAGCGTGTAAATACTAGAAAAATCTAAAGAATTGCCAAACAACTGAAAAAATCGCCAAAAAAGAAACAAGCACCATACGGAAGCCGTCGTGTGGTAGTCTAAGTTAAGCTTTACTGAACTTATTTTTTAAATTATTTTTTGGGATTTTCTTTTAAAAAAAGTTTAAAAGTCATAAAAGTTGCATATAAAGTGGTTTTTTAAGCGAAATAATCCTTTAAATTGCAAAAAAAATAACAGAAAAAATTAACGTTCCTACACAGAAAAAAATAGTCCGGCAATAAACAACTTTGGATGAAAATAAAATCAAAAATCAATTAAAAATGTATTTAAGTCAAGTAAACTTTTGTTTAAAAATGTGATTAACTACAAAGTTTAAATGCCTCAATTATATTTTTATTTGATTTTTGGTTTTATTTTCAATTAAAATTGTTTATTGTAGAAATATTTTTTTCTGTGTATAGTCCCTCTCAAGTTAACTTATTTTGGTTGTGTCACTGTTAACTTAACTCTTTAACAAAACCCAATTATAAATATCTTACTGTTTTAAGTTGACTTGACTATCAATCCAAAAAAATTCACACAAAAAAACTTTGTAAACCACTGTTGTTTGAGAACCGCTCGCCTGTTGCAGTTGTTACATAACTTTACCTTTGTAAAATCCTTGTTAAAAATCTAGTTAATATTAAATGACATTTGATACCTGAGTTCAGCTAAACGAAGTCATTTTAAACCTTTTGTGCATAATGACTAAAGTTTTTGCATTTAAAAAGGGTGACATTAAAATCAACTTCCATTCTAGAGCTGAATCAGGTAGCAATAAATATTAAACTTCTATGTCATGCCTTTTGTGTAGGTAGACACTTTTCAAAAGGTCGATCAGTAAAATTATATAAAACCGTTTAATGCAAACAAATACATATGTTTAGCAAACTGTCAGCAATCGTAACAAATGCAAAGTAAACTGATGACTGATGCATTCTGTTGCACAAAAGTGCATAATTATAATATAATCAATGTGAGACATTTACAAAAAAAAAAATAAATGCTAATTAAAAAGTAAAGAGAAAATAACAGCTTTTGCATTAAAAACTTTTGGCAGTGGAGCCCGTGCGTGTGTGTGTGTGTGTGTATGCCACACGTGCAGGAATAAGGAGCAGCAGCAGGAGTGCATTCATTACAAATTTGTGCAAAGCGGTAAAATTACAAAGTCATTACAAAACGCAGACATGTCTATACAAACATTGACAAGAGTATTTTTTTGTTTTTTTTGTACTTTATTGCAACGTCAATGTTGTTATTCAACACAATTTTGGTGGCTCTTTCAAACAACTGTGAAATGACACTGGCGTCACTGAAGTCATAGAAAATCATTTTACATGCACGCACACCGACACACATACACACACAAAACGCACACATTGTGGGGACATGATATGTTTCGTAACAGCTTTCGTTAAAGAGGACCCACCTCAGGCAGGCCTCATGCTCCTTTTACTGCAAACCGTAATGAATTGGAAAATAAACAAAGTCGTCATCATTATTTTTTATTTTTTTTTTATTTTTTTTTGGCACAAAGTAAATGTTTTGAATAACAATTGACATTATTTTGTGATATTGTTTGCTAAAACTAAAAGTATGTACTGCAATTTAACTAGACAGTAATGAGGTATTTATGCAATGTGATATTAGAGACTCAAAAGGAAAGCGATAATGCAATGTAGAGCAGGGGGAAAGGAGTATCTTATTGTCATGGAGCCCATAGAAAATTGGTTTGGCCTTACTAAGTTATGGCAAATAGTTTTATTATTTTTATCACTTGACTATCATATTGCCTAAAATAAAGGCTTTCAGAAATAGAAAAAATAATCATCAATATAACAAAGTTGCCATAGATTAAAAAATAAATCTTGAGCGGAATTTTACGCAACCAAAAGTTAATTTAAAAATTATAAATTTTGCTCTAATGAGGCAGAGTTAATATTTTCACGTATACATTATAAGTCCTAATTTACAGTATGCAAGTCTTATTGCTAAGCTGATTAGTTTTTTAGGAGAGAGAGAAAGAGACAAGGGAAAAAGAAATGGTTTTGTTAACTTACCAAATTGTAGACTTTTGTAAAAAACTTTCTCTCATAATTAGAAAAAAATCGCCAGAAGTAAAAAAAAAACAATAGCAATAGGAAAAAATCGCAAAATTTGTTAATAGTTAAATAGAATTAATAAATAAATAGAATTTGTTAATAGTTAAAAAAAGAATACTTCAACGAAATCTTCAGTCGATTCAGCTTTAGCGCAACACGCTTTACTGAAAAAACAGATCACTGAAAGCGATACAAATGCCCGCACTGACTTATTCACTTAACTTTAGCGAAACATCGCTTTACCGAAAATATCGTATTACTGAAAACAAAACTACAACTACGTTTTGTAAGAAACTTACTTCGCTTTAGTGAAAAAATAAACAATGAAAAATTTATTTATTAAAAGTCGATTTCTCAACTTAAGGTTTAAAAAAATTGTGCATGTTTTTTGTCCGTTAAAAAATTAAATGGTAAAATGTATTTGTCCTTTTCGCTCTTACGTACTTTATTAAATTTTTCTTTTATCAGAAATAATTTTTAGTCAGGCTTAAGTTCAGTAATTTCAATTCTTATTGAATGAAATACGTGGTGGCTACACAGAAATTATCGGTATTTCCCCCAACTTAAAGCCTAAGTTTAATTTTTCTTCTCTTCTTTAGAAACTCGCATTAATGAATAGAAATATTTCATTCAATAAGAATTGAAATTACTGAACTTAAGCCTAAACTTCAATTAAAATTTACAAATGTTTTTATTTTATATTGTACTGAGTTTAAGCAGTAAGCTTAACTATAACAAATCTCAGTAATCCGAACTACGTTTTAGAAAAAAAAAATCGGATAACGTTTTAGTTATTTCCAGTAAAGCGGAGTTGACTGTACATGGACATGGGGACCAAACACAAAGAACGCTGATGATGCTGCACTGGCCTTCGAAAACAGTTAGTTGCTTCGTTCTGCTAGTGTTTGTCATAGTATTTACCATTAACTTTGGTATTATTTGTTCATTATGACATGTAAATTGGCTTATAGAGAGATATGAACTTTTGCCTAATCAAATCATAAATAAATAATAATTCCACGAATTTGAAAGAAAATTTTTTAAAATAGTTGACTGGTTGACACCGACTTCGAGTAGCACTATAAGCAACGCATATATAAATGTTTTAAATTTGTAAACATCTATCGGACAGGAGGCGAAAATCTTTTTCACAATACAATCACAAATTTTGAGTAAGATCGTAAAGCGTTATCAAATCGATGTGAGCTATGTATGAGTGTATTAGTATAATCATACGAACAAGAAGTACAGAGAAACTACTTAACAGCTGCATTCAACGCGATTCTTAAAGCACACCTTCAGGAGCAATAAATGTTATTTTTATTAAAAATTGCTTGTTAAGTGTATTGGTATTGCCAGTGGGCATAATTTTGTTAAAAAGTTTAAAAATATAAAATAAATATAAACTTTTAAATAAAAAAGCATTTTAAATATCAAATATTTGTTTAAACGATATAAAGCAGTCTTTATAAAGAATTTATAATATTATATTATAACATATCTTCATTTGCGTACTGTTGCCTTACACTGAAGCTGTTGCATGACAATTGGGTAACAATCTCCATCTCATGGCAATTATTATGGGTGGAGATTTTAATACAAATTTTGCATACCCACAGTCGCAAGCTTTATCAAATTTTTCATTTGATATCGGGGCAAAGTCATAGTCAAAATAAAAGTAAAATTTAAGAAATGAAAATCAGTAGTCTCATACAAAATACTGGTTCTACACTCTTAAAGTATACTTTGTTTTGACTATGACTTTGCCCCGTTATGTTAAACTTTCAGTTGTTGTAAGATTTTTTGCGTTTTAGCAGATATTTTGTGCTGATTTTGCAGTCTCAGAATATAATTTTCTGGCAACACTATTCTCGATTAACTGGGAGTCGAAGAATTATGGCACTCAATATCGAACAATATTACAAAATGTTCTAATAAAGTTTATATGGAAATATTTAAAAATTTCGATTGAAGTCGAATGCCATAATTATTAGCCTTCTATTCTTTTCTCGAGTCGAAAAAGATTTTTTTGTATGTTTCTTGTGTGTACTAAACAAAATGTAAAATCTATTTCTATTGCAGCAAATCCATTTAAATTCTTGGCCTGCTTTATAATTTTTTGTGGTTGTACGAGTAAATAGAATATATTTTTGTATTAAAGTGATCCCAAATTGAATGTTTGCCAAGTTTAATTTTATAAATACTGGCGTACACTCAGCTTTGCTGTGTAGATGCAAGTGATTCCTTGCCACTTTGCTAAAGTATCTCTATATTTAAAAAACAAAATATTAAATGATCTTAAAGACTCATAAATTTTTGCTATAATTCAGACAGACACACACACACGATCATGTCGTTTAATAAGAAAACAGGGCAGTTTAGCTTTTTTTTTTGTTTTTTGTTCTACAACAAAATCCTGAACTCTCACTATAGAAAAGTTTGAGGATCTGATACTGCTAAAGACTATTTTTAGTTTATACAGTTCTTACTTACAAGTGTTTTATATTACGCTGGCAAAGTGAAGCCATTAATAAGTTTCTATAATAAAACTGAGACAAAAGGAAGCATATATTTTGTTTAGCAAATTAGCAGATTTTAAAGGAAAAATGATTCATACATTTATCATGTAATTAACACGCGAACTCTGGGGATTTTAAAATGGAGATTAAATATATGTTTTTTTCCTGAGGAAGGAGTTGTAAGCAAGTGAAGTAAGCAACTTTAAATATGTGTTAAAGCAAGACAAATTTAATGAAATTACCCTGAAATAGTGTATGCTTTAACCCCCTTTTTAATAAGATTCAAAGATCTTCTTCCATAATTATTTGTAATTATTTCTTTGCCCTCACTTACCCTTAACACACTCCCCTTGTCTTCGCACATGGTTTTTATCATTCCAAACTTCATTTATTTAAAGATTTCTGGAACAGTTAATGAAAATTAACAAAAGAAAAATAGTTAATGCAAAAGCAAACTATCAACCTTCCTCAGCCTCTCCATTAAGGCAACCGAGAAATTTTAAAAAGTTATGGGGGCAAAAAATGATTGCAAATAATTGGGCGACTAAAACACACAAAATATTATTTTGAGAAATAGTAAGAGTAACTAATTCCATTATGGAGAAGAAATAAATTTGAATTTTATTAGTTTTCCAAGAGCCACATTTAATAAACATGAATTCTCTAAAAATATTGATTTGCTATTGACAATTTAATTGAAGAGAAAAAGGCAAAATTCAAGCATTTGAAGAAAAGTTATTGTCCGTCCTTTTTAGCGAAAAATTTCATTATGTTAATGGAAAATTTAATTTCTCCAGAGACATATTGAGCTCCTAAGGACATTTAAGACAAACATATTTTGCTTTAAATAAAGCAACCAAAAAAAAAAAAAAATGTTGTAAAAATTGTCTTATAATAAACTACAAAAATATTTTACATTTAAAGTAACCAGCAAGTCTTTCATTAAGTTTATAATATATTTACAACCTTTTGCAAGACATACTAGGCATGTATAATAATAATTAGGAATCCAATGGAGTAAGAAATCCATTGCTATTATTGGAATAGTAACAATTTTATTAGACTTTTTAAATTTTTGCTGTGACGGGTGTGACTGAAAAATTTTTGTATATCAACTTATTTACTGTCATTACGGAACATCAGAGCAAATGGTTGTTATAACAATTATTAAAATTCGATTGTGACGGGTGGGACCCGTTTAATATACGAAACTCTCATATAAAATAGAAACTAAAAAAAAGCAATCAAGTTTTTTCATTAAAATGTTTAAAATTTTACTGTGACGGGCGTGACCGCAAAATTTTAATATAAAAATACACGAAACTTTCATATAAAAACGACACTAAAAAAAGCAATCAAGTCAGAACTAACAGTTTTTATTAAAATTATTAAACTTTTACTGTGACGGGTGTGACCTGAAATTTGAATATATATGATCCACAAAACGCTCATTATGAGAGGCACAGAGTCGAGACTTCAATAAAAAAGCATATAAGTCTTGTCATAGACAATAGTTTTAATGAAAATTATACAACTTTTTACTGTGACAGGTGTGACCGAAAATTTTAGTAAATCAACTTATACACAAGACTTTAATTATAAGATAAACAAAATCGAGACTTCAATAAAAATTTTAACCAGTTTTTTAAGAGTACAGATTTTATTAAAAATTATTAACTTTTTAGCATGACGGGTGTGACCGAAAAATTTAATTTATTGATTTATAATCCATAAAACTCTCATTATGAGTTATACAAATTCAAGACTTCAATAAAAATCAAATAGATCTTTTCCAGAGATGCTGGTTTCTTTTAAAATTATTACATTTTTATATGTGACGGGTGTGACCCAATGTTTAAATAATATTAATTAATCGGTGAAACTCTTATTATGAGAGATATAAAGTGAAAACTTTAACAAAAAGCAAAAAAAATTCTTCACAGATAATTATTTATATTCAAAGATAAGATAAAACAAAGGTGCAACATTTAAGAATGCAGAGGGGGTTTACGTTCAGTATATCCCGAATTCAATACGTTTTCAAATTTAAAAGATAGAAGTTTTATTTTTTTCAGTTGTTCTTAATTGTCGTTCTTTGTGGACATCACAGTTGAACGATTTTATTTATTAAATATATAAAAAACAATTTTTTTTAGTTTGCCTGTGGAAGGCTGTTTAACGTTTTGCAATGTTTTAATTTCTGTAGATGTTTTTTTATGTATCAATTTTTTTTGTTAATAAAAATTTTTAGTTTCTCTTTAGTTTTTCATTCAATAAGAATTGAAAAATTAGAAGTAGAAGTATCTTCTCTTTATTTGCAACCACTTTAAGATAGTTACAAGGCACTGTGGTGCTTAGGAGAAGATAATCTGGCCTTTCATTATTTTTGAAGTTTTTAACTTTTCTTTAACTTTTCCGAAAATAAAAATTAAAATAATGGCATATATCTTTTAATATTTTTGGTATTTATTACCATTATTTTTGGTCTTGGGGCCACTGTGCAACATATGAGTTTATGTCTGACATAGAAGTCAATTTCAAAATGTCTTCAGAAAACTGGACATAAGCGCTTCTTCATGACAACCACTAAGCTACGTAACATACACATGCATGCCTGAGTAACGCTATCAAAAGCCTGTTTCAATTTAATATCTTGTCTTCTTGTAATTTTAAGCCAATTGTACACTCTTGACAAGTTAAACATTTTTTTTTATAAGCTTAATTTTTTTTTGCTCTTGCTTAATTTTTATAAAGCAAACACACTTGAGTCTCTCAAACTTTTCGTTTAATATTTTATAAGCAGGGAAAGACAGACAAACTGACGGAGAAACAGTCAAACTGTTTGTTGTCTCCACCAAACATATTGTACAATGTTTTGACACTAATCCAAAACAACATAAATTGATATAATTTATAAATGTATGTATGTAAAAAAAATACACACTCTGCCTTTACGAGTATAAGAAAAAGAAAAAAAAAATAAACAAACAAATAAAAGCACTTTAATCCCCGTCCGTGTTGTCCGTTGCTCTGTAAGTCATTATAAGCTGTTAGTTTTTCTATACTGTCAAGTCATTGAAAAAATAAAGAAGAAAAGAGCCAAGGAAGAAAAAAATAGAAAGAATATGGTCAAATATTATTTACGTTTTATTATATCATGATGACATATTATATTAAACTGTCATCTATATCACCACATGCATACACACACAGACACAAGTGTATGTGATACTAGTTTATACAAACTCTCTTGGCCATAATGCTCTTGTCTTAATATTAAGGGAAGGTATGTAAGTAATTTTTCTTTCAACGCTTACTTCTTATACTTCATCAGTGGTAAAATTGAGGCAAAAAATAAGGTGTGTTTGAAAGAAAAATACATCACAGCTTGGGTTCTTTTAATTTTAACATAGAATTGCCAACAATATCCTTACATTTAGACAATTTGTTATTTTTTTTTTGGGTCTTATATAACAAAAAATTTTTGGAAAAAACATATAGAGGGGGTGTCCTGAAATCGCAAGTTCATATCATATCTTCGTCTATTTACGATCGTAAATAGTAGTCGATTTTCGTAAAAAAAAAGAAGTTTAAAAAATGTATCGCTGTAATTAATTTACTATTTTTTGCTCTTTTGCATTTAATGGGTATTTTTTCAATGAAGAATTTTTGCCAAAATTTTTTTTCTCGTTATTAGCAATTGTTGAATATTTTGTGGTGCCGTCTGAATTCAAGATACATAAATATTTTGCTATTTTTAAAATGAAAAATTAAGAGAAATTACTAAGGGAAGACTTCACACAAAAAAGTAATATCAATGATTTTGTATTATTGATTAAAATATTTGTAAAATCAATTAAAAAATTAATTTAATTTTCACCTATAAACAATTTGATAATATAAATTAAGTTTTTTCACTCAAATTAATTAATACAATTAAATATTTAATTAAATCAATTAAATTCTTAATTGAAAATATTAATTAATTTTCTGTGTTTGCATTGTTAAATTAATTCATCCATAATAATACTATAATAATTTTCTGTCGAAGAACATCTCAAAGCAAACTTTAAACACTGATATTTATGTTTTGGCCACACAATTTTCGAAAATGGCTCATAGTGCATCATTCTACACACATCTCTTTTAAGTTTTGTTTATATATGTATATGCGCGTGTGTGTAAAAGAGAGAGAGAAAGTAATACATAATTTTTGTGTACCTGCCAAATATTGAACAACAAAAACTTTTGTATGCAAAATCTTTCTAAATTTAACTATTGCTTATGCAAACAGCATAATGCTAGGAACACAACTGAGACGAATTTCGTCCACGTCGACGAATTTCGTCCACGTCGATAAGCATTCACTGCGTCAATTTGTCGTGTGAAGCACAGTAATGACGAATTTAATCACCGAGTACCTCTCTCATATTTGATAAAGTTGGTTCGTGTGTGTGCATGGACAAAGAGAGAGACACAGCAAGAGAGAATTGTTTTTTTTTTGTCGTTCGGTGGCGTACAAAATATAAATAATGCTATTAACACAATTGGGACGAACACCGAATTTCGTCCACGTCGACAATTCTTCGATAGCCATTCGTGCGTAAATTCGTCGTGTGAAGCATAATAACGACGAATTTACTCACCGAATTCTTCTCTCATATTTGATAAAGTTGGTTGTTGTGTGTACAAAAACTGAGAGAGAGAGAGAGAGAATTTTCTCTTAACTTTGTTTTTTCGTCGTTCGTCGGTGTACAATATAGAAATAAATCTATCTTAGAGTTCGTCACGCACGACGAATTTCGTTGAACGGCGTTGTTGTGTTCATTTTCATATGCACAAATGTGTTTTATTTTTTATGACTAAAGTTCGCACCGAAAAATTCGTTGTTCGTCCCAGTTGTGTTCCTGGCATAATTCTATCTCAGATTTCGAGACCAACGACGAATTTTGTTCGACGTATGTGTTGTGTTAATTTTCAATGCACAAATGTGTTTTATTTTTATGACGAAAGTTCGCACCCGACAATTCGTCGTTCGTCACAGTTGCCAGGGGTGGAAAACTTAATTTATAAAATAATGCTGAATAATTTTTGTTTGTTGAGATGTATCTCTTTTATGCTTAAGAAACTCGTTAACTTCTAGTTAACTTTTATGCTTAAGAAACTTCGTTAACTTCAACGAGAAAATGCTTGAGAAAAATTAAAAAAAAAAGATCGAAGGCTTATAGAAAATCTAGAGAAATAATTAATGAAAAATATTGAGAAAGATACAGAAAAAAATATTCCTGCAATAAACAACTTTAATTGAAAAGAAGATTATAGGTCCCCTTATAACTGACAAAGTTCCCAAGTCCCTAATCGAAGACCTTTTATGTGCTTAACCACATACATATCAACCTATTAAATGTATGTATTTTAAAGTTTAATGAAATAAATAAATAAAAAAATTTATTTTGTGTTATTCTTGCTTGAATTTTGTTACACTCTATTTACACAGAAATTTGTTGTTGCAGTTGTGGATTCTTAATTTTTAATCTAAAAAAGCAATTTGTCTCTTTTATTTGTATATTTTCAAGTGTTTTCATTATTATTGTTAATTATATTTATTTTTCTTTCTTAATGTCATTGCAGGTGTTTTCGCAGCCAAAAACAAAAATTATCTAAATAAAGGTGAGTGAAAGAATTTTATTATAAATAAATTATGTAAGTGAAATTAGGAAAATTAAAATGCTAAAACTAATTTTTTCTATGAAAAACAAAACTAAACTTAAATGGTTCAAAGACTTTGTATGACATGGATTTAACTTGTCTAATACCTCAAGTGTACAGTTGTTCAAAGAATGGAAAACACGGGCTATGACTTCAATCAAGTTTTTTTTGGGAAATCAAAACAAGTTCCAAAATGTCTTACGAGTACAGCCGTAGGGTTGCTGCCACAAATCCTGCAGACAAGCCAAAGTAGCTTCGCAGCTTGTTTTTTTAACTATAACTTTAATTTCATATAAATTTTATGTTAAATGATCAATTAAATCATAATGAATTAATAATGATGATCGTATTTATTTAGTGTGTATCTAAAGAATATTTAAGGCTGCGGCTACAAGTGCGTCGACTACCACTCATTGAATTCAAGCTCAAATCTTGGTAGGGGAAGCCAATAATCAATACAACATGCAGACATTTACCTAGTTCCTTTGACAATATGCAGAGTTGCGTTATTAAATATTATATAAACTGACTATATTCAATATTAAATTCATGTTGTTTCAACTTGAAACAACTTTGATTTCATTATAGTTCTCAGTGCTATTTCAGTATCAAATTCACTCTGTTCCAACCTGAAATAACTTTCATACAACATGATTTGTTATATTAATTTAACAGTACTGGAATAATAAATCAACATGAAATAAACTTATTTCAAAAGGAAACATTTTGTTTGCATATAAGTTTAAATCATGTTGAATTAACATGAAACACATATGAAGAAAAATAATTTTTGAAAATATTAAATTGACTCTGTTTTCATAGATTTTAATATCAAATTTTTCCATTTGGGTCTCAATTTGGTTGACATTTATTAAGTTCAGTTTTGCCAAAAGTCACCCTTAATGCTTAAAGCTTTCAAAAAACCTGAGGAAATTTTACGGTTATTTTGACTTCCTATTAAATTTGAGATATAAAACTTTGACCTAAATCTCTCTCTTATTACTGTTGCACTGTTGTGTTTTCGTCAAATCTTCCATTTTACTTAAGATTAAAATATCATTTCCAAAACTGTTTGAAGCAATTTCAAAGCTTATTTCATAATACATTCCCATTAACTTAAAAAATATATTTAGCTTCATATTTCCCTGTTAATGATAATTATTGCCATACATTACCTTTCTTTGAGATTCGAATTAGAATAACGACGCTTTTAACCTCTTAACAATTAATAACAATTAGAAGGCAACAACATACCTGAAAGTAGAGAAGAATGAAAATAAAATTAATTTAAATAAATTTATATTAAAATTAATAAAATGTGAAAGTAGTTTTTAGCAAAACTCACACAGTTAAGCACACACACACACACACACTCACACATGCACACTATCTCAGGTTGCTGTGGAAATAAGTATTAATAGGAGTTTAATTTAAATATCCATTAATCCTGCCTAATGACCTGTTTAAGGCAGCTGGTGTTTTTATTTAAGTTCTGAAGTGTAAGGAGAAACCATTACGAATTTAGGAGAGGGAAGGACTGCCTACCTGCCTTAGGAATATAATAAAGAACTATAATTAATAAGCAAAAAAAAGAATTCGTATTAGACTTAAAGTAACAGGGAGTAGGAAATTTTTTTAAGAGGTGAAACAAATTTTTTTGCTTATAAAATCAAGGTGTAAAGTTTAACAAGAAATATTATTTTGCTTCATTTATAACCAGCTTTTAGTGTCCTCCCCACATGACGTTGCATAAAATATAAAATTACTTTCATTTCTTTCCTTTTGCTTTTCCTTTTATTTTGTTTGCCTGTGAAATGAGAAAGTCAGTCAGACAAATTGTTGCCCGAAATGTTTAGCACAAAATTTTGTTAAGCAATAGTTTTGTTTTTCAAAGAAAGAAAGGCATGTGTATGTGTCTAAGGATAATTTGTATTACTTATATGCCACATATTTGACTAACTGGAACACACATTTCATTTTTAGTTTGTACATTAAAAAAAAAAAATAAAGGAAATCAAGCCAACCATGCAACAAAAACTAGCAATTCATTCATTCATTACAAGGCCTTGTGTGTATTTAAAGTTTAAACATGAATCCAAACTCTGACACTTTGCTAAATGACAGTTTGGCTTTTAAAAGTTAAAGCATGTGTTAGTTAGTATGCAAATTAATATGAGTGAATGTTTAGTTATGAATAGATAATGTGGGCCACCATATGTTACACACAATTTCCCTGCCATTTTTTTGTTTGTTAATTTTCATAGTTTTTTTTCCTGGGAAAGCAGTTGGTGAGATTCTAACAATGACTTTATGCTAAAGCTTTTATTAGTTGCATTTTTTTTTTTGGTTTAATCACTCACTCATATTTGTTAAAAATGATTTGAAAAGGTATCGCAACTTTTAAAAATTTATGACATTTATATAGGTTTCTAGGTTAGATAAACATAATTCTAAATGAAATAGCAAAAGCAAATAAAAAACGACATAAAAATAATGAGCCAGAGGTTGAAGATAATGTAATTTTGCTGAAACAATACGTTGTATTAATATTTATTTAAATACTTCTCCAATAAGAAAACGTGTTATAAGTACATTTTCATTATGTCGAACATGACCGTCGTATACATTTAAAGCCAAAATGAAACAGATTTATATATTGATAACAAGCGTAACTTATAGATCTAAATTAGCCCTCTAATTGGTGCTAAGTTTGAATCGGAATAATTTTGTGTGTTTCCAAGAAAATTGAAAAAACAAGGCATTTGATTGTAACAAAAAAATCAAGTTTTTTTAACGCTGATTTCAGCGAAACCAGAATGAATATTTTAATGTGACTATATTTGTAATGTTGTGCCTTGAGGCATCATTAGGATGGTTTGGATTTTACCCCAAATTGATTTATATATAATTTTAATACTAGTCGCACGTGACATTTATTCCATAATGATATTTGTATGGTTTCTATTGCTTGTTTTATGATATTTTATTTAAGCAAGCTTAGTAAGTGTTTTTGCAAGCTTGTGCTGATCTTGGAACTGTTCGTAAGTGCATCACTGCTTTGTAACATACGAGCAAACTTTAAGTTAAAGTGCAATACAATTTCCCTGATAATCATATTTTGGTAGTAACCATGTTTGTAGGTTAGCTATTTCAGTGAAGCATTTTAGAACATTTCAATTTCCAATTACAGAGCAGTGATTTATTTACGAACAGGCCGTTTTGTCTTTTACGTATGCAGTCATTCCGCATTTTTTCATAAATTTTTGGAATATACCAGTACTCCGCATTTTTTCTTTGTTTTTTTAATATATGGTCTTGTAGTAACATATTTTCCTTAAAGTTTTTCTCTCCGTCGTTAACAACTGCCTTTATTTTTTTCGCGAGCGATTTTTGTTTTTCTATATTAAAATAATTAAGAAGCATGTAATATTTTTAATTTAAAATTTACTTTGTTGCACGTGACCAGCTTAATAAAGATGCTACGATCAAAAATATTCTTTCCATGTTTTAAATTTATAATAATTTAAGAATATTTTAACTCCCTCTTCCCTTTTTTGTCTCTCCATCGGTAGACTGACATCTTTTTTTCGCGGTTTTTGCTCAATTAAGTAATTCGAAAGCATGTAATATTTATTTAATTTGGCAGTTCAGATGACGCACGTGACCAACCTTATAAATATGCCACTATTACAAATCCAACAAATTCCAGCAAAATTAATATTTTTATTTAAATTTTATTTAGTATTTTTAACTGAATATGGGAAAAGCTTTCTGCATATTCTGTTGTTTTTAAGGGTCGTTCGTGACATAAAAGTACGCAACATTTTAAAAGCAAAAATTTACAGTTGTCTGCATTTTCATAGTTTCTAACTCATTCTTTTTTGGACTCCTTGTACCCTAAGAAAAATTTTAGAGATCTAAAATCAACGGATAAGTCTTCTCTTTCAAAACTTGCGAAAAAAATATCGAAAAGAAGATAGTTTTTATATTTTTTTTATTCTATGCCAACATAAGTTATATAAATATATATTTTAAGATTAAATCTTATCATCTTGACATGTTGCACGTGACATTTTTTCAGTATTTTTTAAATTTAATTGTATGAAATTTCTCTGTTTTAACTGAACATTTAATGAGCTTTCTTCATGTACTTTCGACTCACTAATAACAATTGTGGTTTTTTAATGTCGCATGTGACATCAAAATATGGGATTTTTAAAAGCAAAAATTTACAGTTTATTGCAATCGCTTAGTTTCTTATTGATTCTTTTTTTTGACTCTTTGTATCACCAGAAAAATTTTAGAGAGCAAAGGCCAATATGGACTAAATTCTCTTTTAGAATGTTTGTCAAAACAAAACATACGAAAGAAACGTCCAAATGAAAAAAGTTGCACTTTTGTGAATTTGAATTTTTCTTATTTATTTTAATTTTACACAAATATGACTTATATATTTCTTGAAATTAAATTTTAATCACATTCGCACGTGACATGTCGAATGTGACACTTTTTTAGGTTTAATTGTATTAAATATATCTGTTTTACTGAACATTTCATGTACTCTCTGCATGTACTTTTCAACCCATTGATAACAATTGTTTTTTATGTCGCACGTGACTTCCAAATATGCGATATTAGAATAAGGTGGCAGCTTGCAATCGAAAATATTTGTTATTAAGGAAGTAGCAGAGCGCTGTCAGTCATAGGTCTGCCTACAGACATATATATGCTCCCTACATTTAGCCGCCCGAAGACGGCCCTATACTTGAGATAATTTCTCAACGCGAAGAGTCTGTTAATTAACTCTAAATTTCGTAAGCACTTTTCACCAATTGCCATTAAAACTAAAAATCTTATAATATCCAAATCCTAAGCACTTTGTTTAGCAAAAATTTAATTTTTCCCTAATTTTCTCTAATATTTGTAGAGGAACTTCCGCCCCAGACATAAGCTTTCAAAACCACGACATGTATGCACTATATATTTCCTTTCTTTGGGTCTGCCTTGTCACATTCAATCTCTATTTTTTTTCTTCTATAATTTTCTGGTAAACACGTAAATAATTTCATGTGAAAGCAATCCCTTTGAAGTCAAGCAGTAAATAGTTAAGCCTAGAAATTATTGCTGGATATCCTTTGCCATAATTTGTCCATAAGCTGCAAAATGGTACAGAGAAACAAGACTAAGTGTTCCAATGTTTGGACTTATAATTTTGCATAGTTTTACATTATATTTGTGCATATATCAGCCTCTAAAGCATATTCTTGCTTATTTTGCTTTTTGAAGCATCTTTTGCATATTTTTTAAATTTATTAACATTTTAAAAATTTTTGCAAATTTGTTTCATGCTTTGAAGACCTTCCTTTTGAAGCTGTAATTGTTTACAACAAACACTAATGTTAAGAATCTCTTAACCCTCAGCTTATTGTAACAAAAAAAATTA